>VDFB02058242.1:175290370-175541467 GCA_007258455.2 Sequoia sempervirens | reverse complement strand
CTCTTAGGTATCTCGCTCTCTCACTCCCTCTAGCTCTCTCCCTAGTACCCTTAATCTTCTACCCTATCCCTAGTACCCTTAATCTTCTACCCTATAAATGTACCGTCTAAACCTTAAAAAAACCAAATTTATCATAACGCGAGCACATGATTAACTAGTAGAGATATGTCTCTTTAGGATTAAATAACACAAGCACATTTTTATTGCACTAAAAATATAAAAAATCACAATATACCTATGATGTCAGCCCACATTCTGCATATTCTCCTGGTTTTGCGCGTGCTCCACAAAAAGTAGCTTTTTGGTGATTGAGTGAAGTGTGCATGCATGATTTTGAGATTCCACCACCTTTTGAATGTTCTTTCCATCACCTTTGGATGAAATAGCAGAGTTTTCACATTGAGAGGCATATAATATCAATTCAAGTTTTAATTACAGTGATAATTGATATACAATTGAAATTTGGAGGTGAACAAACTTTTGAAGAATTCAAATTTTTTACGAGTTTGAGGAAGGAAGAAGCAAAGGATGCATAATTGGGTAGAACTCCTCCATTTGAAACTTTTCTTTTTTAGGTATGTGAAATCTTTGTACATTTTCTTTCATTCTATTATGGCTTTCTTTCATTTTTGTTGTTTTCCTTATTCCATGTTGATCAAATTGTTTGTTTGTGATGCAATATTAGATTGCCAAGCCACTCAACAACATCATTTCATTAGGGAACTTCCTTCCCAAATAAAATTAGGAAAAGATCAATTTATACAAACTTTGTCAAATTCATCCAAAACTACTTTTCATTCAACCAAAATTCATTTATTTCATTTGTAGTTATAAGGCTATCAGTAGCCAATTCACCATCTCCATATTGAAAACCATTTTCAAAATCAACTTTCAACTTTGTTCTTGTCATAAACAATACAATAATCACTCATCAACTCAACTTACCCCTTCAAGGAAAAAATAATCAAACACCTTTGTTCCTTAGACCTGCAATCAAACAGCATCCCAACCATTTAAGATATCTTTTCTCAAATCAACACATCCATCATCCTATCTTCACTTAAACACCATTTGTAACAACAACAAGCAACATTAGTTTAACACTATCACCAGACCTTTAAGATACCAATTTCATCATGTTTTGATTTTAATATTCCAATATATCAGTATAGACACACTCTTACTACTTTGCATTCAAGACACCATTGCTATATATTGGAAACATATGCCCAAATCATCAAATCTTTCACAATCTACCTTCAAAATATTACCAAGCATAGAAACAACTGTGGCATCACAAATGAGACTGCTCCCAAGCACTTAACAACATTCCTTTTGTTGTTTCTACATATTCTCTATTTTTAACAAATAATGCTAAATATCTCTAGTAGGCTAACATTCCATCTAATCAGGTGATTCCTTTTCTATCATAAAGCATTTACACAATCCCAATACAAATTCTTAGGCCTATTTTGATCCTTTTCAACATACTATAAAATTTTATACGCTTATTTCACAAAACAAAGTAGAACCAACATGTTGTCTACTGATAAAAGCCCTTAAATAGGTCAATTTATCAAAGCAAGTCATCATAGAACTACTCACTAATCCACTAAACCTGCAAACAGTCTTAGGCCATGTGTAGAAACTCACAAATAAACAAGTTTCAAGATGGGAAATTCCCATCAATACACAAAATCAGTAAACACTTGATTATAGGGTGAAAACACACCAACCATGAGGGTTTCTTTAATGAGACATTTCAAAAACCTCTACTACTCTACCCAACAATTGAAACATGCTTCATTATTTCTACAAATTATTTTGAAATCATTTCGAAGCTCCTCTACATGTTGTTTCCTCAAACCCTACTTGAAAACACCATTTTTTTGAATGAGAAAATTTAGAATTTTGTTCATGCAATAGTATCCCAACTTATTATTTCTATTTACCCTTGCTACACACATCTTCACATTGAAAAGACACTAAATATGATCCATTCCAATGATCTACTAGCCCTACATCCGTGGAATGGCTAAGAATCACTTTTTAGACTCTCATAACAATTCTAAGGAAACCATAGACCGAGACTTAGGAAACTAAGTTCAAATTAGATTGATTATTTGAATTAAAATTCCTACAACTTTCAAGAATGAAAGAAGTCTCCTCCCTAAAAAGAATCAAATATTAGAATGCTTGAATCGCTATGCAACCTGGAAACAAGAATAGAAAATCTTTCCAAAATAATTGAGTAGAGGTTTTTTTATTGATTTTTATGGATTTTTGGGATACAAGATCTTCCTTTCTCGAGCTTACAATGATTTTTAAAGGTGTCTAAATTATTTGAAATAATTTCCTCTTCATCTTCATCAACCCATCCTTTCCCTTCCACAAAAAAGACTTTTCACCTTCCTGCTTTTGTGAAATTTTACATTTTTACAATAATTGACAACTTTTGTTATAAAAAGCAACTTTTCAATAACATCACCTAGTGACCTATTTCATGGTGCAAATACATTGAAATTCATCATTTCATGACCTTCACTCATCATATTTACTTGAACATTACAAATTGAACAAATTATCCTTTTGAAGGAATTTCATGACCTAGGTGTTCCTGCACCAGTTTGTCATGTTACAACCTTACATTGTTAATGGACATTTTAAATCACACAATTCGATACACTTTCCTATTACATTTTTATACAATATTTATTTGAGGAATTTTGCTAAATTTAACAATTGACTTTCTTTTTGTATGCTTCCAAAGCTTTCATTGAGTTATGCTTCCAAAGCTTTCAATTAGTTAATTTGACAACTTACCACTTTTTGACAGGTAAAATTATTCATCATGTTGAAGAAACGAACTGTTAAAAGGAAAAAAACTAATAGATGATTAGCTCCAATCCATTAAAAATAAAGAGAAAAAATGGATGAGAGAATACTGTGAAAAGCATAAATTGGGAACGATTGCTGAAAACAAGCCAGTTGAAGAGGAACCCCAATCATCAAAAAGAGAAAAGAAATTGGCAGCACAAAGGGCATGAATGTGAAAGAGTCATGCTAGGGGAGATGAAAATATCATAGTTGGAGACGCACCCTCTACCACAAGTGAATACGAAGGGACACCATTAAGCACAAGCGAATATGAAGGGAAACCATCTAACACAAGTGAGTATGGTTGGACACCATCCATCACATCTGAAGTTGAGAGTACACCATCACTCAGAGTTGAGGAATAAGGTATGCCATCATCCCCATGTGAACCTCAAGGTATGTCTTCTATTCCACCCTTGATCGAAGGTATGCAATCTAGCCCACCTCAATTAAATATTGATGAAATTGCTAATGTTGAGATGTATGTACCTAAGAGAACACCACCTAGAATTTTGTGTATAATTCCAAAGTTTTTGATTAATATTGATGAGGATACTTTACAACACATGGAAGGTAATATTCTAGAAAGCACTTGTAGAAGATATGCTAATAAGATTTGGAAAATGTTCTTTGAAAGGCTAAATGATACTACAAGATGTCAACTATTTGTTCAAATGATGTGGGTTTTAAAGTATAGAAACATCATGAAGACTCTTGGGTTGAGAACATCGAATGCATCAAGTGAAAACACTATTGTGAAGAATCTAATGGATGCTTATGACAGTGTGGGTAAGACCTCATGCTCAAAGTATAGTAATGTCACCCGATGTGTCATTACATTCACTTTGGTAAGCTATCAAACAAAGAGATCTCACCTCATTAAAAAGACAAGTGAACAAATGGGAATTAGTAGAAAAAATTTATAAAAAGCCATTCAAAGGTGGCAAAGAATTGAGGGCACCAATTCAAATGAATTATGGGAATTCTTGGGAAGACTCCCACACAAAGATAAAAAAATTGTTGAAGCATTCAGAACAATAATTGAAGATTATTGGAAGAATCATACAGGGCCATCTCTAAATCGAAGGGATGTCATAAGAAGGAGAATCAGTAGTTGAAACCGTGAGCCACATCCAAAGCATTTTTTGGATACAACTCAAACCCAATTTTTTCATAAATTTCAAAATGATTATCCTCAAATTAGTATTTCTCAAAGATTTTTTGAAATGATTAAACCTTCTTATATCAAGATAAATCACACATGCACTACTTATTATTGTAAACTACATGTTGAATTATCTATCCATTATGATGCTTATCATTCTATATGTTTAGATTTGCATACTAATGATGCTTTGCAGGATTGTGGCATAGAAGCCCCACCAAAATCTTCAAGAGAGTTCTTATCAAAAAATTTATGTGAAATAGAGGATAACCAAATGTTCTATAGGACAACATGCTTGGATGGTTCATGTGAGCATTGTGGTGGCTTGCAACCAATGCTAGTATGTCAACATATGGAAAGCACATATGAGGCGAGACAAAAACTAGTAGAGTTCAGGAAGTATAAAACAATGGCATATGCTACAAAAGATGGGTTTGAAGCAAAAAGGTGTGAGTTGGTTATTCAAAAGATTCTAGTGTATCAGTTCATGTCCATGTTTCATGAGAATATAGTGTATGAGTATGCAAGGCATACCCATAGAGCCTGATGGTTGGATACAAAATTCAAGCTATGCAAGGACACCTTTCCACTTGGAAACATAGTATCAGTGATTGACTTTGTAGAGAAATACACTCTACAGCCATAGTGTGAGGTGCATTCACAGTATTACAACTGAAAGTATAGAGTATGAAAGGAAGGTATTGAGGGAGTATCACTTTTATATTAGTGATGATCGCACACATTCTCCAATGTTTGTGCAAGGTTGCTTCTAGATGTTCTACAATAATTTGACTTAGAGGGGCATATCATATGATCAGCATATAATATGGTCAAATAACTATGCAGCACAATTCAAGAATGCACACATGTTCTAGTAGTTGTGCAGGATGCATCTCACTACACGTGTTCAACATATGTGAAAATTTTGTGAGGTTGGACATGGAAAGGGGGAGCATAAGGGTGTAGGAGAATGCGTTTAAAGAGAATTAGCACAAGAAGAGTTAAAGTATAAAGAAAGTGCACAGTTGACAAATGGAAGATCAATCGTCGAGTGGTCCAAGTAATGAAGGTACGTCTTTAGTTCATAGATTTTTTTGGTTGATGGATGATACTAACATTGCACCATATGAGGATTGTTGTACACTAACAAGATTGAGTGAGTTGCACTCTTTCCTTAGCTGAAATGTAGGTTCATGGAGTATCGATACACGTAAGATGGCATGCTTTTGTTCTTCATGTACAATGCAATCCTAGAATGATTGTGAGCCAGGGGAGTGGGTTGACAAATGGTTGACAAGTTATCTTATCCCACTTCACACATATCACCCTTTGATGGCATTTGAACTAACACAAATGGAATCATCGGTCAACTTTGACTATGTATTAGATCTAGTTCAACCAAGTAATATATCTACTTTCTTAGTATTTGAAATTCCATATTGTTAACTTACTTTGTACTATATTCATAATGCCAACTAATTTCAAGAGATATGTTGCACATATACATGTAGGGCATGTTTATGTAGTTATTGTAGATGAACACAATGAAGAGGGTATAAACTATTACTTGTGTCATTGTGTTGAGGCAAAAAAGAAATTGGAAGCCCCAATTATAGATGGAGAAAACATTGAATACCCTACAGGCTCAATTGTTGTTACTGGAACGTGGCTGAGAAGGTACCCACATAAGAGTGTTAAACATTGGTTGTTTGAGGAATATGACATGTATCATAAGATTCTTCATTACTCAAACCTTCTCATGGCATCCAATGTTTTTTTGACCAAATATGGAGGTATACCTTTGAACAAGACCTTGTGGAAGGTCTGTGAGTCTGACCATGAGGCAATACTTAACACAATAAAGAGTAGAGTAGACCTAGATGGTTCATTGGATTAATTTTCAAGTATATGCACAACAGTTCTGATTAATTTATACTTGTATCCATGTCAATTTGGTTGATTCCAATGCTATCATCTTATTTTACTTTGTGTATCTGTATGTAACAAGGAAAACATTGATTGGTGTCCCCTTGCATAAAATGCATATTTATGAGCCATCCAAGATAATCTCAAGTAGAAAAGCAATGCAACATCCTTATTTTGATGATTTGGACAAATCTCAATTATGATTTTAAGCCATTACAAAAGTGTGTGTGAAGCTTGATGAGGCAATTTCAAGTTATTCATTTGAATTGAACCTTATCATGACCACCTATGATGTAGAAATTATAAAAGCATCTTGAATTTCAAGAAATTATATTCATGAGAGGTGTTGCGGGCAATAGGTATCTTGGAACTCCTAGTGAAGATGTATGACCAAGACTGACTAAGTTGAGAAACTGCCATGCCTACCTATAAGTGCCTTCCATCTATATTGGATGATCTATTTCTTTTTATTCTTTTCCTTTGCATATCTGTAACTAAACTAGTAAAAATTGATTGGTCCATTCTTGCAAAAAATGTTGATTTTTGAACCCTAAAAGAGAATCTCAGCCAAAAAAGCAATGCAACATCATTATTTTGATGATCTTGACAAATCTCAATTCTGATTTGAATGAAATATTGTAATAAAAGTTCCCTATTCATTAATGTCTATGTTTTCTTTTTGTTTTGTTAGCTTTGTACTGCTTGTACAGTATATTTAGGCCTTGTCCTTTGTAGATTAAGATAATATAGAGAATTAGGTTTCTTTTGATTCCATCTAGAAGAAAATTCCTTGAGTTTTTCCACTATTATAGCACATTTTCTGAAATTTAGTTTGGAACCTTCAATTTGAGATTTTGAGAGTCACGTAAAGAAATAAAGCATACTCCACTGAATTAGGCTTGTAGATCAGTGGAGTAGGGTTATGGTAGGGTGTTTATGGTGTGGAAGCACCAAGGAAAATTGGGACCACAAGGTGGTAAAGTGGTAAATTTTGATTTGTAGTCCATGAAGAATGTTGTAATAAGGTCACAAGGACCATTAGGAAGTGTTTTAAGTCAATCTAGGTTGGTAGGATATGAGGTTGCAATGTCATGTTAGCATGTTGTCAATTTGGTGTAATGAAGTCTTGAATGGCCTAAATGTGAAAATGTATGTAAATTTGTAATGTAAGGGTCAAGATGATGTAATGAGGCCATCATAAGGTCACTAGTTTAGGTATGGAGTCATTTACATCAATATGTCAAAAGTTGCACATAACAATGTAATGTTGTCAAACCAAAAGTTGTTATTTTGCAAAGACTTAAAATTTGAATGGTCACACTTGCAAAAGAAGTTGAAAAGTGGTTGTAGTCAGTTGAGGAGGTTGATATGCCTTCAAAAAGGCCTTGTGAATGTTGTATGTTGTTGGCAATCATACTTTTGAGAGCAGTAGCACCAAATCCATCTTTTCAACACTTGAACCCTTCCGGTTTCTATTATTTGGTCATTTGATCATTTAGGGTGTTCTTAGATGGTTTGAGGTCATTCTATTTCATTTAATAAGGATTCAATGCCATTTTTGTATGTATTAGGTGAATTGAGTCATGATGCAAAGAAGTTGATCAATAAGGGGATTCATATGGTGAACCTTGTAATTTAAGTGTTTTAGGGTTATTTGTGTTAAATAAGGGCTTTAAAGACCATTTATCATGTAATGTGAGTCTTAGGAAGGATTCTTTAAAGAGTTGTATAAGAAATATTGAAAAATTGCAAAATGCAAAAGTTGTAAAAACTACCAAAAGCCAAAATTAGGAATTTTAGTGGAAGACAAAAAGACATAAGTTCAAAAAGAAAGAATATGCATTGAGGAAGATCAAGAGACATTGTAATTTCCATTTTAATTCCTTTAAAGGATAATTATTCAATATAGAAAGTTTGGTTAATGTTTGATTCAGAGTTTTGAATGCTTTATTTATAATTTTTTATTGTATTTCTTGATTTTATTGTATTTTCAGAGTTTCCTTCACCTGTACGGACCTGTACATTCTTAGATCTCTCTCTCATTCATGTTTTCATGTAGTATTATGAATTAGCTTCAATTTTCTTCCATTTAGGGCTTCCAATATTCATTTTGGAGGGAGAAATACTAATTTTTTTGTAGCATCTTGTGTAACAAATTTATCACTATTTTGTGATTAAAAAAAGTAATTTTTCTCTTCCCACCTACTGTAAAGCCATGTGACTCGATGGGAAGACTTGCATGCATTTATATTAGGTTTGGAATGAATTTTCTTGGTGAGTGGAAGTCCTTAAGTCTGAATTCTTACGATGCCTAGGCAGAAAATGTTAAGTTTCTATGTCAAAATGTTGGTTTCAAGTTGTCTGTTCATGGATTTATGTTGGGATTGAGTTTAGGAAGGGTTGGAAGGTTTGAGTAGACCTAGGGAAACATGTTTTATGTTTTGATTATGTGTATTGTGGCTATTTGAGTGAAGATCTTGAGAAACCCTAGATTTTAGGAGGGAAAATGAGGATTTGTTGGAGCAGCAGGTTAGCAGACTTGTACAGAGTATTTTACTAGAAAATTTATGGCTTTGAAGAACAATTTGTGGCTTTCTAGGAGATCTTTTTATGACAAGAAGTTTAAAGGTGGGTTTGTTTTTAAAATTGGGTTAGTTCTTGTCGCCCTTGAGCATGATACCTTGATGTTTCTTTAAGCTTTGGCAGATGAGTCTTAGGTGGAAGCTTGGATCTGTCTTCTTAATGAAGTATGAATGTTATTTGGATGATCAATGGATGTTTTTACAATTCTCTTTAAGGAATTAGTCTTTTAGTTGTTTAGTGGTGAATTGGAAGACTATAGTGCTGACCTTATGGAAGTTGGATTAGATATATGAACCTAAGTTGGTTTCTTGGTTCTTAAGTCTGAATTTGTATTCCTCCACCCTATGCTGCATTAGTTGATATGCCTTCAAAAAGTCCTTGTGAACATTGTATGTTGTTGAAAATCATACTTTTTCAAAAATACCAAAAGGATCTGTTTTCTAATGTTTTTATCTCTTTAGAAGCAAAAAAGTTGGGACGGCAGGAATGCATTCCAAAATAAGTGTATCTAAAAATGATATATGTTTCTAATGGCCAAAATGGGTACCCCAAAACATATTTATCTTGTAAGGATTCATTGTGGTTTGCATGTTACACCTGATTTAGTGTTTTAGCACTTACAAGCAAATTTGGTCTTCTAGTGCAAGCAATTGTGAAATCTGATTAAATATTGTTGTAAGAAGGTGTTTTATCTTTTTTCATGTTAAAATAAAGATTAATAAAGTGTACCAAGGTCTGGTAAATGTTTGAAAGAAAGATTTGAAGGTTATGTGTATTTTTTCCTTGTGAAAAGTTGCAAAGTCATGTAACTTTCATTCTCTAACTCGTCTAACCAAATGGATTGTTCCAATGCATCCGAATAGGAATTTTTATACTAGGAATGGTCCTCTTTCACACCTAGACACGCGGAATCACTTTGAGCTAAGTTCAATCGGATCGATCCCTTAAGGGTCCAAAGGGCAAAATGCCTGCAAACTTCAACATGAGGTTACTCAAACACCATGATGCTTAGAAAAGTATTATCTAATCCTATGAGATCATTCTGGGCCCATCTACAATAACCTCTCTTAGTTTTTGTTATCTTAGAGTGGTTTTTTCGTAGTGTCCAGTTTTTAGTTGATGGAAAAGATGTCAAATGGAAGTAGTGGAAAGTTACAAAGTGATGCAACTTTTGTTCTGCAACTCGTGTGACCAAAAAAACTATTCCAATGCATTTGAATAGAAATTTTTACACTAAGAATGGTCCTCTTTTGCACCCAAACATGCAAAATCGCTCCGAGCTACATTCAACTGGATCGATCCCTTAAGGGTCTAAAGGGAAAAATGGCTGCAAACTTCAACATGATGTTACTTAGACACCATGACACTTAGAAACTTCTCATCTAATCCTATGGGATCAAATTGAGCCCCTCTACAATAACCTCTCTCAGTTTTCATTATCTCAGAGTGGTTTTCTCATAGTGTCCAATTTTTAGTTGATGGAAAAAGTGTCAAATGGAAGCAGTGGAAAGTTGCAAAGTGGTGCAATTTTCATTCTGCAACTCGTGTGACCAAATAGACTATTCCAATATTTTTGAATAGGAATTTTTACACTAGGCATAGTCCTCTTTCACACCCAAACACACAGAATCGCTCTGAACTATGTTCAACTAGATCGATCCCTTAAGGGTCCAAAGGGCAAAATGGCTGCAAACTTCAGCATGAGGTTACTTAGACACTATGATGCCTATAAACTTGTCATTTAATCCTATAAGATTGTGTTGGGACCCTCTACAATAACCTCTCTCATTTTTTGTTATCTCAGAGTGGTTTTCCCATGGTGTCCGGTTTTGAGTTGATGGAGAAAGTGTCAAATGCAAGCAGTGGAAAGTTGCAAGGTGGTGAAATTTTCATTCTATGAATTATGTGACCAAACAAACTATTCCAACACATTCAAATAGGAATTTTTACACTAGGTATGGTCCTCTTTCACACCTAAACATGCAAAATCACTTTGAGCTACATTCAACCGGATTGATCCCTTAAGGGTCCAAAGGGAAAAATGGCTAAAAAATTCAAGATTAGGTTACTCAGACACCTGATGCCTATAAAATTCTCATCTAATCCTATGGGATCATGTTGGGACACTCTACAATAACCTCTCTCATTTTTTGTTATCTCAGAGTGGTTTTCCCGTGGTGTTCAATTTTCAGTTGATGGAAAAAGTGTCAAATGCAAGCAGTGGAAAGTTGCAAGGTGGTGTAATTTTTGTTCTGCAACCCATGTGACCAAACAGATTATTCCAACACATCTAAGTAGGCATGTTTATGCTAGGTATGGTCCTCTTTTGCACCCAAACATGTGGAATCACTCTGAGCTATGTTCAATCGGATCGATCCCTTAAGGGTTTGAGTTTAGTATGTTGAAATAGGTCATTCCTCTTATTGTTCAGGCTGTGTCTGAGTGATATGGGCCTGATGTAACTTGAATTGCGGTAGCTTGATATACAAAGTCTATTGATTATATGGTTCAACTTGTATGATTTTTAAAAAGAAGCCAATTGAGTAGAGTTATCCACATTATTCATAAATCATAAGAATTTGTTTAGTACACTAGCCATTTTGATGTCGTCTTGTAGTCTCAAACATTATTTTGTATCATTGTTACATTGGTTTTTGAAGTGGCAGCTTAATATAGCTCCATAATACAAAATCTGGTTCACGTTGATTTTCATGTAAAAAAAATGTGAATCAAATCACATTGATGTGAAAAAAAACCATGAGACCATAGCTTGTGGTGCAGGAGCACCTAGGTCATGTAATGCCTTCAAAAAGCTAAGTTGTAAAAAATGTATTTAAGTCCATGTAATTCCAAAATTAAATGTAATCAAGGCATGAAAAATCACAAAGTGTAATACTGTCAAAATGCTCAATATGTAAAAGAGAGAAAAAGAAAGAATGTGTAGAGGCAAAACAAGAAAATCAAGAAAATCAAGGAAGAGGATGAGTCATAGGTCATTTAAGGAAGATGAAGAGGTATTTGATGGTTGGAAACCTCTTTAAAATCATTGTAAATTCCGAGCAGAGAAATCATTGTATTATGGAATAATTAAATTAACAAAGAGTTCCCTATTTTAGCTTAATTTTTGTGTTTTTCAGTTGTTTCTTAACTTGTACAGACTGTGCAAGAGTTTAGGGTTCAAATTTAGATTGTTTCCAGTAGGTTGGGTAATCACAATTTTTTTGCATCCATTTGGGAAGGAATCCATTAAATTTAATGTTTGTTTGAGCATTCTTCTTATGGCTCGGTTTGAAATCATATGCATTGAGTTTTGAGAGTCTTATAAGGCATTTCCACACTACTCCACCAATGTAGGTTAGGTAGATTGGTCGAGTAGGATAGGGATAGGTTATTTGTTATTTTTTTATGTTTTTGAGTGGAGGAAAAATCAATAATACCTTGAAGGAGTTGTTGTTACACAAGAAATTCTTAGTTGTCTAGTCAAAATGAACAGTTTCCAGCATGGCAGCGAAGAAAGAATAATTGTATGGGTTAGAAGATGTTTCCAAATTCCTTTTCATATGTATTTTGACATGTTCCAATGGTTGGTTGGAGATTTTGAGGTTTGCATGTAGCCTATACAGGAAACCCTCATTGATTTTTGATTTTTTAACCCTATAAACAAGGGTTTGTTAGTATACTATCAAAAGGAGTCTTTTAATCCCTAAAAATGGATAAATTGGGAGTTTTGTGTTATTTCTAATGAATTTTTTGAGGTTTTAAGTGTTTTGGGAATGTTTGAATGGGGTCTTCTTTGAAAATCAGGCCTATTTAAGTAGCCTTTTTGATAGTGTTCAGACTAAAAACTACTTATTTCTTCAATAGAAGTTATTCTAAGTTTTTGATATGAGGACATGGGCATTAAGAGGTCTCTAAAATTGTTTTGGTTCTTGTGTTTTGAAAATAGTGTGTTTGGTTTACCCAATTTAGGGCATGAATGTCTCATTGAGAAGTAGTGCCTTGACTGTTGAGAGAATAGAAGTCTAACCTAACAATGATCGGTGAGTTGATTTTGGGATATTGTTGTCTAAGTGATAGTGTTATGGATGTATGGAGCCTTGGATAGGGTTTAGAAATGAGATATGTTGTTTTGACAGTTGGATAGTGAGGAGACTTGGTGTAAAATAATAGATGAAATTGTAAGTTCAGTCAGAACAAAGTTAAGAGAGCAAGTTCCTGATTTGTATCAGTTGTAATAATGATGTTCATAGTGCTTGATGGTCTGGTAAAAGTCTGAAAGCCAATTGTAATGATGGATTGACTATTTGGGACAAGTTGAATTAATCGATTGAATGGAAGAGTGCCTTGTTGAAAATGGTGTTTTTGAAATGCATGTTGATCTAATTGATTGAATCAAAGTTTTCTAAAATGGTTTTTTTGCTTTGAATGAGTCAATTGGAATACAAATTTTTGGAAGGATGAATGATGAATAATAAGAGAATTTGAGTGGATGAGAAGTATATTTCTGATGAAATGTTGAATTTTTTTTTATCTTCTCCAAGATGAGTTTGGGACAAGATTCCCCTGATTTGTTGATTTGGCAATATTTTTATTGGATCAACTTGTTGCTTACTATTATGCTTTGATAGTATTTTTCCAAGCATCCATAGCTTGTTCGAAAGGACCTATTTTAGGCTTTTAGTCATAGCAACAAGGAAATGAACTATTTGATAAAATGCTTTGATAGACATGTATGAAAAATGTGTTAGCATAGACAAGGTAGTGAACTCTTTGAAAAAGTGCCTCAAAGAAGTGTGGTTTCATGGTGATGGAATGGCATGATGAATTCCATGACAAGAAAATTCCTATGGATTGTCATGGCATTCCATCACCATTGAGACCACATTTCTTTGAGGCTTTTTTTCAAATGGTTTGTTTCCTTTTCTATTCTATTGCTTATTAGTATTCTTTGATAGATTTTTTCCAAGTATCCATAGCTTCTTTGGAAGCACCTATTTTAGGATTTTAGCCATAGCGACAAGGAAGCAAATTGTTTGATAAAATTCTTTGGTAAACATGTATCATAAATGCAGTAGCATAGACAAGCTAGTGGACTATTTGAAAAAATGCCTCAAAGAAATGTGGTCTCATGGTGATGGAATGCCATGAAAATCCACAACAATTTGCTTCTCATGGCATTCCATCACCATGAGACCACATTTCTTTGAGGCATTTTTTTCAAATAGTCCATTCCCTTGTCTATGCTATTTCTTACTATTATGCTATGATATATTTTTTCTAAGCATTCATAGCTTGTTCGAAAGCACCTATTTTAGGCTTTTAGCCATAGTAGCAAGGCAATGAACTATTTGATAAAATACTTTGATAGATAAGGCAATGAACTCTTTGAAAAAATGCCTCGAAGAAATGAGATCTCAAGGTGATGGAATTGCATGACAATCAAAAGCATTTGATTGTCATGGCATTCCATTAGGTCATGAAACCTCATTTCTTGAAGGAATTTTTTCAAAGAGTTCGTTACCTTGTCTATGATATTGCTTACTACTATGCTTTTGATAGATTTTTTCCAAGCATCCATAGCTTGTTCGAAAGCACTTGTTTTTAGGCTTTTAGCCATAGCAACAAGGCAACACTTGAACTATTTGAAAAAATGCTTTGGTAGACATGTATGAAAAATGTGGTAGTATAGACAAGGTAGTGAACTGTTTGAAAAAATGCCTCAAAGAAATGTGGTCTCATAGAATGCCATGACAACCAAATGCAATTGGCGCCTACTCCTAGTTATTAGTTATGTAATGTGAAGTAATTGCATAACTGCTTAGGTTGACTTTGTAAAAACTATCTTGTAATTGAAAATTTTCATCTATCAGATCTAGTTATTAGTTATGAAATGTGAAGCAATGCTTTGAGTTTGAAAGATGTAAATGCAATGTAATCAATGTTATGAATATAAACTACAAAAATCTATTTTTTACTAAGTTACCGATTTAGTTTTGGGTTTGGGTTCGGGTTCAAGAACTAAGTTTGCCGATTTGGGATTTTTTTTTTGTGGGGTTGGGTTCATTTGGGGTTCGGTAATACAAAAACATATAAAAATCAGAAATATATACATATTTGCAGTAGTAATCAAGTTCAGAATACACCACCATATTAATAGTCAAATAACATAGCAAAAATACACCACCACTTTCATAGTCAAATAGTAAAATATTAGTGATATACTCAAATTTCATGATACAAAATTATAAATTAAATTTCAAACATAAAAATGTCAAGTGTTTACAATCAACCATTATTGATCATTGATCAATCTAAAAACTGTGAACATTTTTCTATGTGGAAGGCAAACAAGAAAATAGTGTTACATAATTATTTACATTGTGAAAGAGCCAAAACCTTTTTCTTGCATATTGTAGAATAATTTTAGTGATTTTTTGGTTGTCCTTGCCTTGGAATGGAACTATCTTGAGCCATGAATGTTTGACCAGAAACTGTGAGAAAGAAATAAGATAAATCATGCAACTTGTTGCAATTTCTTTCCTTGGGAAAAAGGGTAAAGTTTTCTTTTCAAGGAGAACCTCCTTTAGAGTTTGAACGCATTGATAGTTTGCTTCTTAAAATTTTATTCAAAATTCAAGATGCAGGCTCTCCTCCCTTAGGGAAGAGAAGGCCTATCAAACCTAACACTCTTATGCAACACCTCTTAAGTTCTTGTTGATACAATATTAGATGCGAAGTTTCAAAATAGGCATAGTTATATAAATTCTCTTCTCAGGACTATCATTGCATCAAATTAAGAATTTTCAATCCTTTATGGTCTAGACAAGAGAAGTATGGAGCATTGTTCCAATGCTAAAGTCTTATTGTGAATCTCTTTGCTATGAGTGGTTCAAAAATGAGGAATTTTTCTTCTGCACCAAATGAGAAATATTCACAATATGTGCTATGAAGGAATAAGTCCAGAAGATTGAGTATGAAATGACTAAGA
The DNA here is from genome assembly GCA_007258455.2 of Sequoia sempervirens. NCBI lineage: Eukaryota > Viridiplantae > Streptophyta > Pinopsida > Cupressales > Cupressaceae > Sequoia > Sequoia sempervirens. The sequence goes on along the minus strand of VDFB02058242.1, from coordinate 175,525,928 downwards.
TTTGCAAAATTGGCTTACGTTTGACTTCCAAACACATAAGTTTTCACACTTTTTGATGTTCACATGTAAGTCAAAAAGTATATGTGTGTAAGTTGTAAAGTATACACTTGAATACACGTAACTCATATGTATTGAACCATGAATTTATAATGCAAATATGGACACCATCGATAAAAAATATTTGTATTAAGCAAATAGCCATGTTTGCATACATCAATATACGTCGATATAAGTATAAAATATAGTTACAAAATAGCCATATAGGCTAATGAGAATGCTATATAGGCATACAATGTCAAATATATCCAATACAAAATATGTACAAAATTGCCATGTAGGCATACAATAGAGGGATTTGCATTCAAAATTCATTTCTCTCCATGCTCTAGTTCAAATACAATTTTCTTTCCCTTTGTTGGGCGATCCGATGGCGAAGAGTGTGTCACCTATTTCTACTATGCTTGAGGAGTGCTCCTACTACTCCTCCTAGTGTTTAGCTCCTAGTGAATTTTCAACTATTACAATAAGAAGTAAAGACATTAATATATAGAAATTACATTATAAAAATTAATATATTTAACAAAATAGTCACTTACAGCCATCTCACGATCACTCTCCTTGATGGAAATATTTGCATGTTGATGCTCAAGCATGCTCAAGCCCTGTATAAACCATCCAAATAGGAATTAAACAATGAATCAATAATGGTTTGATTTTTCACTAGAACTAGTTCATCTATAACAATGAATGTAAATTTAAATTTAGTAATTTTCCTCATACCTCCCCTATCAGAGCCATCGAGGATTGTATAGTAGAGGAAACACCCATATCCATTGCCCTTGTAAGGTTTGGTGGTGTTTCTGTCACCAACATCTAAAAATAAAACAAAAAATTATTCAATCAGAAAAAAGTTACAATAGCGATCCATGTGATAACTTATAATGTATGAGATCTAATGAACAAAATTTTGAGTACAAGTATTAAACATATATATTTCTAATTATTAGTTATCGAATTTGAAGTAATTATTGGAGTTTGAATGATGTGTAATGCAACATAACCAACAATATGAATATAAAATACACAAATCTATTAAACCTAGAATTCATTACTTAAGTTCTCTTTATTCTATATTACCTCCATGAACATTTGAGCAAATCTACTGGCACTTGGTGGTGTTTCCTTGAAACCTCCAACAATACCTTGTTCAACATCCAAAATCACATATTAAAATACCATTCGTAAAATAATGCTATTAATACATGTAATAAATTTATAATTGTTTACTAACTATACAAACCCCACTGATAGGTGTACTACAAAAATAAGTAGGTGAATGATTGGTGTATCCAGTCTCTACACTGTGACCCTACAATTTTATTAAAATAATAAAACTAAATTAGTTAATATTGTATTTCACAATTGAAATTTAATAAATTAAATTCAATGAACATGTTGAATTTTACTTGAGTGTCAATGTCATATGCATCATGCAAAATATCATCCATCCTCTCCATCCCCGCAGATGCATACAAATCAGGCTACATAGTATCATATGGATCCTACATAGCACCCTCTTGAGTGCTGGTAGGGTCATATGAACAAGTCACCCTACAAGATTGACACACATGGGTTCAAAGGCCACCACCTAAAGACTCCCTTAGATGGCGTTGTAAAATAGGGCTAGTGTGATGGATGACACTTGAGGTCAAAGTTGTGATCACCTGTAATGTCTCTATGTTGGCACTCTCCTTTGCAATGGTAGGCATCATAATTTTCTCATGAGGTGGCCTAGCAAGAGGTCATCTCCCTTGCCGCATAGGATCCGGCTATGCACTGGGCCTATCCTAAGCTGACCCCCCACCTCTCCCCTAGAACTCCCTCATATCAAAATAATTTAGGATTTGGTTCAATACAAACTCATTGTATAGTTTCCTAAGAAAATATTAGGGGACTTCACAATTATTGCACGATGGGTAATCAAATACCATATACCATATTTCATAAAAATGGCTCTTAATCTCTTCGTGGTGGAACCAATGAATAGGAAACCTCTTTGCATTGAGGGTAAGATTTTGATTTGTTTTAGGGTTAGTGAATAGAAAGTACAAATCACCTTTAGTAATATTTAAATATTTTACTTGTTTATATGATAATTTGTTTGTATATTATGCCCTAGTTGTCTGCCTCCTATCTTGCCATCCAGATATTTGTTGGGTGATTGCATCTAAATTTTTTAACATATCTTTCAATGAATTTGCTAGAAGCATTCTTTTTGTGGTTGAAGCATTTGAATCACTCAACCTACTAATAAGATCCTCAAGTTGTTTTCTATTGTTCTCAATTTCACTCAAATTTTCTTGAGTGCCAGGAGAGAATTGAGAGAATGATGGGGGAGGTTTATTTTGTTGTTGAGGTTGATTTTGATGAGGATTTTCCTCCTCTTCTTGTTGAGGATTTGTAGGATTTCCTACAAATTAAAAAAAAAAACAATCAAATCTAACCTAAAACAAAAAAAATCAATTTCAAACTAACAAATTCAAAACAAATAGCAAACAATACTTACCTCCTGCATCTCTTTGTTGTCATGGTGCCATATTTGCAAACAAAATCCAACTGTTGTTGATGAAATTTGTAGAAATCCTTCCTCCTAGAATGTAAGTACGAAAGTGAGGGTTTTTGGCTATGGGCAGAGCTGAGAAACAATAAAAAGCAAATGATATAGATTTCACTTTTTTTTTTGCTTTTAAAATCACATAATGCAGTTGCATTATCTCTTTTCAATTTTTTTTTCCCATTTGGCCAAAAAAGTGCGACCAACTTCATGCACCTGCCCGTCAATGGCACTTTAATTTATGGAATCATTAGTAGACAACATTAATTCATAGTAGTAGATAACACTATACAACTTGTATAGTTTTAAACAAATGTATAATATAAAACTTCAATTACAATATCGTATAGATCATTAATTAAGAATAATTAAGATCTAAGCAATCTAATATTCAAAGAAAATAAAAAAATATTTGTTTTTCAAGCACATATTAGAATAATCTGAATAAACTAACATTAATATGAATGACAACCCAAATATTGAGGATTTTGGAAGCAATAGCTACGAGAATCCTTTGTGAAGCAGTAAAGCAAAGCATTTGTATATCCATTTCATGTGGAAGCACAATAATACAATCACAATGAAAAATCCCACTAAGTAGCATATCACCACTCCCATTAAAATCACTAGAATTATCAGAACCTGCTAGAGATTGCATGAGATTGAGCCTTTTGAGTCCCCAAGATTTGACCTCATAATCTCCCTCACAGAAAATGTCACTTCACTTCCTACTGAGATTATGACTCTGTTCCTAGAACACTATCAAGAACCATTGGAATTCACTTTCATAATCTCAATAGGAAGCTAAGCAACATTGTTAGTTCTTATAGTTGTGTTGAGAAAACTCTTACCTAGACTATCTTTACATTATCAACAACAATATGAATCAACAACAAAAATAAATGAATAGAACACAAAAAGTAGCAAGAATAGAGGATATAGGATACACAAAGTACAAAGTACATAAAATGTGCTAAAAAAAAGGCACTATGAACACACAAAAATATATAAAAGAAAAGATCCCAAAATATTTCTACAACTACAAAATAAATAGACCTTTTTCATCTTTCTTGCTTGCAAAAATAATTACAAATCCCTCTACAAATAGAGGTCTTAAAATTCTCTAGAAACACTTTCCATTCAAAAAACATGCATAAAATGTGGATGGAGGAGAAGAGATTAGACTACCGATGGAAAGCAATGGTGGTGAGAAGTTTCTATTTTAAATGTCTTTGTTGACCTAAGAATTTTGTTTGGTGGTAGAGACTTGGATACAAAATGATGTTTGTGTAGGTGATCTCCTTTCTACAAAATTTATTCAACTCCTTTATTTGCTTCATTCACATGTTCAAAATTCTCCCACTTGAACCAAATGAATGGTTTTGAATAAGTTGCAATCATCAAGTCACCCCTAGGCCTATCATGTCTCTACCAAGCTCATGATTTTCTCTTGGTATAATTTTAGTGAGAATATCAGTAGGGTTCTTATCTATATGGATCTTTTCCAAGGATAACTATCCTTCCTCCAATACATGTTCAATATAATGATACCTCAAGTCAATATGTTTGGTTCATGAGTGAGAATTTGGATTTTTTGCCAAGTGAACGGCACTTTGACTATCAAAATATAGCACATACTTGTCCTATTTTATTCCTAACTCTCCTAGGAACCATTGCATCCACAACATCTCTTTGCAAGCTTCCATCATAGCCATATACTCTTCCTCTATTGTGAAGAGGGCTACTATTTGTTGTAGCTTGGATACCCAAGATACTGGAGCACCTGCAAATGTATACAAATAACTAGTGGTGGAATTTCTCATGTTGAGGTCTCCATCCATATCTTCATCTATAAATCCTTCAAGAACCATATCAGTATTGCCAAAACATAAATAGTAATGACTAGTACCCTTGAGATACCTAAAAATCCACTTTACAGCTTGGCAATGTTGTTTGCCCAAATTTGTAAGGAACCTACTCACTACTCCCACTAAATGTGCAATATTCAGATGAGTGGATACCATGGCATACTTCAAGCTACCAACTACTAAAGCATAAGGAATATTTTTCATTTCCTCCTCCTTGTCATCATGAGGGCACAAATCAACACTCAATTTAAAATGAGAAGAAAGAGGTGTACCCACTGGCTTGGCATCCTTCATATTAAATTTGTCTAGCACCTTTTCAATATATTTTTCTTGTGATAGCCACAACTTTTTCTTCCTTCTATCATGAATGATCTTCATGCCTAATATTTGTTGTGTTGGACCCAAATACTTCATTGTAAACTGACTTCCCAAATCCTTCTTTAACATGTTAATCATATTCTTATTCTATCCAACAACTAACATATCATCTACATATAACAATAATATATTAAAATTTCCTTGATCATATTTCTTGATGTAGACACAATGATCAACCTCTAGTCTATTGAAACAATGATCCAACAAGTTAGATTACCTATGGCTACCAAGACCTTGAGACCAAATGGAAAGCCAAAAAAGAGAGAGAATAGAATGTGATAAGAATAAATTGTATTCTTATCAATATGATTCAATGATATTATTGTGATTGTGTTACAATGAGAGAGACCCCTTGGTTATATAGCCAAGGTGAGATGCAAGATGCCATAGGATTATGACAAGTTTCATAATCATACGACAAGAGAAAACTAATCATACTTACCTAGGTTCACATGTAGTAGTTGTAAAAGGATAAGATAACAACTAATGGAAATTAACACCTTTTAGAAAGATTCCTTCCTAGGACCTAAGTAAACTTACCATGTGTAAATAAGTCTCGTAGTAATGAATTAACTAGGTACAAGACTTTATTTATACCAACACCCCTCCTTAATTGCAACTTAGGGAGTGACATATTATTATGTAAATGACACAAAAATGCAAAGATGGGTCCCAACTACTAGGCCATGTTAGGTACCATGTACATATGCAAATGAAATCTATCACAAATGGAGAGAAGGAGAAAACTGACTGGGACAAAACTCCTCCCGAAAAGAGAGATAAAATTAAAAAAAGAAATGCTATCAATGAAGAATGAGAAGGTAAAAAACCATGTTGAGGAAAAAGACCCCCCCTTAAGAGAAAAGTAGAAGAGAGATAAGGTAGCCAGCCCTCAATGTTGAGTCTCCTACAAGAATGGTAGAAGCTTGGAATTGAATGTTGAAGATGATCCAATCTTGTTGAATAGCATTCCTCCCCTTAGGAAGAAACAAAACCAAGAATGTATGCAGGATGTCAAGAATATGGATGATGTATGATATCTTTGAAGCATGCTCAAGTGTCTCCATGTCAATGTTGAAAGCTAACACACTCCAAACATGCATTCTAGGCCACACTGTTAAAGAGGAAAATCCAACATCTAGTAGAGATGAATGTAGAGTATGATCCAAAGACAAGGATATCCCCTTTCAAGATAAAGAAGCCTCCTCAAAATGTTGTCCAAAAGTATCCACAGACACTTCAATTTACGAAGAATGATCATGTAGAGAATGAAAAATAGGTTCAATGTGTTCCCCAACAACAACTAAAGAAGGAGAATCTTCATCAAAGAGAAGATGAGTGGTATCAATGATGTCCCTCAAATCTACAAGATGAGACTACACAAACAAATCTAAAATGTCTGTCATGAAGCCATCCAAAGTAGCCAAATCTAGAAGACAATCAAGGTCCTATTGCATTGAATCACAAGCAACCAAAACTGTGGAATCAAAAGTTTCCTAAGGTACAATAGTAGATGGAGTTGATGAAATTCATGATTCAAGAACTAGATCTAATGTGAGAACTCCCAAGTTCAAGAAACCAAATGTCTCCTCTGAATCATGGTGCACATAATCAACAGTAAAAGGAATAATTTCATCATCAAAATAAAAATCTACAAAGGTATACAACTGAGATGAATGATCAACCACCCCAGTAGCAATGATCTCTCTACTCTCCAAGTCTCGAATGATGACTGAATCAGGTGTGAACTCGATAGTTCTCCCATCTCCACCATGTGTAATCTGATATATGGAAAGAATATTGTTTGTCAAATGAGGAACACACAAAACATCCTAGAAAGTGTTTTCCCCAAAACTAATAGATCCCTTCCCAATTACACTCATGTATGTATTGTTTCCCATCAAGATAGGAGACATAGTACAAGGATGAAATGAATAGAATATAGACTACGAAGATGACTTATGATGAGAAGATCCTAAATCTAGAAGCCATTTCTCTAAACTGGACATAAAAAAGTACAAAGATATTTCCCTTTATTTCTTGATGTAGATGCTTGACCTTTGTCCTTTTTAGACTACTTTGAAGAAGAAGGGGGAGGTGGAGGTGATTCAAAAATTATAGAAGGAAAATTAGTGCATGATTCTTTTTGAGAATATTTTTCAATTCATCAATATCCTTCTTATAACAATAGTGTTCTTCATGTCCATCCTTCTTGCAATATACACAAAAAGGGCTCTCCTTCTAAGATGATTCCCCTTTGGAAGAGAATTTCTTCTTTGCTTAATTTGAATGTGGATTATTCTTTGCTTTCTTCTATTTCTTATCTGATTCTAATTCTTTCACCTGACTAACCAACAATTCTTGAGATTTAGAAGTCTTGATGAGACCCATTGAGATAAGATTTTGTTGCTCGTGTACCAACATTTAAGAAAATTATGCAAATGAAGGTGTAGCATATGCAAACCCCGTAGTCAATCTATGAGTATGAAAGCTAGAAACAAAAGAATCATAATCAGGTTCAAGTTTGTTCATTGAATTGTAGACCAACAAAATGTCCTTCTTATCAATTCCACATGCTTTAAACTGCTCTCTTAGATTATTAACCTTAGTGATGTAATCTTGGTTATTTTCAAAGTTCTTAGGATCAAGGCTCATCAGTTCATTATCAATTTGATAGCCTCTTACTTCATTTATAGTACCATATAATGTTTTCAATTTTTCCCAAGCTTCATGACATTTTTTACATGATTCAATTTGGAACAACAAATCTTGAGAAAAAAGTCTACAAAGACACCCAAGAGCTTGGGTATGTTTAATCATCCATTTTAACTTTTTATCTACATTTGTAGGTTCAGGTACCTTATTTTCAACATATAAATTGTGACCTTCTGTCATTAGAATACTCCATGCATTTTGATGCCATGTTGAATAATTATATGATGTGAGCTAAGGAACCTTAGAATGATCCATGAAAACAATAGAGCACAAGCAAATAGATCAAATAAATTCACCAAGCAACCTCCCCAAAATCACTCAATCAAGAAACCCCCTAAGCAATATCGATTTGGCACTTTATACTTACTCTGATTATACTTGCCACTTGCCAAAAATAGCAAAGTGGACTTTGATCTTAGTGCTTACAGATGTCATGATAGGTCACAAAATTAAGTGCAATTTTTGGTACAAAATGAGATCAACTTGATCATACCACTAGAACTTACACAAGAAATTGTGCACTATAAAAAAAAATTGCACCCAAAAATGTTACTGTAGGAGAAAAATATGAACTCTCGAAGTTCCCAAAATGAGGAAGAAGCAACAACACCTATGAGAATCTACAAATTATTAAAAATAATAGAAACCAAAAGCACAAATTAATTGCACCACCATGTAGAGAATGAAATATTAGCCCAATTTTTTAAAAAATACTTGAAAAAAGGAGTCAAAATGAGCAAGTTATGATCCTCCAAAGTTTTCCTTCAAAAATCAAAACAAAAATAGTGAGGGGAGAAATATTTTTTTAGAAAATGATGATGTTAGTTGTCCACTATGCTAAAATTGATGGTCATTTGATCATCATATGCCTAGGCATGCTTAAAATTGACATGCTATCGTCTGTTAGAAAAGAATATATCCCTTGGTCGAATATTTTGTCAATCTAGACTTTGAAGTTGATAGCTATATGGTTGTCACTGGTTGGGGCAGCTTGTGGGAATATTCTATAGGAATATTCATGCAAAATATTCTCTTTTTTATTTGAAAGTTGGATTGTTGAATGTTATTCCAGATTCTTACTCAAACTTCTTGTGTGGGAGAAATTTGGCTGCTGATACGAAGATGGTGCCTGCAAGCAAAGGATGCTGCTAGAATTTCTTTTAAAATGGATGTCAATCTTTTATTTGACCAGTAGTATAGATGGTGAGTAAGCCACAACCACGTGGTGGATGGGTGAAGGCCGAGTACCCTACAAATGGTATGCTAAATGCAGATAGGGTACTTTGTACTCTTTTTACAATCCCCAAAATATATTTCTTTTTGATTTCTAAAAAACTTTCAAATATTTTGATCAATACAATGAATTTTTGATTAAAAAAATTCAAAAATTTCTTGGGAAAAATAAAAAATTTCTTTTACAAAAAATGTACCATCGTTGTCATTATGATGCTTGGGGGTTATACAACTCTTTGAGAACTTTTTTTTGCTTCACTGAATAACTGGTCCAATTTGGATGAATTGACAGTCAATATGAGGATTTTTGGCCCTTTTAGACATGATGGCAGTGCCAAAATTGACCCAAAATGCTCCAAAATTGTAGCTACCTTCTAGATCTAACAACCACTTTTTAGCTTCAAACCCTCATAGCTTTGGTCTCATATATCCAATTTGGAAAGAAAAAAGGAAAAATTGACTTTCTTGAACCTTCTAGATGCAATGGTGAGCTTAGTTTTGCACCAACAAGCTCTGGTATGAACCTGCAATAAAAATCCCAAAAATGGAACTCCCCAATTCTGGTATCTCTCTTAAAAAAAAAGACTCTCCAATGGCACCCAACCCGCTTTGATACCATGTTAGAATTGGCTATGGCTGCCAAGATCTTGAGACCAAATGGAAAGCACAAAAAGAGAGAGAATAGAATGTGAAAAGAATAAACTATATTCTTATCTATGTGATTCAATGATATGATTTTGATTGTGTTACAATGAGAGAGACCCCTTGGTTATATAGGAAAGGTGAGATGCAAGATGTCATAAGATTATGACAATTGTCTTAATCATATGACATGAGACAACTAATCACACTTACCTAGGTTCACATGTAGTAGTTGTCAAAGAATAAGATAACAACTAATGACAACTAACACATTCTAGAAAGATTCCTTCCTAGGACCTAAGTAAATTTAACATGTGTAAATAAGTCCCCTAGTAATGAATTAACTAGATATAAGACTTTATTTACACCAACACAACATAAATGAATCAAATTTCTTATACCACTGGCAAGGTGCAAGTTTCAACCCATAGAGACTCTTTTTCAACTTGCAAACCAAGGTCTCTATACCTTTTATTTTGAATCCTTCTTGCTGCTCCATGTAAATATCCTCTTCCAAATCTCCATGAAGAAAGGTTGTCTTTACATCTAATTGTTCACTCCAAGTCTAAAGAAATAGTAAGACCAAGAATAACTCTAATGGATGAAATTTAAACAAGTGAAAATGTTTTAGTGAAGTCAATACCTTATTTCTGGGTATGTACAACATCATTATGGAAAAAACAGGCCCTTAAGTGGCAAAAAATTTAGAAAAATCAGAGTTAGGAAACTTGACATAAAACTTTGAATAAGTTATCTATATTATTTCAAAAATATGTAAGAATAGAATTTGTAGCAATTTGAATGTAGTTTCTAAACTACTAGGTGTATTTAGAAAAACAAAAATCTATATGGTGAAAATTTTAAATTTCAATGTAGTAGTACTTAAATTTCAAGGAAAAAAGAAGTAGGTGTCTATCTGACCACCCTAACCATAATAAAATGATAATATTTTTTTATAAGATTTTATATATAAGTAAAGGACTCATGTCCAGATGTGATGCCTATTTTTTTGTAATTTTTTCCCAAGTAAATAATTAATTATGAATTTTTTATTACAACTTTTAAAAAATACAAAAAATCATATGCCTGACTACCTTAACTTGGTCAAAACTTCATGAAATTTATTTTTTCTTTTTTTAATCCTATAGTATGTGAAGCATAGAATGTGACATGTTTCGGATTCAAAAAATATGATACTATTTGAAAGCTATAGATTTTTTCCAATCAACCTATTGATCATGACTTTAGTCGTAATTCTAATAGAAAATGAATAATAATTATTTATTAAATTCAAATTAAAACATAATTAATATTGATGGAAATCTGAGAATCTCCTCTAAAAACCCTTTTCTTTTCATCAATTTTGGGTAAAAAAAAGGTCATTATCCACATACGCTACAAATACCCATAATATTGCCACTTTTTGGCCATCATGATCCTGCACATACCCTTCTGAGAAAATCCCTTCACTACTAGCCTTGCTTTATGTTTTTTCTTCCTCTTATCACCCACATGCTTGATCTTGTACACCCATTTATTTTGTAGGGGTTTTCTTCCTTTTGGAAGCTTTACCAGCTCCCAAGTTTTATTTTCCATCATGGAGTTCATTTATTCCTCCATTGCTTTCTTTCATTCTTTGCTATGCTCATCTTTACAAGCTTCCTAAAAACTATCAAGTTCACCTTCATCAATTAATAGAATATAGTTTGAGAGTGTATACCTTTGTGAAGGCTTACGAGGCCTAGTGGACCTACGAACCAACTATGGTGTTGTGTTTTGAAGTTGAGTCTCTTGTAAAGGTTCCCACAATGTTTCTTGTTGTTGTTGTTCCAAATTCACCTCTTGTTGTTCATCATACTCTTGATCATGCAACCCATTTTATTGCATTGATGAGATATTTTCTTTCTATTCATCAAACCTATCAACAATTTTCTTAACCTCCAAACTACCTGTTTTCCTCTTAAAAATCTCTAACTCAATAAATATTACATCCCTTCTTCTAATAATCTTAGGTTTAACTAGATCCAATAGATGATAACCAAATTCACCATCTGCATATCCCAAGAAAATGTATTTCATAGATTTATCATCAAGCTTAGTTCTATTCTCTTTGGGAATATGCTCACTCATTCTTCATAATTCACCTTCTTGCTAGTCCAAATTCTTCATGAATTCCACCATCGAAGGCTTTAGTAGGAGATCAATTTATGAGATAATAAGTTGTCCTCACTACTGTTGCCAAAACATGCTTTTCTAAACCAAATTTGACAACATACTCCTCACCTTCTCCATGATAGTGTGACTCATCCTTTCTACAACACCATTTTATTGAGGAGTACTAGGGATAGTTTTCTCATGCTTAATTCCAAACCTTTTACAATATTCCTTGAATGCATTTGAGCAGTATTCTCCATCATTATCTATCCTCAAGCACTTGAGCAATTTTCTAGTTTCTCTTTCAACAACATGGAACTTTTGAAATATCTCAAATATGTCATCTTTGATTTTCATGGGATAGGCCCAAACCTTTCTAGATGCATCATCTATGAATGTTACAAAGTATGATGCTCCTAATGATTTAATATTAATAGGACCAAATACATCTAAGTGTATCAATTCTAACAATTTTTTCTTCGATTTATGACCACCTCTAAGAAATGGAACTCTTTGTTGCCTACCATAAATACAATGCTCACAACAATCAAGATTATGATATTTCAAACCCGGTAGCAATTTTTTTCCCATGAGGATTTTAGGCCCTTCTCACTCATAGGACCCAAGTGTCTATGCCATAGATCTAGGGATTTTCCTTCTTTTGCAACAATAGTTGTATTTGATCTATCTACCATTATCGTAAATGTATATAAAGTCCTAGTCTCGGGTCCTTTAGCCATGGCCAATGCTCCTTTTCTTATTTTCCATCTGCCTTTTACAAACCCTACAAAATAGACTTCATCATCCAATCGTCCCATAGAGATCAAACTCATGCACATTTCTAGTACATGCCTAACCTCTTGATGCAAGAGCATCTAGTGGTGTAAGGGCAATCTTGCATCACCCAGAAATAGTTAAATTTCAAGTTTCTTAGTTTTTAGATATTTTTACATTTATTGGATACCCTTTTCATCATAATGAAATTCTCAATTTACAGTTTTTAGTTTCTATTCCTGGGTTGAAAGATATTGTAGTTTTAGTTTCCCAGATTTGCACCTGAAAATCTTTTGAGTTGGATTTGAGCCACCTAGAGCTCCTGAGAATGGCCCTAAAACTTTCCAAAATTAGCATAGCTGATTTTGAGCACGTTCTTGACTTCGATACCTTTCCAACGGTTCAAATGGTTCATGAATCAGAGCTCCAGATCAAAAGTTATGGCCCCAAGAAGTTGGTGCACTTTCTAGAAGATACAATTGCAAATGTTCTTTTAAAATTTGAACTTCAAGTTGTATTTTTCAGCACCAAACTGCCTAAAATCAAATTTTAATGTTGTTTTGGCTCCAAACTAAAGAGGAACTCTATTTATGGATGGGTTTCTAATTTTTTTGAATAGCTTTTTGGGGACAAGCTCGCATATTACGAAAGGGTTATTCTATAGCTTTTTGTAACTTGCATGTGTTGTAGAACTCGGGGATTTAGATCCTCTGCATGTAAGAAGCTCCATTTTCTGAATAATAAAATTTCTCTTGTTTGTGGGTTATTTTATGTGTCTCGGGCTGTGCCCTCATCACCTCTTTTAGTAGGATATATTGTCCTTCCTTTGTCTTGGTCTTGACATCTCCCACTCCAACAATGCTGCAAAAATGATTATTTCTCAAATGCACTCTAGCACAATCATGAGGATTATATTCAAAAAAATTATCTTTGCATGGAGTTACATGGTGAGATGCCCCAAAATCAAGAATCCAATCAAAGCTACTAGTAGAGGTATTCAAGCATACATATTCTACTAAAATAGTAAGTAAAACATCTCCATTGATAGTTATTGTAGTGGTATTACCTTCATTTGTGCTAGTTGGCTTTTGATTTTGATCTTTTTGGCTTTGCTTCTAGACTCGAAACTCTCTCTTCATGTTCCCTAGCTTTCCACAATGATAACAAGTGATACTACCCCTTTTTGATTTGGATCAACCTCTCGATCTTAAGCATCCTTGACAACCTCGATCAATCCTCCTACCATGATTAGTTAGGGATAGAGCTTCTCCTCCCTAGTTTTCCACAATTGACTTTCATAATAGCTCCTCATTCATTACTCTATTGCTAATATCATCAATCTTTAGGGTTCTTGTAGGTGTTGAAATGCTCATAGTGACAATCAAATTTTCTCAATTGTCTAGCATAGAATGCATTAGTAAAATAGCTCTAATTTCATCATCTAATAAAATTTAAACAAAGGAAAGTTGGCTGGTGATTATATTGAACTCATTCAATTATTCTGCTATTGAAGCACCCCCCTTCATCTTGAGATTGTATAATTTCTTCATCAAGAAAACCTTATTTGAAGTTGTGTTTTTCTCATACAAATCATGTAGCTTTTTCCATAGTTTTTGTTGTTGTCTTCTGTCTAGCAACATTAAAATACACAATTTTAGCTAGATATTGATGAATGGTTGCAATTTCCTTTCTATCCAGCTTATTCCAATCTTCATCTACCATTGTTGTGGGTTTCTTTGATATTCTTTCAATTGGTAAATATTGATCCTTCAAAATTAGTATATCCTCCATTTGGGATTTCCATAGGGAAAAATTAGCCATGTTTAACTTCTCCATATCACTCACTACTACTACCTCCATGCTTGCTCAACAAATCCCTTCACACACCAAAACTTTCAACAGCCTAGCTCTTATACTAGTTGAGAAAACTCTTGCCTAGACTATCTTTGCATTATAAGCAACACTATGGATCAACAACAAAACTGAATGAATAGAGCACACAAAGCAAAAAGGACAAAGGATACATGATACATAGAGTATAAAGTACATAAAACATGATTGAAAAAAAAAACAAGGCACTATGAACACACACCAATATATAAGAGAAGAGCCCAAAATATTTCTTTTGTTGCACAATATATAGATATTTTATCTTTCTTGCTTACAAAAATAATTACAATGACCTCTATAAATAGAGGTCTTAGAATTCTTTGGAAACACTTTGCATTCAAAAACCATGCATAAAATGTGGATGGAGGAGAAGAGATTTGATCGTCGGTGGAAAGCAATGGTGGTGAGAATTTTCTATTTTAAATGTTTTTGTTGACTTGAGCCCTTTGTTTGGTGATAGAGACTTTGATATTAAATGATGTTTGTGTAGGTGATCTCCTTTCTGCAAACTTTTTCCAATGCCTTTATTTGCTTCATTCATGTGTTCAACAAGTGGACCTCCATTGCATCTATGTTTGCATCTCCATCTTCAATAGCTAATACTTTGTGATTATCATTGCTCCCAAACTAGGAATGAATTTTAAGTTATTTTGATTCCTCCCCACTGCATATAGGTGGGAATTCAGTAATTGTATTATTGTGAGTATCTCTCCTATTCAAACCAAAACATAGTATCATATTTCCAATGAAGGTCCCTGAAGATTGGAGCTTCCTAGAAAAGAAGTAGCCTCAAAGCTTGAAAATAATTCTAAACAACTTATTTTCAATCTTAAGGCATCTTCTTTTCTAGGAAACCCCAATCTTCATGGACCTCCCCTTAAAATATAGATAATCACTATAATAGAAATAACTTTAAGTCATTCTCGCTAATATCTGAGTGTTGTAGATGCTACAAATTAAACAACAATGGACTAATCTCTCCATTGAACTCCTGGCTGGAAGCATTGGTAGTTATATCAAGGTGAATGGCATGGGATGTATTATAATCAAAGGCAATAGTTAAAACCCCACCAAAAGGAAAGATCCAAATTGGGTTGCAACATAATTTAGAATGAAAAATTATATGACCATCTGTCACAACTTATTCAACATCAAACCTAAACTTAAGCACTCCAATTTTATTATCCACTATCTAAACATCATCTAATAACTGATTAAACAGTCAATACCAATTTTCTAACTTTTTTAGACTAAACTATGATAAATATATGTTTTATTCTTATTGTCCAAAATTAATATTTTTATACAATTAAACACATGTCATATCCACTTGTAACTATGTGTCATTCTGCGATAATTATTCTCTGTTGAATTTAAATTTATTGTAAGAAAATTACATTAACTGCGTTTAAAAGTTCCGCTTTACAAAGTTCAGTCCAAAAAACTATTGAAAATAACAAAAAAGCCAAAATTGTTGGAAAAAGTAAGGAAATGTTTCTAAGAGGTTGTGTGTGCCTTATTGGAAATTTGTTTCATATTTGTTGATACCTGTTCTACAAAATTAGAAGCTTCTAACATAGAGGGTAGCTCTGTTGGAGATTATAATCCCAACTACCTAGCTCTGTATTTAAAACAAAAGTTTCTACATTGACTCTACCACTGACCTCTCACTGACCTGCAGACCATTTTGTATGCATGTGATTTTACTATTCTATATTCTAGAAAAATCCAAAAACCTCTATAAATTGAGGCAGATGCATTGTGGCTACTCACTCTCTACAAATTCCAACTCCACAGAGCTGTTAGGAGATGGTAGTTTGAATACATAATGGTGTTTATTGTATGGGCTGCAACTCAGTAAATCAGTGTAATGTTTTAATGTTTCATTTTGTTTAATATAAATCTATCTCTATTTTGTTACTCCCCTATTTTTCTATAAGTGGTATCAGAGTACAGGTGAGGAGATTGGTTGAAGATTGCTTGTCACCATTTGTGACAGTCATTAGACAAAGTATTGCAGCATATGAGATCACAATATTTTTTGAAAGTTGTTGTTTGAAGAAGTCGCTGCTCACATAGGAGAGTTCATAGGTTGATGAGGGCACAACCCGAGACACAAAAAATAACCCACAAATAAGAGAATAATTTTATTATTCAGAAAATGGAGCTTCTTACATGCAGAGGATCTCAAATCCCCAAGTTCTACAACACATGCAAGTTACAGAAAGATACAGAATAACCCTTTCACAATATGTGAACTTGTCCCCAAAACGTTACCCAAATAAATTAGAAACCCGCCCATAAATAGAGCTCCTCTTTATTTTGGAGCCAAAACAACATTAAAATTTGAGTTTAGGCAGTTTGGCACTGAAAATTACAACTTGAACTTCAATTTTCAAAAGAACATTTGCAATTGTATCTCCTAGAAAGTGCGCCAACTTCCCGGGGCCATAACTTTTGATCTGGGGCTCCGACTCGTAAACCGTTTGAACCGTTGGAAAGGTCTCGAAGTCAAGAATGCACTCAAAATTTGCTATGCCAATTTTTCCAAGTTTCAGGGCCATTCCGAGAGCTCTAAGTGCCTCAAATCCCACTTGGAAGATTTTTAGGTGCAAATCTAGGAAACTAAAACTGCAATATCTTTCAACCTAGGAATAGAAAATAAAAACCATAAATTGGAAATTTCATTATGATGAAAAGGGTATCCAAAAATGTGAAAAAATATAAAAACCGAGAAACTTGAAATTTAACTATTTTTGGGTGATGCAAGATTGCCCTTACACCACTGGATGCTCTTACATCATACACCCAGGGTAATTTGAGAAGTGACCCCGTCACATCTCAGATGGTTGAGGAAAACCCAATTGGTCAACTGTTGCCTTAGATAGCTAGGATGAATCTTCCATAGGCCTACCTCTCCATTTCACCAGATATTCTTCATACTACCTGTTTTTGGTACTCCTTTCCACACGACTATCCAAGATTTCCTCAATCTCCTCCTTCTTTGAAGTAGGTGCTAGAATCCCACACTATTCCATCATTGGTACTTCCTCTATGCCACCTTCATGATACTCTGTCAAATCTGAAATGTTGAACACAGGGGAAATGTTGAATCCATCCAACAACTCTACCTCATATGCATTCCCTGAATCATGCCTCTTCAAAATTTTATAGGGACCGAACTTCTTCATCTTCAATTTGTTATATGTTCCCACTAGAAACCTTTCTTTCCTCAAGTGGACAATCACTTCATGACCAATCTGAAACTCCTTATACCTCCTCTTCTGATCTGCCTTAGCCTTATACTGCATATTCATCTTGTTAATATGTTCTCTTACCTTCTCATGTATATCATTGATGTGTTCTGCAAAATATTTTGCTTCAGCACTTATTTTCTTCTCTTGGTCCATCTTCCTCAGTTCTAGAGCTATTCTGGGGCTACCTCCATACACAATCTAGAATGGTGATCTACCAGTGCTTCTGTTGATAGAATTGTTGTAAGAAAATTATGCATGGGGTAAGATCAAGTCCCATCCCTTAGGTTTATCTCCTACCAAACATCTCAGTAGGTTACCCAAACTCCTGTTAACAACCTCTATTTTCCCATTTGTTTGTGGATGGTGTGCAGAACTAAACTTCAACTCTGTCTTCAACTTCTTCCACAAGGTCCTCCAAAAGTACCCCACAAATTTGGTGTCATGATCTGAAACAATACTCTTTGGCGAGACCATGTAGCCTCACCACCTCTTTGAAGAACAAGTCAGCAATGTGGACTGCATCATGGGTCTTCTGACATGGAATGAAATGTGCCATCTTCAAAAACCTATCAACCACCACAAAGACTGAATCATTCCCTCATTGTGTCCTTGGCAAACCAAGAACAAATTCCATACTTATATCCTCCCATGGCCTCTTTGGTACCGGTAAGGGCTGATATAATCCTGTATTCTGGCTCACTCCTTTAGCCATCTGACATACCCTGCAGCATTGTACAAACTTTTTCACATCCTGTGACAATTGAGGCCAATAATAATGCTCACTAATAATGGCAATGGTCTTATCTCGACCAAAATATGCTGCCATTCATCCACTATGCTTCTCCTTTATCAGGTTCTCCCTCATGGAACTCCTCGGGATACATAATTGACTTCCCTTAAATAACATGCCATCCTAGATTATGAAGTCCATCCACCTTTTCCTATCCACTGTAATAGGTTCCTTGCAAGCTTTCCAAGCCTCTGCAAAATCAGGATCTTCTGCATACAGTGTCTTAAGTTCATTGAACCCAAACACTTCAATCTACATATTTGTCATCAATGTATGCCTCCTACTTAAGGCATCTGCAACCCTATTTGACTTCCCACTCCTATGTTTCAAAACAAAGGTATAACTCTGCAAAAACTTTACCCATTTCATATTCCTTTGATTTAATTTTCCTTGACTATTTAGGTACTGCAAGGCCTGATGATCAATATATAGAACAAATTCCTCCGGCAACAAATAATGTCTCCATTTCTTTAATGCTTGAACTATTGCATAAAATTCTTGATCATATACATAATACTTTCTCTTGGCATCATTTAACTTTTCACTGAAATAGGCAATGGGCTTACCTTCTTGGCTCAACGCTCCAATGGCACAACCACTGGCATCACAATCCACCTGAAACACCTTGTTGAAATCTGGAGGGCTAGAATAGGTTGCTTTGTTACCTTCAACAGTTCAAAAATTTTGCCGCCCAGCTCCACTTGAATTCTTTTCTATCCCTCTCATTGTTTCAGTCAGGGTCCACAAATACTACTGAAGTTTCTAATGAACTTTCTATAAAAACTAGCCAAACCATGGAAAGATCTCACCTCGGTAGTAGTTCTTGGGGTAGGCCATTCCATAATAGCCTTCACCTTCTCTGGGTCCATCTTGAGACCTTCTACTGAGACAACAAACCCCAAGTACACTAACTCCCTCTTCACAAAACTGCACTTCTTCAGATTAATCAACAGTTTCTCTTCTCTTAACTTCTCAAAGGCTCTCTGAATATGCATCAGATGCTCATCCAACGTCTTACTAAAAATCAAAATATTATCTAAATACACAATAACAAACCTTCCTAGAAATTCTTTTAGTACCTCGTTCATGAGCCGCATGAATGTGCTTGGTGCATTAGTTAGCCCAAAAGGCATGACTAACCACTCGTACAAGCCCTCTTTGGTCTTGAAGGAAGTCTTCCATTCATCTCCCTCTCAAATCCGGATTTGGTGATATACACTCTTCAGATCAATCTTTGTGAAGTACTGAGCTCCACTCAAACAGTCCATCAGGTCATCCATCCTTGGTAGGGAAAATCTGTACTTGATTGTTATCTTGTTTATGGCTCAAAAATCTGTACAAATCCTCCACTCCCCATCCTTCTTTGGTGCTAGTACTACAGGTACCGCACATGGACTCAAACTCTTCCTTATCAAACCCTTTCTCAACAACTCTTGAACTTGTCTATTCAACTCCTCATTTTTTGCTGGAGTCATTCTATGAGATGCCTTATTTGGAAAACTGGCTCTAGGAATCAAATCAATCTGATGACTGATCTTCCTTATTGGTGGTAAACCCTCAGGTATGTTATCAGAAACAATATCCTAAAACTCATCCAACATCCCAGAAAATTCTTCTGGAACCTTCTCACTATCCTCCTTACTTACTCGAGGAATCAATGCATAACACACACGCTCATGCTTCATACCTTCTAAAAAATTTCTTCCATCTACATAACAAATTCTAGCACTACTACATACCTTTTCTTTGGTCTCCTTCAGGGGTTTCAAATTGTGACGAACCCCATCCTTTGTCAAGGAATAAGTGTTTGCATGGCCATCACGTATAGCTCACCTATCAAACTACCATGGCCTCCCCAACAACATGTGACATGCATCAATTGGGATGATATCACAGAGTACCTCATCATGGTATCTCCCGATCTTGAACTTTACTAGGCATTGCTCATTGACCAAAACTTTATGGTCTTTCTGCAACCAAGAAATCCGATACAGATGCGGGTGCCTTTCCCTCTTCAGCTTCAACTTTGTGACCATCTCCTCTGACACCAGATTATCAGTGCTCCCACCGTCAATAATGACATCACAATATTTTCCTTCACACTTGCACCTTGTGCAAAATAGATTCTTCCTCTGTTTTGGTTCCTTTTCTTCAGTCACTAGGGATCTCCTAATCACTAGGGTTTCTCCCCTTTCAGCATCATCTGAATGTTCAGATTGGGTCTCCTCATCTACATGTGCAACCCTTCCATGACCTTCTGGCCTTTTGTCTTCCCTTCCTTGGTGTTGTGGACATTCATAGGCTCGATTCCCTTCTTCACCACACTGGAAACACATTCCTCTAAAACCACCTCTTCCAGATCCTTGTCCATATCTCCCTCATCCTCTACCTCTTTGATCACCACTGTTTTGATCACGAGGGCAGTAGAAGTTGTCATTTCTTTGGCTTCGGCTGGTACCCACATCTTCACTTTTATTTTCATCATCATTTTGGCTTCCTGAAGGTCTACCATTGCCCCTTCTGCTTTGACCTCTTCATCCTTTTTGCTTTCCATCAAATATTTTGTTTAGCTTCTCTTCCACCTTTAGAGCAAACTGATACACATCCTCAATGGTGGTCATTCTAACTAGGCTTAACTCCTCCTGAATGATCGGTCGTAACCTATTAAGATATCAGGCTACCTTCTCCTTATTGGCCTCTGTGTGACTCGTTCTGATGATTATCTTGTGAAAATCTTTAGTATATTATTTCACATATCTGCTTCCTTGCTTCAACCCTTGCAATTTCTTCAACAGATCTAACTCGTAGTCCACTGGTATGAACTGCTTCTTTAGTTTCTCTACCATGCGATCCCATCTGGTGATCTTGACTTTTCCTCTTCAATTCCTTTCCAACTAGACCTCTTTCCACCAAATACTGGCATGGCCCTTTAGCTTCATTTTTGAAAACTTAACCCAATCTGGGTCCTCTATTTCCTCATACTCAAAATATTCTTCTAGCTCATTGACCCAGTCAATTAACTCTTCTAGGTTCAGACTTCCAAAATAACTGGGGACTTCTGCTCTGGGTCTTTTCTCAATCTTCGAAATGGCCCTTATTAGCCACATTTGGTCTTGATTAGTTGCTTCCTCTTCCTCTTCTACATCTAAACTTTCTTCCTCTCCTTCATCCTCACTTTCCTCCCTTGGGTTTAACCCTCTTCTCAACTACTCTTGTAACACATCAATCTGTCTTTGGAGGGCTTCCAGTGCATCTCTTCCACCAGAATCTCTACCACCTCGACCACCTCTGGCACCACCATGCCTACCAGGAATCACTCTTGGAGGCATCTTTCTTGACCTCGACCCACAACCACGGTCCTGGTGTGAACTGCCCCACGATCAATGATCTATCTACATGCTCAAGAAAACCCACTTTGATACCACTTGATGAGGGCACAGCCCGAGACACAAAAAATAACCCACAAACAAGAGAATAATTTTATTATTCATAAAATGGAGCTTCTTACATGCAGAGGATCTCAAATCCCCAAGTTCTACAACGCATGCAAGTTACATAAAGCTACAGAATAACCCTTTCCAATATCCAAACTTATCCCCAAAAAGTTACCCCAAAAAAATTAGAAACCCGCCCATAAATAGAGTTCCTCTTTAGTTTGGAGCGAAAAATAAAATAAAATTTGAGTTTAGGCAGTTTGGCGCCGAAAATTACAACTTGAAGTTCAAATTTCAAAAGAACATTTGCAATTGTATCTCCTAGAAAGTGTGCCAACTTCCCGGGGCCATAACTTTTGATCTGGGGCTCCGATTCGTGAACTGTTTGAACCGTTGGAAAGGTCTCAAAATCAAGAACGTGCTCAAACTTAGCTATGCTGATTTTGGAAAGTTTCATTGCCATTACGGGAGCTCTAAGTGCCTTAAATCCCACTCAAAAGATTTTTAGGTGCAAATCTAGGAAACTAAAACTGCAATATCTTTCAACCCAGGAATAGAAAATAAAAACTATAAATTGGGAATTTCATTATGATGAAAAGGGTATCCAAAAATGTAAAAACATCTAAAAACTGAGAAACTTGAAATTTAACTATTTTTGGGTGATGCAAGATTTCCCTTACACCACTGGATGCTCCTGCATCATAGGTGTGAAGGAGAAAGGCCACAACCTAATTGTGAAAGGAGAATCACTGCCATAAGGTGGGTCGTAGCTCAAAGGAAGAAATTTATTAAAGGTTGAAGTTGCAGTTGTAAGGAGATTGTGCTCAACTGCTAAAGCAAATGTAAAAAATGTCGCTGCTAAGGAGACACATGGAGTTGAAGTCATTGTTGTTGTTTACAGATAAATGACTATTTTTTAGCTGGAGGACAAATGAAGAGGAGCCGCTAAAGCTTGGCAACAAATTGCTATTTTTAAGACAAGTGTTTGCTAAAAAATCATTAATTAGAGGAAAATGGACCCATAGATATGAAGATTGCAAGAGGTTTACAAGGTAAGTACTATTGCAAGCAATTGCCAAATCTTCCTATAAAAAGAAGATCCCAGCTATTGCAAGAGGAGATTGTATTGAAGGCACGCATAGCAAAGCTTGATCGTTGTTTTAGTCTCTATTCAAAGAAGATTTTTTGAGAATGTGGGAGGCACACGAAGCTGCCCAAAAATGTATTTGTTGTCACTTAAATAAAAGGTCTGTTTTTCACTAAATAAATACATTATTTTCTTTTTAGGATATTTTATTAGTGTTTGGGTTGGAGGTTGAGAGTCAAAATTGTGAAGAACATTTCTAAAGTTTGCAAAACGATGTAAGAATGAAGAGTTGACAAGTGAGATGAGAACATCAAGGAGGATAGCAAATGTTGGTTGTGAAAATATAAGTGAAGCCCTTAATGTATTAAGGAAGTAATATGATTGAATGTCATGAGGATGTGAAAATATAAGTGAAGCCCTTAATGGATTAAGGAAGAAATATTGTTGAATGCTGCAACATTTTGTTTTTGTATGAAAGCAATAGGCCAATGGAGCCCATTAAAACTAGCATCCCTGAGCATCCGCAGAGTGACTCAATGGGAGGTCTTGATAAAACAAGTGAATCACACCTGAACCTATGATGGACTGGTAACCAAGAGGGCCAGAGCTCGTGGTTAGAGCATCCCAAATGCAACATGGGATTTCCTAGGTTTGATCATTAGATCTAGAAAATTCTAGATGTCGCAGCATCAATGAAAGAGACTGAGAATGATTATGGGGGATTTTTGGAGATTGTAATGCCAACTACCTAGCTCTGTACTTAAAATGGAAGTTTCTACATTGACTTTGCCACCGATCTTTCACAGACCTACAAACCATTTTGTATGCATGTGATTTTATTGTTTTGTATTTTGGAATACTCTTGGAGGCCTCTTTCTTGACCTCGACCCACAACCACGGCACTGGTGTGAACTGCCTCACGATCAGCGATCTGTCTACATGCTCAAGAAAACCCGCTTTGATACCACTTGATGAGGGCACAGCCCAAGACACAAAAAATAACCCACAAACAAGAGAATAATTTTATTATTCAGAAAATGGAGCTTCTTACATGCAGAGGATCTCAAATCCCCAAGTTCTACAACACATGCAAGTTACAGAAAGCTACAAAATAACCCTTTCCAATATGTGAACTTGTCCCCAAAAAGTTACCCCAAAAAAATTAGAAACCCACCCATAAATAGAGTTCCTCTTTAGTTTGGAGCGAAAAAAAAAATTAAAATTTGAGTTTAGGCAGTTTGGCACCAAAAATTACAACTTGAAGTTCAAATTTCAAAAGAACATTTTTAATTGTATCTCCTAGAAAGTGTACCAACTTCCCGGGGCCATAACTTTTGATCTGGGGCTCTGATTCGTGAACTGTTTGAACCGTTGGAAAGGTCTCAAAGTCAAGAATGTGCTCAAACTTAGCTATGCTGATTTCAGCAAGTTTCATGGCCATTACAGGAGCTCTAAGTGCCTCAAATCCCACTCGAAAGATTTTTTAGGTGCAAATCTAGGAAACTAAAACTACAATATCTTTCAACCTAGGGATAGAAAATAAAAACTATAAATTGGGAATTTCATTATGATGAAAAGGGTATCCAAAAATGTAAAAACATCTAAAAACCGAGAAACTTGAAATTTAACTATTTTTGGGTGATGCAAGATTGCCCTTACACCACTGGATGCTCCTACATTATAGGTGTGAAGGAGAAAGGCCACAACCTAATTGTGAAAGGAGAATCGCTGCCATAAGGTGGGTCGCAGCTCAAAGGAAGAAATTTATTAAAGGTTGAAGTTGCAGCTGTAAGGAGATTGTGCCCAACTGCTAAAGCAAATGTAAAAATGTCGCTGCTAAGGAGACACATGGAGTTGAAGTCATTGTTGTTGTTTACAGATAAATGACTATTTTTTAGCTGGAGGACAAATGAAGAGGAGCCGTTGAAGCTTGGCAACAAATTGCTATTTTTAAGACAAGTGTTTGCTAAAAAATCATTATTTAGAGGAAAATGGACCCGCAGATATGAAGATTGCAAGAGGTTTACAAGGTAAGTACTATTGCAAGCAATCGCCAAATCTTCCTATAAAAAGAAGATCCTAGCTATTGCAAGAGGATATCGTATTGAAGGCACACATAGCGAAGCTTGATCATTTTTTTGGTCTCTATTCAAAGAAGGTTTTTTGAGAATGTGGGAGGCACACGAAGCTGCCCAAAAATGTATTTGTTGTCACTTAAATAAAAGGTCTGTTTTTCACTAAATAAATACATTATTTTCTTTTTAGGATATTTTAGTAGTGTTTGGGTTGGAGGTTGAGAGTCAAAATTGTGAAGAACATTTCTAAAGTTTGCAAAATGATGTAAGAATGAAGAGTTGACAAGTGAGATGAGAACATCAAGGAGGATAGCAAATGTTGGTTGTGAAAATATAAGTGAAGCCCTTAATGTATTAAGGAAGTAATATGATTGAATGTCATGAGGATGTGAAAATATAAGTGAAGCCCTTAATGGATTAAGGAAGAAATATTGTTGAATGTTGCAACATTTTTTTTTGTATGAAAGCAATAGGCCAATGGAGCCCATTAAAACTAGCATCCCTGAGCATCCACAGAGTGACTCAATGGGAGGTCTTGATAAAACAAGTGAATCACACCTGAACCTATGATGAACTGGTAACCAAGAGGGCCAGAGCTTGTGGTTAGAGCATCCCAAATGCAACATGGCATTTCCTAGGTTTGATCATTAGATCTAGAAAATTTTAGATGTCGCAGCATCAATGAAAGAGACTGAGAATGATTATGGGGGAGTTTTGGAGATTGTAATCCCAACTACCTAGCTCTGTACTTAAAATGAAAGTTTCTACATTGACTTTGCCACCAATCTTTCACAGACCTACAAACCATTTTGTATGCATGTGATTTTACTGTTTTGTATTTTGGAATACTCCAAAGACCTCTATAAATAGAGGCGGATGCATTGTGGCTACTCACTCTCTGGCAGAGTCTAGCTCCACAGAGTTGTTAGGAGATGATAAGTCTGGATATAATGGTGTTTATTGTATGGGCTGCAACTCAGTAAATCAATGTAATGTTTTAATGTTTCATTTTGTTTAATATAAATCTCTCTGTTCTACTGCTCCCCTATTTTTCTACAAGCTCACCTTACTTCTCTCGGATGGGATTCTTTTTTCACTGAAATAAATACATTTCTCATGTTGTTCAATAATAAAAATGGAAAAATCAAATGAAATCAATGAAGGGGCATGGTTTGTACCAACTAAGTGTTGTAATGAGCAAAAAAATCATCAATTTGCTCAACAATTCAATTAAGATCGAAGTCTGGATTCTTTGCATTTGTGATTAGAATTACATCAATGAGTTGGGCAAGACATATCAAAAGAAAGAAAGAAACTGCAAGAAATATCAAGATAAAATGATGAGAAAATGATTTTGGAAGCAATGGTTGTGACCATCATTTGTGAAGTAGCTTCGAGGACACATTAAATCATCCATCAAAGTGACGCACAAAAATCCAGTCACAGTGGCAAATCCCACTAAGTCCCACTACCTACAATAGATCCATTACATCTACAACACTTAGATCTCAGCTTCAATGACTTTAAATGTATTTAGATTCCTCCCCACTAAGTCATTGCTGCTGAGATTCAAGTGTTGTAGATGCGAATCCCACTAAGTCCCACTACCCACAATAGATCCATTGCATCTACAACACTTAGATCTCAGCTTCAATGACTTTAAAGGTATTTAGATTCCTCCCCACTAAGTCATTGCCGTTGAGATTCAAGTGTTATAGATGCTACAGATTAAACACTGGTGGACTAATCTCTCCACTGAACTACTGGCTACAAGCATCAACACTTAAATTAAGGAAAATGACATGGGATTTATGCAAACTGCACATAAAAGTCCTCCTGCACAAGACATATTGAAAGAATGTAAGGAATTGCAGGACATTTGGAGAAATTTAGAGGAGAGGGCCCTATTTATTATGTTTTTTAGGAATAGTTGGAGGAACAGGAAAGTACCTTCGAGGAAAGCATGTGAAAGTCATTTGTGTCAAAAATATGGTCACTGAAGTTGCCAGTGAGTTACTCGTGAAGCCATTCCATCACGTCACTAAGACAAACAACACTATACAGCACGTCAAAGTTAGCAGAGATACTATTGTTTGCATGGAGGGACTGTCAAACCCATGTGAAGGTAACAAATAAAGTACCAAATCAATTAGAGATGAGAGCATCAATTCTTTAAATGGTAATTGGAATGTATTGGATTTGTAGGTAATTTTTTTCTTTTACTATTTTCTCATTCTTTTGAGGTTCCTCGCTATCCTTTGGAAGGGAGTGGATCTATTATTTGGAATACTTTGAAAGTGGGGGCACAATTGATTAAGAGTGCATTGTTTTGGATCTGTCATTCGGGGTCTCAGGCTTTATTTTGGTCTAATTAGTGGGATGGTCACCCTCCCATTCTCTCTTCTTTTCCTCACCTCTAGCCCCTTTGTGATGTTTTTATTGCGGTCCGTTGGGATACTGTGGAGCAACATGATGGTTTAAGTTTTTGCTGGAAGCATCCCTCTTAGTGGCCACCTGTTGGCTCTCAAGAGGATAGGCATGAGCTTTCCCTACTCCTTTCTTCCCATGCTTGTAACTCTTTGAGGGGTCTTGATGTCTTGGCTTGGGATGGTTTGGAGTCATCTGGAAAGTACTAGGTGGTGGCTGGTTATAAGCAGTTAGGTAGACAGTTGTTTGGGGACATTGAGGTCCCTTGGTGGAAGCATGTTTGGCACAAGCTGTCATGGCCCAAGTGCAATTTCTTCATGTGGTTAGTGGCTCGAAACCGGTGTCTTACTTGGGATAATTTATGTTAGTGTGGTTTCCATGGTCCCTCTATGTGTGTTTTGTGTCATGGTGGGGAAGAGAGTATCTCCCATCTCTTCTTCCAATGTTCCTATGCTCGTGAGATTTGGCATTTCTGGTGGGGGGTGTGAAATATGGCCTGCTAGCATGCATCCTCTTTGCTAGAGTTTGGGGAATGGTGGGGCAAGGCCCCTATCTCTACCTCATTTCTTTAGGCTACTTGGGCTCTTGGACCTTCCTTCATTATCTTAAACATGTGGTTGGAGATGAATAGGAATATTTTTCAGGATTCATTGTTGCTGGCCCCTCAGCTATGGTGGAAAATTCTACACTCTTTAGGGGAAACTATTGTAGCTAAGTGTGATATGTCTATGTTAGTGGATCCTCATGATGTTGGTTGTTGTAATCATCTTCATCTTCCACATCCACAATGGTAGCTCATGCGCAACATATGTAGACATCCTAATCTGAAGGTGAATAGGGAGGGAAGATGGACCCCTCCTCCTCAGGGTGTCCTAAAAATCAACTTTGATGGCTCTTCTCATGGAAATCCTAGTCATGCTGGCATTGGGGGTATTGGTCAAGATAGCTTGGGGGATGTTCAGTTTATCTTCTCTGTGTATAAGGGTCTTCATACTAATTAGGCCATTTTATTGGCTGTGGAGCAGGCCAATCTTTTGGTTTGGTGTAGGATCATATGTGATTTTGACTCTCAGGTTATGGTGAACTTACTTAAAAAAGCAGTATTTAGATGATGTGAGCTAGTAGTTGGCTATGATTGTTGAACAAATTCTCATTCTTTCTGCTTCTCTTGACTATATTACTTTCACTCATATTGCTCGAGAATGGAATGGTGTTGCTGATTGCTTGACTAAATGGGATTCTGATCATACTAATTATTGGAAGGTGGTGGATCAGGGTCAACTTCTTGCGGATCTATCTCTCCAATTGGATCACTTGATTGAACTTGATAGGACCATTTAATGCCCTTGCTTTGTAACATTTTCTTGATTGAATAAACTTTTTACCCCTCCTTGATGTTAAAAGAAGTTTCTTCGCATATGAATGAGTTATGTTAGTTGTAGAGGACTAGGGAATCTCATCATCAAACTCTTCAGACTTTTAGAGTGCAAATATTTTTGTTGTAAATGGGGAAGCTTTTTATATGTGTTGTGGTCCTTGAATAATGCTTAAATTTATGTTTAGATGTAATTTTAAAATGATATTCCATGTACGAAGGGGTTTTTCGCTTGTGAAATTTGTAGTATTTTAATGACATAATTGTGGTATCAAATATTATTTTTCTAAAATTACTTGTGATATGAGGCAACTTGCTTGCTCTTACCTCCCCACTTCCATCCTCACCATCTATTTAGTTACTTTGACTGAATTCTTATAATGTTCAATTAAAAGTATTTCTACCATAACACTTTTTAATTTTTTTATTATAATATCATCTATTGAGCAAAAGATTTATAATTTGTATTTGGTGCTATCGATTATCTTAGAAGGGGGTTTTATTTGTAATCATTGTATGAAATTTTCATTATGGGGGTTTAGGGTTTGAATTGCATGTCAAGGAGATATTTGTTGAAGATATTTATATTTGAATTGGGCGCAAGAGGTTTTCATTGAGGGTGCTTGTATTTGAAGTGGTTTTGATTAGATGGATATATTGGGTTAACTCTGTGTTTTCTTTTTCAATAGAACAATACCCATGGGAGCCATAAAACAACATAGTTAACATGGATGGGGATACTATAATTGTGATGGATGTATTTGTTCTTGTGGAGGGTGTTGAAACTAATGTCTAGGCTTATGCTTATGAGTATATGGTGGAGTATGCCTAGACTATGAAACATGCTAGACAAATGAAAATGTTGCCGGTTGGTACCATTCACATCTTTGTTATGGTTGTTGTCTATCTAAGATTGATGTGTCGGTTTAGATGTTGAATCAGTAGTTGTAAAAGCATTTATTGGTAGTAGTTATAGACCCAAAAAAATCGTATCTATAGGTTAAGTTGAGATTGGTGTATTTTGAAAATATCAACAAGGGCATAAACCTCCATAGTGGTACATTACAAATGATTGAGGTAAACAAAATCTAAAGAAAAATATCTTTATTAGTTAGCACATTAAAATATTTTTGAAAGATTTATAACTATTTTGACACATATATGGTTTGTGAACCATTGAAATGATCAAAACATGACACCCTTCACACTTTATTGTCCTCAACTTATTGGCACTTTGAAGGATTTGCTAATCATCCCGACAAATATCCAAACTAAATTTCTCCTATATCTAGTAGTTGAAAACCTTAATTTTGCACTTTTCAAAATTACATAGAATTTCAAATCACTTCCAAATTTTTACGCCAAATTACTTGGAATGTCACCTACTTATAGCTAAGGTTTCATGGCCACATCCTTAAATATGATGCCACACCATCATGCATTTTGTTGAGGTGTCCAAAAAATCCCAAAAAAGTTAGATGGATAGTTGTGTATTAAGTCATTTTTTATTAGTGCATTGATGTGGCATCACATAATTTGTTTCTTTTTAGAGCTAAGAAATACATTTCATTCATTTATTGGTACTCATTATCACCACTAAAAACTTTAAAGTCAAGACTATTGGTGCAATATTGTTAAAAATATTGTGCATTAAATCAACAAATGCTACAACTATTGGAACATGTTCAAGTACTATGTCCTTTTCCTTAGAGGAGCTATTAACCTATCAATTGTGCTCACACACTCCCAAAAACAACATAGATTTTTCCATCAACATTTTTGGAACATTCTAGATCACTTTGAGACTTTACATGGTTTGTGAATCATGAGAATATCCAAATAAGTAGATTCAAAAGGTCCCACATGCCATGTTGTCTGTCATTTGTGATTGTTTCTTTATTTTTTTCTTTATTTTTCTTTTATCTATTATTGTTTTTGTTTTCTTTCTCTTTTAATTCATTTTATCCTTTTCCTTGGCTTTCTTTGTAGCCTCTTCTTTCTTGATTTTTTTTGGTGTTTAATTTTTTTCTCATATTATTTGTCAACCATCTTTCCCTTTTCTTTATTAGTTTTTCTTGGTCAACTCTATTATTTTTACTTCCTTACCTCTTTCATTATGATGATGAATTATAGAATGTGATCCAAAATATTGATGTAAAATAAATTGAACACAAGATCCAATAAGAAAACTAAATTGTTCTAGATCTTTAAAAAATCCAAAAAAAAGGTTTCAAAAACATTTTAATGCATTGATCAATAAAGATATTTGTGTTTGGCTGAAGTTTAAGAAGGTTTGTAACTTATTGAGATCACCGATAGAGAAACGAAATGTTCGGGAAAGTTCTATAAGCAAACTGATTTTTGTGGAACAACATGATTATGCCACCACTTGATGAATGTAGATTAGTTTTCTGTTTGGAGTCAACACATGGGATGGGATATTTGTTAATAGACAACACTCAATACTAGAGAAATGTACTAATAAATAAATAAATTTTCCTGTTTAGTTGGAACCCCATTTGAGTCTAGTCTTATATGTAGATAGCTTGTTTTCCATTTCACTTTTGAGATTTTACTTCAAAAAACAAATGAAAGGTAAATAAAATTGCAATTATTTTAATTAAAATGTTTTATAGAGATATTAGTTTCTATTATTTTATTTATTTAATAGTTTTATTATTATTATAGACATATAAATCTCATATTTATGTAAATAAAGTTTCAAAGTTTATAATTTTAAAAATATAATAAATAATATATATATATATATATATATATATATATATATATATATATATTAATATGTATTTTAAAATTTTGTTGTTTTTGTATTTTAAAAATATATATCTATTTAAAATAAATAATTTATTTTATTTTATACACAATATTTTGCTTCTCTTCAAGTAATATTTTGATGTTTTAATGGTAAAAATTGTTTACAAATTGTTTTGGTTAATAAAAGATATAATCTTTCTAATTTAGATTAGTGAATAAAAATGATAATAGTATAATAATAAAATGATAATAATTAAGAATTAGGTTCACAATTAAATTTATTATTGTACTAATAATTATATAGATTAAGTTACAATTATGATTATATTGAATCAATTAGATATATTTAATTAATTTAAATGAGACTTATTTTTTTAACTAGAATTACAACTAAAATTATATACATTATTTTAATTATATAATTATTTATATTTAGGGTTAGAACATATATAAAATATAATTTTAACTTATTAATTATTATTTTAAAATTTATAATAAAAATAAATGTTTTAGTTAATTACATTATAACCCTAATCCAAATTAATACTCATTTTAAATTTCTTAATTAAATAAATATTAAGTAAGGTTATTATAATTAAAATATTACCTTGTAGCAATCTATTGATCTTAAATTATTACTAGCCTATCTCTAAAATCAACAATATATATTTTTCTAAATCACTTTCGTCATGGTAGGTTTGTGTCCTTCCCATTTTACCTGTTGATGTCTTTGGAAGAACCCTAGGAACCCCTTTTTGTATGAAGGTTTGATGTTGCTCATTGTTGAGTTTATCAAAGCAAATTGTATTGTTAGAGGTCCTCGCTCCCCTATTTCTAAGAAGAAGGGAAAAGGGAGTGGAAATGTTAGATTGAATAAGTTCTAGAGTTTGAGGGTATGAATATGGAGGAGGAGTTTGAGGTTTGGTCGAATGGATATGATATTGACTTGGATTACACTCCTTCTACTAGTGTTGTGAATCCCTCAACATCCAAGGCTAAATCTCTCCTCCTATGTGCCAAATTTAAACTAAAGGAGGCCTTTGTGGATGTTGCTTCGAAGGTTCTTTCTAGTGGTAAGAAGTCCAAGGGCCATGCAAAGTATGTGGGTGAGAAATTTTAGGAGGTTGTGGAGAATATCCAGGCTGATGATTTTGGTGGGTCCCTTATGGCTAGTAAGAGGAATTTAGTGGTCAATCTGGATGACTCTACATAGGTGTCCATGTCCAAGGATTGGGGCAAGGCTAAGCTTTACCCTGAGGGTTTACAAGAGGGGGATCCTCCGGTTGGTTCACATCAGGGGAGGGGTGTGTTTTGGGGGGCTATGGATTTCTCACAAGCTTTTGGTTTGGTAAAAGAAGGGGATGATATCTCATTTAATCTGCTTATGTGGCTCAAGGAAGAGGTAAAGGACCTCCACAACAAGCATGATACCATTTCCCATTGCAACATTTCTACGCTTCGCAGTCTCAAGGAGAAAGATTCTATCTTTGGGTTGACTAGGACTTTAAATTCCAGTGTTGATTGTGTTGTTGATGAGCTTGCTAATTTAAAAAGTGATTATGGTCTAAGATTGGATCTACTAGAAAGACATGACAAGAAGCTTTGAAAATACTTAGAGATGATTATAAACATTATCAGAGAGAAGTTGGAGGCCTCAATTTAAGGTATGATTTTTCTTAATCAAAAGGTGAAGGAAATGGCTAGGAGACGATTGTTTGAAGATCATGCAACTAAGGATTGTCGGGAGGGTGTTGTGATGGACGTGCATGCTATGGACATGGATGTTGGACCGATTGTGTGAACTTAGAATAAAACCAAGAAAGGTAAAATGCTCCACGCTCATGATGGTGAGGAAATCATGGAGATGCATGATAGGCTAGCGTCTAAGGATCTGGATGTGGAAAAGATGCTTAAAAAACTTCTCTAATGGTCATTTGGTGTGTCTCTCTAATTTTTGTGTTGGTTGTTTTTGTCTGTTGATGGTCTGCTAATGGTTTGTTAATCATCTTATTTTTTGTTGGGTTTGGGTGGGCAATATATTTTTTTATCTCTTTTGCCACTGTCTCTTTGTGTTTAGGTTTTCAAGCACCCTTCAAAACCTATTTATCGCTAATAAAATAAATATATTTTTTTTAATAAAACAAATTTTGTAATTAACAATATAAATAAAATACCAAAGAGGGTTAGCTCGAATAAATTGTAGCAATTATGATAAAGTGTTGACCATTTCCCATGTTTGGAATTTGAGTCCCTTCAAGGTACATCATAGGCTCCCCATGTGTCAATAGTGAAATCCTTCAAATTAAAGGTTCAAAATTGAAGTTTGTGGGTGTTACATGGGTCTCTTAGGTGCTATCAACATGTTGAGACCAATTCCACTATGCTAATGAAAAACTAATAATAATAAAATAAAATAAATATTAAATAATTTTAAAATAACATAAAATAATCACTCAAACAAATAATAGTTTATACAATTACTTTATTCTCCCAACAACACAAAATAATTGAAAACCACAATTTTTTTTCTAGTAAGCTACTTACAAATTCCTAGTACCAAATGAGATTCTGTAAACTAGTTCAAATTATAATAAAAAATTGTGTATTTTAGCTTTTAGGTAACAATACTTAATGTTGTTTTGTTTTTTCTCTTACTAATAATGGGTCCTCCCTAATGAGGGGATGTAATTTTCCTTTAAAATATGATATTAGAAGTTTTCAAATATTTTACTATTTATATTTAAATATCAATAAAAAATTTATTCATGTTTTTTAAAAGTTAAATATTATTATCTATAAATTTTAAATATATTCTCATTCAAATTTTAATAACTAGTAAACATTTAATATTACATAAAGAAACATTAAATTTAATTTTAAAATTAGAACATTTTGATATTACCTATACTAAACTCCAAAACCAAAAAAATGCCATATGTATATCAATTATGTTGCAGTACGAAATGTTAACATAAGGAAAAATAATATGACAACATAGTAGTTAAGCATCTCAAGGTTTTACTATAAAATTTTTATTCAATTCATTAACTATATTATTTTATTGATTTATGTATATGTTATGCTTTTAATATATTGTAAATGATATAAAATAATTTTTTTTATCTAACTTTATATTAATAGAAAAGAAGATAGTACAATATCCACAAAAAAGGAGGGCGATATACAACAAAGCCACAAGTCTAATTGAAGAACCAATACAAATGGGCCAATCCTGGAAATAGAGTTAAGCTTTCATGGCTATGTCAAGAAGAGGATGAGGGTCTTCATCACTAGGCTTCCCCTAAACATTACCAGGGGTGGAATCTTCTATTGGCTCCCAACCAATGAGAGCATCAACATCTTCTTCATTATTCTTAGAAGGCTATTGAGTGTGAAGTAGAGAGATGAAAATTGGCACATGAGGGAACATGGTTGTCTAGAGCTAGCCAAAGTACCACCTTGAAGATGGTAGATGGGAAGGTTGAGGCCATATTCCATGGGAAACATAGTCCCTTGGATTATGAGGCACATGACCATGAGAGTGAGATCCACAATCTCCACAACTATTCCTCTAAGAATAGTGACTGCATCGATGTCATGAGGCACATGACCATGAGAGTGATATCCACAATCTCCATAGATATTCCACTAAGAAGAGTGACTACATCCATGTTAACACTTATGAGGGGAGTTGGACTTGGGAGGAACCTAGAAAATAATGTATGGGGCATTATTGTAGTGGTCAAACAACTCTTAGATATGGGAAAATTCAAGTGTAACCCTGTTGGTTTGTACCTAAATCTACATAAGAATATTAGAGAAAATAATCAATTTACTATAGAAGTTAAACTATTTATCAGAACATTATGCACAAAAGAGAAACATTCCTATCTTTTCAAATATTGAATAGAATTTAAACCTTTAGAAAATGCCCAATTCGGGTATAAATTTAGTGTGGAAGGAAGGGTTAGTCCCCAAGTTAAATCATATTCCAACAGAAGGGGGTAGGCTTGAAATCCCTGAAGAAATCATGAATTCAATTCCATGCTCCTTGAAGCTAAGAACAAAACTAGAAAAGATGCTTAAGAGACTCAATTTATCCATCTAAGGACAATCTAGACTAGGAATTCCCATATGAGTGAGACAATTGCTCAAAGGAAGGCCTTGGTGCAATAATAACTAGAAAACATGAGCCAACTTGAGCTGCAAAACCACAAACTAGATACCCTATTTTTTCTTGTTAGATGACTACAAATGTGAGCAAAGATTAAGTTGATTCACCATATACGAGTATGTAAATGATCAATAATAATATTTAAAGCATTTGTAATTCCAAAAGGGAGTGTCTAGAAACCACATCCATTCTTTCCACCAAGTTTTCATACATTGCACACCCACCTTGTGACACAACTAGGAGGGAATGGCATCAATAACCATCTAGCAAGTTGCCTAGTCTTCATTAAAAAATATTTTTTTCAATTTTATGGTGGCCCAAGAAAGAAAATTATTAGTGGTAGGGTGAATGAAATCTATTATAATTCTTCCTCCTTATTTGAAAATTTTCAAGGCATGAGTCCAAGGTAGGAAAGCTAATGACCTCCCTTGGAAACTGAGAAGTGGGGTCCACCAATTGGAGTATTGGTGAATGGATAAACCATTATCAAAATAATCTCTAGCCCATTAAAGCTTGGGTTTGATAACTTCCTAATTTTCCAAAAAAAAATTAGTAACAAAAGTATGTTGAATGGAATTTGGTTCCCTCATCGTGAGAAGAGTGCCTAATCCAAGCATTTCTATGAAAAAATATAAGAGTTGGTATAGAATACTCTACACCATGTAAGATTTGGCTGAAGATTATAGCAAATCAATATCTAGGAACTTCATGAAAGCACAAGAGAGATCAACAATGAAAGAATAATGCTTTTCTATGGGTGAAATCACAATATTGTCTCACTTTTTGGATAAGCATGTCTTTTGAGTGATCGGGTTAGCTTTAATAAAGCACCTTTGATCAAAGGTTTTTCTTCGAACAAAGGTCCTTCGAGCAAAGGAATATGTAAAATCACCTTTGAACAAAGGTGGATTTTTGCTCAAAGGATGGCTTCGATCAAAGGTATCTTAGGGAGTATAAAAATATTAAAATGATACCTTGGATCAAAGGTATTATTTTAATGTGTTTTTAAAGTGGTTATATGAACCGACAACTAAATTATTGTTGGTTCATTTGGCTTTCCACTAACCTAGTGATTCCATCTCTATGGATTCTAGCATTGAGGATGGTTTCCATAGTGAGGATGACACCTGGCAATGACCCAGGCCTCAACTTCAAGATACACTATAACCAGGTATGTGCCCATTTTCATTGTGTTAAATGTGCTTAAATTGTAATCTACAGAGTTAATTAGGCTAAACGGTTGGTTTTTAGGGTTTTTTATTTGACAAATTCCAACACATAATTTCAGCATTCCTTTACTATACTATGTCACACCTTCCAACAAATCCCTTTAGGCAATATATTCTATAATAATGGGATTCCCTAAAACCACATTTACTAGCATAGGAATTTATAAACCTTATTAATATAAAGTTGGCTTGGATTTACACCTACACATTGTATTTTCTTGAAGTTTCCTAAAGCCTTTTTGATAAACTCATTTTGAATATTTCTTATGGTCATAGCATTGCATGAGATAACATCTCTATGAGGTGTTATGTCAAATAATGGATGCACCATGTCCATGCCCTCACACTTAGTATGGTGCAACTTTACACCTACAAATTGCATTCGCTTGAAGTTTCTAAAGAACTTTCGTAAACACATCCTACATGAGGTGGCGTGAAAGATTTTAAAGAACTTTAACAATTTTGTTTTGAATATATTGTGAATATACCTAAGAAACATTTGCAACTATGAACTCCACCAACATCCTTTTCATTTCTCAATGCATGACATGGGCAGAGGAAGTGGAGGTGTGACTAGAAACTAATTTCACAACATGTGAACAAATCTCAACAAATTATTTAACAAGTCCACTTTATTTGCATGCATTTGGTGCCTATGCAATTATATTCCAATAAAATCCAATGTTAAAGACTGAAAAATATCTTTTATTAATGGTGGAGTGAGTAGGTGGAGTGAGTAATTGAATTTTAGTATAAGTTTTAATTGTCTCTTCAACATACATAGAATGCCACAATTGTTAAAGTGGATGGAGATAAACAAAAAATATAACACATCAGAGAAATTAACACAAATAGATCAAAACACAATGATTTTACCAATGTGTTGATGCACACAAAATATATTTTATTGCTTCCTCAAATCAATTATTTCATGCCTCTTTTATAAAAGAGTTTACAAATTACAGGAAAAGACTAGAACATGCAAACTACATAAAAACTTAACTAAATTTTAGTTTATTTGTAATTACAATAAGTACTTCCAATGCAAAATTGTAGTTTCTATTTATGCAATGAATGGGAGAAATTACTTTCCAACACTCCCCCTTAGTTCTGACCATATATGCTTCAACATTTATCATTACAGTTTTTCTTTCAAGATCTATAGTTCTCTCTTGAACTCTTCACCAACTCTTCCAACTATTTTGGTAGTCTTTCAACCATTTAATTTTGAAACCTTCAAAACTTGAATTTGAAAGTCCTTTCACTATCTACACAGATTTCCACATTGCATGGCGTCTTTCAAGACCTTCATACCTTCAACCCTTTCTTCATCACTGTCATCTTTCACATATGAATATTTATAATTTAACAAACCTTACAAAATACTTTTCAATATTTGCTAGTTAAGTCCATAATTCCATCCACAATCTATTTTCATACAACCTGTCAAAGATTCAATTTTAAACTTCCTTTGCCAACACTTTCTGAATGATTTTTCAAATCACAAATAGCACATAGATGTAGATCACAACATCTATCTTTCATACAACGTTTCCTTTTACAATGTGGTTATGTTCAGGATTATCATGGAAAAAATAGGCCCTTAAGTGGCAAAAAAATAAAAAAAATCAGAGTTGGGCAACTTGACATAAAAATTTGAATAAGTTATCTATATTATTTCAATAATATGTAATAACAGAATTTGTAGCAAATTGAATGTAGTTTCTAAACTACTAGGTTTCTTTTAAAAAAAAAAAATCTATTTGGTGAAAAATTAAAATTTCAATGTAGTAGTACTTAAATTTTAGGGAAAAAATAAGAAGTAGGTGTCTTTCTCACCACCCTAACCACAATAAAATAATAATATTTTTGTATAATATTTTAGATATATTTTAGATATAAGTGGAGGACTCATGTCCCGATGTGATGCATTTTTTTTTGTAATTTTTTTCTAAGTAAATAATTAATTATGAATTTTTTATTACAACTTTAAAAAAATATAAAAACTTGTATGTCTGCCCATCTTAACTTGGTAAAAACTTTATGAAATTTATTTTTTTATTTTTTTAGTCCTATAGTATGCGAAGCATAGAATGTGACACATGTTTTGGACTCAAAAAATGTGATATGGTGTGAAAGCTATAGCTGTTTTTCAATCAGGACATTAGTCATAATTCAAATAGAAAATGAATAATAAATACTTATTAAATTCAAAGTAAAGAAAAATTTATATTGGTGGAAAGCTGAGAATCTCCTTTAAAAACCCTTTTCGTTTCATCAATTTTGGGTAAAAAAAAAAGTTGTCAGCCACATACCCATCATATTGCCACTTTTTGGCCCATCATGATCCTACACATACTCATGTAAACATTTATGCATTTCTTCAACAAATTTTTTTGATCCTATAAAATTTCCTTTACCTATAATATATCCAAATCCTTCATATTCTGGCCTCACTAATGGCTGAATGGGCTCTCTCATTCCTTGCCCATGTTTTTCCCAAACCTTCACCTTTATAACTCATTTTTTAAATAATTTGAAAATCGACAGTTTTCTCATTAACATGATTTCCAGATTCAAACACATCATCATTTTTACATTGTTCTTTTGTACACTCATCATCAAAAATAATATTTTCTATATCACACAAACTACCTAATTTATCAATTGAACAATACAAATCCTTTGTATTGCATGCAACATCACTTACCAATAGCTTTGTATTTAAACATTTATTTTCTTCTTTTGACTTTGATAATTCTTCCTTTTGTAAAAAAAATTCTTCTTCTAACAATTTTAGCTTTTCTTCAAAATCTTCTTTCTTTTTCTTATATATCTTCATTCTTTCTTTTAACATTACCCAATTCCTTTTCAACATTATCAATTTCACACAAAAAATCATATTTCTCCTTTGTTAACTCTTTTATTTTTCTTATAAATTCAAAATTGTCATTTTTAACTTTGACTAGCTCTCCCTCCAAAATTACATTTTCTTTCTTAACACGTTTACCAAATTTATCGATTGAAAATGATTAAAATTCACCTAATTTCACTATAGTGATTTGCAACGAAACCTCCAACAAATATAACAATAGATTTATCATCTGTTGCTTCTACCAATTAGAAATCCTTTTACTATTCTCTCCTTTTAGTTTCAATCTTTAGATCTCTCTTTTCTCCTTGCAGCAATACAATGGCTATGATCTTACTCTTTCATGGCAGTAACATTTGCCTTAACCGTTTACTCTGATTTCAAATCTGCTTTAATTTTCTTCATAACTATGAATACTTTTGTCAACTTCCTCACCTTTGACTTTGAATTTTCATAGTGGTGACATTAGCTTCTCTTAGAAAACGACAACAACTTTTAGCTTCTAAAAAAACATGCAACAAAATTATTTCTCTTCTGATCCTTCATACAGTGATGATAGAATGGAATCTACAAACTTGGAAAATAGTCTATTTCAAACAACACCTTTGATCGCTAGCAATTTTCTTTTCATAGTTGTGGGCAACACTTAATTTTTGGTAGCAGCTGCAACATATGCATATCTCCTTTTATTCACCCCTTACAATCTTTTGCATCATCTCTTGTTGCTGCAAATTCTCAAAACCAGATAAATTTTTCAAACTTGCTCTGATACCATATGTGAAAGTGGATGGAGATAAACAAAAAACATAACACATCAAATAAATTAATACAAATACATAGAAACACAATAATTTTCCCAATGTCCCGCTACACACAAAATATATTTTATTTCTTCATCAAATCAATTACATCATGCCTCTTTTTTAGAGGAGTTTACAACTTACAAGAAAAAACCAGACCATGCAAATTGCATAAAAAATTAACCAAATTTCCGTTTATTTATAATTACAATAAATACTTCCAATGTAAAACTGTAGTTTCTATTTATGCAACCAATGACAGAAATTACATTTGAACAACAATTGCATGATATGCATTTTGTTTACAAGGCTTTAGAAACCTACAAGTAAATGAATTTAAAAAATATTTCTTGGCACCTGCAAATCATGTATGAACATAGCCTCTAGAGTATTTAAATTTCTGCAACCCTTTTGATTTGGATCCTAAAAAATGTTGTGATTTTCCATGTGACCAAAAGTATAAATTCAAAAACTTATTTTTAAAGTACCTT
This sequence comes from Sequoia sempervirens, assembly GCA_007258455.2. NCBI lineage: Eukaryota > Viridiplantae > Streptophyta > Pinopsida > Cupressales > Cupressaceae > Sequoia > Sequoia sempervirens. The sequence continues at coordinate 175,484,874 of VDFB02058242.1, read as the reverse complement.
TTAATTATATATGACCATAAGTTTAAATATTTGAAGAACCTCCACTTGACCAAGGAATCATCCCATACAACCAAACAAGAGATCTATGTCATGAATTTTATCTATGTACTCAAGACATAATGTAATATTCTTGGTTAAAAATTTATGGTTGTGAGGAGAGAAAAAATGTTGAGGAGTTTCCATGCCACACAACTTGACTACCATCATAAAATATGATAATACAATTTCCTTACTCATATATGGAAAGTATAAGGTGTTTCAATTAGCATCTAAATATATGTAAGAATATATATGAATATGTAAGACTATCATAATAGATTAAAAAATGGATATGTTTGAAATCAAATGGTTTCTGGACCATTACTTCTTATATTTTTCTTGAAAAATTAGAAATTGAATAATTTATAATGATTCATTTTTACATTTAACTCTTTTAATGTAAATTGGTTATAGTTAAACCTATCATTCCCCTAAATTCATATAACTCATTTTTTTCAAGTTCTTTATTTTGAATATATGCTAACTGATATGAAATTGAAAAATATTTGAGTTATACACTAGCATCTTTCAAATCATACTTAATCTTGAATGAAATTTTGTGTTTATTTATTTGGTTTCATCATAAAGATAGGGTTTTTTACCATTTTCATTTTAGATTGATTATTAGCTAGGGTGTTTATGGGTGAATCCTAACTTGTTGGACTTTATATTGTTAAGAATAATTTTGACTCTTCTTATTATAGAGAATATTAGGCACACCAAAATAGTTTTGAAAAATGGAAATTCTTATTAGCATTGTACCTAGGTTTACCAATTCAACTAAATGAACATAACGTGCTTGGATAGCATGGGATTTAAACATAATTTGGTTTCACCAATAATTTAATGACTCTTATGAAACAATTTTTAATGTTATAATTCATTGACTATAATTGTTGAAACATACTAGCTCCCACATGTTGGAATAGGGTGCCCAAAACTATAGACTTTATCTACAATGAAATATAAATCCTTGGATATAATTATAAAAAACTCTTAGATAGTATGAAAATACTTGAGTATTGCTTAAATTAATCATTGTACAAGGAAATATAGGTCCTAGGAAATTTCAATTGATACATATTATATTGAAAATAATCCCATTCACTAGTATTGTGACATGAAAGATTATCATTTTTATGACCTACACCAATATGAGTTGTAGCATTCAACATACATGTATCCTCTATACTTTAGTCTCTTCACATTAGACTAGTAAAACAGATAAATATTTTACAAGAGAAAACACTAGAAACATTTTGGGAGAATATGTATTTTATTCAATATTTTATAAGTGATGACATGATCTATTAATGAATCTAAGGTTGTTGGAGCAACATATATAGAGAAATAATTTTCCAAATATTTCAAATAATAATGGCATTAAACAACATTTTCCATGAAAACAGCGAAGGCTGACACAAGTTAACTAGATCATACAATAATTTATATCATAAGTAATATAGAGAAAACCGTACTAGATTGGAAACTAACAATGTCACATTATAACGTTTCCCTCACCTTGAAAGAAAAAATATTATTAATTCCTCAAATACATTTTCTTACATCAAATGAATTAGTTTCCTTCCATAGTATTTATGTATGTTATAGTATTTTACATACATAAAAAAGATGGACACACATGACCATATATATGCATGTTCCATTACTTTATATCCCCCATGGTGATATTTTTGAGCACGTATGAGAAAGCTACTTATATATGCATCATCAATCCAAGATTAATATGTACCACAAAGTAGGAAAAAATGTAAAGGTTAAATTTTCATATGCATGTCATTTCCCAATTATTTTTGTGCATATTTTGAATGATGTGTTGGTGTGAATAAATGTCTCATACCTAGTTAATTAACTCACTAGGGAATTAGGGGACATATTCACATGTTAAGTTTACTTAGGTTCTAAGATTACTTCTAGAAGTCTTAGTTGTCATTTCTAGATCTTATATTTTCCTAGGTTGTTATGAGTTAGTTGTGCCATGTGATAGGATTAAGACACTTGACATGTTCTTGTCTAATATTATTCCTCACCTTGCCTATATAAGTAAGGTATCAAATGTACATTGATATATTTAGTGTGACTACTATTTTGATATTCTTGTATTTTAAGCAAAGCATGATTTTTATGCCATCTCTTGTGTGGAAGTTATTTTTTCTTGCAGGTGAGCCTGGGGTGTTGAGGAGTTCACCATAAACTCCTACATGATATCAGATCTTTAGTGCTACATATTTTCTTCCCTGATCTGAAGGACCAATATTGGCATGAAGGTTTTCTTAGATGTGAGTTGGGGTCCTGAGAGCCTCACGATTGTATCCAAGACATTCGAGAAAATCATATTTTTCTTTCATTTCATCAAAATCTAACATATTTTTCCAGATTTATGGGTTTGAAGGAAGGGATTTAGTTGCTAGATCTAAGGGTAGTTGATTTTTCAGAGCAATTTGGGGAAAAACTGTAATGCCCCTCTGTGTCAGTTGTTTTGGACTTGTGTGTAAGTTTTTGTGTGTGCTTCATTGATTACTGTGTTATTTGATTATGTGGAAAATATAATATGTTAGTAATCATGTTTAAATAATTAATTAAAACATAAGTGATTTGCAAAGTTATTTAAAATATGATTAGAAATTAAAATAATAATCAATTAAATCAAATCAAATGATTTAGAACCAATGATCAAATTAAACTAATTTGTTAAAAGTAAAAGTGATATTATTAGATAAATTGATTTAAATTATTGAAGTTAATAATAATTATTAACAAAATAATCTTGAAAAGATAATTATTATAATAAGAAATTTAAATGGATAAGGAAATAGGAAGCTGAAGTGTTTTAAAGCCAAAAATGAAACTTCACCTATAGAGCATTTGGAAATCGAAGAGAGCTGGAGAATATGAAGAATAAATAAATAAAAGTTGTGGTAGTTTGCAAAAATATTAATGGTGTCTTGAAGAAAATTTTGTAAATAGTTGTTTTTAATTATTTTAATATGCATGTGTTTATTTAAATTGATTGTGGAAATGATAAATAAATAAATAAATAAAAAGCTCAATCTTTTGTCGATTCGAATGGATTGGAATTTTATTTTTCAAAAAGAAGTGACTTTTGGCATTCGCTAGAAAAAGAAATGGAAGAGACTTTGGTGTGAGATTTTATTTAGAGGATTTTGAATTGGAAGGGGGGGTTGCACTCTCTTTGAAACAAATTTTGGAGAATTTGGCAGTCACCTTTCTAATATAGTATTGCGTTCTTTTATTCTTCTCAGAATTCATGTGAGGATTAAGATTTAAGTTTTGAGGGAGGATCTTGGAGCTGCTGCTGGAAGGATTGGATCAGCAAGAAGGATAAAGCTTCAACAGTTATCTACAGGCGCAGGACGCCAGGTTCTCCTTCTTCTTTTAAATTATTTTCTTTATAGCATCAAATGAAATAAGAATTTGTTGCTGTGAATGAAATTTTTTCTTGAATTGAAATTTAATGCTTATAGAAAATTCTCAAATCTTTAGAAATGCTTTGGACTATTTTTCAATTAGGAAAGTTTTACTAGGGTGGGACTGTTATTGATTTAAAGTGAAATTTTGTTGGGATTTTGGAATTGAACAGTGTTACTGTAGTTTTGTGTTAAAAATAATAGTGAACCAGTAAAAGAATAAGCTCATGACTGTGAATTCGAGGTTGCGTAAATTTCCATTTGTAGATAAATTTTACAAATATATTCTATGTTTAAATATTTATATTGAAACAGTAAATTGTATAATTGAAATTTATTTCTTTGTATTCAAAATATTTTTGTATGCAATATATATATGTATATATATCAGATATATATATATATATAAATGTATACACACACACATATATATATATATATATATATATATAAATGTAAAGATAGCATCAAAAGAAAAATTTAATTAAGATTCAAGTTTCTATTGTATTATATTTGTTTTGAAATTATAAATAAATAAATAAATAAATAAATAAATAAATAATATTTGTTTTGAAATTATTTGCATATATATATTTATTAAACTTATTTATTCAGATTCCACTGATTATTTAATTTTGTCAAAATAAAACATTCTGTTTCTTTTTTTAAAATAAAACAGAATCTGTTTAAAATGGAAATAATAATAAAATAGAAAGAAATCTGTTTTTTGTTATTGATTTATTAAATTACCAACTATAAGAAGATAAGTTAGTAGAAAAATCAATTTATGAATATATGGCAGCATTGATTTATTTAATTCTTGTTTTGAGTGAATATTTTGAAATAGAAAAGAATTCCTATTAATTTGTTAAATTGTGAAATTTGATAGGATAATAAAGTAGAAGGGCAATTTGTGAATATATATATATATATATTTATATCAGCATTGATTGTCTAATTCTTATTTTTAAATGTGTATAGGGTGGAAATAGAATTTAATATAAAATTGAATAAGTTATTTTATTTATGAAGTTAAGTCTTGTAGATTTGTTGAATTCTTAGAAAAGATTTATTCTCTTTCTACTTTCCTTCCTTCAAAAGAATTAAAATAGATGTAGATATAGTGGTTTTAAAAAAGGTTTTTATTGTGTGTAAATTTATTTAGATAGATTTAAGATTTTCTTAGGTGGTAAGTTCTAATATGTAGTTTAAGTATTTAGAGTATTGATATTATTGTCATTTTAAAGTATAAACAATTGATCTTAAGTGGTTTTCACAATTAATTTAAATATTGGAAGTGAGTGTTAAATTAGTATGATGAAAGGAAAATGGAAATAATGTTTTGGACATAAGTAGTTAGGAAATAATAATGAGTTAACTATCCAGCTATTAAGTAGTTTTCAATTCTGTTGATAAATGAAAGGGGAAATTTAAATGTATGGGAATGGTTAGAGATTGAGTAGGATATTCTCAAATTGGATAGTTTATTTGTGAAATGGGATTTTAATCTTTGAAAATTGACTTCCTTTATATTCATTTAATGGTTGATTTGTAAGTTCTCTTTATGGATAAATATTTTAGAATACTTGTGATGGTTATCTTGGATTGTTTTAGTTAATTGAGTAATTCCGTTGGGGAAGTTGTAAAGTTATTTAGTTCTGGTCGTTAATTTATTGGTTAATAAATTTTGTTCTCATTTTAATTTGTGGTTGTTGTTATGCAAGTGTTTTTGTGGGTTGTGAGTGGTTGAGTATTTGAGGTGTTCTTTAATTGGTCCCTTGGATGCCTAGTTGCATGCTTTTATCTCTATTATTGAAGGATTATTTTTTGGATGTTTCCGTATTGGTGTGAATGCCCTTGGAGATCAATTTTGATTCAAGGAATCCTTTGTCATTTAATTTGTGTTGCAATGTAACTGGGAACTTGTGTTTTGGTTTTTGAGTTGTGGATAGTTGATCTTCTTGAATTTTTGATTTATTTTGTATCTAAGTTGATTATGTAGTCTGGATGGAGTTGTTGATCTTATTTTAATGTATTCACTCATTATATTTAAATTGAAAATAGTTCTTGTGGCCTTGCAATTATTGTTGTCATTGCTATGTTGTTGATTTTATGATGGTGATTTGCGTACCATCATAAGGAGATTCTTGTGAGGAGAAAATTGAGGTCTCCCATGGAATACCTAGTTGGTGGCTTTTGGTTTCATTAAGTGATTTCGTTGAATTAAAGGTTGATTTTCTTGTGCGTTTTCCTATTTGAGGTGACACCATTGTTGATTTGTGGATGGGTCTTGATGAATCTTCCCCTATATGGCTTTTCTGAGCTACTCTTATATTTGAGGAAATTTTATCCTTGTGTTGGAATTATTGGAGAAATACTCATGTTGCTTCATTTTACCCTTGTTTGTGGGTTTTCATTCTTTTGGCTTCCAGAGGCTTGAGCTGATTGATAATTGATGTTCTCTCTCTTTATGTGCCTTGATTTGGCAAGTGTTTTGGTTTCATGATTTTAAAAGGGTTGTACGAGAATTGTTGAGACTTAGATATTGTATTTATAGCGAGATGGGTAATGCCTCGCATGCTTTTATGATGTGATTCTTTGTTCAAATTATGATGGTACAACCATTGGTTCTTTTTATGTTGTTGGATCTCTAGGGAGAGTGGCTCCTCGTGGGGGCAGGCGCCCCGCATAAGGGGAAGAGCATAGGAGAACCCACGAGTGAGTTGGTAATCAAGTGAAAACCTAATAATTAACTTAGGAGGGTTGGGTAGTAATATCATAATAAGATTTTTAAAAAATGGATGCCTCATCTTCATTAGTGCTTTCATAGACTAATGGAAGGCTGAGAAGGCCGTGGTTGGCAAGGTCGTAACCTCATCCTCATGAGAGGTTATCGGCTCCGCATGAGCTACCCTATGGTGCTGGCGCCTCAAGTAGGAGGAAGGGCCAGGAGATCCATAGATGGGGGCCGGCACCTCAGTTTGGAGGAAGGGCCAAGAGAACCCATGTAGGCTATGCGATGACACTCTTCCTTAGTTGCCCATTTGTTTTACTTTATTGTGTTCCTCTGGAAGTGGGTTATGGAGTTGGTTTAGATTGTTGTTTGAATTGATTTAAATTGATTTATGATTATTGTTTTAATACATCTTTAGTATGTTTTGTGGTCTTGTATGATCTCATTTATATTTGATTTACGATCTTGTATCTTATGATACTGTGATATGATGTTATTGTGTTGTTTAATTGCAATTTGGAATTGTATTATGTTTATTAATTTAGTTGATTTGGAAGTGTTTCATGATCATCCTTTGGTTACTTGTTACTGGTCATTGCTTGATTTATGTGATGAGATGTATGATTTTAAGTTATTTTAATGACTCTTGGTTGTTGTTGATTATGTCTTTGTAATCCTTGAGTTTTATGATACTTTTGTATGTTGTGGAGTCTTGTGGTTTCCGTGTTTGGATGTTCTTGGTTGAGGACTCTTCTTGTCAGCTCCTAGCACGGGGGGTGGGTCTTCGGACTCACATGGTCGGGTGGAACGTGCTAAGCACCCCATTGGGTCCCTAGTCGAGGATCGAGAGGTGTGGATTGGTGCGGTTGCAACGACTCCAGAGTTGTATCTATCTTGGAGCCAGTTTTCATCTATTTATTTGTATCATGTTATCTTGTGTATGGTTTCCATTTATGTTTGGAAACACTTTTGTATCATTATACCTCTTGAGGATTGTACTGCAATGTAATGTTAACTCAGTGCGGTTATTGGCCATGGCAATTGTAATTCAATGTGTTAAGTTAATTATGCATATGTTGTATTTGTGTACTCAGATGGTTTCTTTTCAATGCTTTATCTTGTATGTGTTATATTTGTTAATATTTACTTTGTTAGTGTTTATATCTTTGGTTCTTATTATTGTCATTGTGTGGATCTCAGTCTCATAATGACTCCTCGTGTACCCCAAGGGATGTATGTGCTAATGAATCTACTTAAATGAAATTCATGTTATGATTTAATGTGTATTACATGTATGTTATGTTTACTTTAAAAAAAAAAATTGTGTTGTGTTTATTGTTTAATTGTCCTTTGGGGTTCACACGACGGGGCATTACAAAAACCAACCTCACCATTGCACTTTGGAAGCTCGAGAACTTAAATATTGACTACCAAATCATCAAAATATGAAATTTTTAGTCAAGGTGATGAAATATTTTTTAGGTTGTATGACTATACAAATCCATACTTGGTCATACAACCCGTAAAATCTATTGATAACTTCAATTAATTAGTCTAACAGAATATTCTTTGTGTTTGTCTAGCATTGCATGTACCTTGGTTGTCTTTCTAGAATCTTGATCTGCATATGTCATATCAAATCGAGTTCATTCACAGATAATATGAATCTATTAATATTATTAGGTTTTAATATATTAAAATTTTGGTTTATATTTTTTTTACATGTTAACTAAATATATTTAGCACTGGCCAACAACATTAAAATCTCACCAATGACAATAAAATATTTACTATCAGGAACCTTGGTCACACAAGGGCCAAAGCCCTTGGGCCCACCTAAGCGAGGGGGATAATCCCCAGGAAACATGGCCTATGGTTTAGTGCACCGTAAGTGGTAGTGATTATTATTATTTTAAACCTACAAATAGTGGTGGTCATATTGAGTGACTGAAATCTAAATTTTAGGCCCTAGTTAGTCTGTAGATGCACTCTTCTAGGCATTTTTTCATTTTATCATAAATTTTGATCCAGATGGAATTTTTTTGAAAATTATATAGTTGGAAAGCTAGCGATGTGTATTTTTAAGTGGTATAGGTGATTTTTTAAAACAAAAAAAAATGTTAACATTTTTTGCTAGTTGAAGTAAGATCTCCTTTTATGGCTCATGAGCTCATAACATTTTTCCATGATCTCCAATTTTCATGATTCTTATGGCGTTGAAAAGGTATCGAGGAGTTCTACATTGCTATAAATGCATTGCTTCTTGTATTTGTTCTAGGTTGATCATTTTTTTACTTTTCCCCAAAGGGTGTTCTATAGATTACTTGGATTTTTTGATATTTTTGAGGGTACACTTTTGATCTCTACACTTCCTTTCAATTCTAGATCATTTTTCAACCAGTTTTTACTTCATAAATTCTAGAGTTGTGCCAGTTTGTGATTTTTCAAGTGTTCCTTGGCATCAGTTCTACTTTTTCTTTATCATGATTCTAACTTGAGTCCTTGAGTGACTCTAATATGGTTTCTAGAAAACATAATTTTCTTTTCTTTGGTTTCCAAATTAAGGATTCCAGTGTTACTCCACAAGTGTGGTTCTAGTGCTTCTTTGCAATAGGTTATCTCATTATGGGGGGGTGTATAATCTCTCTTGTAACCCTTTGTGTGGATGGAGATTGATTGGATTTGGGATGAATATTTTCATTTAGGGGCATTGAGTGATCTCTTCTTTATCTCTCTTATGTGGGGTATTTTCCTCTCATTTTTTATGAAGAGCATTATTGTATCTCATCTCTCTTTTCAAAAAGAATTTTTTACTACTAGGTTATCTCATTTTCTCTTTTTGTGAGATATTGCATTTTCATATGTACATGGGTACCTAACATGGCCTCGTAGCTGGGACCCATCTTTGTATCTTTGCATAATAATCTTCTCCCTACATTTTAGTAAACAGGGTGTGTTGGTGTGAATAAATGTCTGATACCTAGTTAATGCAATCACTAGGGACTTAGGGGATATATTCACATGTTAAGTTTACTTTGGTTCTAAGAAACCTTCTAGAAGTCTTAGTTGTCAATTCTATCTCTTATCTTATCCAAGGTTGTTTAGAGTTAGTAGTCTCTGTTAGAGTAATAGGCTATTTACTTGATTAATTTAATCATATTGATTAATTAATTAAGTCACCTTTACTTTATTTTGCTTAAGCTAAACTTAGGAATACTTTTTTGCATTATTAAATTACTCATGTCATCTTGTTCATTATGATCTTAAAATGTTTCACATTCTAATTTAATCTTCTTCCAAGGGTTCTCACCTTTAGGGTTTTGATCTCCTTTCTTAAGGATTGATCTCTTTGTAACTATTCACTTCTCGGGTAATGCATTTTTGCTTCATGTTTGTAGAGCACCATTCTTGTGTCTCTTGATCTCCTTTGGTGATAGTTTATTTTCTTGTAGGTGTTCATTGAGATCAATGAGGTTGGATTATCAACTTCTACATGGTATCAGAGCTTTATATCTACAAGAATTTTGTTCCTTTTTTGTGAGTTATTACCTTGAAATAGTTTTATAGTGCATCTAGAGTCAAATCAGGCCTCTCCATTGAATCCAAAGCTGGAAAAAAGTCAAGATTGACCTTTCTTTTGTCAAATTTGGATTTCATTTGTCAGATCTACGAGGTTCTGAAGAAAGGGATTTTTTGCCAAATCCAAGAGCTCCCTGATTTTTTGGGGCATTTTGAGCCCAAACAGACATCACCACTGTGTCCACAATGGCCAAAAACCCTAAGATTGGTTGTGAAATCATCAAAATCTAAGTAGTTGATTTTTGAGGATTTTTTTTGGTTGTACAGCCCTGTATGGCTTCTTGCACACATTACGAGGTAATTTTTTTCAAAAAAAGAGAAAAAAAAGCAAAAAAATTTAATTTAGCTAGTTTTTAAATGTAAAAAAAAAATTGTTTATAAAAGCTTTTTGCAAAGTTTTTTTTGGTTTTAAAAATATCAAAAGGGGAGAGGTACCCTGTGCAGGCAACTGCGCATGTCCTTACCTATGCAGCCTTGCGTAGTGTACCCGTGCCCTTATGAGGAATAGTGGGGGTGGCCCACGTGGCCCCCACCATATTTTTTTTTTTTTTAAAAAAAATTATTGTAATTTTTTTTTTAAATAATTATTTTTGAATAAGCCAAATAGCACAAATATGGTGACAACCATTTGGCCATCAATTTTTACCTTGTATTTATGTTGTGATGGACATTTGGAAGTCAAATTTAATGCAACAAAGTGTTTTTTTCCCTTTGAGAGTTGTTTTCTTCCGAAGGCCATAACTCTTTCCCACAATGTCAAAATTGGGCAAGCGAGATATTGTCGAAAAGAGGACTTAGAGTAATTTCCAATGGTACAAGTGTTTTTTTGGATAATTTTTTCCCAAGTCCCTGTTATATCTAGACAAATTTAGATCTTCTTTTCTATAGTTTCCTTTAGTGTTTTTGGCATAACTTTTGCATACGATGTCAAAAATGGGTAAACGAGATATCATATAAAAGCTAGTTCTGAGATCTTTCCAATGGTGCAAGTGGTTTTCATATTATATTTGTTATTATTTCCAAAATACTTCTTCTCAGTTGTAGTCCTTTTTTGACCTCATGGGCTCACATTACATGTATTTATCAATTGTAAAAGCACTGAAATAAAGTGCCTCAACTTTGTATGTGTAGTATTGGGATTCTTGCATATCATTTTGTGCCTTGTACTTTCACTATGATATAAAGTGTCATGGGGTATGTGCAGGATCATGATGGGCCAAAAAGTGGTGATATGATGGGTATTTGTAGGGTATGTGGCTGACAACTTTTTTTTGACCCAAAATTGATGAAATGAAAAGGGTTTTTAAAGGAGATTCTCATATTTCCACCAATATAAATTATTCTTTACTTTTAATTTAATAAATAATTATTATTCATTTTCTATTAGAATTACGACTAAAGTCATGATTGATAGGATGATTGAAAAAAATATATAGCTTTCAAATGGTATCACATTTTTGGAATCCAAAACATGCATCACATTCTATGCTTCACATACTATAGGATTAAAAAAAAAATTGAATTTCATGAAGTTTTGACCAAGTTAAGGTGTGACATGAAGTTTTATATTTTTAAAATTGTAATAAAATTCATAATTAATTATTTAAGTGGAAAAAATTACAAAAAATATGCATCACATCTAGACATGAGTCCTCTACTTATGTCTAAAATATTATAAAAAATTATTATCATTTTATTGTGGTTAGGGTGGTAAGACAGACACCTACTACTTATTTTTTCCCTGAAATTTAAGTACTACTAGATTGAAATTTTAAATTTTCACCAAATAAATTTTTTAAAAAATAAATAAACCTAGTATTTTAGAAACTACATTCAATTTTCTATAGCTTCTATTCTTACATATTTTTGAAATAATATAGATAACTTATTCAAATTGTTATGTCAAGTTGCCTAACTCTGATTTTTATGAATTTTTTGCAACTTAAGGGCTTGTTTTTTCCATGATGATCCTACACATACTCCATGGTGATTGATGTTTTCCTTTGTTTTTCCTTCATACCTTTCTCATGTATATGTTACTTTTATTTTTATATCCTTTATATTTTCTTGTACTTTCATATCTACACATTCAAATGTTTTTGGTTCTTTATCATGCACTACATTTAGGCATTTAGTTTTAGTGTACCTATCATACCTCTCCCTTGTCAACATTATGGGGATTTTATACTGTTGATGCTAATGCTTCTTTGGTTTCACATTGGAGTGAGCTATGTATATAGTATTTGTTTCTATGTAATAGGTAGATGCAACAGCTAGTTATAGATGCATTTTGGTGAGATGAAGCACTTACCATATGGACACTCTTGCATTCCTATTTTTGGAGGTAACATTCCATTTTCAGGGTATGTGTAGGATCATCATGGAAAAATAGGCCCATAAGTGGCAAAAAAATTAGAAAAATCAAAGTTAGGCAACCTAAAGTAAAAATTTGAATAAGTTATCTATATTATTTCAAAAATATGTAATAATAGAATATGTAGAAAAATGAATGTAGTTTCTAAACTACTAGGTTTTTAAAAAAAAAATCCATTTAGTGAAAATTTGAAATTTCAATGCAGTAGCACTTAAATTTCAGGGAAAAAATAAGTAGGTTTTTATCTGACCACCCTAACCGCAATAAAATGATAATATTTTTTAATAAGATTTTAGATATAAGTAGAGGACCCATGTCCCGATGTGATGCATATTTTTTTGTAATTTGTTTTGCAAGTAAATAATTAATTATGATTTTTTTATTAAAATTTTTAATAAATATTAAAAAATCGTATGTCTGACCACCTTAACTTGGTGAAAACTTCATGAAGTTCATTTTTTTTTAATCCTATAGTATGCAAAGCATAGAATATGATGCATGTTTAGGATTCAAAAAATGTGATACCATTTGAAAGCTATAGATGTTTTTGAATCAACCTATCAATCAAAACTTTAGTTGTAATTTAAATAGAAAATGAATAATAATTATTTATTAAATTCAAAGTAAAGCATAATTTATATTGGTGGAAAGTTAAGAATCTCCTTTAAAAACCCTTTTTGTTTCATCAATTTTGGGTTAAAAAAAAGTTGTCAGCCGCATACCCTACACATACCCTTCATATCGCCACTTTTTGGCCAATCATGATCCTACACATACCCTTCACTTGATGAGTTCTTTAGATTATTGGTACTTGTGCCATTTGTATCTTTGAGTTCTAGATGTTTTTCCTTGGTTTTCCATCAAATTTGAGTAGTGCCATTGAGGGAACTCATACAAATTCTTCTCTTCTTGATCCTAATCATCATTTGTTTCAGAGAGGTTTTTTCTTTTAGCATTTCAGCAGTCATTCTACGACAATGTTTGTAGCTTCTTTATGCTTCATTGGATTTTTCCATGTTCATCCTTTATTCCTATCTTTTGGGATAATTTCTTCTTGATTGGAGGCTTCTTCGTCCTTCACTCTTGGTTGGAGGCTTCTTTGTCCTTCATTCTTGTTTGGAGGATTCTTAGTCCTTCACTTGTATTTCTCTCTTTCGGAGAGGAGTTTTTACCACAAGGTTTTCTCCTTTCTCTTGTTGTGAGAGATCTTTTACATTTGTGCATGGGTACCTCATCAGGCCTTGTTTTCCAGGACCCATCTTTGCTTTCATGCATATATCCTTAGGTTTTTAGCTTCTCCCTAAGTTCATCTTAAAGGGGGGTCTTAGAATATTAGGTTATTTACTTGATTAATTTAATCATATTGATTAATTAATTAAGTCACCTTTATTTCACTTAAGCTAAACTTAGGATTTTTTTTTGTATTATTAAATTAGTTATGTCATCCCGTTCATTATGATCTTGACACTTGTCATGTAATAATTTAATCTTCTTCCTAAGGTTCTAACATTTAGGGTTTTGATCTCCTTAAGGATTGATCTCTTTGTAATTATTCACTTCTTGGGTAAGGCATTTTTGCTTCAAGTTTGCAGATCACCATTATTTTGTCTCTTGATCTCCTTTGGTGACAGGTTATTTTCTCGTAGGTGTTCATTGGGATATGTGAGGTTGAATTATCAACTTCTATAGTATCATGTGATAGCATTATGAAACTTCTCATGATATTATATAATCTTATTCCTCACCTTTCTTTTATAAGTAAGGCATCATACATACATTGATATATTCAATGTGGATACTATTTTGGCATTCTTGCATCTTAATCATATCATGATATTTCTAACATCTATCTTATGGACGTTATTGTATCTTGTAGGTGATTCTAGGGTGTTGAGGACTTCACCATAAAGTCCTACAAGAAGCACATTTATGCAAAAATATTGGAAAATGGCTTAATTTGGAAATATTAGTTTTAACATTCATCATACATACATCCTTGATACTTTGGTTCCTTCACATTCTAGTTAAAGAGATAAATCCTCTACAAGAGAAATTTCACTAGCAACATTTTAGGAGAATGTGTATTTTATTCTATATTCTATAAGCAATGATACGATCTATTAATGAATCCAAGGTTGTTGGAATGCATTGCAAAGAAGTAATGTGAAAACTTTCTTGATCATAATAAAATTATATTTGGTATATATAAACAATAATCATGTTTAGTTCAACCTAGGTCAAATACCAATAGTGAAGGACATGGATTATGTGTGTTGGAGCAACATATAGAGAAATGATTTTCCAAATATTTAGAGTAATAGTGACTTTAGACAACATTTTCCATGAAAATAGAGAAGACCAACACAAGTTAACTTTCATGTACAATAATTTCAAATATATAAGGTATGTAAAGCCAAATCTACTAGATTGGGAGCTCTACCAATGTCACAAATTATAAATTTTCCCTCACCTTCAAAGATAAAACATTATTATTTTTAAATACATTTTATTGGACATCAAATGAATTAATTTGTTTGCATACTAAATGTGTGTTATATTAATTTGGAATACCCATTAAAATATGTAGTGAAAAATCCAACAACAACATCATTCCCAAATCTATAGGATGGACAAATTTATTTAAAGATTCTATTGTCTAATGGTCAACTAGTTACGAGCTAAGTTTTAATTTGTGGGTAGAAGAAAATATTATAAATGGTACACTTGGTCAAGTTGAATCAAACACATACAAAAATATTAAAAACCACCAAATCTTTCATTATTTTTCAAGTAGTATAACTCAAATATTATATGCATCCACTTTGGGATCACACCAAACCTTAAAATGTGCTCATCATCCTAAGAAGCTAAGGGAGAATTTATAGAATCAATAATTCCCAACTCTTAAAATTTCATCCTCATTTGTTCCTGTAATCTCACTCCAATATGTTACAATTATAATACCCCAACTTATCCAAATTTTTAATGATTTTTTCTTAGGTTCACTTAGTTATCCTGAAATTTTACCCTTCAATTGATCATCAAGATATAATTTATATATTAAATCTACATTGAGAAGGATAATAATATGCATGTTCTCACATCACAAGAATGATAACTTGAGGATAGATCCATATTGTAATTGGATGGAATAGATTTCATTGGAATGCTTAGTAACCTAATAATTCAAGTTATCATTTTATAGTTAGAATAGGATATTCAATTTGTGTCAAGGATCGAATATATAGAATAAGCCTTCACCTAAATTACTAGGGTTAGTAGTTTGGATAATATTCTCTTTAAAACCTAGGTCATAAATTTCATCCAAGTATGTCAAATTTTCCTTGAAAATTATTATAAACATGGTACATTTTCTAATTCAATTTCATTTAAATGTTCAATCATAACGTTCTAGAGAAAATCCATATATTATTTTACATTCATTTATGTTTCAATGTATATGCATATTTTTTTAATTTCATTCTAAATTAGCATTAGCTTCATTTTTCAAGCTTAATACATACATCTAGACCTATATACATACATATGTGTGCTTGAATTAAAATTAGAACTTAATTAATTTTTATGTAGTGCATCAATATTGAGGGGATTTGGGCACATACAAATGTAAAGATTTAGAGATGGGTATGTGCAGGATCATCATGGAAAAAACAAGCCCTTAAGTGACAAAAACTAAAAAAAAATCTATATTATTTCAAAAATATGTAACAATATAATCTATAGGAAATTGAATGTAGTATCTAGACTACTAGATTTATTTATTTTTTAAAATCTATTTGGTAAAAATTTGAAATTTCAATGCAATAGTACTTAAATTTCAGGGAAAAATAAGAAGTAGGTGTCTGTTTGACCACCCTAACCACAATAAAATGATAATATTTTTTTATAATATTTTAGATATAAGTAGAGGACTCATGTCCGAATATGATGCATATTGTTTTGTAAATTTTTTCCAAGTAAATAATTAATTATGATTTTTTTTATTACAAATTTTTAAAAAATATAAAAACTTGCATGTCTAACCACCTTAAATTGGTCAAAAATTCATGAAATTAAACATTTCCTTTAAATCCTATACTATGCAAAGCATAGAATATGACACATGTTTCATATTGAAAAAATGTGATACTGTTTGAAAGCTATAGATTTTTTTCAATTAGCCTATCAATCAGGACTTTAGTCGTAATTCAAATAGAAAATGAATAATAATTTTTTATTAAACTAAAAGTAAAGCATAGTTTATATTGGTAGAAAGTTGAGAATCTCCTTTAAAAACCCTTTTCGTTTCATCAATTTTGGGTAAAAAAGAATTTGTTAGCCACATACCCTACACATACCCATCACATTGCCACTTTTTGGCCCATCATGATCCTGCACATACCCAGATTGCAATTCATTTTAGATGACCCTTCGACCACAAAGCTGTATAGAAGTAATAGTGAGGAGATTTAAGAGAATTTAGTTAGGATTAGAAAATCAAATTTAGGAGTTGTGTGTGCATATTCTTGGGATAGTTTAGTATCCATCTTTGTCGGGATGAGGGGTGATGTTTCAAGTGATGTACCTTTAAGCATAATCCAACTTAGAGTGCCAAAGGAAATTAACAAAATCAAATGTTTTCCATTGTATTCCACTAGATCTTAGGTGAGGTGGTATTAGCTTACTAGGTGCATAGATCCTAGGATGGCCCTATTGGTATATCCATGATTTCCTACAAAACACAACTATTATCCTAATAATGACCAAATTCTATTATATTTTCCACAACAATTATATGCTAAGGTCCACTTAGGCCTTAACATTGACTATTTGGATTTACCAGGTCATTTTGAGTAGGGGCGTGGTAGGGTCTGTGCCAAGGATGCATATCAATGTATAAATCAATAATGCCTAGATTATAGGGTCTTGGTTGGGAAGATGATGCTTATCGTCACTCCATCCATTAGCCCTATTGGAGATCATGTTGTCATTACTTCCTAGTGGGAAGTGATTGACAATATTATTGATATTGTAATCCAAGCTCAACTGATATCTACAAATTGTGTGGGATGATATTTAATAAGATAAACACTTAGATCATTGCCTACTCATTTAAATGTATATGATGTGAGAGGTGTCCCTTCTTCAACTGATATAGACCATATTGCACATGACTCCTATATTTTTTGTGATACATGTTATAGATTGTCTAATGACCTGATGGGAGCTTACGGTGTGATCTTATCACAGCTGGGGATCCCCTTGGTAGATGTTACCTCATTTTTGGGTCAGTGTTGTACTACAGATTTCCAATATCAACACTATCATATTGATCCTAGATTTATAATCATCTTGTGGCTTGGAACGTGAGCCACGTACCAATCATTCCACCAATTCAACACATACACATGATCCAACTACTATTTATTATGATGCTATAAGTTCCTAGTCACCTACTCCTACACCTAGTGCCTAGTCATTTTCTCTTACACCCAGCTCCAAGCCATCTACTCCTACACCTACTTCCCAGTCATCTCCTCCTACACTTGGTTCCCATTCATCTTATCCTACACCTGATGCTATAGGTGCTCAGACATCTACTAATACACTCGAGGTTATGAGAGGAGGTTTTAGGGAGATGTATTCACCTATGCCATCTCACTTGCATATCTCACTACACACATCATTGGAGGAGCTACTCTAGAGTAGGATTATAGAGGAGTTGGTGGATTATATGATTGTAGAAGCTAACACTTAGGATGTAGATGATATTCTTGAGGTATATAGATACATATGAATTTTTTAAGTTTATTCTAAGTTCTAAATAAATACATGTAGTATGTAACTTTGAAATTAATTTTTCTTTTTATGTATTCATGCATATGTGTATAGATGGAGGCAACACATTTTACTCCTAGCTTGAGGGAAAAGAATGTACACATACATTCTTCACCAGACTATGCCAATGGACATGTGAGCTCTTTAATTTTCATTTAAATTAAATACATATACATTTTACATGTTCACTTATTTATGTTTGTGTATGTACATAATTTAATATAATTTTTAATTAATTACACTTTTATACATATGTATATACATGTTATAGGGCTCAACACATTTATTGGAGAAAACTCCATGCTCAAAAGGTCACTCGAATAGAAGCAGTCGTGATGACCCAGAGACCATCTAAGGCATGCACACATTTATTATTTTATGATATTTATTCAAGCTAGAAAACATGGAAATGCTATGTTTGAGATTTTAGAGATCATATATGTGCATGACAAACATTTTATATGTTTATATGTTCACTTATATTTAGATGATATTTTATTTGTATGACAAAAAGTTTATATGTTTATGTTTTTTATCATCTATTGATGTATGTGAAAATGTGTACACATTTATATTTGATATATATATATATATCATCTAGATGACATTTATGTTCATAAAAAAATGGAAACTTTCCTATTAATTCCATTACTTCCCAACATATTCCCTTGATATCATATTAAACCAATTGAATATGAAGTCATTATTATATTAATTGATTGGATTTACTAAGTGATAATAACTTAATGAAGATGACCAAAGTACTTAGTAACTCTTTGGAAGTGGTTATATTTTCAATAATGATATTCCCTATATAATATATGCATAATCCTCATTTAAGCTACAAAGTCACCACATAAATGATAGTGATAATTTATACCATGAAAGTTGTAAAAAATAGATAATGTTAATTAACATATCAAATAGAATAGCAATGTTGAACTTAATTGTTAAACAAATGAACTTTTATTGGTACATGTTTAACAAGAGGAATTGTTGGGTCTTTCCATATTTTGAAGTAAATTTTGATAGTAATTACAACTTATAAAACCTCCTATTTTTTCTTCATTTAAGATACAAAGTCACCACATGAATGGGAATGATAATTTAGACCATGGAAGTTGTAAAAAATAGATAATGTTAATTTACATATCAATTAGAGCAATAATGTTGAGAATAATTGTTAAAATAATGAAGTATTAGTGGTACATGTAGAAGAAGACCTAAATTGTTGGACCTTTCCATGTTTTCAAGTAAATTTGGATAGAAATTACAACTTAGAAATCCTCCTATTGTTTCATCATTTAAGCTACAAAGTCACCACATAAATCACAGTGATAATTTAGGCCATGAATATTGTAAAAAATATATAATGTTAATTTACATATAAATTATAACAATAATGTTCAACCTAATTATTAAAATAATGAACTATTATTGGCACATGTTAAAGATGATGAATTGTTGGATCTTTCCATGTTTTCAAGTAAATTTGGATAGCAATTACAAGTTAGAAATCCTTCTATTGTTTCATCATTTAAGCTACAAAGTCACCACATAAATGATAGTGATAATTTAGACCATGAAAGTTGTAAAAATAAATAATTTTAAATTTACATATCAATTAGAAAAATATTGGTGAACCTAATTGTTAAAAGAATTAAATATTATTGGTACATGTTAAAAAAAAAGGAATTGTTGGATCTTTCCATGTTTTCAAGTAAATTTGGATAGTAATTGCAACTTAGAAAGCCTCCTATTTTTCCATCATAATGATATAGAATCTAAATATTTTCATGATAATAGCCTCTAACACTTGCACTATCAAAAAAGAACATATAATGAAGGGTTTCATGAGATCCAACCAATAAAACATGTTCTAAAATTCCTAAATGATATTCACACCTCCTTCCTTGGTTCCAAAAGGAAAATCTAGCATCAAAAAATTATCACATTCGATGCTCTTATTATATTATGGTGAATCCATCTCTTCTACCAAGGAGAAATTTTGAAATCAAAACAATTAAAGTGAATTCACTTATTTTGAACCAAGAGGTGAATTCATAATTATTACAAATGATATAATTTCACAACTTACACAAGCTAGTTATTTCATCATTTTTATTTTTACACTTAGTTTGAATGCATATACCTCCATGTTAAGTCCTCTCTAAGATGATCTAGATCACCTCATGCATTCCTTTAACAAAATTATAGCCCCTTTTGCATCATACCTTATGAAACAATGATGAACTCCTATTTCTAAGGCCTAAGATGTTATTCTTGACTAGAAATAGCAACTTTGACTCAGTTTTTTTATCACACACGATCTAAATATATTAATAAAACTTCCAATATAACATAGCATCATCTAAATGTATATCTCTATGAAAATTTATTAATATGACTATATCATGACACATAAAGGGACAAAAGATATAATTTTTCATACATGACATAGATGACAATGTGTAATGTTAATTACAAATAGACCTACAATATCTAGGTAGAAAGATATATGAACTAAAATAAAATATATTTTACATGTAGATCTTTAATAAAATTTGAGAGCATGTTTGAATGAAACAAGAAAAATAATTTAAAAAGAACATAAATTAACTAGTTGAAAATACTTGATTACATGACCAAGATAATCAAAATTTGTTGATGTGAACAACTAGGCTCAAAATATTCCATATCGAACAACTCGCCCATTCATGTACCACATTGATGGGATGAAATCACTCCTAAATAGCTTATAATATTCTTCGATGATCATCTCTATCCAGTCTCCACTTATGTCAACCATGTGCATGTGGAACTTGATGAAGAGATAGGCCAATAGTAACTACTAGGTGGCTATATTGTAACACCATGTTTTCAATGTGGAAATCAATAAAATAAATCTCATTTTGAACAATTTGGGCTTTTTTGCGATATGTCTCTTGCACTACGATTGAACCTATGGGAAACAACATTTCATCACTTGTTTTTTGTATCGTTAACTTCATCCTCTCCTTTGTGCAACATAATAAATGATAACTAACACCTACATTTCTAGCCTTTTCTATGGCCACAAAAAATCTCCTATACACATATATGTGCAACATATATCCAATTTTTTAAAAATAGAACCAATCTTTAATTATAGAAAAAAATATATATATAAATAAATTATAATTAAAATTTTTGTCTAAATTAACAAATATTATAATTTAATTCAAATTGCATTTATGATGAATTTCTATGGAGCACGATGGTGGAGGTAGGAATATGACATGTTCTGAGAGTTTGAAATCCTTTGATGCAGACGGTGAAGATGGCTTGAATCTTGAGGATGATGATGATGTTGTGGTTTGGGTGCTAGCGGCCAGGCTATGTGTGGTTTTACTAGTGTTTGTTGGGGATTGTGAGGAGAGTGTTCACTATGTGTTTCTCCTTACTAGTGGTAATTGTCTTTGGTGCAGGGATAGATATTTCCATTTGATTTCTTCTCCCTTTGTGTTTTTGGTTATGGTGTGTTGTGAGAAGTTGTGCCTTGTGAGGCTTTAGCTCTTTGCAAGATGCATCTCAAGGTTGTGGCTTATTTTGAACTCTGACTAGCATGTTAGAGGCGAGGTTGCGCTTTCTAGTTTGGCCTTCACCCTACTTCTTCCCTATGAGGTCCCCTCTTTCCTTTCTAGGATCATTCTACTTTCTCCTATTTCAATGTTTCCTTTTGGCTGCCCTTGTTCTTGGTGCTTGTTTGATGCTAGCATTTCTTTTTTAGTAGGTGTTTTTTCAGTCGATCAATGCTTTCTATGGATCATTTATGGTTGTGTCTTGGCTCTAGCTAGTGTGCTAGAGTAGTGGTTATGCCTAATTTTTTTACCTACTCCATGTTTGGGCTCGACTTTGTTCCTCCTTACCATGTGAAGGACCATTTGATGTTGTTCTTTATGAGCTATGGTCTCTTGTTTTGTGCCTAGGGTGAGTTTGTCTCTCCTGTGATGTTTGTGTTGGGCCTGAGTTTTCCATTGGTTTTCTCTTGGCCTTGGTATCTTTCTTGTTCTGGGGTATCCTTTTGGATACTTATCTATCTATAGATTTTGGTGATTGATGTCCTAGGTTTCTGCTTCCATTAGGAAGATCTTTGATTGGTTTCCCCTAGCTCCCATGTTTTTTTTTAGTGGAGTGTCTGGGTTGGGTCTATCCCTATGATCTAAATGGGTTGATCCTTATGTTTTTATTGATTTCCCATGTTTATTCTCTTAGTGTGGTCCCTTTTCTTCTCTTGCTAGCCCATTTTCTTGAGTTTCCAATGGATGTCATGGTTCTCCTTGCTACTAGTTGGGTGGTTCTCTTCCCTCTGCTCCAATCTAGGTTTTCTTTTGAGGTGAAGATTACTCTTGTTGAGGTGGAGTCCTCTCTTTTAGAGGTAGAGTTGGGGGCTATGGCTTTGTGGAGGTGCTTTCCTTGCTACTAGTCCCTACTGTTATAGTACCTTTTGAGGTGGTGTGTGCTCCTATGGAGGTGAAGCTATTTTTTGTTATAGTTCAGTTGTAGCAATGGTAAGGATTTTCATGGCATCTAATGCTATAGATGGGAGCCTACTCCTTTTGAGGTGGAGTTTGTTTCAACCCCTTGTTTTTGGTGGTTCTAAAAGAGATCTTCTTCTTGTTGTTGTGGCTAGGTGTCTCTTGTATTGGTGGGAAGGAAATTTTTACTGTTCAAGTATTCTTGGTTTTCCTACTTGGTGGATCTACGTTGTGATGGTGTGAGCTATGGGTTTAAGGCCCCATAAAAACTTGGTGTGTTGTGAGGCATTTTTATCCCTATAATATGGATGTAAATTAGTTTCAATTTCCCTTTTAAAGTTGATTTGGGAACTCAAGATCCCTTGTAAAAATTGGTTGTGTTGGGTTTAAGGTTCTCATCAAAACCTTTCTGATTTGTATAGATCTAGATAGTCTTCATGTTCTTTTGGTGATCTACTATCAGTTCACTACTGGTTGTCTATGTTGTATTCATGTGTAGCTTGTTCTTCCTTGAGTGGGTTTTGGCTCCCTATCAAAACCTAATTGTTAATGGTTTCAGGTCCATTCAAAACCTATTGTAAATGGTTTTGGGTCCATTCAAAACCTTTTTTTCCCATATAATCAAAACAAATATTATAATTTATAAATTGATCTTGAGAAACTTACAAAATTTTCATGTTCAAATTTATATATACACATGCACATGTACCTTTTTTAATCAATCCTAAAATTTCATCATAATTAGTTAAAATCAAAGGAATGTCTTCAAATATTTCATCTTCATCTTCATTGTATGTGTAAGTAGCAACTAGTGCCACCAAATTCCATTCAATTACATATCCACATTATTGGTTCTTGCAACTATCATAATGTCCCAAAATGCATTCATAACAAAAGCAAGAGTAATCTCTTGTATACAATGTCCATGAGTGTCTATTTGTACTCATCACACAATGCAAAGATCTCATTTTGTCTACCCTCTTCTGTCCATGCATTATTCTTCTATCCACTCCTACAAAATATATATATATATATATATATATAATTAAAAAAAAAATTAATATATATCTAAGTTCTTAAACTTAAATTTAAATAAAAAAATTTCAAAAAAAAATTCAAACAATAAATTTAAAGATATCTAATATCTCGCAAAACACTTTATTTGGAAATATATGGTTCCTCATTGAAGATGTACTGGCATCACTTGCAAAGTGTTTCTCACACAATTGAACAACATTATGTGCATCATTTATATGCTCTCACTTTAATTCATTTGATGTTTTATTAGAGCATGTTTGATACAAGCTCATGTTCCTTCATATTCACCCTTTCCATTCCCACTCTCTAAAAAACTCCAAACATGTGGTATATTATCATGTTGATGATATCTACATAGTACATTAAATGGCCCTGATGATTTGAATTGTTATGCATACCCATCAAACCATACAAAATTTTGTTCAATCTTCACACCTCTTCTTACCAAATCTTCAATAAACCTCTTAAAGCAATGTTGGAAACAAAGTGTGCCATGCTCTTTATCATCACTAATATAAAAGTGAT
Organism: Sequoia sempervirens; assembly: GCA_007258455.2. Classification (NCBI taxonomy): domain Eukaryota; kingdom Viridiplantae; phylum Streptophyta; class Pinopsida; order Cupressales; family Cupressaceae; genus Sequoia; species Sequoia sempervirens. Next base: position 175,460,781 of record VDFB02058242.1, on the reverse strand, counting down.
ATTCTTTCATGATGACTCATTTTTCATATGTACTAGATCAACACCATCCAAATCTAGTTGTGCATGCAAATAAAAAACATGCACAATAATAGTGACTTGCTCTTAATAGTAATATAGTGTTTGAATCTCCTTTTGATGGGTAAATGAGTAATTTTCTATAAATTCAACTCCTGATAAAGTTGTTCCAAATGGAAATGTATTTGTTAACAACTAATATTGCTTTTCTTTCCACTTAGCATAAAATGAATGATCTATGTACGATTATATAAATTTACCAAAAAAATCCACAAATGTTCCAATAGATAGCTCCTCTTCTACACAATCTAACCTTGTGGATTATTTTCAAAAAAAAAAATCAAACTTTATGTACTTGCAACTCTTGCATTTTATCATCTTTGACATGTTAGTATTTTCATTTTTTAAAGGAATTTCAGCTAGATTTCTACATGTTTCACAAATTCCTTTTATGCATTTCACTAGAGGTCAATCTACATCATCATCAAATTTATCACATAAGGTGGATTCTATGAATTGACTTACCCGTTTAGGAGATGCATTTTGAGAACCATCACTTTCTTCTCTAATATTTTGAAACACTTGATAGTAAAGATCAAATTTAATATGATAATGACAACAACAAGTTTAAAAAACCTTGTTTTCCCTCAAATAATGTAGCCTTTAACATTTGAAACAATTTTTTTTCAATCTTTATATGAGGATTTGCATCAGGAAACATCGTGTATATCGCATGTTTTGTTATGTCTAATCAATTTTTTTTATGCAATCAAATATTGTCTCAATGCCCGATCATGCCTTTTAGAACATCTCTTTTATTTGATGAGGGGTGAGTATGATCATGTGAAAAAATTTGAGACCAAGTTCCTAACATCATCTCCAATCTTGTTAGAATGAGGATCCCTATGCATCAATGCTCAATTACATTACATGAATTAGTATCATCCAAAACCTTTCTCCCTTTCACATTAAGGAACAATTAAGTCCATTTTAATTAATAGAAAACACTAGATTAAGGCATACTTAAGTTTATTTTAATATTAATTCCCAAATTGATTGTAAAAAAGGGATACCTTTTCCTACATTACATTTAGCCCCCAGTTTAGTGAGAGGAGGAACTTGCATCAAACTCGAACTAAAGTATTTAAGAGGGGTCCAAGTGTACCAATGTGGATGGTATAGGATGAAAAAGATCAAGGAGAGTGATCAAGCCCCTAGGATCCAAAATCCTACATCAAAACAACATGAGCACAAAGGGACACACACAAGGTATATGATATGAAGCAACAAGACAAGATACACAAACATACAATGTCAAAGACTAAAAGAAAGAAAAAAAAAAGGAGTGGATCAAGCCTTAACTATCCAATGTGATGTGGAACACATATCGGTTTTCTATCCAAAATGTTCATAAGAAGAACTCAATGTTCACTATGCAAATAACATGAATTCTCACTCTAGGCTAATGGAACCTCAAGTCATCCACTAGGTGAGCCCCTAGGAAAGTGGCTTAGTGAGAAATTCATGCCAGATCTATAGGCTCTCACTTTACTAACCATACCAAAGCTACCCCTCTCACAAATACGATAGGGCACCACAAACACTAAGGTTTCAATCTTCATAAGGCCTAACAAGTTGTGTTATTCTAAGCACACTATAAACAAGGGGAAGGCTCTACTAGAAAGAAAGGTTTGTTATGCTTGGTGGCCTTGAAGGGAGTGGTTCGAGCTTCACAAGGTTAAAAAGTTTAATTATGCTAAACACTTATGAACAAATTGCAATTAGAGGTTTGTTCAAATGGAATTTTCTTAGTTCATGTAAGGTCTCTTATTAGGGAACACCGTGCCTAATGTCTCTAGGAGAGGACAAGTCAAATAAATATCACACTCTTAGAGGACATTAAACCCAATGACACCACCAAGAAAAGGACAAATCACAAGAAGAAATAAAAATCACAAAATGAAACATGAGTGTCTATGTATGGCTCCAATTTAAAGAAATTTCTACACCATTATTGTGAAAAATTACTTTAAAGTAGCCAATAATCAATACTAACCATAAAGATACATAAGTGATTACTCAAAAAGCACTGTGCCAAGCCATATATTCCTGAATGAAGCTACATCATGAAAGAGAGGGGCTTCTCCCAAAATGAAATGCTAAACATAGGATTGAAGTATGTCACACCTGATCCAACTTATAACATGTCATCCACATCCCAAGCTTTCTCTTATATATACATGGAAGGCGGTCAATTAGCCAAAAGAGACAATAAAAAATTGTCATACGAGGATAAGACTACCTAACCCCTTGTCCCCACTTCATGAAAGACAATGGTGAGCTGAGGTAAGTGATGATCAACATGATGAAAATAAATGTCAATTACAATGAAGATAACCACAATCCTTAAGATATTTAATTTTATCACTCAAAGGCTTATATTCATTAGTAGAATGGCCATGAACTATATGATATGCATAAAATGAACTCTTGTAATTTTTATTTCATGTTCTTAGAGGGAGAGATATCAAGTAATCTTGAAGGAGTCTCAACAAGATACTCTCTTGATCAATAGTATAATATGTTCCTTTCTTTTTCAAAAAAATATATCTCTTGTTTAATACAAGGTTTCATACTTACACAAGACTCTTTAGATTGCAAGATTTTGTAATCTCCTATAAAGGAGGTTGTAAAATATAATGAACTCTAATCATTACTAAGACATATCCTAGGAGTGTTTAGTGTGATGACATTGATGTGAAGTGAAGATTCATTTGTTTCTTTTGAGGGACAATAACCAAGACCACTAGTTGTTTCTACCAGTTCGGGATGCACCAAGGTTAAATTTGGCTTAGCATAATCCTTTTTAATAGTGTTGGTATTGAGTGGAGGGTTGTTTGATTCTTTTGTTTCTTTTGATGGAAAATAACCAATACCACTAGTCATTTATTGCATGTTATGCCCAATAGGGACACAAACACCTTTGTTAGAAATATATGCCTCAATCTCACAAGTTGAAACCTCTAAAAGGGAAAAGTTGGTGTGACATTCATTGTGTCTGGCTAACTAGTAGCTTTGGAATCTTATGGTTTGTATAGGTCACTGAGACCTTGCTTCAATCTTACTGAATGATACTTTCGCTATGACCTATTGTGTTCGGTATAATCTCTCACCGCCCATGGAGATATCTTATCAACTGTTGGTGTTTATTGGATATTGGGGAGACTTGGCCGAAAGGTTTATGTTTTGGTATGAAGTCTTATCAATATGAATGTCTCACCAACAACATTTTCTTTTGAAGTCTTCGGGGAGATTCTTGGATGTTTGGTATGACTAATATTGACAAGGAATGTCTTGCCAACAACTTTATCTTGGAGTCATCAGGATAATGTATGGTGCCTTGGTAAGAATTCTTACCGATGTGTGATGTCTCACTGACGGTATACACTCGGAGTATCAGAGTAGCGCAAAGGTATCAGTGTGAAGTTTTAGCCATGGAGAGAAGTATTTCCGACTCTCGTTTGGTGTTTGATATAACTTAAAGGGCTCGGTATGATCTCTTAGTGAAGGATGATAGTCTTGCCAACTGTTGAACACTTTGGAATACCTTGTGAACATTGGTGTGATGTCTTAGCGAAAGATGATTGTCTCACTAAATGGAATACTCACGTGTATGTGAATTTGAAGCTTCAATATGATGTTTCACCGATAGCAATAAGTCTTGGAAATCACGATACAAGTGATGAACTTTGGTCTGAGATCTTGGTGACACAACAAAGTTTGAGCGATAGTTTTTGAACTCAATGTAACATCTTGCCGATAGTGATGACTCTTGGCAACTTTGATAGTCTGGATTTGTTGCATCGAGGAGACACGGTTAATGTCTCACTGACATGCCGATACATTGTGAATGCCTTTGACCGATTGGAAGACCATCCTACATGGTGAGTCTATGACCAATCAGAGAAGCCAAATGGGAACCACTAGCAATTGGACTATTGCGGCCATTACTAAGAGGAATTTTGATAGATTCGAAGCATCATGGATATACTCTATTGTTGTAGATGATGTCTAGTTTGATGGTTGGATTGTTCATTGGTTCGATCAACAGTTGGATGAATAGTTTGGTGTATGGTCAATGTGAATTCGAGTCAGAAAGATTTGTATCTTGAATGTTTTGTACAAGGTTGGTCTTTTGACTATGCTACTATAAATTGACATCAAAAAGATAAGTTTGATCTCTGTATGTAATCTTTTACTATAATACAAAGTGATTTCTCTTGGTGTGGTGGGATTTTCTCCCATAAGGGTTTTCCCACATAAATCTGGTGTTCATATGTGTATGTCTAAGTCTCTGTTTCTGTAATCTCTTTCAAGTGCATCTTAATTGGACTATAATTGTAAAATTTAAAAGAGTCTCTGGATTCTTCCCTGAGGTTTTTGACGTTAGGAGAGTTGTTTCTGCACCTTGGCTTTGCTTACAACCTTGTTCTCTAGTACCACATCCTTTTCCACTATAACCAAGTTGTTTGAAAACTCATAACCTCTTCCATAAAGATTTTTTGTTTCTTTTAGATTTTGTAGCTATTCATAATCAACTTCATCAAAGTTTGTTGTGTAATTTCTTTATTCTTCTAAAGTTGTTGAATTGGATTCTTTCAAAGGTTCTCCTAAATTTTGTGTTGACATTATGTCTTTTTTTTTCCCTTGTTAGACTCTTATTGTGATCTTATATTCTCCCATGAATGTAGGTGTAAAATATAAGGAACCCCAATCATCTTTCAATCAATTCATGACTTCTTCAATATACTTTTCTTTTTCATTCTCTTGCATGGGTTCCACCTGTGTAGTTGGTTTCAATATTTTCAAATGGTTTTCCTTAGCTTTCTCGATGAGCAAACTATCTAGTTCAAGGTTGGCCTCAATTGTTTACACTTTTTTGTTGTAGACATACTTTATTTGATGATGAAGAGTAGATAGAACCCCATCCATTTCATGAACCTATGGCCTACCTAAAAGAAGATCATATGAAATATCATGAGGCGTAACATGGATAGTGGTTTGCAATGTGGCGTTTCAAATGGTAACAGGTAATGTGACTATGCCAAGCAGTTTTTTTCATGAGTTATCAAACCCACAGATAGAAAAAGTGTTAGTTTGGATTTTAGTCTTATCTACTCCAAGCTTATCCAAGAGGCTTACACTGCACACATTAAGGGTTGATCCATTGTCAACAAGGGTTCTTTTTATCTGCTTCCTATTAATAATAGTTACTATCATGAAGGCTTTATTTTGTTTTTTCACATCCAAAGGAGGTAGCTCACTTTGCTGGAAAACAATGTCTGCATTCATTCATTGAATCAAGGCTACTATTTCATTTTGTTGCACATTAGGAGGGATAGGAACTTGTTATAAATAACTTTGAATCATGTTATGATAATGAGGGAAGGCTTCAATAAGGTTCCATAAAGATATCTTAGTAGGAGTTCTTTTAAGTTGTTCCACAAGATGGGTATCTGCAGGATCATCATGGAAAAAATAGGCCCTTCAGTGGCAAAAAAATCATAAAAATCAGAGTTAGGAAACTTGACATAAAAATTTGAATAAGTTATCTATATTATTTCAAAAATATGTAAGAATACAATATGTAGCAAATTGAATGTAATTTCTATACTAGTAGGTTTGTTTAAAAAAATATATCTATTTGGTGAAAATTTGAAATTTGAATGCAGTAGTACTTAAATTTTAGGGAAAAAATAAGTAGGTTTCTGTCTGACCACCCTAACCAAAATAAAATAATAATATATTTATATAAGATTTTATATATAAGTAGAGGACTCATGTCTCAATGTGATGCATATTTTTTTGTAATTTTTTCCAAGTAAATAATTAATTATGATTTTTTGTTACAAATTTTAAAAATATAAAAAACTCATATGCTTGACCACCTTAACCGTCAAAAATTCATGAAATTATTATTATTTTTTAATCCTATAGTATGCAAAGCATAGAATGTGACACATGTTTTGGATTCAAAAATGTGATATCGTTTGAAAGCTATAGATTTTTCAATGAACCTATCAATTAGGACTTTAGTCATAATTCAAATAGAAAATAAATAATAATTACTTATTAAATTCAAAGTAAAGCATAATTTATATTGGTGGAAAACTGAGAATCTCCTTTAAAAACCCTTTTCGTTTCATTAATTTTGGGTAAAAAAGGGGTCATCAGCCACATACCCATCATATTGCCACTTTTTGGTCCATCATGATCCTGCACGTACCCAGATCATACCCTTTAGCACAATGTTGCAAGATATGGTTGAGGTAATAGAAGAGACATTGGAGTTTTTTGTGGTTGCTAATTGTTTCTAGTGTTATATGTATGAGCAACAGTATTGTAACTCGATTGTTGTGAAACATTGTGTTGAGTTGGTCTTAGGATACGCACAAGCTTATTTTAAACTTGTGGTTGTTGTGAGGGTGGAGAGAGGATAGGTTGAGGCTTAGATGGTTCAATAATTAAAGGATTTATAGGATTTTTAAGAATTAAATGACTCAAGGGAGTTCCAATGTTCATAACCTTGAAAATTGTATCCTTATTTTCATGATCTCTTAGTGAAGGGGAGTCTAATGTCACTTCATTATCTTCATCTAAGGAAGCCACATTATTGTAGTTTGAAAAACATGCATCAATACTATCATTCTCTTGCACCATGATATCTACCCTAGTAGGAGAGCTTTTGAATGAGAAGCAAAAATATTTTCATCACATTCCATGGTCAGATTTTGTAAAGTAACTTCATGACAAATAGGGGAGGCATCAAGAGAAGAAAAACTATCATTGATTGAATCCTCTTGTTCAATTATATGTTTCTAAGTGGGGGAGAGGGAAAAACAAGAATCTCATGACTTTTAATGAGTGTATCTTCTAACACCACACTATCTTCTTCACAACTATAAGAAATATTGGGAGAAGAACAAATGTGATTGTCATGTTTTTCCATGATTTCATAATCTTTCTCTAAAGCATTCTCACAAGAAAGGGATGAATGGAGACTAGGAAAAGTGATGCTAAGAAATGTGTCAATGATATCATCCTCTTGCACCATAATATCTTCCAAAGTAGGACAATTTATAGAAGAGTATCTTTCAACATTGCCATGATTCTCAATGGTTGTATCTTGTAACATCAAAATACCTTCGTCACTAGTAGGAGAGGTATTAGGAGAAGGGAAAATATTATTATCATGATTCTTTATGCTTGCATTTTCTTCTATCACATCATTCCCACAAATAGGAGAGATGTGAGGGGGTATGGAATTAAGGAATGTCTCAACATTTTCACTCTCTTGCACTAAGAGAGTCTCATAACTAGGAAATATATTGGAGGAATGACTAACATGCTTGTTGATGACCTTTTTGGCATATGTGCAAAGGAAAGATAATAAAATTATGAATGAAATTTAATCTATCCATCTTATGCAATGTTTCAAAATATAAACAATTGTCTAACAAATTTAATGATTTTCGCTATTGAAATGAGTTCTAGAATGATTTAAAGATGACTAGACTAAATGGATGTTTAGACCTAAATGCATAAAATATAAATTCTTGAAACTTTCCATACTGATACCGTAGGTTACCAGGAGGCCTAGGAAGTGCAGAAAACCACAAAAAAGCTCATAAAAGTTGGTTTTTGTAGGCCTCCAATGACTCATTCACCCAGGGGAAAATGGGTCCTATTATGAGGTTTTCTAAAATTGAGGAATACAAGTTTTGAGTGATTAGATGTGTTCTTTATTTCAAGTTTTAGACTATAACTTTTTTAGCGGGATTTTCCAAAATTTGATGTCTAAATGCAAGTGCAATGAAGGAAAAGTGATGAACCATATGGCATCTTTTGAAATGCAATTTTGACTCAATTTTTGAATATTAATGATGAAAAGTAGACTAATATGCAAACACTATGCAAATAAAAATCTAACATTATGTATTTTTTGTTGGACTTTTAGATTTAAAATGAATGCAAAATACAAGTTTACACCTAAAATGCAATGTAGCTTTAAGCTAGATTTAGAAAACCTAAATAGAATGAATTAACTCAAAATATAGAAATAGGGTTTGAATGTACTCCAAATAAGAAATTATAATGTTCAAAACTCATCTTGACCAAAATGAAATATAGAAAAATGAGGTTGGGGTTCAAAACACATGGGGTTTTATACTGAATTTGGAATGTTTCACAAAAATTACTATAAATAGAAAGGTCAAAATGAGTGTAATGAACCCACATATTCTTCTATTTCATTTAGGAAATGAGATCTCTCAAGTCAAAATCCACTTTCAACCCTTAGGTGAGTGAATTCTTTGAGAAATCTTGCAATTTACCTTTTTTCCAAGGATGAGGGTTAGGTCAAACAGCACTTTTGGGAGAAATATTAAAAATAGAAAATTAACTCCAAATTGCAATCTATCAAGTGGATTGAAAAGATTTAGAATAAAACTAATGGAGCCTATAGACTTTCTCAAGAATCTGGAAGGGATAAATGTTTTGTACCTCTCACAAAAAGGTGCTTTTAGAAGCTGACCAAGAACTCATTTTCCCTATGGTAAATGAATCCTAGGTAGGGATCTCAATAATTTATTTCTAGGTTCTCTACTCCTCTGTTTACACTCCTAGATTCTTGATTTTTATTGTTAGATAGTTTAAAATAAATATGAGATTTGAGTTTCCATTAGATGACAACAAAGGTGACAACTTTGACAGCATTGCAATTTTGCAACTTTGATATCTTCAACATTTCTTCAACCTGTAAATCTTCAACACAAAAAGAGAGGGGGGAAATCCTTATTTTTGGTGAATGGATGATTTCCTTGGTAAAACCTTGTTTTTGTAATTAAACCTTGAAATGAAACGAAATAACATGAAAGGGATGACGAATGAACAATGAGCTATGTCACAACTCACCAAACCTAATGGAGCTCCTTTTTTTTGTAAATTTCATTGTTGGGTCATGATTTTCAAAGCTCCATGTCTAGGGATTCGCCATGGGTGTTAGTTTGTTAACCCCAACTTCACAAGCATCCTACCCCCCAAAACCATTAAGTGTTATATATTTCTATGGTGACTTGCTTCTACCAATTATTGGTTATGTAAGTCATAACCTAAGCCTTCAAACATGTTTGGTTACCGACCCCTTCAGTTAGGGTAGAAGGTCACCTGACATTTCATCCCACGCCAAGTTTCTCTAAAGTTGGTTGAACTATTTTAAGGAACTTAAGTTGTCATCCTCAAGGGTCTTGTTATCATCGACCTAGTCATGGCCCCTTTTATCACTGACAAAACTTAGGTATGTGTAGGAACAATAACCATTAGATTTGGAGATTGAATCCTTGCCACCCATTGCACACTACGCAGGTATTAATGAAGAGTCACCCTGAAGCATGTGAGGTCCACGACATACTAACACGTGTCCTTACCATATGGAGCCCAACCATTTTACTTGTGCCTGATAACCAATGGAGGTGAGATCAATGGTCATGGCGCAACCTACAAATTTAATCTTGGTTGTCCATCAGACACCTCACGACATTTGACTAATACCTACCAAACAACTTGTGAGGTACATGAATTGTTTACAAATGGTATTTATTGACCACAATACATAGTAAAGTGGATCTCATGGGATGAGTGACATGGATCCTTGTCAGTTTTCTCTCATTGGCCAGTGGGAGATGAGCTGTGGTATTGGGTTTTCAAACTTGGTTTGATTGAATCATGATTGTTCAATCTACCATCTCACTCATGGATCGATGACATATATTCAAAATAAAATACATGCATGTGTTAGTAATCTCACTCTGCAACTAGTGAAGCATTAATGGCGAGCTCTCTTTAGGAGCGATCAATTAATTACAATCCATAATGAGGAATGAAATGAAAATATGCAAGTACCTAGGTGGTTAATGGTGAAGAAATTGATGGCAGCAATTAATTGATTCCTCAAGTGTGTGACACCATCAGAATTCCTTGATAAATACAGATAGTGTGATTGCTATATTCACCATTGTGTTCAACAGATAGCATATTTTTGGATTTGTACAAAGTGCAGAGTGTCCAATTATGAACTAGAGAAGCTATAGAGCAGTAAGAATGAGTAAACCAGTCAATTTTGAGGTACCTATAATAAGGTTGACTAGGATTGGCGAATGCAATCCTCATGATGATGTTTTGGTACATGAACACAAGGAAATGGAGCATGCTCCAATTGTAGAAGAGAAAGCCTGTGTCAAAAGGCTCATGAGTGTTCCTTCCAGATGTAGTAGGAGCCTATAATACCAAGGAATTTCTACCGAGAAGATGAAGGAGAATGGTAAGGAACCTACATAGTTTGCTTCTGGAGCTTGCAGGAGAGTTAGGTATGGATGTGGTTCCTTTGGACAACATAATTCACTAACTGATATCATTGATAGCCCATCAGAAAGTGAAATAGAGATGGACTTTGGCTATTGGAAGTACCGAGTTGTAGTTTTGAGGATGGAGGTGTTGTTAGTTCTGCTATTGTCTTTCAAGACCCCAAGTTGGCATGATGGTTCTATGCCTTGAAAGGACAAGGATGAGAAAGGAGTAGAATTTTCTTCTCCATCTCTTGCAATGATGTGAAGTGGGTGTATTTACCATGGGCTTGGTAGTGGTGGTGGTCAGTGTTTTGGTTGATAATAAGTTGGTGTGTGGGTTTTCCTTTTGGTGTTTTTTTATAATGTTGTGGGGGTTGCTCTTGTTTTGTGTGGGTGGTCTTGGATTTTTGGGTTTTTTGTGCTGACTATGGATTTCTTGGTGAGTGGAAATTCGATGCGTTGCTTAGCTAGAGTCTAAAGGGAATTTTGGTGGTACTTTGCATTTCCCTTTCTTGGTGATACAAATTTTGCTTCCCCATTTTTAACATGTGATTACAGATCACCATATGGGGAATTTTGAAATCAAATCCAAATTCGATATGAAATGAAATATCTGGAATGTAATTTTCATTTCAAGCTGGAAGCTTGTTGGCTCTCTTACATTATAAAAGGGATATTATGGCTCATTTACAAGGGTTCTGGTTTTAAGAGTCTGAATTTTTGAGTCTGGTATACATTCAAGGTGGAAATTAGGAAGAATATCAATGAATAGAATAGTTGAATTATCTTGGTTTTGAGTTATACATATGTAATTCTTAAAATAGTTTGATATAAATTACTGATATCAAAAAAATCTTATGCATAATATTTGTACTCTCCTTCTATAAGTTGTTTCACAAATTTTGAATGAAAATATCAAGGATATCTTTGTTCATTGTCAAATGTTTGTTTAAATGTATGTCTTCATTTTCACCTGGGTTCAAAGAATCAATAAAATGCTTTAATGAGGTCATAAATTTGTGATAATTTACAAAGGATCAAGTAAGAATTCATGCTTTAGGAGTAGTGAGTTTTCATAGTGTAAGAAATTATAAAAATAGTCCATAATTGTCAAAGTTAAAGAATTTTTATATTACTGATTGTCATATGTGTGACTCCATGGCCCAATTGATGAGGCACTAGTCTGGTTGTTAAAGGTATTCACAATTTGAAAGATAATAATGGAATACTTGAGCATGGAATTAGGATCAGAACATAATTCATTTAAATTTTGTTTAATATGAGGCATGTATTTGAAGCATTTTCTTGTTCGTGGTGAATAGACAATTATTTGCTAGAAGATCATCCAACCTTTTAGTGAATTATGTTTATTTGTCTTTTATCATAATCGATCTATGAATTGATGTATTCTTCACTAGGTAATTCAAAATTAACACAATTAGGAACACCCTCCTAGGTCCCACAAATCCTGAAGTGAAGGAGTGAAGTCTGTGAAACTTTCACTCGTTAAGTTGGCCATTCCTCTTAGGAATTTTTTATTATAGTAGTTGGATACTTTTTAGAGAGTCTTATAGGTGTACTAGAAAAAATGCCAGCAAAATGGGACTTTATTGGGGAAATCTCCACTCTCCAAACATAGATACTTGTATTGCAGAGTGAAATGGTGAGGTAAATCTAATCATTTTGTTTAGATTTTGACATATTCTTGAAGCTGGTAGAAGATTTTAGTGTAACAAAATTCAAAGGATCTAAAAGTGACTCTGCTATGGAAGAAAACCTACAACATGTTTGTTTCTAGTGAAACTTCATCTCATTTGAAGTTCATTCCTCCATGCCAGGAGGTTGCGACTCTGACTAAAGAACCTGATAAAACATATATCAAATATTTATATTTGCAGATTTAAAGACAAATGAGAGTTGTTGCAAAATCCCAGGTATTCTCATAGAATCTAAGGAAAATTGATCATGTTAATAGAAAATTATGATAAATTTTCTATGCTCGAGATGCAAATGATTCCATATTAGATGAATTAGCACTAGATGAGGGGATATTAATGATAATTTTGCATGCTTTGTGAATATAAGTTGAAACTAGTGCATTATTAGAAAATGAGCATGCCATATTGTAAGATCTTAAGCAGAATTTGTAGTAATTGTGCATTGTAAAGGCTTAGGATCATAATTTCCAAAGGAATTGGTATAACATTGTGTAGTTGTACAATGAATTTTCAATTGTCTTTCAAGGAATAAGGATGAATTGCCAAGTTGCACCTACTGGTGTAGATGTGAATGTAACTATGCATTATGGGCATCCTTTGTCACAGCAAGGGAGTTTCAGTACTGAGAGGTACATGACCATTAGCTGTGATAATATTTTTGGTTATCCAAATTTTATTCCACCAAAGGTTAGAGATAGAATACCAAAGCTCAATGGTGATAAATTGAATCAACAAGAAAACATATGAAAGAGTTTGTTGATATGATGGGAGATTTTAAAGTAGAATTTGAAGATGTTTTCATGAAGTTATTTTTTCAGTCCATAAGAGGAGATACAAGATATTGTTTCTCTTAGTTTTAGAATCATTCATTCATTCATGGGAAGATATTAAGGAAGTGTTCATGGATCAATTCGGAAAAAGGAATTACCCAATCCTAATTAGGAAAAAAATCATGAGTATGGAGAAGGAAGAGGATGAGTCAGTTCCTTCTTTCAATATCAGATTCTCAAAGGTAATAAGGGAAATCCCTACAAACATAATACCAAATGATGTAAAGTGCTTAGTGGTGTACCTAGGTGCATTTGATAAAAGGATGAGGTACCTCTTGAGAGACAAAGAGATTAATTGATTGCATCAAGCATACCAAATGGCAATGGAAATTGAAAATAATTTGAAGTATCAAATGATGAAAGGATATGTAGCCACCAATGTTGGTAATTATAATTATTTTCATACCAATGCAATTTATGGGTCAAATGGTAGAATTTTATGTCGAAGTGACAAGGGTATTATTGTTCCAATTTTCCCATCATTACTATGCGAAAATCAGGATAAGTCCCAAGGGAAAAGATTGTAGGATTAGGATGAAGCTGATCAACTATTTTCAACTGAGGCACTACATAAGATGAAAATAAATCAGGGGGAATCACTTTATGATATATTCTCTAGATTAGTGGCTGCTTTGATAGAAATACCTAATACTTCTAGGCTAGAAGACTCTGTGTGTATTGATTTTTTTTGTGACATGTATCAATTAGGATTGAGCACTTTACCAAAGGAGTTGAAGCCTCACAACTTGAGCCAAGTAGTTGATTGGGTAAAGGTTGTAGAGTAGGCTAGGGATGAATATACAAGACAAATGTTACCTTAGAGTGTTACCAATGGTTTCCATGATGAGGAAGAGAACAATATAGTGCAAAGAAGTTTTGACAATGTAACAGATGATGAATAGGCAATCAAGGACTATTGTCATTTCACAAGTAACATAGAAGAAAGCTCTAATAGTGATAGTGAGAATGAACATACAAAATATGAGGACAAGGAAATAGTACATGACTTCCATGCTTGGGATGTTTTAGATTATGAGAAAATGCAAGGAATGCAGGGGGAAATCCTACATACACATTTGAGCAGTGATGATGATGCATCGATTAGGACCCAAGGTGATGAAATTGATTTTGATAGACCCTCTATTGATTATGATTCTCCTTATGAAATAGAGATGCAATCCCTTACCTCAAATGAAGGACATGTTGATGGATTTGAGAGGATACATTTTCTTGAAAGTGAACAGTTTTCTTCACTTGAAGAATTTTTAGAATGTTGATCAATAATCTAGGACACCAATGATGAAGATGATAGGAAGAGCATCTCCCATTGCTCCTCAAGTGACTACTATGAATTTGAGTGTACTGATGACTCTATAGAGTAGGATTCTTACTTTAATAAGATAGGAATTCGTATGAAAACAATGAAGGTGTGGAAGAATCCCTTATTTTATGAACTTTGATTGGAAGTAGAGGTTATAAATGATGACCCCTATTGGTGTAGGAGGAACCCACTATTTGTGTAAAATATTGATGAGTACTTGGAGAGTACTACTTGCAAGCATGTTTGAAGTAACATAACTAAGATAGTAAGGAATGAAGATTAGACAAACATTGAGGGTTTTGACATCATCCTTGAAGAAGGTAACTTTGATCCAACATCTACCTCTTCACATGAAAGGTGCAATGGTACAAATATAGTTAAAATTTCCTACTCATATGATGAAGAAGGTGAAAACCTTGAATGGAAATCCTGAATGCAATATTAGTGTTGAGGGAGATATTGATGAACATGCTCATTCTCTCCTGATGCCTGGCCATTTTCTTGAAATAATGAGTTGATCATCACCACCACAAGCAACATGTTGATGTTTACACTAATAGAGAAGAAAGACCATTCCTATATGATCAAATGGTACACTAGGATGGATGCACCGATATTGGAGCAACATTAATGTATATTGATGAGAAGGAGCCATTGGATGAATTTTCAGAGTGTTGACATTACAAAATTGTTTGCTCCATGTAAAAAAAAAAATTAGAGTTATGGATGATCAAAAGTATGATATTAACCAGTATGAATCTGCACTTGAATTCTTTGCAGAAACTCCCCATCTTCTAGATCTTATCATGCAAATTTTTCCATCCTATTAGGAAAACATTCATGGCAAGCAAATTAAAGACATGCCTGATTCTGTATTTTTCTTCCTTGATCTAGTCAAAGCTTGGCCTAGTATGAGCCAAAGTGTTTATGAGGGATTCCAATTTGATGAACAAATTGAGTGTGATATTGTGGCTCATGACCATTTGGAGTATGAAAATTTTATTTTCCCAATTCAATTTAATGAGCCTGTAGTGGAAAAGGCTAGTGTTTGGGGTAGCATTGCAACAAGAAAAATGGAGAGTATTAATTGTAATTATGTTGATTGCTTAGAATTGCATAATGTACATGTTGAACCATTGCCACCAGAGTAGAACAATTTTTTTTGATAGAGGAAAGAACCAATCCTAAATTTTTGGGCTCCAAGGGCCTCTAGTTTGAATAATGAATCCAATTGTTTAAAAAAGGCCTTTTGAGAAAAAAAATTGCATTGTATAGTCCTGTAAATGTTGTACATAGGTTTGGCTTGTTTGTTTTCTACTGTGTCTGCTTGCCTTGTTCAGGGAAGCTCCAGGAATTTTGTGTTTATGTCCTTATCTACTTTAGACTGAGATATAGATTCTTGCTATACCCATAGGGGGTATACGTCCCCGAGCATGAGCCATTGATGCAACTCTTAATTTTTTTTCTAATTTCATGGTTGGGTCATGATTTTCAAAGATTTTTGTTTGGGGATTAGCTATGGGTGTTAGTTTGTTAACCCCAACTTCACAAGAATCCTATTCCACAAAACCATTCAATGTTATAATTTTTTGGTGACTTCATTCTACTGGTTATCGGTTATGTAATTCATAACCTAAGCCTTCAAACATGTCTAGTTATCGGCCCCTTCAATTAGGGTAGACATACACCTTGCATTTCATCCTATGCAAAGTTTCTCTAAAGTTGGTAAAATTATTTTAAGGAACTTAAGTTCTCATCCTCAAGGGTCTTGTTATCATTAGCCTAGTCATGGCCCCTTTTATCACTAACACTTTTAAGTATGTGAAAAAATAGGAACCATTAGATTTGGAGATTGAATCCCCACCACTCATCACACATCATGTGGGTATTAATGATCAGCCGCCATGAAGCATGCAAGGTCTGTGAGATATTGACACGTGTCCTTGCCATATGGATCCCAACCCTTGTATCTACGCTTGAAAACTGATGGCAGTGAGATCGATAGTCATGGTGCAACCCCCAGATTTAATCTTGGCCATCCATCACACACCTCGTGGAATTTCATTAATGCATGCCAAAAAAATTTCAAGGTGCGTGAATTGTTGACACATGGTGTTTCTTGACCATAGTGTGGAGTAAAGCAGATCCTGTGGGACAAGTGACATGGATTCCAATCAGTGTGATCTCATTGGCCAGTGAGAGATGAGTTGTGGTATTGGGTTTTCAAACCCGATTTCACTGAATCATGATTGTTCAATCTACTATCTCACTCCTGGATTGATGACATATATTCAAAATAAAATACATGCATGTGTTAGCTATCTCACTCTATAACCAATGAATCATTAATGGTGAGCTCTCTTTAGGAGCAATCAAATTGAGTCCATGTGCATGCGATCAATTAACTCCCATCTATAATGAGGAATGATACACAAATATCCTAGTACCTGGGTGGTTAATGGTGAAGAAATTGATGCCAACAATTAATTAATACCTCAAGTGTGTGACACCATCAAAATTCCTTGATAAATATAGATAGTGTGATTTCTATTTTCACCATTGTGTTCAACAGATAACATATTTTTGGATTTTTTCAAAGCGTAGAGTGTCTAATTATGAACTTGAGAAGCTACGAAGTGGTAAGAATGAGTAAACCAATCAAGTATGAGGTACTTGTAAGAAGGTTGACTAGGCTTGGTGAAGAAAATCCTCACAATGATGTTTTGGTACATGAGCACAAGGCAATGTATCATGCTACGATTGTAAAAGAGAAAGCCCTTATCAAAAGGCCTATGAGTATTCCTTCTAGATGTAGCAAGAGGTAACAATGCCAATGAATTACTATTGAGAACATGGAGGAGAAGGGTAAGAAACCAGAAAAGTTTACTTTTGGAGCTTGCAGGAAAGTTAGGTATGGATGTGGTTCCTTTGGATGATAGAATTCACCAATTGATATCACCAATAGCCCAACAAAAAGTGAAATAGAGACAAAATCTAGCTATCGGTAGTACCTCATGACACTAGGCTGAGTTGTTGTCTTAGGGATGGAGGTGTTGTTAGTTCTATCATTGTTTGTCAAGACCCCAAGTTGGCGTGATGGTTTTGTTCCTAGAAAGGAAAAGGATTTGGAAGGAGTTGAAGTTTCTTCTCCATTTATTGCAACAGCATAAAGTGGGTACATGTACCATGGGATTACTAGTCGTGGTGATTAGTCTTCTAGTTGATAGTAAGGTAGTGTATGGGTTTTCCTCTTGGTGTTGTTTGATAATGTTGTTGTGGGGGTTGCTCCTGTTCTGCATGGGTGGTCTTGGTTTTTTGGGTTTTTTGTGCTGATAGTGGATTTCTTGGTGATGTGAACATTGGATATGTAGCTTAGCTAGTGGCTTAAGGGAATTTTGGTGGTACTTTTCATTTCCCTTTGTTGGTGGTTACAAATTTTGCTTCCCTATTTTTAACATGTGAATGCAAATCAGCATGTGGGGAATTTTGAAATGAAATCCAAATTCAATCTAAAATGAAATATCTAGAATGTAATTTGCATTTTGAGCTGGAAGCTTGTTGACTCCCATACATTATAAAAGGGATATCATGGCTCATTTTCAAGGGTTCTAGTTTTGAGAGTCCAAATTTTTGAGTCCAGTATACATTCAGGGTAGAAATTAGGAAGAATATCAATGAATATAACAATCGAATTGTCTTGGTTTTGAGTTATACATATGTAAATATTAAAATAGTTTTATAGAAATTACTGATATCAAAACAAATATTATTCCTAATTCATGTACTCTCCTTTTGTAAGTTGTTTCACAAATTTTGAATGAAAATATCAAGGATATATTTGTTCATCATCAAATGTTTGTTTGAATGTATGTCTTTGTTTTTGCCTTGGTTCAAAGAATCAATTAAATTCTTAAATGAGATCATAAATTTTGGATAATTTACAAGGATCAACTAAAAGGTATGTGTAGGATGATCATGGAAAAAATAGGTCCTTAAGTGGCAAAAAATTTAGAAAAATTAGAGTTAGGCAACTTGACATAAATATTTGAATAAGTTATCCATATTATTTCAAAAATATGTAAGAATAGAATCTGTAGCAAATTGAATGTAGTTTCAAAATTACTAGGTTTATTTTTTATTTTTTAAAATCTATTTGGTGAAAATTTGAAATGTCAATACAGTAGCACGTAAATGTCAAGGAAAAAATAAGAGTAGGTGTCTATTTGACCACCTTAATGACAATAAAACAGTAATATTTTTTTATAAAATTTTAGATATAAGTAGAGGACTCATGTCCCGATGTGATGCATATTTTTTTGTAATTTTTTTCCAAGTAAATAATTAATTATGAACTTTTTATTACAACTTTTAAAAAATATAAAAACTCGTATGTCTAACCAC
The DNA here is from genome assembly GCA_007258455.2 of Sequoia sempervirens. Lineage (NCBI taxonomy): Eukaryota > Viridiplantae > Streptophyta > Pinopsida > Cupressales > Cupressaceae > Sequoia > Sequoia sempervirens. The sequence continues at coordinate 175,442,093 of VDFB02058242.1, read as the reverse complement.
GTTAACTTGGTCAAAATTTCATGATTTTTTTTTTAATCCTAGGGTATGTGTAGGATCATCATGGAAAAAAAAAGCCCTTAGGTGGCAAAAAATTTAGAAAAATCACTGTTAGGCAACTTGACATAAAAATTTGAATAAGTTATCTATATTATTTCAAAAATATGTAAGAATAGAATCTATAGAAAATTGAATGTAGTTTCTAAACTACTAGGTTTATTTAAAATAAATAAAATCTATTTGGTGAAAATTTGAAATTGCAATGTAGTAGTACTTAAATTTCAGGGAAAAAATAAAGTAGGTGTCTTTACCACCTAACCATAATAAAATGATAATATTTTTTATAAGATTTTATATATAAGTAGAGGACTCATGTATGAATGTGATGCATATTTTTTATAATTTTTTCCCAGTAAATAATTAATTATGATTTTTTATTACAAATTTTAAAAAATATAAAAACTCATATGTCACCACCTTAACTTGGTCAAAACTTCATGAAATTTATTTTTCTTTTTTTAATCCTATAGTATGTGAAGCATAGAATGTGACACATGTTTCAGATTCAAAAAATGTGATATCGTTTCAAAGTTATAGATATTTTTCAATAAGCCTATTGATCATGACTTTAGTCATAATTCTAATAGAAAATGAATAATATTTATTTATTAAATTCAAATTAAAGAATAATTTATATTGGTGGAAAGCTGAGAATCTCCTCTAAAAACCCTTTTCGTTTCATCAATTTTGGGTAGAAAAAGTCATCAGCCACATATCTTACAAATACCCATAATATTGCCACTTTTTGGCCCATCATGATGCTGCACATACACCCTATAGTATACAAAGCATATAATGTGATGCATGTTTCAGATTCAAAAAATGTGATACTGTTTGAAAGCTATAGATGTTTTTCAATCATCATATCAATCAGGACTTTAGCCATAATTCAAATAAAAAATGAATAATAATAATTTATTAAATTCAAAGTAAAGCATAATTTATATTGGTGGAAAGCTAAGAAACTCCTTTAAAAACCCTTTCATTTCAACAAGTTTGGGTCAAAAAAAAGTCATCAGCCACATACCCTACACATACCCATCATATCGCCACTTTTTGGCCCATCATGATCATGCACATACCCTAGGAAGTCATGCTTTAGGAGTAGTGAGTTTTCATAGTGTAAGGAATTATGAAATTGGTCCATAATTTTTAGAGTTAAAGAATTTCTATATTACTGATTGTCATATGGGTATGTGCAGGATCATGATGGGCTAAAAAGCGGCAATATGATGGGTATGTGACTGATGACTTTTTTTTACCCTAAATTGATGAAAAAAAAGGGTTTTTAAAGGAGATTCTCAACTTTCCACCAATATAAATTATGATTTACTTTGAATTTAATAAGTAATTATTATTCATTTTCTATTCAAATTATGACTAAATTCCTGATTGATAGACTGATTGAAAAACATTTATAGCTTTCAAATGGTATCACATTTTTTGAATCCAAAACATGCCACATTCTATGTTTCATATACGATAGGATTACAAAAATAAAATTTGAATTTCACATAGTTTTGACCAAGTTACCGTGGTTAGACATATGAGGTTTTTATATTTTTAAAAAGTCACAGTAAAAATTTCATAATTAATTATTTAGTTGGAAAAAAATTACAAAAAACTATGCATCACATTGGGACATGAGTCATCTACTTATATCTAAAATATTAGAATTTTTTTATCATTTTATTGTGGTTAGGATGGTCAGATAGACACCTACTTACTTTTTCTCTGAAATTTAAGTACTATTGCATTGAAATTTCAAATTTTCACCAAATAATTTTTTTTTTAAACAAGCCTAGTATTTTAGAAACTGTATTCAATTTTCTACAAATTCTATTCTTACATATTTTTGAAATAATATAAATAACTTATTCAAATTTTTATGTCAAGTTGCCTAACTCTGATTTTTCTAATTTTTTTGCCACTTAAGGGCCTACTTTTTCCATGATGATCTTGCACATACCCATTACATGTGACTCCATGGCCCAATTGATGAGAAATTGGTCTAGTTGTTAAAGGTATTCACAATGTGAAAGATAATAATGGTATTCCCGAGCATGGACTTAGAATCAGAACATAAATCATTTAAAATTTGTTGAATATGAGGCATGTATTTGTTGTATTTGAAGCATTTTATTGTTCGTGGTGAATAGATGGTTATTTTCTAAAAGATTAGCTAACCTTTTAGTGAATTATGTTTATTTATCTTTCATCGAAACCGATATGTGAAGTGATGTGTTCTTCACCATGTAATTCAAAATGAACACAATTAAGAACACCCCATTAGGTCCCACAGAGCATGAAGTGAAGGAGTAAAGTCTTTGAAACCTTCACTTGTTAAGTTCCCCATTCCTCTTAGGAATTCTTGATTATAGGAGTTGGCTACTCTTTAGAGAGTCCTATGGGTGTACTGGAAAAAACCACCAACAAAACCCTTTAATTAACCTTTGATAATGGAGGTCTGCAACTTGCATGAAATGGCTTCAATGGATTTGGATATTAACTTTGAATCTTTTCTTGAAATGATACTTTGAATGCTTGATTGAATCATGAAACCTACATCACAATGTTAGCTCTAAAAAAATGCATGAATCCACATAAATTTGACATAATGCTTGGATCTTTATTGCTGCAAAAAATTATGAAGAAATCCTCTCTTGAATACTCTTGAAAGTAATCTTGGCTCTTGTAATTGATCTCTCAAAAATCAAATTGAAATCTAATGTTTATTTGATAAAATAACCTTGTATTTATATTAATTTATCCTTAATTCAAATTTTACAAGCATTATTCAAATATAGATTTCAAATTATTAAAATACTATCAAAAACATAATTTGAATTTAGGTCCTAGGTCTATGTGAGGACCCATTCTCCCATGGGTGAATGGGTCCTCGGTCACTTACCTAGGATGCACATTACTCAATGATAAGTTTTATGTTAGGGAGTTAGTGAATGTTGGGTTTTCCTCTTTCGAAATTGTAATTAATCAAGCTTGAATTTGAATTATAGGGGCCAATTAAGAAAAAATAACCTTAATTAATTTTAAGGGAGCCCTAAATAAGTGTGAAAGTGTAAAGAGGGACACTCTACAACAACAGATTAAGTCACAATTAAGTCAATTTTAATTAATAGGTCCCTAAACTTAATGTGAATATGTAAAATACATATTAAAACACTAAATTAAGGCATAATTAAGTTTATTTTAATATTAATTCCCAAATTAAGTGTGAAAAAAGTATATTTTTTCCTACACTACAATGGGTTGAACAAAGCTCCGAGAGCTTGGTATGCATTTTTTGATAAGTACTTGATACAAAAAGGATTTAACAAAGGTACTTTAAATAGTAATATTTATTTCAAAGTTGAAAAAGATAAAATCCTAATTGTGGTTGTGAAAGTTGATGATATAATCTTTGGAGGAAATGAATCTATGTGCAAGAAATTTGCAAAAGAGATGAAAAAAGTGTGTGAGATATCTATGTTTGAGGAGATGAATTTCTTCCTTGGGCTAAAAATCAATCAAACAAAGAAGGGTATATTCATTTCACAATCAAATTATGTTAAAGATATATTGAAGAATTTTGGAATGGAAGATTCTAAACTAGGATGTATTCATATGGTTACTAGTTGCAAGCTATGTAAGAATGATGAATATCCTAAGCCTGATCAGAGAAAGTATAGATCAATGATTGGAGGAGTCCTGCTATATCTAACTACTACTAGACTAGATATCATGCATGCAAGTTGTCTTGTGGCCTGATTTCAAGATCCTAGAGAGTCACATGTTGCAATAGTGAACAAGATATTTAGATACTTTAAGGGAATTCTAGAACATGGTTTGTGGTATCCAAAGGATACAACTTTCTCTGTGAGTGCTTACACAGATGTTGATTAGATAGGTTGTGTGGATGATAGGAAGAGTACTAGTGGTGGTGCATTCTTTCTTAGATGTAGATTAGTGTCCTGGCTAAGCAAGAAACAAGACTCAATTCCTTTATCTACTATAGAGCAAAAATACATGGGTATGTGCAGGATCATGATGGGCCAAAAATGGGCGATATAATGGGTATTTGTAGGTTATGTGGTTGAAGACTTTTTTTTACCCTAAATTGATGAAATGAAGTATTTTTAAAGGAGATTCTCATCTTTCCACCAATATAAATTATGCTTTACTTTGAATTTCATAAATAATTATTATTCATTTTCTATTTAAATTATGACTAAAGTCCTGATTGATAGGCTGATTGACAAATATCTATAGCTTTCAAATGGTATCACATTTTTGGAATCCAAAACATGCATCACATTTTATGCTTCACATACTATAAGATTAAAAAAAGAAAAAATTAATTTCATGAAGTTTTGACCAAGTTAAGGTTGTTAGACATACGATTTTTTATATTTTTTAAAAGTTGTAATAAAAAAATCATAATTAGTTATTTATTTGGAAAAAAGTACAAAAAATATGCATCACATCCATACATAAGTACTCTACTTATTTATAAAATATTATAAAAAATTATTATCATTTTATTGTGGTTAGGGTGGTCACACAGATACCTACTTCTTATTTTTTCCCTGAAATTTAGGTAATATTGCATTGAAATTTCAAATTTTCACCAAATAGATTTCTTTTTAAAAAAAAAACCTAGTAGTTTAGAAACTACATTCAATTTTCTTCAAATTCTATTTGTACATATTTTTGAAATAATATAGATAACTTATTCAAATGTTTACGTCAAGTTGCCTAACTTTGATTTTGTTTATTTTTTTGCCACTTAAAGGCCTTTTTTTTCCATGATGATCCTACACATACCCACATTGTAGCTACATCTTGTTGCACACAAGTATTGTGGATGAGACAAACATTGAAGGATATCAGGGTGGTATATGATGGACCAATTTCTATCTTTTGTCATAATATAAGTGCTACTAACATTTCAAATAATTTGGTGTTGTACTCAAGGAAAAAACATATATGAATCTAGTATAACTTTTTAGATTGCAGAAAAGGAAGTGAAGCTTGAGTATGTGCCTACAAAGGATCAAGTTATTGATATATTCACTAAGTCTCTTCCTAAGGATAATTTAGAGTATCTTTGGGAGAATTTAGGGATTATTACCCCTCCTTCATCGAACTAGAAGCACAAGTGTATGCATCAGTCTAATGGATTTCAATATTTATTCTTTTTTCTGGACTAATGTTGGAAGCTACCTCTTAGGGGAGTAGGTAGTGGCTTTGTTGGTTGTTTCATTCAGGGGGAGTAATTATTAGTGTAGGTTGGTGTTGTCCTTTGTTAGATGTGCCAAATGATATGTGTAGTGGTTTAGGTTGATGAAATTTGTTGTGTGCTTCTAAGGGGGAGTATGTTGATTAGTAAAGAGAGAAAGTATGTTTGTTTGATGTCAAAGGGAGAAAAATATGCAAATTTATTTCCCTTTTCTATTAATGTCAAAGGAAAATGGAGTAATTGAAAAAAAAGAGGAGAGAAAGCAAAGGAGAAAAGGATATGTTAAGTAAGGGGGAGAGAGATATTAATGTAAAAAGATCAGTTGATAATGGAGAAGTATGTTTGTGATCATAGATGTTTACTCTTGATGATGGATTTTCACATCATGTGTTGCCATAAATAATAAATGGGGAGATTCTTGCAAGTATGAGTAGTTGGTGTTTTCATTTATGTCAGCAAGCATATGTTTGTCTTGTGAATAATGTCAACTGGTGATTCTTTGATTGTTTACATTATATTGTCAGTAGTAAGTGTTATTGGTGTCAACCTCTAGTGTTTCTTTGATAAGATTTTGTTTGTGGATGATGTTGGTTTGGTCATGATAAAGAAGTGTTGGAGATGATGGTTATGTGTCTCTACTTCTTTGCTTCCAAGTGATTTTGAGAAATTTTGAATTAAAGAAGAAATATTGTGTTGCATAGGTGTTCTAGTATATAAAGTTGTGTTTTGGTTTGGCTCCGCATTTATTTTATAGTTGATGATCTACTTGTGTGTCTCAAAGATGTTGGTATGAGGTGTTAAGAGGTTCTATATCTAGAATTTATTAGTTTGGATCATTGTGCAAAGAGAGTTGTGTTCACTAGTGTGTGAATTGTATGTTGTAGTGGTTTCTAGGAGAAATAGTTTTGCTCTACATTTCTATGTAGTTTTTTTTTGTTCTTTCCATTCTAGAAGTGTGCTAATAATGATCATGTCTACCCATAGACAAAGTTCATGGTTTTTTGCTTTAGAAGTTGGTTAATTGAGTAATAGTGTATGAAAGGTTATTTGAGTGTACTAGGTGTGTACATTCTTCACATGAAAGTTGTTACAATATTTTTTTTTTGATTTTAGTGTGTTTATGGAATATTCCAAATTGTGTTCAGTGATGTTTGGTTTTTGTGAATCATATATGGGTTGAAGGATGCATGTATTTAAATGCTAATGGTGCTTACACAGGTTCAATTGACCTTAGGTGTTTACACTAATTGTGGATTTTCTTCGGTGATTGTCGAAGTGTGGCATGGCATGTATGAATGGATTTAGGTCTGAGTTAAGATTTGGTACAGTATTCTTTCATTTCTTTCCATCATGGTAGTGCTTAGTGATGACCTAATTTTATTTTTCATTATTGAGGTGCATAGCTAACCTTGGAGAATGTTTTCAAGGTGAAGAAGGTATAAATAAGTGACTAGTTGATAGAGAATTGTGTTCTAAAAGTGTTTGATGTAAATTGTAGAGTTGTGAAGTATGAATTAGTGACAAACAGTGTGACCTTAATGAGTTAGACTACTAGAATCAATGAGAAGGTGTCTACAATCTTTAGAAGGGTAGTGAAAGTATTGGATATGTTGTGGTGGACTTTTCTGTTGCATTGAGATGGATTTCTTACTGTAATGTTCTTCTTTCTTCTTTGTTGTAATCTGGCAGTGAGCTCTTCTCTATTCTAGGAAGTGAACCATTTGATAGTGATCCTATTGTATTTTTGTTTCAATTTTTTTATATTGTGATCTAATCCTCACTGTGTTTTTTCCCTTCTTGAGTTTCCCATGTATTTTTGGTGTTCTATTATGCATGGTGTTGATGCTTTTTACTTTCTATTATTTTCTTTCATGCTAAATCATTCTAACAAAGTAAAGGTTAATTAATTTGTTGTGGATCTTAATGTTTATGAGGGTTTTGTATGTTTTAATGTACAACTGATTCACCCCCCTTCTCATTTGTCTTGTATACATTCAGGGTATGTGCAAGATCATCATGGAAAAAACAAGCCCTTAAGTGGTGAAAAAATTAGAAAAATCAGAGTTAGAAAACTTGATGTGAAAATTTGAATAAGTTATCTAAATTATTTATACCAAATTGAATTTATATAAAATTGAATTTAGTTTCTAAACTACTAGGTTTTAAAAAAAATAAAAAAAATCTATTTGGTGAAAATTTGAAATCTCAATGCAGCAGTACTTAAATTTCAGAGAAAAAATAAGTTGGTGTATGTTTGACTACTGTAACCACAATAAAATGATAATATTTTTTATAATATTTTAGATATAAGTAGGGGACTCATGTCTGGATGTGATGCATATTTTTTTGTAATTTTTTTCCAAGTAAATAATTAATTATGAATTTTTTATATTACAAATTTAAAAAATATAAAAGTTTGTATGTCTGACCACCTTAACTTTGTCAAAAATTCATCAAATTCATTTTTTCTTAATCCTATATTATGTGAATCATAGAATGTGATGCATGTTTTAGATTCAAAAAATGTGGTATCGTTTGAAAGCTATAGATGTTTTTCAATCATCCTATCAATCAGGGCTTTTGTCGTAATTCAAATAGAAAATGAATAATAATTATTTATTAAATTCAAAGTAAAACATAATTTATATTGGTGGAAAGTTGAGAATTTCCTTTAAAATCCTTTTTTGTTTCATCAATTTTTCATAAAAAAAGTCATTAGCCACAAACCCTACACATACCCATCATATCGCCACTTTTTGGCCCATCATGATCCTACACATACCCTTCAACACCCCATTGGTATATAGGGTGGGTGGATATATATCCAAAAAAACCAAAGAAGTGGCTAAGTGGTCCCCTCTAATACAAGGTTAGTGTAAACTAAGATTTCATATTGCCTCTAGAGGCAACCTTAGTACCTCTAAAGTCAGCTGCAACAAACAAAATTTGAAAGGGGAAGTAATATGCAATGCCTCCATTCCCATTACAAAAGGGATGAATAAAAAAAAAAAATACAAGAACTCATGCTTGGATTAAAATTATTCCATATGAATAATATGGGCTAATGCAAGAAGTTGGTTCCACAAAAAGCTCAAAAAGTGGAAGTGTTTTTGTTGTTTTTCATAATTTGTCACACTTGGACTGAAAATTTGAGGCATTTATACAATCAATCTTAAGAAAATTCATTAATATGAAATTTAGCATTTTGAATCTATTTTCCAAATCTATAATTTATTTAAATACCCAAATGATAGAAATTAAATTTTGATAGGGATGTATAAAAACCACTTTTTAAAAGTCATTTTTTTACCATACCATGCACGTGTACAAACACCACTTTTTGACCTTGGGAAATAAAATTATTTTGATAATTCCTTTTGGGGAAAGAGCTAACAATATGTAGATTGATGAGGAATCTTTTTTGTAATTTTTTTGAACATTTTTTTTATTGAATCTTTATTGGCTTTAATTGTTGTTTTTAAAAATCAACATGTATGGACAACACAATTGGACCTAAACTAAACAAATTTTTAATCTTTTTTTTTCATTGTATAGGGAATTGTCTGAAGATTGATTCCATTTTATTTTTTACAAGACACTAAACAATAAAAAGTTATTTAAAAACAAAAAATCCTCATATTTCAAGTTTAAGGACTATTTTGCTTAGAAATTAATTTAAAAATAACAAATATAATGCAATCTTAATAAAAATTATATATTTGGAAAGTATACATCATGTTCTCTAATTGGTTTTAATTTTAGACATTGATTTAGAAAAAAAGTCCATTAGCCATATTGCCAAAGTCGAACATTCTTCTTTAATTTGCCTTAGATTTTTAGTTGTAGGTCAAAGGCTAAGGGTTGGATTGCCAAGCCTTTCTTGAGCATAAAACCAAGGCTGTGCATGTGGGTTGGAGATTCAATTTTTAATAACGTGTTTGCGCTATCTATTAACCCGTTGGGTAAAGGGAACATGTATGTGTTTCTTATTTAGTCATTTTTTCCCAATTTGGAAAATGTTCATAAAACACATTTTTCTGCAACATTCCTTTTCTGCAGTAGAGTTAGAAAGTGCCATTTTTTGTATTTTTTATTGAAATTTTTTCTTATGTAGGGAATATTCTATTCAAATTGTTGGAAGAGACATGTGCAGGTTGAATTTTTTGAAGTGCAATTAAGTACAAGAACATTTTACAAGAATATCAGAAAAAAGAGAACTTTTGGATGTATTTGTGATGTTTTTGTACTTCAAAATTTATAGAAGGATCTTCATACTACATAGTTTTATTTGAATATTTGAAGGAGAAGTAAATTTGAGAATAGGTTAAGAATCATTTTCTTTGTTACCAAAGAGGGCTTGGTAACCATGGAATCAAAGAAAAGGAAAGCAAAATGTAGAAAGTTAATGACACCCAAAAAAATTCAAGAAAATAAAGAAATGGAAACATAAAGACAAAGGGATAGAAGAGAAGGATTCAACAAAATGAAAATTTTGGAAGCATCTTGTTCGATGAATTTTGAAGAGTAAACCATGAATTATGAGATGAATGTAGATGATGCAAATGTGGAGATGGTGAATATGGAAGAAAATACAATTATGGAGACAAACCCAACTATGCCTTCAACTTCAACTTTGAATGATATAGAAATATAACCTATGCAAACAACTTCAGGTATGTCTTCAAATCCACCTGCCAATGATATGGAAAATGCACCTATTCAAACAATTTATGTAAGTATGTGTTCAAACCCAAGTCTTGATAATATGGAAATACACTATTGATGATATCAATAATTCTAGGGTTGAAATAATGTAAAAACAAAAAAATGATCAAATATCTTATAAGAATGAAAATGAGAATGAAATCTCTCATATTGATGATAATGATAATGAAATCCATTTTATGTTTAAAAATGAAAATGAAACCCCTTGTATGGATGAATATGAATTTTTTTTTTTTTACAATTCAAAAAGATGTGCTAAATAACCTTCCTAGTAAAGTATCTTAGAGACAAATGAGAACTTATGGAAATAAAATATATAGAATATTTTTATATAGAAAAAAATTAGGATTTCAATGTCAACTCATGCTACAATTGATGAGAATGTTGAAAATGAGAAAAGTGATGAAAAAATTAGGAATTTTTGTAAAACTAAAAGCGAAATATGATTTAGTAGAACATGTCATATCTATTGTTGTTAATGTTATTGATTGTATAGGTAAGAAAAGTCAATCTAAAGATAAGAATGCAGTTCATTGTGCAATAAAAACTACTCTAGTTAATAAAGCAACTTCAAATAAAAGAATGTTAAGTAAGATTAGTAAATGTATAAAAGTAAATTGTAAAACTTTGAGAAGAGATGCTAAAAGAGGAGTAAGTATTGAAAGGGATCCAATTAATCAATGTTGGAGTTTTAGTGGTAGACTCCCAAAATCATACATGAAACTAAGTAATGAAATTGAATCTTCAATCAAAATGTTTTGGCATGATAATACAAGCGTATAACCTAACATTAGATATGTCTTAAAATTAAGGGTGGGTTCCAAAATTTGTGAACCTCATCCAAAGCATCTCTTAGATATGACTCAAACTGAATTATATAATTTTTTTTGATGATTCAAACATACCATCTAATATTAGCATAAGTCAAAGATCATTTGAAAAGTGTAAACCTGGTATGTTAGAATTAATAAACAATGAATCTCTTGTTGTTGTAAGACTCACATACAATTTTGTTATTATTATGATATTTTTTGATATATATTATGCACTTTGCATGCTAACAAAATTGTGCGGGACATTTGTAGTATTAATATTCCACCTAAAAAAATCAAATATTTTATAACAGGTTTGGTTTGTGAACCCTCTAATGGAAACTTATTTTATTTAAAAGCATGGATTCTCGGAGATTGTGATAAATGTGGTAAATTTTCATTATTACAAGAATGTATGCATGAAAGTAGTTTAGATGAATTTGGAAAATAATTAGTGGATGTAAAAAAATAAAAAAACGTTGAGTATTTCTTAAAAGATGGAAAAATTGGAAAACATTGTAACCTAATTGTGGAAAAATTTAGTGTGCATGAATTTTTTAAATAATTTAAATTTAATATTGTACATAAATATGTTAAACATATTCAGCATACTCATTGGCTTGATAATCAATTTCATTTATGTAAAAACACATTCCCAATTGGAACAATATTGTCAGTTGTTGATTTTGTTGAGGATTATACTCTTGCTCCACAAGAAGAAATTCAATCACATTACTATAATTTCATGCAAGTAGCTATATTTTTTCATATTGTTTATAGACATGTAGATGATAGTAGAGAAGATAATATAATTTTTTTGAGAGAGTACCATTTTTCTATAAGTGATAATCAATTACATTCATCTAAGTTTTGTCCAATATTTTTTTGATATATTTTATAAAAAAATTTAAAGAGAGAGGAATTCAAATGAGAGAACATCTCATATGGTTGGATAATTGCATTGGTGAATTGAAGAATGTTAGAATGTTTTATTGGTTATGTAGATTTCATAAGGAAAATAATATCTAGCACATGTGGAAATTTTTAAAGTTGGACATGGTAAGGAAGAATATGATGGAGGAGGTGCATGTGTGAAAAGATCTCATTCTAGAGATAAACTAAATTTTGAGGATGTTGTGAAATTTAGAGATGCACATGCAATCAAGTAGATTGGTGCAATACAAAATTATATACAAGAACAAGTGAGAGCTCAATAATTCGATGCTTCTTTGGGTTAGTTGAAGAAAATATTATTTTTTTCTCGACAAGACTATGAAAGAATTAATGGATCTACAAAATGGCATCCATTTAAGAATTCAAATGAAAACACGTGTAATATATGGACAAGGGAGCTAGCATGATTTTGCAATTTTTTATTGTAGGTGATTGGGAGGTGTGTGAAAATACGGAATGGGTCAAATAATGGAAACAAAGAGCCTTAACACCTACATTGACACATGTTCAACATGTAATGACAATTGAAGATAATCAAGTGGTTCCATAAGATGATTGTGATCGTGTTTCAGATATTGTACAAGAAGGTACATTAAATTGAATTAAATTTTATATGCATGCATGTTTATATGTGAATTAGATATAAGTTACTCTTTATTGAACTTTTTATTTATTTTTGTAGGACATGTGTATGTTGTTGTTGCACCTGAGGGGAACAAAGAGGAGACAGAGTATTTGTTAGCTAGATGTGTTGAGAGAAAACATAAGTCGGTACATCCTATAGTGGATGATGAGAACCTTGAGTATTCAACTAGTTTAGTGGTTGATGTTGGAACCTGGCTTCAAAAATATTTGATAAGAAAGAATGGATTGCATGCATTTGAAGATTATGAAAGACATAAGAAGATTATACATTATTCACATTTTATTTTGGCAACCAATATAAAACTAGTTAGATATCAAGGGAGGCCTACTAATAAAGTGTTGTAGGAACTTTCAATGGATGATCATGAGACAATCATAGATGCATTACAAAAGAAGAGAGGATATAGATGGTACAACAAAGTAAATAAATATTGGTAAGTATATAGTTGTATATATATTTAATTGATAGTCGATATGTAGTTAAAAATTTATCACATATACATGTCTCTATATATATATTTGTCTTTAGTCATTTCCTAATTAAATTTTTATATAATTTTTTGTTTGAGGTCTCCCAAAACTAGATGCATTACAAAAAGGAGAGAATATGCATATATATTACAATGGAATTTGAATCTAGAGATAGGTAACTATATATAGTTCTAGATACATTTAATTGATATTATAAATATAAAATTAAATAATTCATTTCCATTGTATAAAAAAGTTTATAATTGATTTCATATCCCCTTAATCCATTCTCTTAGGACCCCTTAAGCAATCATCTTATGTACCATTAATCCATTCTCTTGCATCCCCTTAAGTCACTCTACTTAAGCCATCCTATTAGGACCCCTTAATCCATATCCTTGTATATCTACCCTTAATCCATCCTCTTGCATCCCATTAATTCACTCTCTCAACACCCCTTAAGCCATCCTCTTAGGACCCCTCAAGCCATATCCACATATATCTACACTTAATCCATCCAATTGCATCACCTTAACTCACTCTCTCAACACCCCTTAATCCATCCTCTTAGGACCCATTAATCCATATCCTCATATATCTACCCTTAATCCATCCAATTCTATCCCCTTAAGTCACTATCTGAACACCCCTTAAGCCATATCCTTGTATATCTACCCTTAATCCATCCTCTTGCATCCCCTTAAGTCTCTCTCTTAATTCCCCTTAATTCATCCTCTTAGGACCCCTTAAACCATCATCTTATGTATCATTAATCCATCCTCTTGCATCTCCTTAAGTATCTCTATTTGATTCCCCTTAATCCATATCCTCGTATATCTACCCTTAAACCATCCTCTTAGGATCCCTTAAGCAATATCAACATATATCTACCCTTAATCCATCCACTTTCATCCCCTTGAGTCACTCTCTCAACACTCCTTAAGCCATCCTCTTAGGACCCCTCAATCCATATCCTCATATATCTACCCTTAATCAATCCACTTCCATCCCTTCAAGTCACTCTCTCAACACCCCTTAAACCATCCTCTTAGGACCCCTTAAGCCATATCCTCATATATCTACCCTTAATCTATCATCTTGCATCCCCTTAAGTCTCTCTATTAACTCCCCTTAAGCCATCCTCTTAGGACCCTTTAAGCCATCCTCTTATGTACTATTAATCCATCCTCTTCCATCCCCTTAAGTCTCTCTATTAATTCCCCTTAAACCGTCCTCTAAGGATTCATTAAGCCATACTCTTATGTACCATCAATCTATCCTTGTATATCTACCCTTAATCCATCATCTTGCATCCCCTTAATTCATCTCCTAGGATTTAGGTCTTAGGGTTAAGGGTTTAGGATCTTCATATCCTAGGGTTCATGATACACTTAGAATAACAAATTTGTATGGGTTTTAAGGGTTTAGGGTTCATATCCTAGGATTGATATCCTATGGTTAAGGGTTTAGAATCTTCATATCCTATGGTTCACGAGATGTTTAAAATAAAAAATTGATATGGGTTAAGGGTTTAGGGTTCATCTCCTAGGATTTAGGTCTTAGGGTTTAAGGTTTACAGTTTCTAGGTTTCATGAGATGCTTAGAATAACAAATCTAAATGGGTTAATGGTGTATGGTTCATCTCCTAGGTTTTAGGTCATATTGTTTAGGGTTTAGGGTTTAGGGTTACTATGGTACATGAGATGTGTAGAAGATCAAATCTATATGGGTTAACGGTTTAGGGTTCATCTCCTAGACTATAGGTCCTAGTGTTTAAGGTTTATGGTTTCTAGGTTTCATGAGATGCTTAGAATAATTAATATATATGGGTTTAAAAGGTTTAGGGTTCAACTACTAGGCTTTAGGTTGTATGGTTTAGATTTTATGGTTTCTAGGGTTCATGAGATGCTTAGAATAATATATCTATATGGGTTAATGGTTTAGGGTTCATCTATTATGATTTAGGTCCTATGGTTTAGGGTTTACAGTTTCTAGGTTTCATGAGATGCTTAGAATAACAAATCTATATGGGTTTAAAGGGTTTAGGGTTCATTTTCTAGGCTTTAGGTCCTATGGTTTAGGGTTTATGGTTTCTAGGTTCCATGAGATGCTTAGAATAACAAATGTATATGGTTTTAAAGGATTTAAGGTTCATCTCCTAGACTTTAGGTCCTATGGTTTACGGTTTACAATTTCTAGGTTTCATTAAATGCCTAGAATAGAAAATCTATATGGGTTTAAAGGGTTTAGGTTCATCTTCTGGGATTTATGTCCTATGGTTTAGGGTATAGGGTTTCTAGGGTTCATGGGATGCTTAGAATAACCCTCTTGCATCCCTTTAATTCATTCTCTCAACTCCCCTTAATCCATCCTATTACATCCCTTTAAGTCATTCTATCAACTCCCCTTAATCTGGCCTCTTAAATCCATTTAATTCATTCTATCAACCCCCCTTAAATCACCCTCTTTCATCTCCTTAATCCATCCTCCTAAAGGACACTTAATTCATATCCTCTTACATCCCCTTAATCTACCCTCTTGCATCCCTTAAGTCACTCTCATAATTCCCCTTAATCCATTCTCTTGAAACAATTAAGGTTTATAGGGTTCATGAGACACTGAAACTAACAAATCTATATGGGTTAATGGTTTAGGGTTCATCTCTTAGGCTTTAGGTTCTATGGTTTAGGGTTTAGGGTTTCTATGGTTCATGAGATTCTTAATCCCTTCAAGTCATTCTCTCAACTCCCATTAATCCACCCTCTTACATCCCTTTAAGTCATTCTATCTGTAGACATCCAAATTTGGACACCTAATTTATCCAAATTTATCACTTTTCATCTAAACATCCTCTTATCCAAGTTAATTAAGTAATATTACTATTATTTAATTAATACCCTTAATTCTGCCAAATCCCTAAGGTATTTAATTAACAATTAAACACCTTACTCTCCTTAATCCCCTTTTCATCAAATGAATTAAATAAATAATACATTTATTAAATCCCTCACATGTCATTTTCATTTAATCCATCTCGTAATCTCTTCATTAGGGATGTGCACATGCCTAATCCTTGATTAGGATGTGTCACATCCTCTAACTTTTGCATGTTGGATTCTAATCATCATTAACCCCTAATTATCCTCCAATTACTGATTAGTCAAGCCTAATCAGTACCTTGGTCAACTCTTCCCATCTCCCAACTAATTTTTGATTTCTTTTTATTCACCCTAGGTTCCCCTCTTCCCCACATGAATTTTTAATTCACATTTTATTCCTTCTAGAATCCCCTTTTCCCATGCATCTTCTAGAATCTTTGACTTGTCACATCAAGTCACATGTAACAAACTTCCACCTTTTTGGAGACCCTCTCATATCCATTAGATTCTCCCAAGCATGTGAATTTTTAATTCACATTCATTCCTCCAAGGAATCTTCTCATCTCCCAACCTACTTCCAAGGTACATGTACTTCTTACACATCACTTTTCCTTCTTCCACATCATGCACCTCTCCTTCCACATCACCTATACATCATCTCACCCTTGGCCACTTCACATTTCACATATCAAGATGTGAGGGCTTGTGAGTCCTCAGCTCACCATATCCCTACATTTTGGCCTTGGTGGCTCAATCTCAACCATTGAATTCTCTAGAGAATTAAAATATCTCTATAAATAACCCTTCCTCTAAGGCATTAAAAAAGGAAAAAAGAAACACTTAGTCATTTGAGCAACCTTATGCTGTCATTTTGTTCACTCATTTTACAAGCATTTTTCTCTCATCTAGCCATCCATTTAGCCATTTGCATTTGCATCCCATCATCTAGTTAATCTTTCATTTAACTACATCAATAGCTAGCTAAGGAGAACAAAAAGTAATCAAAATCAAGGGCCAACCAAGGAACGTCAGCTGCAAAGAGAAGGTATAATCATTTGCAATCTTTTTTTCATTTTATCTCTTTGTATTAAAAATTCATTAGGCTAATCTTGAGATGTTTCTTTGTGTTTTTCCATTGCATTTTAGTTGTTTACAATAGGTAAAACTCGAGAATATCACTGCAGAAGGGTGACTATGCCCCTGATTTGAATTTTGCTTGCTAAAATTTTACTGTAGAAGGGTGACTATGCCCCTGATTTGAATTTTTTTTGCTAACATTTCATTGCAGAGGGGCGACTGCACCCTCTTGCTGCTATAGAAGTTCAACTGCACCCTCTTGCAAGTACGCCCTATTGTCCACTACAGAGGGGTGAGTACACCCTCTTGGCCACTGTAGAGGGGTGACTATGCGCCCTCCTGGCCAATGTAGAGGGGTGAATACACCCAAAAACAACACATTTTGAGAGGTAAAACAGTTATTTTAGCTTATTTTTCACCCCAATTTTTTGTTGTTTTTAGATCTTAACACCCTAACAATGTTTTTTAGAAAGATATTGGCATTTTTGGTAACATTTTGTAGCAGATTTTGAAGAAGAAAGAAGGATAAAACAACTAACGTTTGCTTGCAGGACCTTCTATTTACATAGATTTCCAAAGCTATCCTTGTGCTTTATCTAGGAACATAATTTAATTAGGGGGTAATATCTATTGTTTGTTGTGTCTATCTCTTTTGTTGTTATCCAAAGGGGGAATTAGTTTGTTTTCACTTTCCCCTTTGCACTTCATGTGAGCCTAGGGAGTAGTTGGAAATGATTAGTGTCTTCTTTCTAGTGGGACCTACTTGGGGATTTCATCATCCCAAGGGATGATCCCAATCACGTGTACCGATGGGGTATACAAAGGGGAGAGTGAAATTTGTACCTCAATCCAGTCGCATCGTAATTGGCAAAGCGTCAAAGCTAGGGTGATACCTAGATAGACATGAAGAGTTGGTCTGAGCCCTTCACTATCTCACTAGGGTTCCCGACTCACGCTTGTGATGGGCTGGTGTTCACAGTTGTGCCTCACGTACCGAGAGTATATCAAGGACTCCCTAGACACCTTGTGCATCCTAGATTAAGACCTTTATCATCCATATCCTTAACACTAATTGTAGGATTGTGCTTGTTTGAAAGTGTTTTCTTGTGAGAAACCAGTAAAATTTTTGACAAATTTGCCTTATTGTCATCATTTTAAGTTCTTGCCATAGTCATTTTCATCAAAACTAAGTCTTTGTTTTCGACAGTGGGGAAAATTTTCCCTCCTATTTACTGCAGTGAGGTGAGTTTTCCCTTCTATTTGCTATAGTGGGGAGAATTTTCCCTCCTATTTACTGCAGTGGGGAGAATTTTCCCTCTTGAATAGTGAAAATCACCCTCTTTAGCTCCGTTTAGCCTCTAGACCATGGTTTAATCATTCCAAACCTTTATATAATCACTCCAAACCTCCATTTTGTCATTCTAAACCTCTAAAACCCCTATTTAATCATTCCAAACCTTAGTTTAATCATTATAAACCTCCATTTTGTCATTCTAAACCTCCATTTAGCCATTCCAAACATTCATTTGACCATTCCAAACATCCATTTGAACAAGTAGTCTTTCATCCATTTCGATCCTCCATTCACTCATTTCAAGTAATATTTCTTCCATTCCGAGTATCCATCTCCTTATTCTGAGAGTTGTTCATCCTTTCTAATCAATTGTTTACTCATTTTGAGCTTTTGTTTCTGCGACTTGGGAGTCCTTCGTCCATTCTAATCACTCATTTACAAATTATGAGGGCTTATTCATCCACTCCTATCATTTGTTTTCCCAATCCAATCATCTATTTCCTTAATCAAATTATCTAACACCATGTTCCAATCACCTGTCTCTTCATTCTAATAGCTCGTTTACCCACTTAGAGAGTCCACAAAGTAGTGGGGTGAATTTTCCCTATAGTGGGGTGAATCTGCCTTGCAGTGGGGTAAATTTTCCCTACATAAGGGAAAATTCACCCCCCTATGAGGGTAGATTCACCCTAGAAGGGAAAATTCACCCCTCTGTGAGGGAAAATTTTCCCCTCTATAGCAAAAACTTGGCAAACAGACAATAAACATATCCAGTTCCCCAATCTGACCCGCGAAACAAATCCAATCATATCCTTCAATCCAATCTTAATTTGAGCTTTAACCAAAATCCTAATATGAGCTTTAGTCCATCTGCAATTAAGATCGTTGGATATTAAAACAAATCTTAAGATCCCTCCTTCCATCTTCTTTAATTTCATCCTATTCAACCTTTCATCCTTTCCACAAGTCAACCTCCTAATCAGAGTATTCATTCATTCATTTTGATCAATCGTTTACTCATTTCAACCTTTCATCCATCCATTTCAAACATTTTTTCCCTCTTTTTCAATCATTCATTTACTTGTTCCGTCTAAAAATTCATCTATTTTTAACCTTCATCTATCATATCAAACCCTCATTAGTCATTTCAATCATCTGTTTACTCATTCTGAGTAAACATTCATCCATTTCACACCTCCTTCTATCATTTCAAACTTTTTTTCAATCATTTTGATCATCCATTTACTCGTTTCGAGTAAACATTCATCCACTTCACACCTCCTTCTATCATTTCAAACTTTTGTTAAATCATTCCAATCATCTATTTACTTGTTCCGAGTAAACATTCATCCATTTCAAACCTTATTTCACCACTTTGAACTCTCTTTTTGTCATCTTAGTCATTTGTTTACTTGTTCTAAGTAAACGTTCATCAATTTCAAACCTCCTTTCATCATTTCAAATTCTTGTTCTATTTTTTTGATCATTTGTTAACTCGTTCCGAATAAACGTTCATCCATTTCAAACCTGCTTTCATCATTTTGAACTCTTGTTCTATCATCTCACTCATTCTTTTACTCAAAACGAGTAAGCATTCATCCATTTCAAATCTCCTTTCATCATTTCAAATTATTTTTCTACCATTCTAATCGTTCATTCACTCATTCTAAGTAAGCTTTCATCCATTTCAAACTCTCATTCAACAATCCCGATCAATCGTTTACTTATTCCAAGTAATATTTCATCTATTCCAAACCTTCATCTTCTCATTCTGAGAACCATTCATATGTTGTGAGTATTTTTTTACTCATTCTGAGTAGTCATTCATCCATTCTGATCAATCTTTTACTTGTTTTGAGTATTCATTCATCCATTTTTATCATCTATTCCTCCAATCAAATCATCATTTTCCCCATCTAAATCACCTAAACTTTGTTTCAGGTTATTATCCAAATTGACCTAAGTGTCTAAATTGATCATCATCATCATCTGCTTAGGATTTTCATCAATCCTAATTTTAATCATCATCGTCGGACCAATCAATTCACATTCAATCTCAAGGTGGATTTGGTGCTTCAATCATCCATTCATACTTTTTATCTGATCAATCAGTATCCTAAGTGACCTGGGGTAATCTCTAAATGAGGTCTTCCAATCCCTCTCATCATCCTATATGATTCATCATTCGATCTTATCAATCATCGATCGATCTTATCAAATCCAATCCAATCGCATCCTTATCCAATCACCTTCGACCCAATCAATCTACATCTATCTTGAGGTAGATTCAGTGTCGTAATCATCCTTTGAAAATTGATCCTATCATCATAATCAATCCAATCGTATCATCCAATCATCCTAACTAAGCTTTAATCCAATCCCAATATGAGCTTGAACTAAATCTAGATTTGATCTTTTGTCCATTCCCATACAAAATATTTTATCCATCCTCTTTATCCTTTCATCATCATGAATCCTTATCCTCTATCAATAGGATTCAAGGGAAACCCTAATTATGTCGATGACAATAATGAAAGTCTTGTCAATCAAGAGGTATATGACATAGATCCCCTTAACGCTATCATCGCTAGTAAAATTTCTCCACCCACTTCCCAAAATCTAGTCACCCCTTCAAACTATCATGTTATGTCTTCACCCATGCCTAATCATGCTCCTTATGCTACCATTGACAAGGGATGTCTAGTATCTTCCTCATCTGCATATCCATCATATCCTTCATATACACCTTCCTCTTATCATAATCCTGCACCCATGTCACACTATCCTAATCCTCATTTCCAATCAACCCCATCAACTTACCCTAATCCAACATTCACATCTCTCTATCTTGATCCAACAACCACGTCTTCCCATCCTAATCCACCATCCTAATATCCTTACTACAATCTATCAGCTTCATCCTTTTGTCTTAATCAACCATCCACATATTTTAATTCACCATACCAATATCCCTACTTTAACCCTCCATATACTCCTAGTCTTACATCCAATCCCATTCCTCCATCTACTCCTAGTCCTACATCCAATCCCATTCCTCCATCCAACCCTGGTCCACTAATCCATAATCCCTCATCCATTTCTATCACCTTAGCCAAGCCAACCATATGCAAGTCTCTCATTTCAGAAGTTCTCCAAGGACTCATGACAAAGAAGCCATCCTCAACTCCACATCTTGAAGTCATGGAATCATTTCATCTTGATCCATCATCCCCAATCACTAGTGATTAGACCCTTCTCCATACCACACCTATTATTGTTGTTAACACCCCTAGCACTGCTCAAGCTATTGAAACCATCGAACACACTGAATCCATGGAACCCCTATCTCCTACACCAAGAGCCACCAAATCCATTGAAGACACCCAAGTCCAATCCACTCCATCTACTCCTAGATCCACCCAATCCATCGAAAATACCAAAATCCAATCCACTCATCCCACTTCTAGTAGTACTAAGACCAATTCCCATGAGCCTCATGAATCCTCCATACTATTGTCTCCCCCACTTGAAGAGTCCCTCCAACACTTTGTTATCATGCCACCCACACAAGATGAGTCATGCCAAGATTTTGATACAAAGCATACCACCATATCCCCTCCTCCACATCAAGATCCCACAATCCCATGCAGTCCATCTCAAGCTCATAGGCCTTCATCCATTCCAACCCATGATCCCCTTGACACTCTAGATCCAATCACTCCATGACACAGGACCTTATCACTTATTGCCATCAATCTCGATCCTATCATATCACCTAACTCCTCTCCTGGTCCCTTACCACTCACTCTGCCTGACCAGGATGCGACTACCCCATCATCTCCATCTCATGATCCTCCATCACTGCCTATTCCATATCTGCTTGGTCCCCTCATTCCTCGATGGTGGTCTTCTCACAAAATAAAAACAAAGAATAAACACCAACCCTCCTCCCCCACCTAATAATGGAATCACATCATTCTTTCAGAATAACAAAAATCTTGTCCTAGATTGAATGCTCAAGAGAATGAACTATTAAGGAAAAGGTTTATGCCTTCATGACGAAGGTATTATAGAGCCCATCCAAGCTAAAGAACATTTGTATACACAAGGTCTTGTATGTACTACTTGCAACTCGCAATCCAAGAATGTTGGTACAACCTCCACACATCTTCCTCGATCCTCTTCTAAAAAGATAAGAGGCTCCTCCCATAACTCCACTAGATCATTTATTTCCATCCCCCCTCCTTGATCATATTGCTTCAAAACAACCATCCATATGCCTCCTTCATCCACTTCGTCCATTTTGGGTCCTTATGTTCTCCTATCCCCCATCACATATACTTTGGGTCCTAAGTCCATTTTGGGCCCTACATCCTAAAATCACCTCCTCCATCTCATCCTATTATCCATCCATCACCTATCCATGTCACCCATCATAACTATCCCACTCTCGTGTTCCCTAATCTGGATCAACAAAGGTATGTACTTGTACATAATCCATCCACATATCATCCTCAAAATCATATGTTCATCCCTCCATTCATATTCCCTCCACATCATCCATCCACTCACACCCATCTCATTGCTACTAAAAGCACTTTGGATGGAAAAGTACAAATTCATAAATCTAAACATCCACATGAATCAAAAGCCCCTCCTGTCTCCTCTAAAAGACATGTTGAAGAAAAGAAAAATAAAATTCGTAGGCCACAAAGGCCCACCAAAGAAAAAATCAAAACCATGTGGATCCCAAAGAAAAAATATGCAATGCCTTCAAATGAAGCATCCATAACAACATCCAAAGTTTCCACTCCAAAATCTAATCATGTAAATCCTCCTAAATCCATTTTGGGTCCTTGTGTCCCAAAATTTTCTATCACCTCTCCTCCATTATCTTCACATTTTCCATTACACCCTCCATTAGCCCCACATCATCCAACCATTAATCATCCTATCCTTTCACACCTCCCACCACATGTGTCAATGTTGATCATGAACACACCTCCCCATCATATGTTTAATCCATCATTCCATCCATACACTTTCCAACATCCCATCTAGTATTCCACATACCTCCCCCATCAAATCCCTTTAATACATGCCCTTACATAATTCCTCCATTGTCATAACTAAGGTTGTACTAACATCCAATAGTCACTTCAAACATGTCTTCATCCACTTATCCAACTCCCTATACTTATCCATCTCCACTAGCATTCTATCAAAAAATCCAAAAAAATACAAAAAAATTCAACAAAAAAGCAAAAAATTGTCAAAAAAAAAAATACAATAGTAAAGAGAAATCATTCATCCAATGGTGAAAACTTGGAAAACAAGCACCTTGGATAAGTACCATGATGAAAACCTAGTAAACAAGGATCATGCATAAATCCCCTATCTAGTTTACTTCTGCACTTGGGGGCACCTCCATCCCTTTCACCCACCTCGTTCATCCCACTTGTCTTACACATCTAGGTTCACCTCAATCCCTCCATTATCCTCGTGATCTTGATAGAGCTAGGGGAAAACATATATACATGCTTTGGACACCTCTTGGCATACTTCCCCTTCATCCATACATTACCATATTATTTTTCCACCCATCATCTTACCATACACCTACCCAACTATCCTATTCCTTATCCACATCCATCTACCTTATTTGTCTATCTGTCATGCTACCATCACTATCCCTTCCTTATCCAAGCATCCTGACTTCATTCATCAAACTCCCTCATCCACCCATCCTATCCTCCTTTAACTATCTCCTTTATCTTCCCTTCCACTCATCTTTTTCCCTTTTTCCTTATCACATATGACATATCTCGAATGGGGGAATCTACTTTCTTTGTGACATAAGTCCTTGGAGACATCATTCATTGATCCTATCTAGCTTTTCATCTTCCCATCCTTATCTTCCTATCCATCCATCTAAACAATCCCTTGTATATCCCCATCTTTGTTTTCCTACCTATCTAAACAATCCATTTTGTCTCCCCATCCTTGCCTTCTTATCCATCCACACAATCCTTTTAACCTCCTTATCCTTATCTATCCATCCTAGCATCACTCTGCATCCTTATCTTCCTATCCATCCCTATCTCTATTCCCCATCCCTTTCATCCCCCATCCCTATCTCCCTATTAATTTGTCTCTCTCTTAATCCCATCTCATAATCCCTTTTCATTGGTATCTAGCTATAGGCTTCTTCCAATGAAATCCAATTCCATCTATCTAATTGTCATCACTCCTGCCTCTCTTGCACATCTTTCCAATCCCCTATCACTTCTCATCACTCATCTATCTATCATATCATCCTCCCAAGTCATTTTAATGATTTGGATAACTATCCCATCCCTGACCTTTATGTGATTGTCATCATCCTATCTAATCCAATAGGTCTATCCTATCTTGTCATATATGTCCCATCTTTTTATCCACTTATCCTATCATCATCCTTTATCCATTGTTTATCTTTGGTCTTTTGTTGAACTACGTTTCCCTTGCACTTTCACATAGGAAAGGTTGATCATTTGATCTGCCCCCAAGGATTTGTCTATCCACTCCTTTATCATCTATCATCAATCTTTGATTTTGTCCCTCCAGTCCTTGTCATCCACCATCAGCCTTCATCATCATCTTTTTTCTTTTATCCATGGTCAGTCAATAGCCTTTTATTGAACTATGAGGGCTCTGTACTTTCATGTAGACAAGGCTAATCTTTGATTAGCCCTAGATCCCCTAGGTCTTTATGGTGTGTCAGTCTCATGTATTGTCTTCCTTGCATCTGTCATCACACTTTGCCCTTATCTAGCTAGTTCTTAACAAATGAGATACACTCATATCATGAGATCCAATTGGTTATGAATATCCTGCATCATATCAATCTTTTAGTTTAGTATCCATCATCGGTCTCAATAGGATGCATCCTTCCTAACAAACCTCATCAA
The DNA here is from genome assembly GCA_007258455.2 of Sequoia sempervirens. Classification (NCBI taxonomy): domain Eukaryota; kingdom Viridiplantae; phylum Streptophyta; class Pinopsida; order Cupressales; family Cupressaceae; genus Sequoia; species Sequoia sempervirens. The sequence continues at coordinate 175,416,990 of VDFB02058242.1, read as the reverse complement.
TCCCATCCACCCCATTGATCCTATGGCAAAGGATATTTGAAATTGATTGTGATATTTTGATACTTTTGGCTTATGTTTATCATTTGATCCCCCTATCATCACTTTTAATGGTCACCTTGATCCATCATATCATGGTGTGATTTGACCAGTACACATAGGGGCATATCTTGATCTTTTGTTTGTTTGTATCGTAATACCCACCAAGATCCTAGTGGTCTTGTGTTACACTTGGGCATCCTCATGTGCTTGTGGTTATTCCAATACCTAGCCCAACCAAAGTCATGGAAAATTTGGGGTGTTGGGATAGCCTTCTTGTCTGTTGTTTTTTTTTAATGCATTAGACACAAATCGGCCTTGGTTCTTCATACCCTGGCATCTTGTGTCTTGTGCTATAGAAAAGCTCAGTGCTCTGAAGATGGAAAATTGCATTAGGATTGCATTTTATTTTCCATTTTATCGTCTTGCATGTATCCCCCAATCCATTGATCCTTCAATCCTTATCACACATCTCTATCCAATCCCCATCCATTCCATTTAGCCCAAATCATCTAATCTCATCCTTGCTCTTGTCCCTAGCCTTCTTACAAGCCTTGATTCAATCATCCTCATCATCGTCCTCATAAATGGGATGTATTCTTCCCTATCATTTGGTGTTTTTTGGGATGTATCCTTCCCTATCTTTGTGTTCTTTTGGGATGCATCCTTCCCTTATCAACAACACTTTCATTAACACTCATCAAAATGTATCATTCCCTATCCTCATGTTGTTTTGGGATCTCTCATTCCCTCATTGACAACACTCCATCCATCATTAGTTGCTTTTGGCTTGTACCTTGCCTGGGGCCACATCACCTTTTATCCTTAAATCCATTTTTGCTTCATCCATCTCTTATCACTTATCATACTCTCTTACCCATCACTTTTCCTCATCTTCCTCATATACTCTTGCATCATTTCCTCCATTTTGAGACCACACCCATGTTCTCTTGAACCTACATGTCCTCTTGAGGGGGCATTCTAAAAACCCTACTCTTCATCTTCACCCCCATCATCTTTCTTCCTAGTCATCCCTTTTATGACTGGGGCATCTTTCCCAATCTAACCATCTTCTTCTAGGCTCTATATTTTAATACTCTTTGAAATGATGGTACTTCTTAACACCATCTCAAAGAGGGGAAAAATGTAGGCATCCAAACTTAGACACCTAATCTATCCAAATTTATCACTTTTCATCTAAACATCCTCTTATCCGAGTTAATTAATTAATATTACTATCATTTATATAATACCCTTAATTCTGCCAAATCCTTAAGGTATTTAATTAACAATTAAATACCTTACCCTCCTTAATCCCCTTTTCATCAAATGAATTAAATAAATAATACATTTATTAAATCCCTCAGATGTCATTTTCATCTAATTCTTCTCCTAATCTCTTCATTAAGGATGTGCACATGTCTAATCCTTGATTAGGATGTGTCACATCCTCCAACTTTTGCAAGTTGGCTTCTAATACTCATTAACCCATAATTTTCTTTTAATTACTAATTAGTTAAGCCTAACCAGTACCTTGGTAAACTCTCCCCATCTCCCAAGGAATTTTTAATTCCTTTTTATTCACCCTAGATTCCCCTCTTCCCCATGTGAATTTTTAATTCACATTTTATTCCTTCTAGAATCCCCTTTTTCTAAGCATCTTCTAGAATCATTGACTTGTCACATCAAGTCACATGTAACAAATTCCCACCCTTTTGGATACCCTCTCTTATCCATTAAATTCTCCCAAGCATGTGAATTTTTAATTCACATTTATTCTTCCAAGGAATCTTCTCATCTCCCAATCTACTTCCAAGGTACATGTCATTCTTACACATAACTTGTCCTTCCTCCACATCATGTACCTCTTGTTCCACATCACCTACACATCATCTCACCCTTAGCCACTTCACATTCCACATGTCAAGATGTGAGGGCTTGTGAGTCCTCAACTCACCATAGCCCTACATCTTGGCCTAGGTGGCTCAATCTCAACCATTGAATTATCTAGAGAATTCAAATTTTCCTATAAATACCCCCTCCTCTAAGGCATTCGAAAAATAAAAAAGAAACACTCAGTCATTTGAGCAACCTTATGTTGTCATTTTGTGCACTCATTTTACAAGCATTTTTCTCTCATCTAGCCATCTATTTAGCCATTTGCATTTGCATCCCATCATCTAGTTAATCTTTCATTTAGCTACATCAATAGCCATCTCAGGAGCACATAAGGTAATCAAAATCAAGGGCCAACCAAAGAACTTCAGCTATAAAGAGAAGGTATAATCATTTTCAATATTTTTTCGTTATATCTTTTTGCATTAACAATTCATTAGGCTAATCTTGAGGTGTTTCTTTGTGTTTTTCCATTGCATTTTAGTTGTTTAGAATAGGTAAAAATCAAGGATATCACACTATCAACTCCCCTTAATCCACCCTCTTACATCTCTTTAAGTCATTCTATCAACTACCCTTAATCCACCCACTTGCATCCCTCGATTCACTCTCATAATTCCCCTTAAGCCATCCTCTTAGGGCCCATTAAGTCATATCCTAGTGTTCATGATATGCATACCCTTAATCCACCCTCTTCCATCCATTTAACTCATTCTATGAACTCCCCTTAATCCACCCTCTTGCATCCTTCTAAGTCATTCTATTAACTCCCCTTAATCCACCCTCTAGAACCGCTTTAAGTCATTCTCTTAACTCCCCTTACACCATTCTCTTAGGACCACTTAACCTATATGCTCTTAGGTCACCTTAATCATCCTATGACAAAAATCACTTGAATTTATAAGGAATTTATAAGATCCAATTTTCTAAATTTTACTATATATTGTTGTTTTCTTGCATGAATTATTTAGTTAAAAGACTCATAAAAAATATAGTTACTTTACTTACATTAATTATTTTTGTAGGTTCTCATCAAGTCGGTCTACCATACGATTGTTACAGTAATTTTTTTTATCACGAGTATGTAAATATCAATTTGTGGTCTTGCCCTAAAATTTGATAAGCTTTAATTGTATCTACATGCACATATATGTTTCATCATGTTATATAGTTGTATTAAATAGGAATATACATTATATATGTTTGTTTGATGTATGAACTTTAGTGAACTTATTAGTCACCTTTTAAATATCTTGTTTGAATTTTATCTTATACAAATCATGTCTTGTATTTATTACATTTTATATAATTGTTCAATTGTATAGATTATACATTTTATAGATACAAAGAGATAGATTTTTGTTGAATGATTAAACATTTGCTAGAATTAGAAAATAGTTAAAATTACCTACCCTTAATTTATTATGAATATGATCTAAACTATTTAAGGAATTTTTCAATTTGTCACCTAACCATGTGATAAATTATATATATGAAATTTCATTCTAGATAAGAATTTATATAGTGCATATTACTTGAAAATTAGATTAAATATCTACTACATGAGTGCATATAATCATCAAAATGAACATAACATGATCATAATTGAGTGCATAAATAATCATCATATTAAAATCAACTGATATAAATAAACACAAACATGATTATATTAATCGATATAATGTATGTAAAATGGTCCATAAAATAACATGTTAAAAATGTATATGCCAAGTCCAACACATATATTTAAATAAAAATAGAGATCTATAGTCCATAAAATTTTAAACCATCTAACTATCAGGGTGATCACTCAAATCAAGTCTCCTCTTTACTCCAAGTAGACTAGATGTACCTGTATCATCTTGTAAAAGAGTACAAGAAACTTGAAATTAGATTTAAAGTTATTTAGAAATTTTGATATAATTTAACATATAAACTTGAAAATATAAACTTGATAAAATAAATTTAATTAAATATGTAGAAAATATAGTAAAAATGATTTTTAGTATGCATAAATTACCATATGATCATGTGAATCTACTAGAACATTTTTTTCAATGGGTAGGATAACTATCAATTGACAAGGTCCAAATTCATGATCTACTATATCCTGTATATTCATATAAAGAAAACAATATGTTAAAACCTTGAATATATATATTTAAAAGGTCCCTATAAATTGTATAGGAAGCTTTGTAAAGTTTAGAACCTTGAATGATATGACCTCATGATCACGCACCTGAGATTTTCCATGCATAAATTTTGAAGATGTCTCAGGTGCACCCGCCATGGGTATCATATGAAATCCCTGCATATAAATACAAAAATGTATAGATCATTCACACATGTACAAATTCAAATTAAATTAGATCTATGATGTGTATTTAATTTAAACTTAATAAAAATTTGAAACTATGCACCTAAGCTGACGATTACTTAGAAGTGCTCACCACAGCTTGTGGTTGGTCAGTACTCTGTATTGCATGACCTCCCTACATCTAGATATAATATATCATTTCACACAACTATACAAATTCAAATTAAATTAGATATATCCACATAAATTAAAATATATATTGGTATATACCTAACTAAAATGTTAGCCCAAATCTACAACATTTGAAATACATACACAATCATATTGAGATTCATGCATCATGTGATCATGCATCTACACCAAAAACTTCTTGAATTAATATTATACTATATATATAGTTTGATGTTATTATTTAAATGAATTTCACACATTTCAAAAAAATTATTTAAATGTTACCAAGTTCAAAAGATGAACATACTGTTAGCAATAAAAGGGCAGATAATTGAGAGGGGGGGTGAATTAGTTGTCCCAAAAATTTAAACTTATTCTCAGATCTGATCAATAACCATGAAAGCATAAATCAACAACACATAAAAAACACGCATAACTCCAATATTTTTTATGTGGAAACCCTGTTAGGGGAAAAACCATGGTGGAGGTCAGTTCACAAGATTATACACTATCAAAAGTATAAAGAAATATGAATGGGGAATGTACATGCATTAAAGCACACTAGTTAGAGCTCACTGCTCAAATAAAAAAAGGAAAACTCACTATCTTACAAAAGAATTTGGATTACATCCATAGGAATTCAAACTAAGAAAATGGCATCTGCTAATGCCTAATTATAGGTCCAGTTAAGCACATGAACAATTCTTTGCTCTCTCCTCACTCTTCTTCACACTTTGCTTCTTCCTTCAAAAGATCTGGACATTATTCACACATAGAACTCACACACTTTGAATACTCATTCCTTCAAATGATAAAAAAATCACTTATATATATCCAAAACAAGAAATTACATCACTACATGTCGGCCTCAACAAAATAATAAAATGAATACAAACTGTTGGCCCAAAATATTAAAGATTATTAATGTGAATCAACCAAGGTTGGCCACAACATAGTGAAGACCCAAAAGAAAAATCTCAAACATGAACCAACTTCATAAATTATTCCTTGAAGATCCATAACATGCTACAACACCTTGTTGGCCACAAACATGAAAAACATGAACATGCAAGAGAAAATCTCTAATCGATAGCGCAACAATCAATGTGTATGTGCAACACAGATAGAGAATGATCTATAAACATCCACAAACATTTTGAATCACTAGAGAAGCATCCACAACAATTGAACTTACTAAAATCACACCATCTTCATTCAGGAACACCAACTAAGCCAACAAAAAAATTGTTAGAATACAAATCTTCATAACATGATCAAATATTCACGTGGATCTCTAAAACTTAACATGGATAAAATAAATATGATCAACAAGAAACTCTTTAATCCACAACCAGTGATCATCAATGTACTGAACTAACCAACAGACTGAACTTCACTTCACCACTAATAACCTATAACTTTCTTTATTACAATTTTCTCAATATCCTCGACATATACAACTTCTAAAACATTAATGCCAATAGTGTTGACATCAATGACAACCACATATCAGCAACATACCAAAAAATCCAAAAATCCCCCCCTTTGGAATCGATGGCAACACATGATGTGAAAAACACCATCAACACAACTATCTTCAGCACTTACTCCCCCTTAGGTTTTGACTCTTTCACATGACTCTTCTCCCCACATGACTCTTCTCTGTAGACAGTTCATAGTTTTTCACATGACTCTTCTCCCCCTTTGACATCATGTACAAAGATCTCTTTTCCACACAAGCTCTTAACCACATATCCAAACATCTAACTACTCCCCCTCAGTATCAACCACCACAACATCAATCCAGATCAAGATATGACTATGAAATGCATAGATTGATGCAAGACAATGCATCTTAGTTCTGATTAGGAGGGGTAATAATCCCTAGATTCCCTCTAAGATACTCAAAATTATCCTTAGGCAACAACTTTGTAAAGATGTCTATAATCTATTCCTTAGTAGGCACATACTCCAATATGACTTCCTTTTCACTCAATTTCTCTTTCAAAAAGTGAAACCTGATAGATATATGCTTGGTATTTCAATGCAACACTGGATTCTTAGAAATGTTAATTGCACTTGAATTATCATAGAATATAGCAATGGGCTCATCATACACAACTTTGATATCTTTCAACATGTTCTTCATCCACAATACTTGAGTACAATTGTTAGTAGCAGTAATTTATTTTTTCTCTATAGTAGATAAAGAAATGGCATTCTACTTCTTACTTTTATAACCATGAAATTAACTTCTTACCCAAGAAAAATGTACCACCTCTAGTACTCTTGTTGTCATCCACATCACTTCCCCAATAAACAATAATAAAAGCACTAAAAGTAATATAATCATCTTTAGCATACCACAACAGAAAATTCACTGTCCCCTTCAAGTATCTGAAAATTATTTTCACAACAATTACATGAAATTCCTTAGGATCAACTTGAAATCTTGCAACAATGCATACAACATTCATGATATCTTGTCTAGTTTGAGTCAAATAAAGCAATCCACCAATCATCAATCTATATCTAGTCTGATTTTCTTTCGGAGAATCATCATCTTGTGTCAACTTGCATCTGGTCACCATAGGTGTACCAACTGGCTTTGAATATTTCATACCAAACTTCTTTAACAATTATTTCACATACTTGGACCAAGATATAAAGATCCCTTTATGTAGTTGAGTAATTTGCAATCCCAAAAAGAATTTCATCTCACCAATTATAGACATCTCAAACTCATTCTGCATCTCATCAACAAACTTCATGCACAAAGCATCATCTTCTCCAAAAATGATATCATCAAAAAATACTTCAACAATCACATCTTTATCATGATCAATCTTGAAATATAGAGTACTATCAGCAATACCTTTTTTAAACCCAAGCTTCAACAAATACTTGTCCAATTTGGCATACCATGCTCTTGGGGCTTGCTTAAGTCCTTAAAATGATTTTTTCAACTGACAAACCATATCTCCCTGATTAGTCGATTGAAATCCATTAGGTTGCTCAAAATATACTTCTTCTTCGAGTTCACCATTTAGAAATGTTGACTTGGCATCCATTTGATAAACCTTGTAGTTTCTGTAAGTAGCATAAGCAAGAAATAATCTCATAGCTTCAATCCTAGCAATAGGTACAAAAGTTTCTTCAAAGTCAATTCCTTCTGGATCTAGGAATATCCTTTACACACCAATCTTGCTTTGGGGTATGTGGAGGATCATGATGGGCCAACAAGTGGCAATATGATGGGTATGTGGCTGACGACTATTTTTTTACCCAAAATTGATGAAACTAAAATGGTTTTTAAAGGAGATTCTCAGATTTTCACCAATATAATTTATTCTTTACTTTGAATTTAATAAGTAATTATTATTCATTTTCTACTGAAATTATGACTAAAGTCCTAATTGATAGACGAATTGAAAAACATCTATAGCTTTCAAATGGTATCACATTTTTTGAATCTAAAACATGCATCACATTCTATGCTTTGCATACTATAGGATTAAAAAAAGGAAAATTGAATTTCATGAAGTTTTGACCAAGTTAAGGTTGTTAGACATACAAGTTTTTTATATTTTTTAAAAGTTGTAATAAACAAATCATAATTAATTATTTACTTAGAAAAAAATTATAAAAAAATATGCATCATAGCTAGACATGAGTAATCTACTTATATGTAAAATCTTATAAAAAAATATTATCATTTTATTGTGGTTAGGGTGGTTAGAAAAACACCTACTTATTTTTTCCCTAAAATTTAAGTACTATTGCATTGAAATTTTAAATTTTCACCAAATAGATTTCATTTTTTTTAAACAAACCTAGTAGTTTAGAAACTACATTCAATTTGCTATAGATTCTATTTGTACATATTTTTGAAATAATATAGATATCTTATTCAATTTTTTACGTCAAGTTGCCTAACTCTCATTTTTCTAATTTTTTTGCCACTTAAGGGCCTATTTTTTCCATGATGATCCTGCACATACCCTTTGTTTCTATCAACTTCACCTTGCTCATTCAACTTGTTTCTAAAGACCTATTTAGTTCCAATTACATTTTTGTCCTTAGGTATAGGAACAAGAATCCATGTATTATTCTTCTCAATTTTCTATAGTTATTATTTCATTGCTTCCACCCAATGTTCAATTTGCATGCTTCATTCAAACTATTAGGCCTAGTCTTTGAAATCAGACAATATTCTTCTGTAATTTTTTTCCTAATCTGAACACCTTTGTTCTTATCACCTATAATTTGATCTTCTGAATCATTTAGTCTCACATACCTTGGAGTCTTAGGATTTTCTTGAACTTCTGACTCTTGTGATATCTCTTCTGCACTTTCATTAGTTCCTTCCTCTTGATTTTCTTGATTCACCAGAATGATCTAAACTTGATTTTGAGTTTGAAATTTCTTTCATGAGATTGAACTGTTATTTTGATTTTGAATCATATCCATAGGTTCTGGATGGTCTAGCTATGTCTTCATCAACCTTGAAATTTTCATTTTCAACTAATTTCCTCAATCTCTTGTTGTAGCACCAAAGGCCTTGCTCTTAGTAGAATGACCAAAAAAGATTCCTTCATCACTCCTAGCATCAAAATTTCCTATATCTTCAACTCTTCTGATATAGAATTTACTCCCAAATATTTTTAAATATCTAACAATAGGCTTATGACAAGTCCATAGCTCAAAAAGGGGTCTTACCAGTATCACCTTTGAATTGCACCTGGTTGAAGATGTAAACAATAGTACTGGCAACTTCTCTCCAATAGATATGAGGAACATTTCCTTCTAGAATCATAGTCCTAGAAGCATCTTGAACTGTCCTGTTCTTCCTTTCCACAACTCTATTTTGATGAGGGGTCCTCAGGGCAAATAATTGTCTCTTTATCCCATGCACTTCACAAAAATAATTAAGTTCATGGGAAGTGAATTCACCACCTCTATCTGATCTCAAAAATTTAATCTTTATACCTATCTATATCTCAACCATAGCCTTAAAAATCTTGAATTTCTCCCTTAAGAAAGTAACCCACGTTAATCTAGAGTAATCATCAATAACATGAAGTACCTATCTCCTTGTAAGCTTCCGATTCTAGAGGGACCACACAAATCAATATGAACAAGCTCCAATGTGCTTCAATTAAACAATGTTTTTTTCTCCAAAATGAAATTCTAACTTGCTTCCCTAACTGACATTCCTTGTATATAGTATTGGTAGGCTTTACCAACTTAGGAAGATCTCTCATTTCTTGAGTAGAACTTATCTTGATAATATTATCAAATTTTACATGACACATTCTTCTATGCCACAACCAACTTTCTCAACTTGGGCAATCCGACAACTTTTACTAGTAGCATTTAGGTGAAATATGTTACCTTTTTTTTTGTACCTGAAGCAATCACATTTCCAGAACTTCCCAATATTCTACACTTTCCATTCTTGAATTGAAGATTGTATCCCTTATCAACCATTTGTCCAACACTTCAGAGATTATGCTTCAAACCTTCCACACAAAAAACATCATTAGTTTTATTCTTACCATCAGGAGAAATGGATCCTTTGCCACAGATTACACCTACTTTGTCATCACCAAATCTTACAACACCAGCATCATACTTTTCTTACTCACAAACTTGCTTTTATCACCTATCATGTGATGAGAGAATCCACTATAAGTCACCCATTCATCTTTCTCTTCAACTTTGGCCACTAGAGCTTTCTCGACATTTGAGTAACTAATAGATTCAGTAGGGGTAGGATCATTTTCCTTGATAGCAATAAATACCCATTCATATTCAATTGCATTCCCTTTATCAGATTCATCATTTGTCACACCTTCATCAACAACATAATAACACTTTCTTTGAAATCTAGGCTTTTTATGTCTTGGCTTAAGGACTCTTTCTAGACACCTTGATGCAAAATGACCTATCTTATTACAAGAAAAAAAATTAATAGGAAATTTCCCTTTATACTTACCTTCTCCTATGGCTTCCCTTTTGACAATAAGTGCTTCAAGCTCTTCTTGTTTCATCTCCTCTTCTTCAATCTTTCTCATTTCCTCCTCATACTTGAATACCTTTCTAGAAGAAATTTCACATGGATCATATCTTTTTTTATCTCTCCAAGAAGTAGTAGCTTTGAATACAAATTCTATCTTAGGAAGAGCATCGCCAAACTCACTTAACTCAAAAGCAGTAAGCTTACCAATAAACATGTCTTTGGTTACATTTGTTACAGTCTAGAGCTCCTCAATAGTAGGAGCTTTGACTTTGTATGTATTAGGAAAGGATCTAAGCACTTTAGCAACAATATATGATTCTTCCAACTGTCCACAAACACATCTAATACCACACACAAGTTCATTCACTCTTTGCATGAAATTATTAATGTTCTCATCATCACTCATTCTCAACATTTCATATTTCCCTTTTAGAATTTGTAACTTAGCAATCTTTACATTAGCATCACCTTCATACAAAGTTTCCAACTCTTTCCAGATCTCATAAGTAGTCTTGAGATCCATAACATTTGTCATCTTAGAATCAATCAAAACACTCAACATCCCTAAATTCAAGAATCAATCAAAACACTCAACATCCCTAAATTCAACAATAGTAGTAGGACCATTCTGAGTAATAACATACCTATTGCTTGTAATGCTACAGTAGGGTTCACCAATGCATCTCAAATGGCACTCCATTTGAGTCTTCCATAGAGAATAATTTTTTCAGGTATGTGTAGGATCATCATAGAAAAAATAGGCCTGTAAGTGCCAAAAAACTTAGAAAAATCAGAGTTAGGCAACTTGACATAAAAAATTGAATAAGTTATCTATATTATTTCAAAAATATGTACAAATAGAATCTATAGAAAATTGAATGTAGTTTCTAAACTACTAGGTTTGTTTTAAAAAAAAGAAATCTGTTTGGTAAAAATTTGAAATTTCAATGCAGTAGTACTTAAATTCTAGGGAAAAAATAAGAAGCAGGTGTCTATTTGACCACCCTAACCACAATAAAATAATAATATTTTTTATAATATTTTAGATATAAGTAGAGGACTCATGTCCCAATGTGATGCATATTTTTTATAATTTTTTCCAAGTAAATAATTAATTATGATTTTTTATTACAACTTTTAAAAAAAATATAAAAATCATGTCTAACTAGCTTAACTTGGTCAAAACTTCATGAAATTGATTTTTTTTAATCCTATAGTATGTGAAGTATATAATGTGATGCATGTTTTGGATTCAAAAATGTGATACCATTTGAAATATATAGATGTTTTTCAATCAATTTATCAATCAAGACTTTAGTTGTAATTTGAATAGAAAATGAATAATAATTACTTATTAAATTCAAAGTAAAGCATAATTTATATTGGTGGAAAGCTGAGAATCTCCTTTAAAACCCTTTTCATTTTATCAATTTTGGGTAAAAAAAAAAAATTTCAGCCACATACCCATCATATTGCCACTTTTTGTCCCATCATGATCCTGCACATACACATTCCATCAAATCTCAGACTATCCTTCTTGTATGTTTCCATGTTGGATAACCTCAAGCTATTAAAAATTAGTTCAAGGAACTTGCTCTGATGCTAATTGTTGGCAACACAAGGGCAAACAACTAAGAGGGGGGTGAATCAGATGTCCCAAAAATTTAAATTTATTGAACTTATTAACCTTATTCTCATATTTGATCAGTAACCATGAATGAATAAATCAACAACACATAAAAAACACACATAACACCCTATTAGGGGAAAAACTACAGTGGAGGTCAGTCCACAAGATTATACCCTATTAAAAGTCCTCTACTTATATCTAAAATATTAGGAAATCCTGTTGGGGGAAAAACTACGGTGGAGGTCAGTTCACAAGATTATACCCTTTTAAAAGTACTCTACTTATATCTAAAATATTACATAAAATAATTATCATTTTATTGTGGTTAGGGTGGTTAGATAGACACCTAAGTTTCTTACATTTTTCCTAAAATTTAAGTACTACTGCATTAAAATTTCAAATTTTCACCAAATAGATTTTTTCTTTTTTTAAATAAACCTAGTAGTTTAGAAACTACTTTCAATTTGCTACAGATTCTATTCTTACGTATTTTTGAAATAATATAGATAACTTACTCAATTTTTTATGTCTAGATGCCTAGATGCCTAACTTCGATTTTTATTTTATTTTTTACCACTTAAGGGCCTATTTTTTCCATGATGATCCTGCACATACCCCAAAGCATGTCATCGAGGATAGATATGTGCTCCTAATCTATGTTGGTGCATGCCACGTCCAACTCCCTAAAATGACCTCATGTGAAAATAGTTTGGTTTTAAACCTAACTCGAACTTAGCCCATAACTTTCTCAAAATGTATAGGGGTACCTCACAATTTCAACGTAGTGGAGTATCAAACACCATCCACCATCTATCCCAAAACTTTGTAGCTATCTATGGGTGCCTACACCATTTAATTGAATTTCATTTTTTGGTGGCTAGAATTGGTTCATTTGTTTGGGGGCTAAAATAAATGTTGTAAAATGGGTTGTTTGGTAATTTTAAGGTCATTAATTTCTTTATAGGACAATCCATCTGCATAGAATTGTCTCCTCTCTTCTCTCCATTGATGGAATCTATCTAGGTTTGCATCAAAGATGCAAACTGTGCAAGGTGGGGGAGGATATTAAGCTCATTTTTTTATCAAATATATATTTTTTAGAATCACATTAAGGTTTGATCTAATTCTCTCTCTTAACTAAGCCTGATCTATTATAGGGCATGGAGGGTTAGGAGGTCGAGAGTGTGGAGGTGTGGGGTTTTATTGTTGTGGCAAATTTAGATGTATGGTATCTTTAGGTTGTGCATTAGGTATAAAATACTCTATGTTAAATTCAGGCTCCATGTGAATAATGAAAAGGCAACTGCATGTTAAACAATTAAAAAATATATATCAAGAAACTAATTAAATAATGTACAGAATTTGAAAGTTATTTAAATCACATTGAATGTGCACAAATTAAAAATAAATTTATTTGAAGACACATTCAATTTATAACATTAAAAAATCCATAACATGTACACATTAAATTATACAATTAAATTCATGTACATGTACCCTTGGTTAAATTTGAGCACTTTATCTTCTAGTAACCATATGGTTTCATTTTCCTTGCAAGGTTAAAATTGAGTGGTGTGTGGTTGTTAATTTCAAATTATTTTATCATTCTATTTTGGATTAATGAATGTCATACCTTAGTGATGCTTTTTAGATGATTCTATTTATTTACTAACCTATGCATTGATTTCCAATGAAAGATGCCTCCTAGGCATCATGTCACTCGTCAAAGTGGGAATGAGGGGAAGGCTAAGAGCCCACCTATGAATCCTATTGGTGGTCCTCAATTTATTGATCTCCTTCAAGATATAATAGTAAGGGGCCCTCATCAAGTGGAATCTATGTGTAAGAATTTGTAAATTAATGTAATAAAGAAGGTGGATATGAATCTAAGTGTAGATTGAATGCATTTTTAAAGGTGTTGTAATGATAGAAATTGAACATGTATTTGTAGGTAACTACAAAGTATTATATTTTCTAGCAAGGACATACTATAGGACACTTGCAATAAATTGGAATTATTACTAAAAATCACTTGCAACCTAAAGGTAACAATTTCTTGTAAAAAAGGGGAAATGATAAAATAGGTGATTTATATCATAGAAAGGTTAGAGGCACTTACCATTTTATTTGAGATTTTGATATTTATTAACATAGATTTATTATGAGATGTAGCTAGTAGGAGGTCAACTAGTGTTTTCATTTAGTTTGTTTAGTGGTACAATAAATTGGATAAGTGAGTAGCACGTTGTGGTTTCTATATCTACCATATAATGAGAAAGTATGTTGTAGCTACTCTTGTATTTAAGGATTTTAGTTATATTTGTAGCTTGTGTTTAGATATTGGTTTGGGTCCTATTGTAGTTAGAAATTAATACAATATTTAGTGTGCAACTAGCTTGGCAAAGAACCTAAACTTTCATATATAAATGAAGCATGTTGATCTAAAGTATAATTTTTATATGATGTGGTAGGGATGGGAGAGTGATGTTAGATAAATTTGATAATATGAAAAATGTTGCAAATATGTTTAAAAATATAATAAAAATAAATAGGTTTAGATAGTACGATGAAACTATTAATCTCACATCCCCTAGTAAATAGTTCATAAAAGTGATTGTCAATGAGAATAAGAAAGATAAGTATAATGCACAACTTACAATCCTAATGTTTGGTTATTTAATTTTTTTAATGTGACCTCATTATTTTGTTGTGCACCTAAAGCATGAACAGACCTATGTAGGGATTATAATTTTATGACATTATAAATAGACTTATCTAGGGATTATGTGTGATTTTAGGGCTAGTAAAAAGAAAACAAATCTAAACATTATAAATCTAATTTAGGTTTAAGTTTTAGGGTTTAGGGTTTTAGGTTTAGGTTTTAGGGTTTAGGGTTTTGATTTCTAAGTTAAATGTGTAAATTTTAGGTTAAATTCTAGTTAATTTAGGTTTAGTTTTTATGGTTTTCAATTTAAAATTTAACATTTTTGGTTTGGTTGATGTTTTTGGTTTTAAATACAATTTAAAAACTATAAAATATTGAATATAAAAAAAATAAAAAAAATAAAAACTAAATAACAATTACAAAACAAAAATGCAAGATATAAAGAAAAAAAATGCATAATTCAACCAACTTGGAGGTTGTTGAGGTCGATTGTGTCAACAGGAGCAGGTGGCAGTGAAAATTTGGTTGAATTGGGCCTTTAGAAACACGTATGTGGACAAAATGAAGTGAGAAAATGAATAACATAGTGGTTAATTTAAAAAAAAAAACTTTAAGAAACACGTATGCATTATGAACGCGTAAGCGTTTGGTAACACATATGCATTTTAGGGTGCATACCCAAATCTAAATGCATATGCATTCGGATTTAGGCTTGGGTACCTGATCTAAAGCGTGTACACATTTTTTTTAAATGTGTATGTGTTTCATACGATTTTTTTAGTTTTTCCTAAAACTTCCCCTCTTTGTGGACCCAACTTCCAAATTTTATCCATATTGTAGATTTAGAAGTAGAAGGTGATTGAGCAATTATAATAAATTCTATCCGATCTAGATTCATTCAAAATACGAAACTAAAAGGTTATGTTGATAAAATCTTGGATGACTTAGCAAAATTAAAAAACTTCATTACCAACCATGTCTACAGAGAGGCCAATGTCAAGGGAGATAGACTTTCCAACCTAGAATTTGAGGGAATTTTAAGATACAAAAGGCTCTTAACTACCACATCGAGACTAGAAATTATCTTGAAAAGCGATAATAGCATGATCTCTAGGTTTTTGATATGAAGAGAAATTTGATAGTCGTTGTAATAAAAAGAGTGCTAAATCACTAAGATGATTAAGATGATTTAAGGAAAAAATATTAAAAGTGCCAAAAAATAATTATCAAAGAATTTGGTGAAAAATATTTCGTACTAGGTCACTTAGTTGAAATAGGTGGGAACTTGTGTGAAGAAGGGGCTCCTTTCTTAATAAATTTAGTCACCAAAAGAAGCTAAAAGCTTGTCTTAGTGTTCAAAATTTTATATAAGAGGTGAGATGGACACGCATATTCAATTGGTTTGTACCAAGAGAAAAATACCTTTCTTGGGGGTGATAACAAAGCATAGGCTTAATGTGGTATTTAAAATGCACCATGGGTTGGTCCTGATAGTAATAAAATGGGTTCTTGTGGATGATTTCTTGGTGGAAAAGGAAAGATATAGGATTAACATGGATACTACTTCTAGTTTTGTGGCCTCTCTCATTGACCAAGGAGATTTGAAAGAGATGGTGAGGGGTCTAGTGAAGGAGATAATTAAAAAATATTTTCTCAAAGGATTGAAAGACATTCTAAGTGTGGAAAGGCCTAGGATAGGCATTCCACACCAACATTACATATGTTCCTTGTTGGTACACAACTCGATGGTGCAATGGCTCTCATTTCTAGTGAAACTTACCTTAATAAATCTAGAGAAATAACAAAACAAAATTGCCAAGGGATGTTCATTTTTAGGAAAGGTGAAAAACTTGGAACACATCTTTTTTTTCAAATGGATGTATATGTTCATCACTCACAAGATGTATGAGGAGGCATAGTATAAAGGAAATTATGGAAAGCTAAAAAAGAAAATAGTTTGTATGTAAAACCTATTTATAGTATATCTTATAATCCCTATGGATTGGTATTTTGTTCACTCTTGTAGCTATTAATAATTAGGGTAGATCTCAATATCAATTCCAACCAGCATCCTAGTTTTTAAAATTTTGTAGCTATAATGTAAACTTTTTTATATTTGTATAAGAGTGAATTTTCCCCCTTATGTAAATTCCCCTTTTAAATACCCACATCTCCAAAAATAAAACTCAAAGGAAAAATTCCACATCATCCATCTTCCTTCCATCCACTTGGAACATGTTTTGTGCATTGGTGAGGGAATTTTCATTAGGGATGCAAGCACAACATATGGACTTTTCTGTGACACATTGTCATCCTTGAGAGATTCTTGCCTCTGGAGCCCATAGGGATGTTACAATCCTCATTGGGGATGAATTGTAATGCCTTTGTGCAACCAACCAACTCAAAATGACTCCTTTAAGCCTTCAAATGCATTCATTTCACACTCACTTCATCTCTTTAGTACTTCTTGATCTTCAACATTCTTTTTAGCATTCTACACACAATTCTAGCAGCTTTCGTAATTTCATTGAGCATTGCAGTAGCTTGTTACTCCATTCACCCCATATTTTTATGTGTGGTGCTACCATAGAAGCTGCAAGCTTGGAGTCTTTCGAGACCTCCCTTCATCACCGTTGCAGCTATGGTTACTTTTCCAAGTTCATTGCTTGCATTCTCCCTTCATTGACCTTAAGAACCTTTGGGTGGAGGTGGTAACGCTTCACTTTTCATTTTATTGTTTGATAGAGTAGTGTAGCATTCTTTTATAGTGTTCAAAAATCTATGTTTCTTCTTTCCTTTATCATGCATTCTACTCCATTGCTTTTTTCGTTTCCTGTGGAGGTGGAAACATGAAAGCAAGGCTTTGATTGAGGAAAACCCCTATACAACCCCAACAATTTTCCCCTCTTGCATGTGTGTATGTGAACATGTGTGTGGAGCTCACTGGAAAACTAATGCTTTGGTGAGTTGATATTTTTCACCCTTGTAGTCATCTACATACTTTATCATTTATGTAGCTACTTTTTATACTTAATTATTCTGTTCATTTCATCAAAGTTAGTCAGTTAGTCTATTTAGTAGGTTTCTAGTGTTTTCTTATTGTAATTTACATTTTTTGGTCATATGAATGTCATTATGTTTGAGAGATGTCAGCATGTCATGTTTTCATCTCAGACCCACGTTGTCGTCCTTAGACATAGACTTATCTAAGGTGTATTTCAGACTCTAAAAACTATCTTGTCTAGCTTGAACCAAATTTTTGGGTCTATAGAGAGACAGAAGCACTTGAGAGTGCTCTTCATTCTCAATCCTCATCCCAAAACACTTGTTAGAGTGAGGTAAGTTAGGGCAGCCCTCTGCTCTCAGCTCTTCATGACCTAGAGCCTTGGTGTGGTTGGCCCCCCTCTCTTACAATATTAATTATACAAAATAGTTGTCACTCCATTCTTATTGATCAAAAGAAAAAAAAATAGTGGCAATAATGGGTTTATTTATTATGTGATATTTTATCACAATATAACAATAATTCTTCACCAAAATTATTATAACCATTTTTCAATTAACATTCACTAAAATGACTCATATTTCTAAATATGTAGATACAAATTTAATCCATATATCTTGAAGGGAATTCCATGGAGCTTGGAGTGCATATATACCATCCTATACAATATACGTGACAAAAAATTCTCATTTTAACCAATTCACCATCCACAACCTTTGAATTTATATTTAATTATTGGTGTGAAAACAATTATGAATGACATATCAAGTACATATTATTAATAATAAATATAAATCAAATCATTATCAAGAGCACAAATATAATATTTCAAAGCCAATATGCTCCTAATAATCTTGTTTCACTCCATCCTTATTTATCTATCATTGTCTATTGCATCAAAACCATGTTGACTTTAAATATATAAGAATGCACATGAAGGTTGTTGTTTAATGAATCTTCACTTTGTACCCATAAAAAAATGAGTTATTTTTTCGACTAAAATTTGAATTTGAATAGCCATTATTGAGAATGTGTATATTCATCCAAAGCTTGCAATAATGAGTAAACATCTTGCATTAAAATTTGTTATAAATTTGAGTTTCACTTCCTTGAGATATGTATTCATGGTTGTATAGTGATTCAAGGAGAGTAAGATTTGTATTTCGCAATGCCACTTATAAGAAAAAATAGCTTTGATCATTTACCTTTGCATCAATGAGGGGAAAATGGGAGACATCCCAAAGTGTGTCCCATTCATATTATCGATGTCCCTAAACTCATAAAAAATACCATATCTTTGCTCCCCACTACCACATTTCAAGAATAGCTACTTAATAATATTTTTACATTAAAAATTCCAACTAGGGTATGAAAGCACATTAAAAAATACTTGCTAATGTACCCCTTCAAAGAAGACATGAAGAACATGCATCACCTTCTATAGAAACTTATATTACCACATCCTAACATCATATTCTAACACTCCTTAAAAATTTATGTTAGCACCACATTATGACTTAAATAAATGCTTTTTATTATTAAAATAATTGGGTTAATTTTCAATATTAATTTAAAAAAAATAAAAATCTATTTTCACCAATCAACTAAATAATTTATATTATTTGGTTAACTATTTTATTCCTTATAATTATTCTAAAATAAATATAATCTAATTTATGTATTATCCATAAATAAATAATTCAACATATCACATGACTAAATAGTAAATCAAAATCAAAATACTCTTACATATCCACCATTCATTACCACACTACATCAAAAAATCCCAACCATTCACATAAATATAGCCTTAAAATAAATCCTAACAACCAAAGTTTAATATTCATTTCAATAAATTATAACCATCCATTTGTAATCAATCTTGGGCATCCATTTCCTAGCCTTCTCTAGAAGCCAATGCATTTCAACTATCAATTTTCATAATCTTGCACCTCATTTTGATATTTATATTTTTTGTTTTCTCTAATGAAAGGTTATACATTTGACCTCATCCACCCTTTTCTAATAACCAATCTAGAAAACTTTGAATGGGTTCCCTAAGTGTCAGATGGTGCCCAAAACCCAAAAAATGTTTAAATTTTGGGTGATACTAGTGTTTTCCTTTGCTATGATGTATTTTTCATCTTTTAAAAGTTTCATACATATCCACAATCATCTATCTTTCCTATTGAACCTAAAAACCTTCCTAGAACCCTTATGAAAATTGGTTAAGTGTTAAGTTTTCCAACCTTTCTGACTATTTGGTTATCCCATCCATTCATACCTCCTTTAGTATTCTCGATCATCAAAGTCCAATGGTCATAAAGGGTTTAAATAATTCTTTCAAAATTAGAATTTCATCCCTTCCCTATTCAAATACCTCCTTCAATCCATCTTGAATTCCCAACACCTTGCTTTACTCTTAGTCAAAATTTACCCAAGTGTAGTTGGAATTTCATAGTCTTGGATCCCTTCATTCCTAGATAGAAATTTTCATCTTGATAATGCCTTCCTAAAAATTCTCACACCCTAAAATTTCCTCAAGTTCATTTTAAACTTTCCCTTTTAACCTTGACATCTTGAAAGTTCACCTTTCTTCTAATGACATCATGTTGACATCATATTGATAATAGAACCTAAATTATGTCATTTTTATGTTAATAATACTAATGTGATGATATCACATTAACATCATCATCTTGTCATACCTTTGGAGTTCCTCTTCCCTCACTACCTTCCACTCCAAAAATAAGATGTCTTTCAAAGTTGAACTTTTGTTCATCCCTTATCTAGGTACCTCTATTCCTTGGCCCCTAAAAATTTAAACCTCTATCGATTTATTTGTAAATTCCTTTCAAAATTAGACTTTCATTCTCCCCTTAGCTCAACACCATGTTAAACTTCCTCCCAACAACCAACCCCAAATTATTGAAAGTATTACCTTTTTTAGCCTCCCCCCTTTCCCCATGCCTTCTATACTGACTCCCATATCAACTCTAACTCCATGATTCTCTAATCCTAGCATATAGTATAGGTTTCCTTTGATCCCAAAATGTCAAAAAATCATTCCATATCTCATTGTAGTTCAAATGTTCCCATAGAACAACCTAGGAGCACCATTAAGTAGTTTTTAACACTCACTTACCACACTTGATTAGATACAATTGTAAACATAAATCATTATTTATGTAGATACACATAAATTTAGTTGAGAAAATTATTATTTTCCCATACCACAATTTATTGTAGATGTTAATTTTCAAACACTACATAACCAAGGCACCATCCCAAAATTTTATTTTGATAATTTTTGGGGGAATTGTCTTGTCCCTACACATGAACCTCACACATTAACATTCAAAAGAATAAAAAATTAACAAGGAATGATTTTCATGTGTTTTGAGATATCTATAAATCCTAGAAAGGAGATTTTGGTTCATGGAATTTTATATGGCTATGATTAGGGTATGGAAACCCCCTACAACTATAGAAATCATAGACTTTTGGGACTCATAAAATTTTGTGCACTTTTCTCTTTTTTTTTTATGAATAAGCTTCTAATCTATATTATTAAAGAGATTAAATACATATTCAAAAAAAAAGTTTGGGTGGTAAGAAAGCACACCCTGAAGGTCACATGGGTAGAGCCCAGAAAATCAAAAAATCATGGGCCAAGCCCAGAAGTCCAAAATAACAAATATCAAGTAGCCAAGGTAGTGCTAGCAGAGTCAGGAGGGTCTTTGTCATCCTTCTTCCCCCATACATCAGCAGGGTCAAGTTTGACATCAGGAGGAGCCCAACCATCATTGTCATCTTTTTCTTTAACTTCTTCCTCACGCTAGGGTGAGATTGCTAGGGCCATCCACATAAATACTTTACTTGTATTTGGCCAACCAGAACCAAAGGTAGTACTAGGAGCAAGAGCATCATCAGAGGGCCAACTGCCACCACTCCCCGATGGCCCACTAGAGAACCACCCCTGGCCAGCCCATGGCAGAGGAGAGCGAGCATGTTGAGGGGGGCGAGAGTCTTGCCGAGGCAGAGGCTGAGAACAAGGGAGAGAAAAACCACTCCACTGCCGACCCCGAGAGGGTGACCGGTGCGAAGAGGAGGAGGGTGAGTCAGGGACCCAAGCCACAATGCACAGGGCATTGCCCCAATGGTCTAGGAGAACCTGGAGGTGAGCAACTTCTAATGCCACTTTGTTGGCTTGCACTTGTATCTAAAATAATACATTAGAGGAAATAACAACTTTAGAATACATAGAAATCTGACAATCCCTTTGAGAATGAGCAAATATGTAGGCATTTCTATCCTTCCAAATAGTAAAAAGGATTTCCACCCTGAAAGTGCGCCAAAGCTGGGTATACTTTGTTGGGAATTAGGGTGAATCCCCCAGTAGAATCATGTGCCAAGAGAATGGCTTCGGACAAAATGGTCGAAAAAAATAATGTATCTAGGTCCAATATTGCTGAGCCCAAGGGAAAAACCAAAAGAGATGCTTAAGAGTCTCAGACTACCTACAAAACAGGCACCGAGGGTCCGGAACCCCCAAATGAACAAGCCGAGAGCCCACCGACAAGCCCTGGAAAAGAATACACTAGGAAAAATGGGCGAGCTTCACCTCAACACCTATAGACCAAGTGTTGGCAAATATTTTATGCCAGACAAGAGCCAGAGATTGGAGTAACCACCTCTAATTCAAACTCTGGAGCATGGGAAAGTGAGATAAAAGCCACCTTTAGCCAAGCTGAGGCTTGTAATTTCTCAAAGAAGTATCTGGGTACCATTTCCAGTCTTTCCACCATGGTCTGGGCCCATGAATACCAATTTTGTGAAGCATCTCATCTGGGATAGCACTCACCAGACCCTCAAAAGTAGCTCAATCCTAGTTATGAAAACTATACAAGGCACAAAACTCATCCCAATGCATGATGCACATGGCAAGTTTGAGAAAAAGTTGATGGAGGGTTTGGATACACTTCTTATGAAATCTAAGAGCTTTAATCTAAGGTACTTTAGCCAAAGGTTGATCATTTCTAGCAAAAAGGGGTGACCAACACACATTGTGCTGGTTCAGGGAGAGCCTGTCCTAAAAGTCAAAGCTAGACCATTGGAGCTAGGGTTTGACAGATTCCCAGGCATGCCAAATGCTTTTGGGAACAAATGTACCAACTATCTGAACCAACTCTTTCATTACCAGAAGGGTCTGGAGGCCAATTCCTTTCTTGGTCGGTCTGTTGGCAGGGAAACTAGACTGAATGTAGTGGCGAAGGAGAATTTTCCAAGCCTCGTCACTCGTGAGGGCACGAATCACCCATTTGACACAGAGCAATTCCCTACCTCTGGGTAGAGAGCAAACCCAAGCCTTTAGAGTCCCTGGGGAGACAATAGAAAGCATAGGCAACACAATGGAAGCCATGATGAGTATTAGAGGAGGCCCAAAGAAAATCATGAAGCAATTTCTCAAGCTTGCTATAAGCAGCTTTAGAAGGCACCCAACAAGAAGAATAATAAATATGGGTAGTGGCCAAAACTTTAGAACAAATCTGGAATTTCCCTGCCAAAGAAAGATGTTTGGTGATCTAGTAAGTCAACTTTTTTTCCACCCAAGCAAGTACAACCTGCCAAAGCTCCACTGGAGAAGCTTGGAAAGCAAAAGGAATGCCCAAAAATCAAAAAATTTCTCTTGCCTCGATCTGCTTCCAGCCAAAAGGTTGTAGCCAAGTAGGGCAAGGCAGGACAGATTGCCGATAGCAAAGCATTTTGTGCCACTGAATGGCAGAGCCAAATGCAAGATAGAACACATTAAGGCACTGGAGCACCTTGTGAATGGTCTTCTCTTCTTCCAGGAGAGTGAGAAAGGATTCATCCACAAAGTGCCCATTAAGCAATTGCAACTGGGAATTCAGCAGCGAAATGCCTTTGATGTATTGCAAAGAGGCCAAATTAGCCAACAGATAACCAAACCCTTCAGTGGCAAGCACATACAACGAGGGATCCAAAGAGCAACCCTGCTGAATGGAATGGAAGAGGCCAAAGGTAGAGGACTATCGACCATTGATGGTGATGTTGGATGAGGGATCCACAAAGAGCATTCGAATAGACTCAATAAAATTGGGCCCAAAACCCAGAGCTTGTAGCATGGCAAGAATGAAAGGCCATTCAATGTGATCATAGGCTTTAGCAAAGTCAATCTTGATGAATAAAGCTTTCTGGTTGGAGCGTTGGGCCCACTCAATGCCTTCCCAGATGTTGATGATATTATCCAGAATATACTTGGATTTGATGAACCCAGTCTGCTCCGGACGCACAATGAGGGGTAGAAGATGGTGGATTTTTAAAACAAGAGCTTTTGCAATGATTTTACAAGAAATATTAAGGATCGTAATAGCTGCTAATTACAAATTTCCTTAGGATCACCAGCTTTAGGTATGAACTTAATATTCCCTTTATTTATTAGCTCTCCTAAAGAATTAGAATGGAAAGCCTCTAAATAGACCTGAAACAAGTCAGGACCTACACAATCCCAGAGAGCTTTGTAAAATTCATAGGGAAAGCCATCAAGCCTAGGGGCTTTATCATCTTCCATGGAATGTAATGCCTCTTTCAGATCATCAAGCGTAAGCAACTGGTCACAAAATTTCTTCTAAACTATAGATAGCCTATGTGGCACGACAGCAAGGAAATCCTAGAGGGCCTATTGGTGCTCAGGTGTGGGGTCTTGGGCCGTGAAAACTTGCTTGTAATGACGAACAAAAGCCTGCAAAATGTCAGGTAGCTCCGAAAGGACTTGTATGCCATATTTAATCTCTTTAATGCCTAGAGAGGAGTGCCTGGCATGTAAGGCCAAGAAAAAATCCTTGGAGGCACGATCACCAATTTTGAGCCAGTGCAAATAGGCCTTGATTTACGCACCTTTAGCAGTGTAGTTGTCTGTAACTTACTTTTTGGGCCATAATTCTGCAACTTTAACTTGCAAAGTTGGAGAAAAAGGGCTAGCCGCTAAGGCCTTGTTAGCTAAGAGAAAATCAACTGTAGTTGCCTCGTAAGACCTCCGGCAAAAGATGGCTAGCTGGCATCCATAAATGCACAAGAAGCGAGTGGTACGGGTGATGGCATCATTCCACCACATAATCTAGCCAATACTATGAGCTGACCTATATTCCAAGTTCCAAATTCTACAAATGTGGGCCAGGGTGGCCTTATGGCCGAGAAGAGAAGTGTTGAAGAAGAATTGCGTCTTGCACGTGTGAGGCTATCAAGTCTCCCATTCAATGTGAAAACTAATGGGGAAGTGATTAGACAATGTCACATCCATTAAAGGCTTAACCGGGAGGGAAGAGCTGGAAAAGGAGAAGAATGATTGTCTTGAGATCATGGTACAATCAAGATGCTTAAAAATTCTATCAGAACCAGCCTTGAAATTGCACCAGGTGTGCCAGGGAGAATGAGAATGGCGGTGGCCAATATTGGGATCAAAAAGCCCCAATTTATTACGCATGTAAAACTATGCCTCATGTTCGCCAGCTGCCCATTTTAAGGCAGGATGTCATCTTTATCACAGACCATCTCAACCATGTTGAAGTCCCCACATAAAATCCAGGTGGTGACTGGCAATGAGTCAACAATCCATCACCAGAGTAATGAGTGCTCCACAACATCATTCAAGGCATAAACATTAATGACCCCAACAGAATGATTATCAATATTGAGTAGGATCTAGACAAGCCGTTGCGTGGGATCAAACCCATGTTTGACCACGCTAAAGTGTCACTGTGGGGACAAAAGAGTGACAACTCCTCCACGCCTAGACTCGTGGGTAGTACTAAACATAGAACTAGCTGGCCAAATAGATTGACAAGTCGAAGCAAGCAAAAAACCAAAAAATTTAACTTCCTGGAGGCACAGAATATCAATACTAGTCAACTTTTTCAAAGTATCTCTAACAATATATTTTTTGGAGAGGTCAGTAAGACCTTGAACATTCCATGAGAGAAAATTCATGGATGAATTATGTCCATATCATCGGACTCCAATTCCTCTCCATTCAGAGAAGAGAAACGATTCTGTAAAAATTTTGGTAGAACCAAGCCAATCTGGATAGAAGGAGAGGAAATCCTCCGCTTCTCTTGAACATATTCCCCTTCCTCCCTGGGTGGAGAGGGGCTTCAAGAGTGCCTTTGGGATCCTAAAATAGGAGAAAAACTATGGGGTTGAGAAATCATGATGGTAGCAGGTTGAGGTGTGGTCTTAGGCCGAGGCTGAAGAGGCATGCTATCAACCTTGCCCAGAACCGCCGTCCCCTTCTGAGAAGGGTTTGAAACATTTTTCACCGGTTCAGCGGCTTTGGAAGTCAACGTAGAGCTAGAATATTTATTCCTACAACCTATGACCGTAGTCTAGGCAGAGTATTATTTAGGAGAAAAAGAATCTGCTTGACGAGATTGTTCAATTTCTCATGGCAGAGAAGGTGTACGGGGCACTACCAAAGGGTAGTCCTTGATCTTGTGGTCTGCAGACTAACACTGATAACACGTGTTTGGTAGATTAAAATAAGTGACTTTCTTGGTATGCCAAAGAGTTCCTATTTGAATATCAATGGCATCTTTCAAATCTTGGGAAAGGTCAACTTCCATGCAAACCCTTTTTTGGGGATGGGCTTGGAAGAACCTATTTGACTCCACACAAATAACTCTCCCCAGTGAGGAAGTAATATGATTCAAAAAAGGCACATAGGGCAAAGGAAGACCAGGAAACTCAATCCAACTAGGACCCGGAGCTTGGTCTCATCCGAGACAGTGAAGTCATGGGTCCAAGCTTGGAAAACCAATAGGGAAGACTAGACATACCAGGGACCATGACCCAAAATGGCTTGCAGATGGCTAACTTCCAAAAAGCAGAACAAAAAAAAAACCCTTGGTCAGGTGTTGGACCATCTCAAGGCAGACCCCATGAGGGACCCAGGCCTTGTTGACCCATTCTTTAAGCACACTTTCAGGGGGGGTTTTCCCAACAAAATACCCAACAAGGGTGTGACTTTCAAGCCATTGACAAGTAGAATCAAACTCTGGTAAAGGTAAAACCACATCAGCAGGGGAGTCAGAATGCATACTTCATGGAAAACTTTCGGAACAAATTTCTGGGGACATTTGTTTGGAGGGGGAGCCATTGAGAAAAGTCATTGAACCTCCAACACCAGCATGAACTGCTGGGTTAGGGATGGTTGAAGGCATAATAAGGCGCTTAAGGCCGTACTAAATGTGGTTGTACATGCTACAATGGGGGAAAATTCCTGCGTAGAATGCGTAGTATGACATAGTTCACCAATCCATTGGATGGTAATCTTTTCACTTTTCTATTTTGGATCACTTGCAATGGGTATAAGGAAATTCATTATCATTATTCAAGTATGGAAAAAATACTTTGGAAATGAGCATTTAATAGATAAATACTTGTCATAACATGACCTTAGGGTTCACAATTTCCATACTTGGGTATTATATTTTGTTATTGTAATGATATGGGTTTGTCCCATATTTGAAATAAGCATTTTTTACCTTTTTATGTTGTGTGATTAATGGAATAATTGATGGTAGTTGAGTATGTGTATGTGTATGGTGTGCATTTTTAGATGCATTTTGTTTAGTTGGCTAGCCAATTTGTTTTAAAATCATTACAAATATTCTACAAGGTATCTTCTTAGAAAAATACATAAATATGCTCATGGATTACTAAGTAGACTCATGCATGTTTTTAAATGTATTTGTAGAGCCTAGCTTGTTTGTGTATTTTGAGAGACCTAGTCTTTTATGTTATCTTGACTAAGGTATCACCTTGGTTTCTTTTATTAAATCATTTCTATGAACTTAGATTTTTTTTCCATCTAGATAAAGACACCAATCTATAATTATATTTTTCTCCCATCATCTAAACACAATAAACAAAAATTAGAAAAAATAAATCTTTTCAGTTGAATCTATTTTAGTGTGTTTCAACTACCATGTCTAATCATATATAATATTAAAGGGGTTATCATAAAAAAGTTCAATAACTTTCATGTGGTATATTAGTTGATCTAATAAGTTCACTGACCTTGAGTATAGAGAACCAAAGTGGGGATACATTATGTAGTGGGTAATATTTGTGTTACGGTTAATGTTTTGTTTTTACGGCGATATGGGTATGTGCAGGATCATTATGGGAAAAACAGGCCCTTAAGTGGCAAAAATTCAGAAAAATCAGTGTTAGGCAACTTCATGTAAAAATTTGAATAAGTTATCTATATTATTTAAAAAATATGTAAGAATAGAATTTGTAGAAAATTGAATTTAGTTTCTAAACTACTAGGTTTATTTAAAAATAAATAAAATCTATTTGCTGAAAATTTGAAATTTCAATGCAGTAGTACTTAAATTTCAAGAAAAAAATAAGAAGTAGCTGTCTATCTAACCACCCTAACCATAATAAAATGATAATATTTTTTTATAATATTTTATATATAAGTAGAGGGCTCATGTTTGGATGTGATGCAATTTTTTTGTAATTTTTTTCCAAGTAAATAATTAATTATGATTTTTTTATTACAAATTTTAAAAAATATAAAAACTTGTATGTCTGACCACCTTAACTTGGTCAAAAATTCATGAAATTTAAATTTTTTGTTTTTAATCCTATATTATGTGAAGCATATAATGTGACACATGTTTTAGATTCAAAAAATATGATACCGTTAGACAGTTATAGATGTTTTTTAATCAGCCTATCGATCAAGACTTTAGTCGTAATTCTAATAGAAAATGAATAATAATTACTTATTAAGTTCAAATTAAAGCATAATTTATATTGGTGGAAAGTTGAGAATCTCTTCTAAAAACCCTTTTCATTTCATCAATCTTGGGTTAAAAAAAGTCATCAGCCACATACCCTACAAATACCCATAATATTGCCACTTTTTGGCCCATCATGATCCTGCACATACCCATATATTTTTTAGAATCTTAATGAAACCCCCTTGATTTAGTAGAGTCAAGAGTGAAAATTGAAGGAGGTATTAACTACATCAATAGTTGGTTCTTAGTTTCCAAACTCGAGTATAGGATTTTCACTATTCTACCTAGGTTTGACACCCCCAAAATTCAAGAAAGCATCCAACCTTTGAGACAGAGTGCTTAAAAATTAGATCAAAAACACATAAAACCTCCTAAAAATAAACCATTCACAACCTCAATAAGAAAGCTAAGTATAAATCCAAACCAATATTTTATCAAATCACCTCAATAAGAAATATATAAATCCAAACCAATATTTTATCAAATCACGATCATCGTCTTGAGATTGACAAGTACATTCTACATTAATCTTGCATAAGTCCTTGAGAAACCAAATCAATAACATCTTCAAAAATCAACTTGAACTAGAGATTTTTTACTAGTAGGAGTATTAATTATTTTTATTTGGATCTCTCTTTAGCTCAATTAGATGTATGGTTTGATTTGAAAATATTTCCATAAATACTCCCCACTATCAATTTTCAACAATATTTACATAATTATCTTTCTTCACAAAAAAATTGAACTAAGGTATGAAAGGATATAAGTAAAACATGTAATATGTGCATCCCTTCTGAAAATATTTTGAGAACATGTATCCCCTTCCAAAAAATATATCTATGAAAAATAAGTATTTAATAAATTGTTTGACATGGTTTAGCAGAAAAAAGGGTATTTTCATAATGGTGAAAACATATATAATAATTAAATTTTTTTAAACCTAACCTAAATTTTATTCACAAGGATATAATTAAGAAAATATAGGAATTTTCAATTATTAGTCAATGCAAATGTGATATTATTTCCCCCTACTAATTTTTGATGAAAATAAACCTAAGCCAACATGGTATAGAGAACATGAATATCAATAATATCATAAGATCAAAGGTCACTCCACTAACAGCTACATGCAATTAAAGAATCATATTCAAGACTTAATTGATAATAAAAATATCGAGATAGAACGAAGTACATCTACAAATAGCATACTAGGGATGATCAAGATCATTTTCCAAATTATCATTATTTTGAAGGCTGTCTCAACATTGATCCTAATGTTAATATTACAAAAAAAAAAAAATAGTTTTAGGATTACATAATATAGAGTTCATTTTTGGTCAAAATAAATATCTTTTTTGTTCAAAACTACCCACAAAGGTAATGATTACATATATATCTTTGAGCTCTTCAATTTTAAAAAAAGGGGCCCAATCAAACTACCAAATCAATAGTTATGGTCTCTAAAAGTTTGCATATAAAATGTTAAAAAGTTGTTAGACATGTAAAAGAGCTATAATGGGGAGTTGCAGTGACCAACTTATGATGCATGTTATGACACATCATAAAGAATTTTTCATTGGGGATAATTTTGGGCTCCACTTTTTTGGTATTTTAGCTCATGGTTTTCTACTTACCATTTTATGGTTGCATGTATTGTATCTCCTATATATTAGGTGCTTATGAAGGTTGTGTGTGAGTTTTGTAGATATTGTTAAGTTGTTAAAATTCTTCTAGATCCCTAGTTGGTGATATTCTTATGAAGGCTTGTTTTGGAGTGTGGGGCTTTTCTTCAAAAAGAACTTCTCCACATACACCAATGTTACTGTACATTAGGTATTTTATGTTTAAATGTATTTCATCTTTCTATATTTTAAAGATTAAAATTTGCACAATACACTCCTTAGAATATTAGTGTAGGAAGTACTTCTACATACCTTGCTTCTTTTATATGACCAATCATATCCATTATCTAATCAAGATAAAAATCAAAACAAGAATGCCAATAATGTTCAACACAACAAAGCCTCTCACACTTATGATGCAATAATCAATTACATTGAACACCTCAACAAGAAAATATCTATTTATTATACTCTACATTTTCTTAGTGTTTTTGTGAACATAACCTAGGGTTTATTCAAGATCCTAAAACATTAAACATTTTATTTATACTTATGTGTCATAATGCTCTATTTTTTTGTTAACCAGTTGAGCCTGCTAAACTCACATAAGTCATTTTCTTATGTAGCAAATTACACTATTTTATCAACCCCTTAAATTTGTGGAATTTTTTGAACCTTTGCCTCAAAGTAATTGTAAATGAATTTATCTACTTGCAAGTATATGGTTCTTTAATGTCCCTCACCATGGTTTCCACATGGTGGATTTTGATTAGATTGCACTCGCTCATAGTAGCACACTTTCTCTTCCAATGTTAGACTATGCACATTTTCCCTCATGTTGTCATGACAAGTAGCTTTCCTTTTTGTCCTTTGTTTGATGATGATAGGTTTGTAGGTCCACCACATGACAAGTGAAATTTCCTTATCATAGCACACTCAATCATCATAGCATAGTTAGCATCAAGCATGGGAACATGAAGCTATGCTACATAGTTGAATCTTCATAGAAATATCACAACATAAAGCTATGCTCGAGGACTCTGATGCCACATTTCATCCACAACAAATAGGAATAGATTATATTTTAATTAATCTTAAACATGTAGAAGAAAATGAGCATTTGATATATGTTAATTCACCATTGTAGCACTTTGTTCCCTCACAGTGTAGCATTTCTTACATCCTTTATTTTGAAGTTGTGCCCATGCACTCCATAGACATATGTCAACATCAACATCTAGGATTAAGTGATTTTATTTCTTTATTGGGTATGTGATTAAGTAAAGGAGGGAAAGCAACCTTGTGATAGGTGTCACCATTTGGTTGTAGCACAACATTTATTCTTAGCATAACTTTGTATTTGTGTTCCTTTTTTGACAGTACGCTAGGGGAAAGGACCTAATTACTGCCCCTATTGAATTACCATCACCTCCATGCTCACTTAACCCTCCAAAAAAAAAATCACTTTGATCCATTAAAAACATTATTGTATTGAATAAATAATTACAAAAACACCAATAGCTGCTCATTAAGTGCTAAAGTGAATGATTTGAGTGGATTTTAAGTGCTAAAATAGCTATAATTGGTTGAAATTATAGCAGGCGGATACTAGGACATTAGGTGGCAGCAAATGGACGACACCTCTAAAAGGTGGCTTTTTGACCTCTGCACACATATCCAATACTCCTGCACTCAATTGAATTGCCCAGAAGCCAAAACCTTAGTTATAAGCACTTAACTTGTGAACAAAAAAAACCCATAAAATTTTTTTTCGATTCGATGTACGGTTTGAATTCTACAGTTGCGCGAAATTAGCTCTGGCAGATACTAGGTCTTCTCCCCTATTGCACTAAGGTGACATATGGTTTTCTCCACCACTGAGTGTGATGACTCAGCCTCTTCTCATTAGATTTCATATATCCTTGATGGCTATTATGTCACATGATAAAAGATAAGTGGTCCATGTGTCAACATCTCATTAAACCGTATTACTCCTTTGCATTGAAACTTTGATTACATGTTTATTTCCTTGAGCTTGTACAATTGCACCTACATGCCATGTGTCCTTGTGATATTCAATTAAAATTAATTTGGCTACTCTACATCAAGTTAAAATACTATGTGACAGATGTCGACTTCTTATTGTAGTTGAACATCCCTTCGCATTGCAGTTTCTATAAATGCGAGCTATGTTTAAGCTATGCTAATGCACTAGTGTGAAACCTGTCCTACACTAAATTCCAAGTATGTTTACATGGATTTGTCCTCTATGGGGTTTAAGTATCCATTGTGGCGTCCTCTTTTAATTGAATGGAAGTTTTCCAGACAACTATCAAAGAACTATTGTAGTGCGGTCTCTTTTCACAGCACGATTTCACTAGTGGATTTTTCGAATAATGTTACGGTGAAGTCAAAAGTGCACTGGCCTAGATCTAGTCTCTCAAAAGATCAGTGGCCCACATTCAAATGGGTTAATGTCTAAAGCCAAACTTAGTTTCACTCGTCTGGATATTAATGATCAGAAGTAATGAATTTGAATTTCTACTCTTTCTTTAAGGATTTTTATTACAACCAATTGAACCCATTCTCTCAAGCCTTGAGAGTGAGAATTGCAAAGTCGAAAAGAGTTGTGGTGGCATTTCTAAAGCTGCAAGTTTATAATTAGGGTTTTTAGATGCCATGTGTTCGTATGTTTGATTTTATATTTTTATTTTAGTAAAATAATTTAAATTTTTAAGGTTTCAATTGTCTAGGGTTTTAGAGGTGGTGTAGATATTTATTTGTGTTCATAAGAATTATAGTTACTGTCAAAAAAATCTTTTTGAGTCAAGACATTTTTTAAAGCGGAAAAATAACATAAGGGCTTGAACAAGATTTTATTAGCCAACTTCTAAGATCATTCAAAAGGGCAACAAATACCCAAGGCACAAAGATTTTATCTGATAGACTCCATGAAAAAGTTTAATTTATCAAAGATGCGATAATTCCTACTCATGGGTGGGATTTATTCAAGTATTGTCACAAGTGTAGCATGTTAATTAGACTTGTTCAAACATTAAAATTGAGATAAAGGGAAATTGGTAGTGTCAAATATTTTTGTGAATGTGGAGTTGATATGGTTCCTAGACAAGAACACTATACAATTTTAAGGGAGATCCTCTTATGAAATTAAATAGAGAGTTTATTTATAAGATGTTCAACCTTTATATTACTACAAATATTTAGATCAAATTTGATGAACTAAAAAAGGAATATAGAAGAGATAGGTTCACTCATAGAGTTGGGTGGTTGCCACACCATAGAAAAAGGAATCTTAAAAAGACTATTACAGTTTTTCTAAAGATTAAATTGAGGTATTTAATATGTATATTTTTGGAGAATATTTCATCAAGACTTATTTTTCTTTGTTCCAAGTATTGGAAATTGAATTTAAGCCATTGATGTTAGTTCCCCTGAAGATGATGGCTTTTTATATTCAACATAGAAATGTGAACAAATATTTTGATTACAATACCTATATTGTAGAAGGGATCCATAAGGTGCTAGTGGTATTAAAGGGTAATGATAGTAGATTTAAGTGATACTACATGTTCTACAATATTTTTCTATATTATGGGAAGAAAGTATAGAGAAAGGTACTGCAATTGTAACTACAAACTCCTAAAGGAATCCTTATGCCAATTTAAGGGAAAAGTCTTATTTGGGATGTGCATTCCAAGGCATCTAATTATGTTGGATTTGAAGAATATTTTTGTGCAATTAATACTAATGTCTATGAGTTTTCAACATAGTATATTATCTGACAAGGTGATAACATTATTGAGGCTAAGGGATACCAGAGAAATGTTTTGACCATAATTAAGGTGACTCATTTCTACACTTTGAAATTACAATTACTAGCGTTCATGGAGCAGGTGTAGAGCCCAATATATTGCCAAAATATTTCCAAAAAAAAAAACATTCATGGAAATCATGTGGTAGCTAAATAAGTTTGATAAGCTCCATCTGAAAAAATAGAAGGGCTCCTTTTTACAACCTCAATTATGTTTTTTATTTCTCAATTACTTTAAAAAGAGTGATTGGAGCTACTGGCACCAAGGTTCTAGAATTGCATGATGAAATTAGACAAGAAGAGAAATTGTGACTCAAAATTTATTCAAGCATCTTAAGGTTTCTAGAATGATTTTTCTTTGAAAGAAGATATGAGAATAATATGCATGAAGAGGGGTCGAGTCAGAAACCAACAAGACATCAAAGAAATAGAGCCCATACATCTCCCATCCATAGAGCTAATTATGCTTATAATTTTCTTGTTTCATGATCATTTTTGAAAATTAGAATCTGGCTATGACCAAGAAGATATTTTATTGTCAACATCCTTATGTTTATTCAAATTCATTTGTCATATTTTCATAATTAATTTTGTAGCCACCATTTGAACTTGTTCCTAGGGATTCTAGAAAGAAACATATTCCAATCAAGGGAACCATCACCCCAAATCAATAAATTTTAGCCCTAATTTGCAAGTTAGCCATTGTTCCTTTAGCCTACATTCTACCTAATTATTCAAGCATCTTATTTCAACAAAGTAGGGTACGAAGAATTATACATCAATAGATGAAGTTATGAATTTGAGTCTGGCATGAAAGAAGATACAAACTATGATGAGCCCAAACTTGTTTAGGGATTCTAGAAAGAAACATATTCCAATCAAGGGAACCATCACCCCAAATCAATAAATTTTAGCCCTAATTTGCAAGTTAGGTTCCTTTAGCCTACATTCTACTATTCTATTATTATTTTGTGTTTAATGGTACATTTTTCTATATTCATATTAGTTTGTTCTAAATACATAATTAGCCTAGTTAAATTTTACATCACACAAATCACATCCAATCTCAACTCATCAACCACAACACTATAAAACATAGGAACCAAAACTCAAATAAACCATTATGGCACTTACATTGAGGATATTAGTCAAGTGGTCTTATGTGATCAATTTCAGTTCCTCTCTAATGTAATGTGAGTAAAGGTGTGATTTAGATCCTAGATCCATTTTTCTCACATCAAAATTTTGGTGAACCCAATGCTTTTTATATATGCAAAATATTTTTAAATCATAAGTATTTCTTTGTAAAAGCTAAGTGTAGTCCTAGGTTGTTTTAATTTGTAAAGGTACATGCATATTTTAGTAAAAATCAGATCGAAAAAGTAAAGATTTTCATATTGTGTTTCATTTCAAAAGTTCAAAAGGTGTTATTTTTTAGTGTTTTCATGATAAATTTGGTTAGTAACAAAGTATTAAAATATGGAAATTGTAGTTTAAACATATTGCATTACTTTAAAAACATAAAATTTTATGCATTTTTTTGTTTCGCATAAAAAAATTAGGTTTTTGTGTGTTTCCAAAAATATGTTGATTTTCAGACCTGAACCTATGCAATCTTAGATCCTCAGACACTATAGTTGATTTTGATATTTTTAAACTATTAAAATATTGCACCTATGATCTAGAGAACCACAACCCTTGTCCAACTAATTTTTATCTAAACTTTAGTCATAGTTCTATCTCTACGATTTCTATCCAAATTTGTTTCCTATTTCTAAATTTAGTTTTAGTTTTTGGGTATGTGTAGGATCATGATGGGGAAAAAAATGGCAAGATGATGGGTATGTGGCTGATGAATTCTTTTTACCAAAAATTGATGAAACGAAAAGGGTTTTTAAAGGAGATTCTCATCTTTCCACCAATATAAATTATACTTTACTTTGAATTTAATAAGTAATTATTATTTATTTTCTATTCAAATTACGACTAAAGTCTTGATTGAAAAAAATCTATAGCTTTCAAATGGTATCACATTTTTTGAATCCAAAACATGCATCACATTATATGTTTCACATAATATAAGATTAAAAAATAGAAAATTTGAATTTCATGAACTTTTGACCAAAAAAAGGTGGTTAGACATACGAGTTTTTTATATTTTTTAAAAGTTGTAATAAAAAAATCATAATTAATTATTTAATTGGAAAGCAATTACAAAAAAATATGCATCACATTAGGACATGAGTCCTCTACTCATATCTAAAATCTTATAAAAAAATACTATCATTTTATTGTGGTTAGGGTGGTAAGACAGACACCTACTTCTTATTTTTTCCCTAAAATTTAAGTACTACTGCATTGAAATTTCAAATTTTCACCAAATAGATTTTGTTTTTTTAAAACAAATCTAGTAGTTTAGAAACTACATTAAATTTGCTACAGATTCTATTCTTACATGTTTTTGAAATAATATAGATAACTTATTCAAAATTTTATGTCAAGTTTCCTAACTTTGATTTGTCTGATTTTTTTGCCACTTAAGGCCCTGTTTTTTCCATGATGATCCTCCACATACCCTTTTTTCACTTTCATATATTTTTCTCTCCATTCTATGAGCACTTAAGTGTCTTAAATATTGTAATATATTAATTAGCTTCACAACCTAACATGTCCCATATCCTATACCCCTATGTGATGTAGGTTCATACTTATGGCTTCCCATGATGCAATTACATCAGTTGTTGAACATGATTCATATAATTATTTCACTCAAGGAGTTACACTAATACAATCCATCTTTGATTCTCTTCCTATGTTAACTATGCCTTCGTCCTCACCTAAAATTCATGTGGACTTAGAAGTTGTTATTGTACATGTCCTTGAAGATAAACTTAAATAATTAGAAAAACATCTATATGCTGAACATATATTGTCATTGATGTCATTGGAGTGATGTCTAACAGAGGAATGTTCACTAAAGGTTCAATAAATCAATGATAATTAAATGTAATTACTTTTTTCATGTCATGTGTTTGAAATCAAGAAGTATTATGACAAGTTGTGTGATTAGATGGAAAATGCTAATGTTATCATTAATGGGAATAAGGCTACTTGTGAAATTTTTGTATTATGTTTTTAATATCATATTGTATTTATTCAAGTTGTTGGATGTGGTCTAGAAGTGTTTCCAATAGTTTTATGTGGTTTTCTACTCATGCACTATATTATTGTATAATAGTATTTGGCTCCACATTCTACCACAATTGAATTTTATGGATTGGAATTTGGACCTAAAGTAGGTTACTCATGATGTATAAAATTCCAGAGTTTTTGAAGTTGAGCTTTAGCATATACAAAGTTAGAAGTAACATACATGGTGAAAAATCGGTGTTAAAAGGGTATGAAAATGTGGGGTTCACCAAAATGATAAGAAATGGACCTATCTTCCACTATTTCATTATGAAATGAGATCCACACTGTGAAATTGTTGGGAAATATGGCTGGAAATATTAGAAAGAAACATTTGAGATCAGTAGTGCCTTTGATAGAAGACACGTACTAGTATGCCAGAAAGCAAAATTAGACATAGTTCATTTCCCACATTAATTCTTTTGAGAGAAACTCATGCTTAACCAGTTTCAACAACACCATTAATAGATTCAGCAAACAAAACCAATGACCATGAAAGATGAAACAAAAGACATGAATAGACACATATAAGTGGGGAAAACCCTTTTGGGTAAAAAACCCCACACTCCAAAAGACCAAATCACCATTGTATTATTAAAAATATATATATATATAGTTACAATATAATATCAAGCTCAAGGCCTTTATAGATTTTACATATTATTTCATTTTTGAGAACATTTGGCAGCATAACCCATCACGACCACCTCCCTTAGTGAGAGACATCTAATTTGGCTACAAAGTCTCACAGATGGACCACTAGCCTCTCAACCTCTCTCTCATACAACCGCTCAACCTTCACCTCCTATGAGATTCATCTCTCTCTTGGCTACCTAACCTCTCATCCTCAACCTAGCCTCTCGACTTGCACCCAACATCTCATCTTGCAACTAACTTCTCCGGCTACTTGGTGTTGCTAGTATGAGCAAGTTTGGTGGTGTTGTCATTAGTATTGTCATTGATGTCAACACAGTGAACAATATGTTGTATATTGTGCATGTATAGTTGAGAATTTGTTGAGATGTTGTGTGTACATGGAGCCATCTTTATGATGTTGTAGATCTACTGAAATGATGAGTTTCCAAGTGCTTTTGAGAAAATTAATAAAGAATGAAGTCAGAGTTATGTATGGGTTCAAAATGTGCTCCAGTATGTGCTATGCATTTCTTTTGTGCTGATCTTATGCTTGTGCAGATTTGAAGGGTTGTTGTTGATGATATAATGGGGATATCTCTTGATTTGTAGCTTTTGGTTTGATGGACTATGAAAGTTGTGTTTATCGGTGTGTGAACTAGTTTGGCAGAGTTTCTTTTCTGTGGACTAGGAGAAATGTTTCTGCTCCGCAGTCCTCCAATGTTTTGTTTTACATCTTGCAAATTTTATCCTCTAATGGTGTTCTATAGGTTCTATCAAAGATGTTTGGGGTTTGGTGATTTGGAAGTTGAGTTTCAAGTTGTATGTGTTTTTAGAGTTTAGATGGACTGATGGAAGGAGTTTTGTGTTCAAAGGTTGTTACACTTGTTGAGGATGTATTTGAAGGAACCTGAGAAGTGTTCTCATGCATAATGAAGCATGTTGCATTGTCTGTGTGTTATCTTTTTGTTAGGAAGCATGTACTTCTATGCTCATTTGTGTTTTTATTAGGTTTGGTTGACTTAGTGTTTACACTTCATATGAAGAATTAAAATTTAATTAAGGAAGCATGTGGTTGATCTGAGACACTATTTTTGGTCTTGGTTAACTATTTAATTGGTACACTCTCATTTCTTTCCGTCGTGGGAATGTTGAGCTTATGCCAACCTAATTTGAATTTATGAAATGAAGTGTATGTGGCTAACCTTGGAGAAATTTCTAAGCTTGAAGATGGCATAAATGCAAGTTGAGGTGTGAAGGATTAAAATTATACAAAAATAACGAATTAAGCCACAAGTGAAGAGTAGAAGTGTGCAAAAGTGACTTGAGGCAGGAATACTTCATTATGTTAGATTTCTAAAAGTGGTGAGCTGAAGGTTTCTGCAATCTTCTATTCAAGGCTGTAAATGTGTGTAAAGTTTTGTGGTGGATCTTTCTGTTATCTTTTATATCTTTAGGTAGTGAACCTCCCTATTTGACAATGAGTCCTTTTGTAGATAGTGATCCTTTGTATTTGGGAAGTGAGTCCTTGGAATCAAGCCTCTTGTATTCAGTTTTTCTATCACTTTATATTGTGAGTTAATCCTCATCGTCATTTTTCCCTCATTAGGTTTTCCACGTAAAATATGTTGTTCATTGTGTTAATTTTTCTTTCTGTTATCTACATTTCATGTTCATACTTAATAATAGAACAATGTGGTTGTGAAATTGATAAGTGTTGAAGTTTTCTATTTGAATTTGGTGACAACTGATTAAGCCCCACTTCTTAGTTGTCTTGTGCCTTTTAACAATTGGTATCAAAGCTTTGGTTCCTTGGTGTAGAGCTTAACCACTTAAGGAAGACCTGATGGTGCATAAGTTGGTGATCCCCATGTTTGATGGATCTAATTACATTGAATGGAAAGTACAGATGACAAGATATATTATCTCTCTTGGTTACAAGACCTTGAAGGCTATTGAGATGAAGTATGTTTCTCTAGTGAGTGGTCTTACTACTGCAAATGAGGTTTCTGCTTATGAGGAGAACAAAAAATTGAGGTATGTTATCTTAGTGCTTTATCTAAAACTGAGTGAACTAAGGTTCTTTCTCTGGACACTACTCATGAAGTTTGGAAGAACTTAGAAGAACTGTATGAAGGAAATGAAAGAGTAAAATTGACAAAGAAGCTGATGGAAAAGCGTATATATGAGAATTTGAAAATGGAAGAAGGCGAATATTTTTTAAGCTATTTTAAGAATCAAGGGGGGAAAATGACTAATTGAGAATATTTTAATAACCCTACCTGAGTGTTACAGTGATAAGATCTTAGTTATTGAAGAAATGTATGATCCTAAGAAGTATACTAAAGAACAATTATTTGGCACCATGACAACATTTGAGATGAGAAAGTTTGGAAAGGAGGAAAAGACAAAAACTACATTTAAAGGAAAAAAGACTGAGGATGATCTAAATACTGATGTTTCTAATGAGTTGGAAGCGAATTTTACCAAGAAGTTGAAGAAAGGTACTGGTAAGTATAAAGGTATGTTTCCCTTTAAATGTTTTAGTTGTGGTAATATTGGTCATTATGCTTCAAGATGTCAAAATAGAGTTGTACATAAGAATAACAAGGATTATAAAGATAAGGATAGAAAGGATAAGAAATATAAGAAGCTATATTATGTTAAAGAAGAAGCTAGAATCTTCGATGATGAATTTGATAATGGGGGTGATGATAACGAATGATTTTTTCTAGCTTTGGAGAGTAAATTTGTTTCTGCTAACCCTAGAAAATGTGCAAGACAGAATGTTTCAGATAACAAAAGGAATGAGATGGAAGGTACTTTGGTCACCACCTTTCATGCGAGACATGATGAATAATATTGGATGATTGATAATGGATGCTCTAATCAAATGACCGGAGATAAAATTAAGTTTAATAAACTCAAAAAGTATCATGGTGGTTTGGTCATGCTTGGTGATGATTCAAAAGCAAAGAGTGTTTGTAAAGGTACCTGATTATTTTTCATGGAATTGTATAGGAGTAAATTTTCACCCCATGTGAAAATTCCCCTTTTTTGTTTCTCCACTTTAGAAAACCAAGCTCGAAGGATAAATTCCACTTAATCCCGCTACTTTTATCCCACTTGGCACCTATTTTGAGCATCCATAAAGGAATTTATATCAAGGACACTCGTGTGACACATAGACATCTGCACAACACACTTACATCCTTGGTAGATTCCTGAGGTTGAAGTTGTAGAGGTGTTACACTTCTCATTGGTAGTTGATTGGTTATTCCCTCAGTTGACTGAATCGAATATGGTCATTTTCTTCCTCTCTCCTTCAAATTCACTCATTCAACAAGCATTTCATCCTCTAAGCTTTCAACTCAACTCATTCACACTCTCTTGCATTCACTTCAAGCACTTCAAGAAGCACTTTTGCACTCCATAGCAGCAACTTCCTCACTCCATCACTTTGATAGAGCAAGTGTGGAACAACACCATTGTAGTAGAGGCTCAATTACTCTCATTCTCTCCTCCATTATCCTTGAGTGCTCTTGGTGGAGGTGGTAATCTTTCCACTCCTCTCCTCTATCACTTGGTGAGTAAATAAATTTATTGTTTTGTATTGTTTAGTGTTTGTTGCTCTATTTCCTTTCTTTATCATACTATCTCTCCATCATTGCAAACTTGGCTATTAGTGGAGGTGGGAACACCAAAGAAAGGGTCTAATTAAGGTAGACACCTTAACAAATCCAACCAAGTTTCCCTCTTTCTGTGTGTAGGAGAACATGCATTTGAGACTAGCTGGTGAATAGGCTCTTCTACAAGATCATCTTTGTCACCCTAGCATTGGTATATCTACTTCATCACATACATTTGTGCATTTCATATTTCATAGTGTTATTTTGTTCTCTTAAAAACCACTAGCTAGGAAGTTAGTCATATTTCTAGCTTTCAACCTTGTCTCTTTAGTCCTCTGGTCA
This sequence comes from Sequoia sempervirens, assembly GCA_007258455.2. Lineage (NCBI taxonomy): Eukaryota > Viridiplantae > Streptophyta > Pinopsida > Cupressales > Cupressaceae > Sequoia > Sequoia sempervirens. The sequence continues at coordinate 175,375,170 of VDFB02058242.1, read as the reverse complement.
TAGGGATGCCATAACACTTGAGAGAAGCCAGTGCACTGCGCTGTCATCTTAGGATTGTGCTTTCATCCTTGGGTAGAGAGCTTCTTGAGGAATTGTGTTGAACTCAAAAATTTGGCTCATCTATCCTATTTCTGAGTCTTGGGTCTACAGAGTAATCGAAGGGCCTTATGGTCCTCATTATTCTTGTCTTGTATTTCCTGACATCCCTTTTACCTAAGGTAAGATAGGGAAGCCTTCCACTCTTGGCCCTCCATGACCTGGGGTCTTTCACGTGGTCTATCCCCTACCTTACATTTTGGTGAACTTGATGTGAACCATCTTGGTTCCATTTTGCTATACCGAAAGACACTTTTGTCATATTCTAGGAGAGTTTTAGGTGTGTGTGTTGTGGGGATTTTCTCCTCATAACGCAATCTACAACCCCTAGTGTGTGTAGTTGGAAGGTTCCAAAAGTATTGTGTGATGAAACCATAGTTGGGTCACTATCCTGTCCTATCACCTTTTGGGGGCTCTATGAAAGCATTGTCTAGTGTGTGTGATGGCTTCATTCTTACCCCAATCTATCCCCTCTATGTACCTTGTGAATAGCTATAATAATATAACCTTCACTTCATAGGACCCGCTGATGGGTTTCAATAGGGAACCATCTCCTCTATACATTCTTGCATGCATCAATGAGAACATTGTAGCTAGTGTTCTCATTGATCTGACATCTCAAGTAAACATTATAACTGAGGAGATTATGCTTATCAATTTCCTACATATACATGGGTATGGTGCACCTATGAGTACCATTCGCACACACGACATACTTTTTGTACCTCCCTTGGGTAGTATTGTCTTATCAGTTTTGGTTGGACCTAAAACTATAAATCTCCTATTTGATATCATCCCTAGATCCAAACTCTTTAGGGAAAAACTGGGTATACCTTGGTTAGGGGCTATGAATGTCATACCCTTGGTCATGCATAAATGCCTAAAATTTATCCACGAGCATTTTTTTCATGTAATACATGACACTGGTTACAGACCGCTGGTTGCTCATGATAGCTACACCTTGGATAACTATTGGCATGTGCATGTGGGTCTTCTTTTGCCCAAAAGGTACCTTCTATACCAAATTTATCAGAATTATAAGAGAGGGTGTTTGGTGGTGAGAGTAAGATACTCACCTTTGCCCTATACTATTTCACATAGGCCTTGCCTAAAAGTTGTCAACGATGCCACCAAGGCATGTAAGAGAAAAGAAGAGAAGTGGTTTCAAGATCCTCCTTCTTCCTCTTTCACTAGTTAGTCTAATGCTTTCTCCCTCTTTGCTTTGCTATGGTACCATTGAATTCCACCCCTCACCCATTAGAGAATCTTATGGTGCCCGCTCGGTGAGAATCTAAGCATACTGCATTTAAACTTCTTGTGTTACCTACATAGTCTAGGCTTGTCCAATATAGCGGTAAGAAGGTCCCCATGGAGAGTCCTCTATGTCTCGGCCTTCACAGCCTCCTACTTCTCCTACTCCTAAAGCAGCAAGCAGGAAGAGGCCCACTGCTAAGGCCGTTGATCTGACTCTTCCTGTTGCTCCTCAACCTACTCCTCCTACTCCCCTATAGGAGTTTGTTCCTCTGCTGGAGATAGTTGTAGTGGACATTCCTATGGTTGATTAGGAGCCTTTCATTCCTTCGTAACCTTTGACCTCTAGTTCAAAGATTCATAGAAACCTCCTTATCTGCAAGCACAAGTGCCAACAAAAATCCTATCTAACTGAGTAGCCCGCCTCACAAAGGAAGGAAGAAGAGATGGCCACCCATGCTTTACGGCTTCCTGCAACATCCTCTTCTTTCCTTCCCTCTGCCTCTCTTCAATCTAGTTTCACATCACTTTCGGCTTCCACTATGAGTGTGAATGCACCTAACCCTAATGGGGTATAGGTGTTCATTGCTCCATTCATGGAGCCACCCCTGTTGATGTCTATTCCTGATGTCCTACCTTTCCTAAGACTCATAGACATGAAAAACACTTCGATGGTGTCTACTATGGTTTTCTTTACCTTCTCTTCCTATGCACCTTTTTCCTTGTCTATGAGGAGCTTGCATCCTCTAAAAAAGTAGAAGGTGGAGAGTAGTTCCTCTTGCAATGGAGATCGAAAGAGTAGCCCTCTTTCTTTGGAAGGTGGTCTTGTTCTGACTTGTTTTGTCCTAATGGTGGAATCAATCTCGGCTTCCTTCAAGTTCATCACTGCTCCCGAGTTGTTTGATGAGCCTAGTGGTGAATCCCAGGATCTTCCTACCCCATCCATTGAGGTTAAACATGGGACTCCCATAAAATGCATGTTTAACTATGTGGATGAAGTTCTGGCCTTGTTAGTGATCTTTGCAAGAGCTCGGCAGAGAGGACCTTGCGGGCCCCTCTTTCTTGGGCCTTATTGCTAGAGGGTTGGAAGCTCCTCCCCTTAACATCACACCCTTGCAAGCTCATCCTCCTTCTCCCTATGATGATCTAGAGTGGGAATTGGAAAACCTCTTGGTTGATCAGTGTTAGGGGAGGCCCTCTTCTTGATCTTTAGATTAGATGTGTGTGTTGTGATTTGTTTTCCCCATGATTGTGCTATGTGTGCTTGGATGACCCTTGCTACCCCTATTGGTGCTTGGATACAGGAATGATATTTATGTCCTAAACCTTCCTCTATTTATATCATCATTCTTCCATCTTTGTGATTGTTTTTCGGTAAATTGGGGGTGATGTAAAGCATTGGACGCATTTAGGTTTCCCTTACATGTTGACCCAATTTTTTATTTTTACTTTGTCTTCTTGTGCATTCCTCACATGGTCTGATGTAGTAGGGGGTTGATGATAGTTCATTTATATACTATTACTATACATATATATATATTTATGACTAATTATGACCCTGAAATATCAGGCTACCCCTGTGACCTTTTTTTTTTGTCTTTTTATGTTTTCTTTCTCTTTATCTTTCTCTCAAATTCTTTGCTTGAGTTGTCCCTTTCATGTGTGTAAAATATACTCCTACAACACTTTGATTTTAAGAAAATTAATTCATTGTCAATGAATCTTTTCTTGAGAATATTCATAAACTCTTCTTAGAAGAATCGTATTCACAACTTGAAACCCTAATAGAACATGTTTCCCTCATCATGGGTTCATAAAGAAAGAACTTGACAACCTTCCTCTGAAGTAGGAATAGATTTGACCTTCCCCTCACATGGGGGAATACTCTTCCTTTCAAATTCCATGATGAAGTAAACTTATTTTGAAAGGATTCCTTGATGATGAATCAATTCGAGAAAGAATACATCTACTTTCGAATTATGCATCCCTTGAGTGGACCCCTTCTTTACACTGAGTTCTTGAGGGACCCCTTTGAAAGTTTTCCAACTTGTTGGTAGTCTGTGTGACTATTCGCTTACTCACCTGTGTGGCTGCTTCCTGACATGTTCTATCTGAGGATAAATGTTTCACCATTTCTTGACTCTATAGAGTTTTCCTTCCTTTGGCTTCCTCCATGTGAGAGATCTTGGGAGATACCTCCCTACAATTTTGAGAACCTACAGGGAACTTCTTTTGAGCTTCCTCCATGCAAGAGATCTTGGTGGTCACTCCCCTATAGGTCTATGGGTATGTAGGGCACTTTCCTTGGGTATTTTTCATCTAAGAGATCTTGGAGGATTCCTTCCTTATAGGCCTAAGAGCCTGTGAGGGGCTTGCTTCTCGGGGATTCTTCCATGTGAGAGATCTTAGGGGTTACCTCCTTATAGGTCTACAAGCATGTATGACATTTTCATGCTTCAACTTCATAGTTCTGGGAAGCTATGAAGTCCTTTGCTTGTCCTACACCTTCAAGTTTGTTAGATCATGGTCTACTTCCTCGATGGTTTAGGTATACGTTTCTAAACTCTACTAATTTCTCGATGTACTTTATTGATCAATCATCAGTATTTGTGCTCTCTAGAGTGGGGGAAAAATGTATAGGAGTAAATTTTCACCCCATGTGAAAATTCCCCTTTTCCCTTTTTCCACTTTAGAAAACCAAGCTCAAAGGCTAAATTCCACCTAAGCCTGCTACTTTCATCCCACTTGGTGCCTATTTTGAGCATCAAAAGAGGAATTTCTACCAAGGATGCCCACACGATGCGTAGAAATCTACATGACACACTTAAATCCCTTAAAGATTCTTGTGGTTGAAGTTGCAAAGGCATTACAATTATCATTGGCAGTTGATTGGTAACACCCTCCTCGGTCGACCAACCTGAATATGGCCATTTTCTTCCTCTCTCCTTCAAATTCACTCCTTCAAAAAGCATTTCATCCTCTAAGCTTTCAACTCAACTCATTCACACTCTCTTGTATTCATTTCAAGCACTTCAAGTAGCACTTTTGCAATTTATAGAAGCAACTTCCTCACTCCATCACTTTAGTAGAGCAAGTGTGGGACAACATCATTGCAACAGAGGCTTGAGTACTCTAATTCTCTCCTCCATTAGCCTTGAGTGCTCTTCATGGAGGTGGTAAGCTTTCCACTCCTCTCCTCGATCACTTGGTTGAGTAAGCACATTTACTATTTTGTAGTGTTTAGTGTTCTTTTCTCTATTTCCTTTCTTTATCATACTATCCCTCCATCATTGCAAACTTGGATTTCCATGGAGGCGGGAAGACCAAAGCGGGGCTCTGATTGAGGTATACCCCTTAACAATCGTAATTGAATTTCCCTCTTTCTTTGTGTAGGAGAACGTGCATTCAAGGCTAGCTGGTGAATAGGCTCTTCTACGAGATCATCTTTGTCACCCTAGCATTGGTATATCTACTTCATCACATACATTTGTACATTTTATATTTTATAGTTTTATTTTGTTCTCTTGAAAACCACTAGTTGGGTCGTTAGTCAGTTTTTTAGTGTTATACCTTATTTCTTTAGTCCTCCAATCTTATGGACACTAGCGCACTTGAGAGACACCAGCATGCCACATTGTCATCCGAAGATCATGCTTTCATCCTCAAGCAGAAAACTTCATGAGGTGTAATGTTGAACCAAAAAATTGGCTCACCTAGCCCATTTTTTAGTCTTGGGTCTATAGAGTAATCAAAGGTCCTTACTGTCTTCATTATTCTCATCCTGCATTTCCCAACATCCAGTTTAGCTAAGGTAAGATAGGGTAGCCTTTCGCTCTTGTCCCTCCATGACCTGGGGTCTTGCAGGCGGTCGGTCCCCCCTACATTACACGAATACACTACATTGATCATGTATATTATGTAAATGGCTTAAGGCATAACCTTTTGAGTGTTGATAACATCTGTGGAAAAGGTTTTCAACTTCTCTTTTAGAATAATACCTGTGAAATTAGAGAAAGATCAATAGATGGTTGTTGCAATAAGGAGAACTCATGGAAACATCTATCAGCTTAAGGGTGTTGATGGTCAGTGCATTGTATCTCAAGTCAATGAAAGCTTGTTGTGGCACCAAAGAATGGGACATGTAAACTTTGATAATCTGGTTAGAATCAATTCAAGAGATGTTGTCTGAGGTCTACCTAAAATAACAAGGCTTGTTATTACTATTTGCAGAAGTTGTTAGTTAGGGAAACAAACAAGATGCAGTTTTAAGGGAAAAGAGCAATCTACCACCTGAATGTTGGAATTAATTCATACAAATCTCTATGGTCTGACTAGAATAGGAACCCTAAATGTTGATAGGTATTTCATACTCCTTATTTTTTATTATTCTTGAATGACATGGGTTTCTTTTCTTAGAGAGAAGACTCAGGCTCTAGATAGGTTTAAAGTGTTCAAATCAAGAGTGGAAAATGAAATGAACCTAAGATTTAAATGTTTGAGATTTGATAGAGGTGGAGAATTCACTTCTAGTGAATTTAATGAATTTTTTGAAGAGAATGGCAAAAAAAGAAACTTCTCTACTCTAAGAACTCCTCAGCAGAATGGAGTTGTTGAGAGTAAAATCTAGATGGTACAAGAAGATGCAAGAATGTACCTGATGTGTACTGGAGAGAGGAGATACACACTATTGTTTATTTTCTTAACAGAGTTTAGATTAGAGGAAATAACACAAAGAATATTTTTGAGTTATGGACTCGTAAGACTCCTACTTTGAAGTACATTAAGAAATTTGGAAGCAAATGTTACATTAAAAGAGATGATGAAAATATTGAGAAGTTTGATGCTAGATGTGATGAAGGAATTTTTCTTGGGTACTCAACTAACAAAAAATCATACAAATGCTTCAATAAAAGATTAAGAAAGATTATTGAGAGTGCTAATGTAAAGGTTGATGAGGACATGCACAAACCTATTGAGATAAGTGAATTGGAACCAGATGATCCTATTGGTGTACCAGTACTTGAGGAGAATAAGGAAGAGGATGAAGAACAAAATGAAGAAGAAGAAGAAGAAGAAAATGAACTGGAACCTATTTCTAAGACTCCAAAGTATGTACAAAAGAATCATTTGAAGGAATAGATAATTGGAGATTAGAGTGAAGGTGTGAAGATACGAAGTAAAGTAGAAGTTAAGGTAAATCTATTTTTAATTTCTAAAATAGAACATAAGTCTATGTGTGAATTGAAAGTGTATGAATGAGATAAACAAATTAACAATGCATCTACACTTCTAAATAAGACATTATATCTAAGATTCAAAATAATTTAAACTATTTTAAACACAGGAACCTTCAAAAATCTGTCCTATTGCTCTCTAACTTTAAAGATTTCTCTAATCTACTTTGCTCTCAGATTTAAATAAGCTAATAGATTGTTGAAATGACACTTAAAGAATGAGAATTAAACTATTATGATTCCTAAACGCAACTAAGATGATTCTATAGTAAAAATTATGAGAAAGAAACTACTGTAAACAACCATGATTGATGAACTAAAATGCTTGATTGCTTGATGATTACTTCTATTTGCTTGATTGCTTGAATGCTTGATTGCTTGGAATATCTGTAGAGTAAGATTGCACCAATTAGGATCTTTTTCCTGTAGCCAAAAACCTATATTCATAGATTTCACGGCACACATTTGTGAAGGGGTAACACAACAGAGGTTGAGATTCAATCTAGAGAATTGAATGGTATGAGATGAGAAGGTGGAGCTGATCATGGAGGATTGTTCCTCCCCATGAAAACACCAGGCAAGATGAGAGGAAAGATTTGAGGCGGAAGATTAAGAGGATTTCCTGCAGGTTTGTCCTCGAGGCTCTTCCCGTGAATGACAGTTGAATTAATTAGATTTGAAAAATCTAATTTTATTGGTGAGTGAATAGAGGGATATGATTTATGCATTAATTTAAATATTTTTGGTTTATTTAAATTTAGCAAAAAGAGGAATAAATAATTTAATAAAACAAACTATAGAAGTTGTTTATTAAATTAAGGAAAATGATAATTAAATTAAAGATTCTAGGATATCTTTATTTAATTAAGAAGAAATGTGATGAAATAATTAAATATCACAAATTATTGAAGCTTGTGTATTTAATTTAAGATAGAATTAATAGATAAAGTATAAAAGAAATAATAATGATAATAATTAAATAAAACAAAGTATTTAATTTTGTTTATTTAATTAAGAGGGAAATAATATGATAAAATAGAAGAATTAATAATGAACTTAATATAAATAAATATTTCTATTTATTTATTAAGTAGATGAATTTAAGATTAATTAATCAAATAAGTTGTATTTAATTAATTAGATTCTCCAGACCATTTTTAGGTGTCTACATTTTGCCCCTCTTTGAAGTGATGTGTTTACGCATTGCTTCAAAGAAAATTTTGCATCAGCTGCCAGTATTGACAAAAAGTTTAAAATATGCCCCTGATTTGCCCCAAATGTTGAATTTTGAAATGTAGCGATATATGCCCCCATGGGAGATAAATTAATGAAATTTGATTCTTTTTATGATTTTTCAATTTTTTTTGAATTTTTATGATGATACGATGATTTCAGAATGTTTGGATGAAGAAACGATGAAGAGACAAATTATGTCCTGATAAAATTGTGCAAAAATGCCCCACTGATAGATAAAAATTAATTTCGCAGGAAGAAATTAAATAAATCCCACAAAAAAAATCCCACAAAAAGAACCTATAAAAGTTAAAAAGGTCATTTTCAAAAGTCATTTGTGCATTTGACTTTGAGAAACTTGTGATAGAGACCTTTAGTGTGCTAGGAGCTGTAGGATGCCAATCCCCTACCACACCCACCGACTCGAGCGTGTGTGACGTCACCAACGTCCCGCCAACTATGGACCTCCGGTATGTACCCCAAAGCCTCCTCCTAATTCGTGCTTGTACCTTTTAGTTTTTTCACATTTTTACTATTTTAGCGCCCGACCAGTGCGGAATAGCACGTCAACGGCCTGACATAGCACGTCGGTCATCTGTTTTAGCACATGAGAGTTTTAGCGCATCAGCAGAATTCTATAACGCGTCACTAGGCTAGTGTAGTGCGTCAAAAATTTTAGTGCTTTAGGTAGATTCTGTAGCGTCCCCGTAGGATAGATTAGTGCATCAAAAATTTTAGCGCCTTTAGTAGATAGGTTAGCGCACCATAGGTCTATTTTAGCACCCCACCAGAAATAGCACTCCCGAGCTCTATTATAGCGTGCCAACAAGACAGCATAGCACCCCAATAGTTTTAGTACACCAACCAAATCTCTCATCGCGACAGCCAAAAACTATAGCACATCAAAAATATTAGCACTACGTTCACCTGTTTTAGTGCGTGGAAAAATAGATTGATGAAAAATTATGAATCTTGATTTTTATTTCATTAATGTGTTGTTCACTCCATCCATTTTAGTTTGATCTAACTAATTAAATGGTAAATGATTGCATGATAAGAAAGATCCATTGATTGATTGATAACAATTACCCTCATGATAGCCAAGGAATAATTTGAAAATTTGATGAAATAAACCTAATTGATAGATAAGGGTTCATTTTTTATTAATTGATCGTATGATAGATAAGCACATTTTTAGAAATTGATGACCTCATGATAGGTGAGGGTCAATATTCTGATGATAATGTATTGATCTGTAAAATGTTTCTATGATAACAGGAGAATTTAGATGTTGTCCAGGTGCGAGAGCAATTCCCTTAACCTTTTGATATGATACCATGACTTTCACCGGATGAGAGGCAACATTTTACTGATTGCGGTTTAGCATCATTATTAGACATGCCCCATATTAGACTTAATAGGGGTCTACTTACAGCTTTAGTAGAGCGGTGGCATAGTGACCACAACACCTTCCATTTACCTACTGGTGAGATGACTGTGACACTAGAGGATGTATGGCGTATCCTTCGCATTCCTTTTGTTGGCAAGATTGTTGTGCATGATTCAAAGGAGTGGGGTGGGATATATTCCATTCAGAGAGTTTTTCAGGATCCTCATATTGCAGGAGTTTGGATCCCCTGGGTAGAGATGTATAATTCATATGCTCCACTTCCTTCAATTTTGGCAGGCTTTATTGGTGGATTCCTTTGTCCTAATAAGAGGTCAAAGGGTTTATCTCTTGGATGGGGTTGGGTACTAGAGGGTATGATGGTACACAGGATGAGATATGCTTGGGGCATGTGTATGCTTGCTCAATTATATCATGATTTGCACTGGATCGTGTACCTAGGAGGTAGCAGTTTATCAGCCGAAGCTACACTTCTTCAAGTATGGGCATGGGAGCATATTGCTATCATGCATCCTAAGCTGATGTTATCAAGACCAATGACGAGACCCTATGTGTTCCATTACAGAGGCAGGCCTACCCAGCATATGATGGGTAAGCTAGATTATTGGAGATGGGTTCTTGATGATGTGGAGACAGTGACCTAGCATCCCTATTTAGATTGTGATGACTGGGATGAGGATGATATTGAGTTGGGATATTAGGTCGACTCGATGTATTTGATCAGGAAGAGCTCCAAGATTTTGGAGCGATTCCTAATTCGCTACGTCTACAGGCAGTATGGGATTGTTCAGTGTATACCACAGGGAGTAGTGCATTATGGACGATGATGGATATATGCTAATGATTGGGGTCCATGCTTGCCTTATGAGGCACTTATTGAGGGTTATCATGCTCTTCAGCCATCGGCATGGGATATGCGGTGAGATATTGTAGAGGCACCCATTACTCCTAATTATGGATAGTACTTAGCTCTACACCCACCTCCTCATATTACCATTCCAGATGAGCCAACACCAGCAGTTGCAGAGGGTGGTCACGGTGGTCACACACAAAGGAGAGAGGAGGATGTAGATGTTGATGTGGAGGGTAGTGATGAGAGTGATAGTGATGAAAGTGATGATGATAGTTATGATGATAGTGGAGATGATGGCGGAGATTAGGGGAGATCGAAATGTAGCAGGTACCTCAGAGCCTTCGACGAGTGTGCCTCGTAAGAGGCAGGTAGTTGCTCCCTCTACAACAGAGCGATCAGAGGTTGTTGGTTTGCATGTTAAGGTTCTAACTTTATAGGGATAACTAGCACAAGTGCAGGGATTATTAGCACAGACTCAGGCCCAAATGCAGGCACAACTAGCTACTGCATAGACATAGATTACCTCTCTAATTGGTGAGATAGATGAGGCCAAATAGGTAGTAGAGTGAGCATAGGCTCAGCTAGCAGGTGTACGAGCACAATTGACCACTGCGCATGCACAGATTACAGCCTTGACTACAGAGTGAGATACTGCCAGACAGGCAGCAGAGACAGCATAGGCTACTGTAGAGAGATTGCAGAGAGTAGTTGATGGGACCTCTGTGGTAGATTACATGTGAGAGGCTATGCGAGCAGGTGTAGAGATTGAGTTCTACAAGAGCCGATACCATGAACTTTGCCGCCCATAGCAGAGAGTCAGTTATGCCCAGTCCCGCTCAGAGAGGACTCATTCGAGGATAGTAAGCAAAGGTGTGACACAGCCTCTCCTGAGAGATCCGAGAGATCTGAGAGATCTTGGGGCAGCCGGTGGTGGTGGTGATACTGGTGCGAGCACTACTTGAGGTCATATGTGTACCTTTTGATGTATTTCACGAGATGTATACAACCATTTTTTTGATATGATGTTATCTTCATCCTTTTCAGACTTCATTGTATACTTGACACTTGATGAGATATATATGTGCAGTGGGTTTGATTGATCCATGGTGTGTTCTACATGATTTATATGATGGATGCATTTTAATCTTTATGTTTTATGATGATATATTATACTTGTTGGGATAGATGCATTGATGATGATATGATAATGATGATGTATGCTTTTTCTAATGAAATGCAATGTATGATATTTCCAATGAGATGTATATGAATGATGTATGTATGATCTAATGAAATGCAATGTATGATATTCAAATGAGATGTAAATGAATGATGTATGTATGATCTAATGAAATGTAATGTATGATATTCAAATGAGATGTAAATGAATGATGTATGTATGATCTAATGAAATGCAATGTATGATATTCAAATGAGATGTAAATGAACAATGTATGTATGATCTAATGAAATGCAATGTATGATAAAATAATATAATATAATATGAAATGAGATGTATGTGTGTTTTATTTGGGATGAAAAATATACAATCTAGTGAATGAAGGAATTTTAATATATAATGTTTATGAAATTTAATGGATGTATGCAATGTATGTTGAATGTGAAGTATGATATGAATACTATAATGTATGATGAGATGTAGTAATGAAATGTATATGTGATATATATGATGAGATTATAAAATTCCTTCTATATATATGCAAGGAATGATGATTTTGCAACTACATGATAATAACAATGTGATGAGATGTAAATATGATAAATATAATGTATATATGATATCACGAAATGAGATGTTTATTGTGAAATTAATGATGAGATGAAGAAATGATTTTATATGCATGTCATTATGAAAATTGTATGTGTCAAGTATACTCAATCTTGAATAAGAAAAAAAATAACATTATTTGCAAATGAATCTTTGTAACTTGTGTAACCAATACTTTGCAAATGTATTATTATGAATGCCATCTATTTTTACCATGCAAACCTAAGTTTCATTTCAACAATCTTTTTATTTTGCTTTGTATCATCACTGAGCTTTTAAAAATGTTGAAAGCGAATACGAGCATCAATGATATGAGATAGACCAATGATGACCTGAGTATTTCTTTCATGATATTTGATATTGCAAGTGAACACAAGCATCAAGGTATAATTAAACCGAGATGACCTGAGCATTTCTTGCATAAACAGACAAGAATTAATCATTATCTTAAGTGAATTAGAATGTCATCCATGATACTTGGTAGAGCACTTCCTGCGACAATTCACAAAATAATAATGACTAACTCACAAACAACAAACAAAGAAAAAGTATCATTCTCCTTCCTTGCTCCTCTAGTTTAATACATCATTGAGTAACTCCAAAGAAATGATACGCAAATGATAAAATAAAAAGTACAACAATTCAAATTCTACTTAATGTATTTTCAAATCATTATTCAGATTAGATCATTGATGTTAAAATGTGTGTGCTGATGTTTGCATGATACTCTCAGATGTTTGACCAAAGAACGTAACCTAAAGACCTATCCTAGGGGCCTCAGGGACTGATCAAAGATTAGTCTTGCCTATGTTATACATGCAGAGACCACATAGTTGGACTGACACAGACTCTATTTTTGTGTTTTGAGGTTTTTGAATGTTTTTTTGTTTTGATTGTCTTAGATTTTCTGATGTTTTTGGATTTTGACAAAAATTTTGATGTTTTTGGATTTTGACAAATTTTATGATGTTTTTGGATTTTGACAAATTTTATGATGTTTTTGGATTTTGACAAATTTTTTGATGTTTTTGGATGTTGACAAATTTTATGATGTTTTTGGATTTTGACAAATTTTATGATGTTTTTGGTTGCTTTTCAAGTATCGCCACTCATTGTTGTCATGTCTGATTGTCCCCATTTAAGTTGAAAGTCCATTGTACCAAATAACTCTAGGATGTTGGCCCCAATCTAGGGTAAGACATGATATCCTTGCTATGATATGGATAGTGATAATAATTATCTCAAATGATAGATGGAAATGATATGAAAGGAAACAATCGTAACAAAACTGTACCCAATAGATAGAAGAGCTGGTGAAAATCACAAGTAGCGCATGTTTGCCAGGTTTTCATCACTTGTTTTTATTGTGTCCTCATTTTTGTGTATTTTTATTTTTATTTTATTTTTCTGTCATCATGACACCTGTTTGCCAGGTTTTCATCAAGACAACCTTACCAACTGTGCACTAGGTATCCTTAAGTATAGAATCGCCTGAGATGGATGCTGTTCATGGGATCCTCCAACATATCTCCTTCTGGTGTAGACAACCGGTATGCTCCTGATCCATAGACTGATATAATGACATAAGGCCCTATCGAGTTAGGTTCAAACTTTCCCTTCTTTTCTCTGTCTGTTTGATTTATAGGGTTTTCCCATAGGACCAAGTCTCTGATCTCGAAGACTCTAGGCTTAACCCTATGATTATAGTTCCTAGACATTCTTTGTTGATAGGATGTCAAATGATTAACAACTTTTTGTTGACATTCATCAAGTAGCTCTAATTTTGGAAGTCTAGAGATCCTGTAATCCTCATCTGAAATGAGTCCCTTTAGTGAAACTCGAAGGGATGGAATTTCTACCTCAATAGGTAATATTGCCTCTGATCCATAGACAAGAGCATATGGTGTAGCTCCTGTTGGTGTTTTGATGTTAGTCCTATAAGCCCAAAGAGCAGTGTTAAGCTGAACGTGCCAATCATGCCCTACCTCATTTATAGTCTTCTTGAGAATCTTCAGGATTGTTTTGTTTGAAGCTTCTGCTTGTCCATTACCTTGAGGGTAATAACCTGGGTTGAAAAGCAATGTTGGATGTGGAACTTTTCACACAGCTCTTGGAAATCTTGGTTCTTGAAAGGCCTACCATTATCTGTGATAATCAACTGGGGTATCCCATATCTACAAATGAGATAATTAAGTATGAAGGATGTTATCTGCTTCCCAGTGATTGTGATTAAGGGAACTACCTCCACCCATTTTGTAAAATAATATGTTGCTGTGATAATGAGCTTATGTCCATTAGATGAAGATGGGTTAATTTTCCCTACCAAGTCTAATCCCCACTAACAAAATGGCCATGTAGATGCAAATGGATGGAGCTCCTGTACTGGTGCATGTATAAGATTGCCATGAATTTGACATTTTTGACATCTCTTAAAAAAATGGTAAGATTCTTGCTCCATGTTCGGCCAGTAATATCCCAAACGAAGGAGTTTCTTGGCTAAAGATAATTCGCTTGAATGTGTGCCACAAATTCCTTCATGGACCTCATGTAAAGCAGAAGTAGATTCATTATGTTCTAAACAACACAAAAGAGTACCATCTAGGCCCCGATGGTAAAGGGTGTTAGCAATAATGGTATATTTGGCAGATTGGCATATGAAGTTGTGCTTTTGGTTGCGAGAAAGATCTAGCGGTAAGATATTATCTTTTAGGTAAGTATAAATGTCTCTGTAAATGGAAGATTGGGCGTTATCCAAAAGGCTTATGGTTTGGGATTTGGGGTTTGCGTTTGCGGGATTTGATACTTGTTCCACAATAAATTGATACGTTCGATCTTGTGTTTTAGGCATTTGTAAAAGAGATGTTATTATGGCCATAGCATCTGCTACTTTATTCTCTAATCTTAGTAGCTATTCAAATTTGATATCTATGAAGTATTTCCTTAGATCATCTACTAGTCTCTTGTATAAAATTAGTGTGTCATCCTTAGTTTGGTAATCATTGTTGACTTGATAGATGATTAACTGAGAGTCTCCATACACCTGTAGCTCTGTGATTCTCCAGTCAATAGCTACTTTAATTCCAATGATTAAAGCTTCATATTCTGCCACATTGTTAGTGCAATGGAAGGTATGTTTGTAAGATCATGGAATTGTGTGCCCAAGAGGTGTGACAAATAAAATTCCTTCCCCTGATCCATGTTGTGTGTAGGATCCATCGAAGTAGAGTTGCCATGGTTGTGATGTAACATTGAGGATATCCGCATTAGAAAATTCCATGGTCATAGGATGACTATCTGAAAATGGAGCTTCTGCTAATTGGTCGGCAATGACTTGTCCTTTGATAGCTCGCCTTTCAACATATTGAATGTCAAACTCATTGAGGAGCATGACCCACTTTTCCAACCTTCCTGTTAAATCTACTTTGCTCAATAAATACTTGAGGGGATCAATTTTTGTAATGAGCTTGACAGTGTGAGTGAGCATATAGTGTCACAATTGTTGTGTTGCAAATACTACTGCTAAGCATGATTTTTTTATGAAGGTGTAATTTACTTCATGTCCATTGAGTGTCCTGCTAATGTAGTATATTGCCTATTCCTTTCCTTCTCTATCCTCTTGTGCCAACAAGGCTCCTAAAGAGATATCTGTTGTTACGATATATAGAAACAATGGCTTGTCTTTAATGGGTTGCACCAAGATTGGTGGTGTCATTAAATAATGCTTGATTTGATTGAAAGTACTCTCACACTATTCATCCCATTTAAAAGATCCATTTTTATGCAAAAGATGGTTGAATGGATGACAACGATCTGCTAGTTGAGAGATGAATCTTCTGATGGACTATAGTCAGCCTTGTAGAGATCTCAATGTGCTGATATTCTTAGGAGGTGGCATTTCCATAATGGCTGTAACTTTTGTTGGATCTACTTCAATTCCCTTTGTAGAAACTATGTATCTAAGGAGTTTTGCTGATGTTACTCCAAAGACACATTTCTTGGGATTTAATCAAGACTTTAAATTTCTCCAACCTATCAAAAATTTTGCCAAGTATCTCTAGATGTCCTTCTCTAGTGTAAGATTTGGCTAAGATGTCATCCACATAGTCCTCCATGAAGGTGTGCATCATGTCATGGAAGATTGTTGTCATAGCTTGCTGGTATGTAGCTCCTGCATTCTTTAACCCAAAAGGCATGACGTTCCAGCAAAAGGTGCCCCATGGACATGTAAATGCTGACTTTTCTTAGTCTTCAGGAGCTATTTTGATCTGATTTTATCCTAAAAATCTATCCATGAGTGATAGCATTTGATGGCCAGCTGTTAAATCTACAATCATATCTATGTTTGGCAAAGGAAAATTATCCTTTGGACATGCTCTATTTAAATCTATGAAATCCTTGCATATTATGATGGTGTGATCTAGTTTTGAAATAGGTACAATGTTGGATATCCATTCGGCATAATCAATAGATCTGATAAATCCAACATCCAGTAGTTTCTTCAAATCATGTTTGACCAATAATGTAACATGTGGATGCATCTTTCTCAGTTTCTGTTTTACTGGTTTAGTGCCAGCTGGTAAAGATAAGTGATGCATAATAAGATTTGTGTCTAAGCCTGGCATGTTAGAGTATGACCAAGAAAAATTGATGCATCGTTCTTCAAAGAATTTGATAAAATTTAGCTTTTCTGTATCTATCATGGATGCTGCCAGGTGTAGTATTCTTACTTTTTCTACTATGCCAATATCAATAGACTATGTGGGTTCTACCAACACTGATGATCTTTCATGGTAATGTTGTGGGAGGATGTCAGGCCTTCCATCCTTTGGTGCCTCAATGAGGTTTTCACCATTGGATGTGTTCTTTGTTTTTACTATTTTAGGATCTAATACTGCCACAGAATGGTTTTCACCATTAGATCCATTATTTATTTCCATACTTTTGCAACTGGAAGGCTTGGCACCCTCCTGCCTAAAAGCATCATTAAAAGAAGCATTGGTAGAACAAGTATCGGATTCTGCACAGCAAAGGTAGTTAATAATAGTGGAGTAATCAAAAACAGGGAGATTGATGGGGTGTTGGGGTTCCCACTCGATAAGCTCAGGATTTAGTAAAGGTAATGAATCATTAGATGGGTTGTGGTTAGCGATTGTGAAAGCTCAGATAGAAATGTCATCAAAGTTGTTAGTGATTATGTCGAGGCCTACAAAGGTATTTTCTTCTACATCATTTATCTCATTCGATGTCTATTCATCTTCACTTGAGTCATCAAAATTTTGTGATTCAAAGACAATAGGATTAAAACTTGAGCTTTGACCCTCCTCACGTTTGGGTGTATACTTTTTGATAACATCAATCTGAATATCTTCATAAGAAACATCTGATAAGTTGTCCCACTCATATTCATTTGAATTTGTTTTGGAGTTATCTCTCATTTGAAGAATACACTCCATAGTTCTATTGGTGAGTTCTGCTCTTGCTTCTTCTATGTATCCTAGTCCAGTTCTATCATTTTGCTAATGTGTTAAAGGTTGGGTTGGTGTTGTTGTGCCTTGTTCCCTTGATTCAAGAGAGCCCTATCCTTCTGTATATCCTAGCCCATTTGCATTATTATATTGAACTGTGAGAACTTGGATTGGTTCTATTACACTTTGTCCCCCTCATTCAAGAGGTCCTTGTCCTACTATATATCCTAGTCCAGTTTTATCCTTATGTTGGAGCGTGAGTGGTTGGATTGGTTCTATTATGCCTTGTTTCTTTAACCCAAGGGGTCCCTGTCTTGAATACCCCATCTTCTCCAAACTAGTTTTTCCCTTTCCATATTTATTTGTCTCTATAATATCACTCGTGGAAGTGGAAGCTTCCTCATCTTTATAAAGCCAATTGAGTATAGCCTTATCTTCTAATTCTTCATCTAAGTTTCTAGCCTTCACAAATTTTCCATCTAATGTCATTGTAGATTGTGCTGATTCTTGTGTGGTTGTAGATGGCTATCCATATGTTTTTAAGGAGGGTAACATCTGTGATAGATGGAAAGAGTGTCTGACACCATATTCACCCATTCCTTTGTCACTTAATTGTACTTTTTTGGTGAATTGGTGTGAGAGTGAAGCCATTTTTTCTTCAACATTTGAAGGATTAGATTGTACTACCTTGATCTCTTGTGATTTTTGTTGTTTTGGAAGCCACTTTGATATGAAGCCTTGTTGTTTCTCACCATTAGATAAATTTGATGTGCTAACTTCTCTATTGTGAGGTATTAATGTATCCTAAGATATTTTCAATGTATGGCAAGCTTGGGTGTCATTATAGTCTATTGTGATTGTTACCTCCTGTCCATTGATAGGAAATTTAAAACATTGATGATAGGTGGAAGGTACTGCTTGCATATCATGAATCCAAGGACGTCCCAACAGTATGTTGTATGTCAGTTCCCTATCTAAGACTTGAAAAACTACATTTTGTACAATAGGTCCTACTTGAATGGGTAATATGATCAATCTTTTAGAGGATCTTTCTTCCTCATCATATGCTTTGATTGTGATTTTTCTTCTTGTATCAATGGCTTCATCTGAGTATCCTATTGCATGAATCAGCATTAAGGTACAAATATTTAAACCAACCCCTCCATCTATTAGGACATGCTTTACACGGAGTTTATGGATGAGGACTTCAATGTGAAGGGCGGAATTATGTGGATGGGTGAGTGATACATCATCATGTTCAGAAAATGAAAGGCAATGAGATGTAGATAGATGTCCCACCATAGCTTGAAATTGACATACATCCAAATTGTTAGGTACCGTGGTTGATACAAGAGCTTGCTCAAGAACCTCTTTGTGTGATGGGGAAATCTTTAGAAGTTCTAAGATAGATATTTGTGCCGGTATTTTCTATAATTGATCAATGAGATTATATTGATTGGAGGGAGGATCCACAGATGAGGATGATAATGATGCTCCTTTCATTATAACTTTGGATTGTGCCCTTGTTGTGGCATTAACTCATTGGTACTCTTGTTTATCTTTGAGTGTGATTACATTAATTTGGCTTTCAGATTTTTCCATATGTTGTACCAAATTAGTAGGTGAAATGTCATCATTTTGATTGATTTGATTGCATAACTCTTCATCCTCCTTGACAATAGTAATACAAAGGATGGTTGTGTCATAAACATAACTGACATTCTTACCTTTTATATTTGCAGAAGAGGATTCTCCTTTCTGATAATTGGGTAGAGGATTTTTGAATGTTGTATGGTCTTTGTTTGGTTCCCCTCTACAAATACTTTCTTTTGTTCTATAAGGTCTTGCACTGCATGTTTTAACTGCCAACAATTTTTCAGTCATGTGGCCTTTGTTTTGATGGTAGTTACAGTAATGTGAGTCATTCCACCATGATGGTTTGACTTGAGGGTCCCAATTCCTAGCCTCTTGTACTTGAATAAGTTTTTCAACTAAAAGTTATTTGAGGGTTGATTCCAATGATTTCCCTAATGGTGTGAATTTTCGTTTATTGGATGGTCGTTGGAATGATTGGGTTTTTGTCTCTTCATTGTTTTGATTATTCCCTTGATCACTACTTTGTTTGACATTAGAATCATTGTTTTGTTTGTTTGTAGTGGTTGGTGTCAAAGTGAATACTATTTTGGATGCGTGTGTATCGATCATGGTATCAGTATTCTTATTCTTTTTCCAAAATCTTGGTTTTTCATTGTTGTTGTTAGAGGAATTGCTATTGTTTGAACCTTCAATGAAGTGTTTGATTGTTCCTCTTTTGATTAAAGCCTCTTTTATTTTGAGCCCCTTTTCAATAACTTGTTCAAATGTAGATGGACATTGCAAGTCCAATCTATAATTCATTTCATCCACTAGGTTATCAATGATCATCTCTATCTTCTCTTCTTTAGGAATAGATCTAGGGTATTTAGCAAATAGCCTTCTTCATCATTGGAGAAAGGAAAGAAACTTTTCACCCTTTTCTTGTTTGGTGTTGTAGAGTTCTTTTAGGGTCACCACATGTTGGATGTTGAATGAGAATTCTGTTATGAACCTATTGATCAGTTCTTCAAAAGATTGGATCCTGGGTTCCATTTTAGAGAACCACTTCATGCAAGTGTTTCCTAAGCTTCTTGGAAACAATCGTAGTAAGAGTCCTCATGTGTGAACTCTATGCTCATGGTTCTAAATTCCCATATGTGATCTATTGGATCAGTTCTTCCATTGTATTTTTTGTACGTTAGGTATTCACAATACCGTGGAAATGGTACCATGTTAATGGTTTGGTCAAATGGATAAGGGAAAATATCCTGTAAGGAATATCCTTTTGTTGGCCCTTGTTGGATGTTTTGGAACTACAGTTGTAATTGTTGGATTTGTCCTGTCAAAGCATCTACTTGATTTGGATTTTCTATACTAGTTGCCTTAGGTGTGGTTGTTTCCTTGAGTTGGTTGACGTCAAAGTCCTTAGGAAGATTAGCACCTTTGTCAGCTAATAACAAAAGATACTTTTCCATATCTTGCTCTAACATCTTTTCCATAAATTTATGGAAATGAGGGTCTTGTTGAACTTTCTTGATTTCTTCTGCAGTTATTTCTTTCTCTTGTGAATTAGTGAGAGGATCAGTGTTGTTGTATCATCCCCAAGGGTTTTCTTCAGCCATGGCTACTATTCTTTTGTTTTCTTCTTGTTGTTGTCTTTGATATGCTGATCATGTGAAAATAGGCATACAAACTTTTTACTATAGACTTTGATCTTGAATTTTTAATTTGATAAGTGTCATTCTAACGAAGTTTTTTGATAGAACTACATCAAAAATCTGATTTAGTTGTGTCTAGTTTCATGATGAGAGGATGATCAAATCCTTGATAGGGAAATTTTGACACAAAAAATCTCAGATTAGTGATGATTGATAAGGACACTTTGCAAGATGTTTCAAGACCTAGGCATAATAGTAAAGTTTTCCTTTTTGTATGATTCAAGTATTTTGGACTATGGAAAAAATGTTTTGGACTGATGAAAACCTTGTTTTTGATGTTGGCAATCTAACAAACTGTCCTACTAACCCTCTATTTTTTTGACTTTCTGGAGCGCTAAAATAGAGCTACGACGTGCTAAAACAGAGCCACGACATGCTAAAACAGAGATACAATGCACTAAAACAGAGCTGTGAGGCACTAAAACAGAGCCACTATGCCCTAAAACAAAGTCGTGAGGTGCTAAAACAAAGCCACAACACGCTAAAATAGAGCCACCACACGCTAAAACAGAGCTACGACGTGCTACAAAATGTTTCTGGGGCGCTACAAGAAACTATCTTACTCTATGAAATTCACTTGGTCTTGTATCGTATTGTATGGCCGGTTCTGGGATGTGTTCTGGACGAATTCATTGACTGTGATTGTGGTGTTGCCTAACAGCCCTTCTTTGATAAAATGCTTGTGAATCTAAGGGCGCTACAACATAGTCGTCTGTATATCCTCTAGAGAAATCGTGATATCTATGAATAAAGGTCCTATGTTGGAGTAAAACTTTTCTGCTTTGACATAAAAATCGTTGCTTTCTCAAGAGTTGTTTGTATGTAAGTGTTTTCTTTAGATTTCTGATTCGTTTGACAAGAGACTTCTTGACAAATTTGGTGGATACCCAATCTCGAATCATGAGAATTTCACAAGTGTTTGATTTGAAGATTTTTGTGATGATCTTATCTGAATTTAATGAAGGAAAACACAACAAGAAAGAATAGAATATTTGATTTAAAATCCTAGAATCTAAATAGATAGTGTATGTTTTTAAGAACCAAACATGATCCTTCTTGATTTTCACTGGTTTGATAACAAGGCAATTCAAACAGACTCACTCCTAGAGACAAAAGGTCATCGTTATATACTCGAACGACCTACATCTTGGAATTGCATCGACTCGCACAGCCATGTCACCCCCTAGAGGGCACTCGTGTTTTTTTCTTTTCCAGGTGTGTACTCAGAGTGATGGAAGTGGATACCAGATCCCCTGAGCAAACAGTCCTTGGCAATTATATGGTGAGTGCTTGAGGGTAGATTCTTCCCCACTCCTGCACCGCTAAGTATTACAATGTTCGGGAACTGACAAGCATGCTTCTATTTCTAGGTTCTTAGATAGGGTTTCCGTTCAGAGCGAAAA
Organism: Sequoia sempervirens; assembly: GCA_007258455.2. Classification (NCBI taxonomy): domain Eukaryota; kingdom Viridiplantae; phylum Streptophyta; class Pinopsida; order Cupressales; family Cupressaceae; genus Sequoia; species Sequoia sempervirens. The sequence continues at coordinate 175,353,145 of VDFB02058242.1, read as the reverse complement.
ATGGATAAACTTCCTCGAGAGACCTCCCAATCTTTAGAACAAAGATTTTGGGGATGGTTATCCTGCACACTTTTGTTGAAAGAGGTTTTCCCCAAGTTCACATAAATTTTAAAGTGGGTTGGAATGCCATGGCCTTTGGCTATCCCCACTTAGGTCGTTCTCGTATGGTGAGTACTTTTTCCCACTACGACAGGACTATCTAAAGGTTTTAATGAAAGCTTGAAAATGCACAAAGTAAAAGTGAGTCTGGTATTCTGATGCACCCAGTCAAGGGGAGAGCATAAACCTATCACCCAATCACAACAAAGAAGTTTGTTCACTTTTTAAAACCCAAAAGACAAATTATCTAATCTATATGGAGATATTGCTCCATAAAAAGCATGATGTTCAATTTTAATCCCACAAGAAATAATGAATTTTCTATCCTAGGATTGATCAATTTTTATCCGTTTTCTATCCTAGGATTGATAAATTTTTAACCCATTTTCTATCCTAGGATTGATAAATTTTAACCAAAAAGAGATTAAAGAACACAATCTGGTCATGGATGTGTCAAATCTAGATAAAAGATATTAAAGAACAAAGAGTTGAGGTGCTAAAATAGTGGATCGGCGCGCTAAAACAATTGCATGGTGCGCTAAAACAGTTGAGCGGTGTGCTAAAATAGTTGAGAAGTGCACTAAAACAGTTGTATGATGCGCTATAGTTTTCCTCTGATGCGCTATAAAAAACCACAATTCCGCTAAAACAAACACGCTGATACCTATAAGACACTTTTCATAATTTTTTTGCAAAATATGGGGTTAGGCCCTACAGTGGGCACCAAAATGAAAGTGGATGAATGAGATAAACAAATTAACAATGCATCTACACTTCTAAATAAGACATTATATCTAAGATTCAAAAGAATTTAAATTATTTTAAATACGGGAACCTTTATAAATATGTCCTATTGCTCTCTAACCTTAAAGATTTCTCTAATCTACTTTGCTCTCAGATTTAAATAAGCTAATAGATTGTTGAAATGACACTTAAAGAATGAGAATTAAACTATTATGATTCCTAAATGCAACTAAGATGATTCTATAGTAAAAATTATGATAAAGAAACTACTGTAAACAACCATGATTGATGAACTAAAATGCTTGATTGCTTGATGATTGCTTCTATTTGCTTGATTGCTTGAATGCTTGATTGCTTGGAATACCTGTAGAGTAAGATTGCACCAATTAGGATCTTTTTCCTGTAGCCAAAAACCTATATTTATAGATTTCATGGCACACATTTGTGAAGGGGTAACACAACAGAGGTTGAGATTCAATCTAGAGAATTGAATGGTATGAGATGAGAAGGTGGAGTTGATCATGGATGATTGTTCCTCCCCATGAAAACACCAGGCAAGATGAGAGGAAATATTTGAGGCAGAAGATTGAGAGGATTTCCTACAGGTTTGTCCCCGAGGCTCTTCCCGTGAATGAGAGTTGAATTAATTAGATTTGAAAAATCTAATTTTATTGGTGAGTGAATAGAGGGATATGATTTATGCATTAATTTAAATATTTTTGGTTTATTTAAATTTAGCCAAAGAGGAATAAATAATTTAATAAAACAAACTATAAAAGTTGTTTATTAAATTAAGGAAAATTATAATTAAATTAAAGATTCTCGGATATCTTTATTTAATTAAGAAGAAATGTGATGAAGTAATTAAATATAACATAAATTATTGAAGCTTTGTATTTAATTTAAGATAGAATTAATAGATAAAGTATAAAAGAAATAATAATGATAATAATTAAATAAAACAAAGTATTTAATTTTGTTTATTTAATTAAGAGGGAAATAATATGATAAAATAGAAGAATTAATAATGAACTTAATATAAATAAATATTTCTATTTATTTATTAAGTAGATGAATTTAAGATTAATTAATCAAATAAGTTGTATTTAATTAATTAGATTCTCCAGACCATTTTTAGGTGTGTACATGAATCATGTGAAGATGAGATTTGGGTGAGAGCTATGAAAGAAGAGTTGCAGCACATAGAATAGAATTAGACATGGGAATTAGTTCCTAGACCTATGAATAAGAATACAATTGGTTCAAAATGGGTGTTCAATAATAAGTTGAATGAAAATGGTGAAGTTATAAGAAATAAAGAAAGACTTGTATGCAAGGGATACTCACAAGTTGAAGGCATAGACTTTGAAGAAACATTTTCCCCTATGGCTAGAATGGAAGCTATTAGGATGTTTTTTGGATTTTCTTCCCACAAGGATTTCAAGGTATATTAGATGGATATCAATTCAACATTTTTGAATGGTGAATTTGAAGAAGAAGTATACATGGAACAACCTAAAGGATTTCAACTATTAGAAAAACTAGATATGGTTTGTAAGTTGAAGAAGGCATTGAATGGACTGAAGCAAGCTCCCGGAGCTTGGTATGCAAGATTGGATAGATACCTAACATAGTAAGGATTCTGCAAAGGCTCTACTGATGGAAATCTTTACTTCAAAATGCAAGGTAACAAAATGTTGATAGTCGTAGAATATGCTGATGACATCATCTTTCGAGGAAATGAAGGCATGTGTAAAAGATTTGCAACAACAATATTAACTTCAAAATACAAGGTAAAAAAATACTAATAGTGGTAGAATATGTTGATGACATCATCTTTGGACAAAATGAGGGTATGTGTACAAGATTTGCAGAACATATACAAAAAATCCAACACAATCTATTCCAAAAAATTCAGTGAACTAGATGCAAAAAGATTTTGAAATGTCCATGATTGGTGAGTTGAATTTCTTTCTTGGTCTTCAATTTAATCAAAATGATAAGGGGATACTCATTTCACAATCTAAGTATGTGAAAGAGCTATTGAAGAAGTTTGGAATGGATTATTCCAAACCGGTTAGTACTCCTATGGTGACCAAATGTAAGCTAATTAAAGATGATGAATCTGCCAAAGTTGATCAGAGCAAATGCAGATCTATGATTGGTGGGTTGTTGTATCTTATTGCTACTAGACTAGACATCATGCATGTACTTTGTTTAGTTGCTAGATTTCAAGTAGATCCTATAGAGGCACATGTTATGGTTGTAAAGAGGATATTTAGATATCTTAAAAGTACACCAAATTATGGCTTGTGGTATCCTAAGGATGCTAGTTTCACTTTGAGTGCTTAAACCGATGTAGAATGGGTTGGTTGTGTGGATTACCAGAAGAGTAACAGTGGAGGTACTTTCTTTCTTGGTGGAAGATTGGTTTCTTGGTTGAGTAAGAAAGAATACTTAGTTTCTTTATCCACTACAGAGGAAAAATATATTGTTGTAGTATCCTACTACACGCAGGTTTTGTGGATGAAGAAAATTCTGAAAGACATTGGAGTGATATGTGATGAGCCTATTCCTATTTTTTGTGACAACACAAGTGATACAAACATTTCAAAGAATCTAGTGATGCATTCAAGAAAAAAACACATATCTATCATATATCATTTTTTGATAGAGAAGGTGTTAGAGAATAAAGTTAGATTGGAGTATGTGTCAATGAAGGAACATATTGCAGATATATTTACTAAGGCTCTTCCGAAGGATACTTTTGAGTATCTTAGGGAGATGTTGGGGCTTCTTGGCCCTATAAACTAGGTGCACATGGAGGTGCATCAGTCCAATGAATTCATAGATTCCTCATTTATTTGGACTAATGAATGGGTCTACTCTGTAGGGGGAGTAGAAATTTTTCATTGTTTGAGTATGAGTTGAATGGGTGTACTCCTAAGGGGGAGTAATCAAAGCTTTTGATCTTTTCCATTGATGTCAAAGGGGGAGAGAAAGTCATGTGAAAAATAGTAGAAGAAAGAATGAGAGAGAGCCATGAAGAGGAAGAGAGTTGTCTTTGATGGTTTTTCACATCGTGTGTTGCCATCAATGACAAAAGGAGAGATTGTTGCAAGTATGAGAATGTTTGGTGGTGTTTTCATTAATGTTTTCATTGATTTTAACACATAACTTCAGTATGCCGCATATTGTGCATGTATAGTTGAGAACCTATTGAGATGTTGTGAGTACATGGAGCTATCCTTATGATGTTGTAGATGTACTAAAATGATGAATTTCCAAGTGTTTTTTGAGAAAATTAATAAAGAATGAAGTTAGAGTTATGTATGGGTTTAGAATGTCCTATGTGTTTCTTCTATGTTGATCCTATACTTTTGTGGATATGAAGGGTTTTTGTTAATGATCTGATGGTGATATATCCTGATTTGTAGCTTCTAGTTTGATGGAGTGTGAAAGTTGTGTTTAATGATGTGTGAACTGGTTTGGTAGAGTTGTTTGTTTGTGGACTGGGAGAAATGTTTTTGCTCTGCATTCCTCCAGTGTTTTGTTTTAGATCTTGTGGATTTGGAATATATCTTCTAATGGTATTCTCTAGGTTTTGGAAAAGATGTTTGCGGTTTGGTGATCAAAAAGTTGAGTTTCAGAGTTGTATGTGTTTGCACAGTTTAGATGGATTGATAGAAGGAGTTCTATGCTTGAAGGTTTTTACACTTGTTGCGGATGTATCTAAAGGAACTTAAGAATTTTTCTCATGCATAATGAAGTCTTTTATATTTTCTATGTGTTATCTTCTTCTAGGAAGTGTGTACTTCAATGTTCATTTGTGTTTTCATTAGGTTTGGATGACCTGGCATTTACAATTCATATGAAGAATTAAAATTTTATTAAGGAAGCATGTGGTTGATCCAAGACATTGTTTCTAGTCTTGGTTAAGTGTTTAATTGGTCCACTCTCATTCCTTTCCACCACAAGAATGTTAAGCTACCAACCTAATTTGAATTTATGATGTTGCCGAACTTGGAGAAGTTTCTAATGTTGAAGATGGTATAAATGCAAGTTGAGATGTGAAGGATTAAAAATGTACAAAAACAATGAAGTAAGCCACAAGTGAAAAGTAGAAGTGTGCAAAAGTGAGTTGAGGCAGCAATACTTCATTGTGTTAGATTCCTGAAAGTAGTAAGCTAAAGGTTTCGTCAATCTTCTATTCAAGGCTGTGAATGTGTGTAAATTTCTATGGTGGATCTTTCTATTATCTTTTGTATCTATAGGTAGTGAGCCTCCCTATTGGATAGTGAGTCCTTTTGTAGGTAGTGAACCTATATATTTGGGTAGTGAGCCCTTGGTAGTGAGCCTCTTGTATTCATTTTTTCTATCACTTTATATTATGAGTTAATTCTTACTATGGTTTTTTCCTCATTGGGTTTCCCATGTAAAATCTAGTGTTCATTGTGTTGATTTTTCTTTTTGTTATCTGAATTTCATGTTCATACTTGATAACAGAATAGTGTGGTTGTGAAATCGATAAGTGTTGAAGTTTTTGGTTTTAATTTGGTGACAATTGACTCACCCCCTCTCAATTGTCCTACACCTTTTAACACCCAGCTCTTAGTAACCTCTACTTTGAGAGATTGTCTTTTGAGCTCTCTCTCTCTGATTCTTCAACTACTATACCCCTTTAGGGTTACACCTTGATCCACATGCCATCATCCAACAACTAGTTCTAGTTTTTGGATAAGTAATTGAACAAATCTCCAATGTCGAACTTAGCGTTATCCACCTAACATCATGTCGCCTAGTCGAAGAGACATTCATTATTGTCTCACCAAAGTTCACTAAGAACATGGGCCCACATGCCATTTTTCCTCCATGTCATCACCACCTTTCAACCTTCACATGATCCATCATCCTATTAGGTCCCACCAAACTGAATGTCATCAAGCCATCGATGGGACAAAGCACAAGGTCTCATCGACAAAGAGCTATTTTTTCAATGTTCACATTACCACTCCAAGTGATCCCCACATCCATTGACTTCCAAGTTGCTATATAACTAGAAAATGAAACTTGAAAACCTCATGTTTGAGGTTGTGAAGTTCCCAGAACCCATGACTCGCAGATAGAAAAGGGATTTTCCAGTTGCTCAAAACCTGAACTTTCAGACCTCGTGTCAGAGGTTGTGAAGTTCTCAAAACCCGTGACTTGCCGATAATGAAGAGATCCAAAAAGTTGCTAAGTCAAGAGCTTATGAAACTTTAAAACCACACAACTTCAGCTAGATAAACTTGAAATGTAGCAACTTAACTCGGGCCGATGAAGGAAGAAAAAAAACTACTCTAGGAAGTCAATGAAACTAGTAAATATGAGTCACATTTCTCAATAGAAATGACTAACAATGTTGATTTGAATCAAGTGAAGTATGAATCTACTAATTTCCCATTTTTGTAAGGATGGGGATCGTGATTAAAAGACACTTTGGAGAGATAGATTAAAAATAGAAAACTAAATCCAAAATGCAACCTACAACTTGGATCTTGAAGGTTTCTCTCAATATTTATGGAACCAAAAATTAGAATACAGATCTAAGAAAGGGAAAATGATGTGTACCAGTTACCAAAAGTTTTTTTCTAAAGCTACTTAAGGATTCATTCACCCTATGAAAATTGGGTCTTGGATAGGGCTCTATGAAAATGGTTTCTGGGTTCTCTACTCCTATTTCTGCAATCCCAAATTTGTAATATTCATAGCTAAATAGTTGGAAATAAATCTTGTAGGTGAGTTTCCATGAAATTGCAACAATGGTGGCAACAAATGAAACTTTTACAAGTTCTTCAATTTTTCTCTTCAAGAGATCTTTCACCTAAATTTGCAAACACAAATCAAGAGGGAATTTTTTTTTATTGTTGGTGAATGGGGGTTTACCTTGGTCAAACCCCATTTTGGTAATTAAACCATGTAATCAAATAATGAAACATGAAGGAATTGATGAATGAATAAAGTAATGTCACAACTCACCAACCCTTTGTATGAACCTTGGAATTTAAATTTGCAACTAGCATGAAATAGCTTCAATGGATGTGGATCTTGATCTTGAAACATGATTTGAAACAATGTATTGAATGCTTGAATGGATCATGAACACTACATAAACATTCTAGCTCAAATGATATGCATGATGCAAGAATACCTTGGCATGATGATTGGATCTTGATTGCTGCAATAATTATTCAATGAATCTAATCTTGAATTCCTTGAAATTCTCTTGAATTCATAAAATTTCTCTCATAAAAGTTGCGTAGCTTGCTTGAAATTCTTATGTGAAAATTAGTTAAAAAACCTTATTTTTATAGGTATGTAACATTAATTTCCCAAAATTCATATAAAACAAGTTGACATGTGAATATGGATTTGAAATCATTAAAATAAAATAAAAAAAAATACTTAAAAATTAGTTCTTAAGTCTAAGTGAGGACCCATTCACCCATTCACCCTTGGGCGAATGGGTCCTAGGTCACTTACCTCTAGACACACATTGCTCAATGATAAATGTTATGTTATGGTATTAATGAATTTTGGGTTTTTCTCTTTGAAAATTGCAATTTATTAGTCTTGGATTTGAATTAAAGGGGACAATTAAGGAAAATTAACCTCAATTACTTACTAAAGCCTTAAATAAGTGTGAAAATATAAATAAATACACATTACAATAACACACTAAGGCACAATTATGACCATTTTAATTAATAAGGCCCTAAACTTAATGTGAATATGTAAAATACATATTAAAACACTACTTAAGTTAATACATAATTAAGTCCTTTTCTTATTATTTCTTAAATTAAGTGTGAAAAAGGGATACTTTTTCCTACACTACATTTATCCCCCACTTTAGTGAGAGTATGATCCCATGCCAAAATCACACTAAAGTAGACACTCAAGACACATATGTGCATGCAACAATGACAAAGATACTCAATCATACAACATCAAATACTTAAAAGGAAGCGGTGGTGAATCAAGCTTCGACTGTCCAACGCGATGTGGAATATGTCTCATTTTTTTGTCCAGGAACATTCACAAGCATAACTCAATCTCCACTATGCAAACAACATGCACACTCACTTCGAGCTAATGGAACATCAAGCCATTCACTAGGTGAGCCCACAAGAAAGTGGTTTAGTGGGATAGTCATGCCAAGTTGGTGCAATCGAGACCGAAGGACCTTATTAGGCCATCACACTCTTGTAGCCAACACAAATTATAACACAACACAAATTGACAAAACAATGTTGAACCATTATTTATTTGGAGCATACTCATAATACATGCAAAAGTTCTCAATTATAGAGCAATTATTTATTCTATAGAATACTACTCCCTACTCTTTGTGCTCCACCCTGCTCTACACAAATCAAGCTAATAATACATACTACAACCCTTCATCATGTTAGCCTATCTCATAAGAATCCTCTTTGTCATAGTACCATCCTGTCATCTAATCAACAATGATATATCCAAGTGGTTACCCTATTGCCAGTAGCTCCACCAAGTTAGCCAATGAATATGTCTTCCACAACAATGATGTGGAATACATCAAATATGGCTTCGCTAGGTTCATGACCAAAATTACCATCCACCCCCATTGACCATCTCCATTATCTTCTACCATCAGAATGTCGCCAATACCTCGACTCATCTCCCTCCAAAACCACAAATGTCACACCTATAAATATTAATCAGAATGTCAAACAAACTTTGAAAGATATCCTACCAGCCCATGTATTTCTCCTTGAAATTTCCACCACCACATCATTTTCAATCACTATCCTCGTCACCATTTGTAATTCATAACAAGGATGCAAATTACCAATTATCCTATTGCCATTTTCCAGTTGTTCATACACGTCATTGAATTCCATCTCTGTCACTTCTTTGTTGGTCCCACAATGGTCATCTTCTTTGTCGTATTATTTCTCGTCCATCGCCTTATCGAGGGGACCTCAAAATATCTCTCCTTGAAACGCCCAAGTCTCACCAACATGGAGGAGACCTAAATGTCTTGATGCCTTGCATCATCCCAAAAAGGAAAACACAAGATAAATGTTTATGGCATATGGAAGAATGAATGTACAAATAGAGGAATGCACATGAAGAGAGAGATACATAAAATAGAACAATATGGGGAGATCACATTATACACATGCGGAAGGAAATACAATAAAATACTAGTAAGGCACATGCGAGTGAAATTATAGTAGGTTGTCTGCATCCTAACTTTTTTCCATATATATATGGAAGGAAAACAACTAGCCAAACTAGGGGACAACAACAAGTGCCAAACTAGGACAAGCACCAAGTTCAACACTCTTATTAGAAGGATAATCATTTAAGCTCATAGAAGAGGAAAACATTAAATTTAGTTCATTATGCACTTCCTCATTAATTTTAGAAATTTTAGTATCATCATCTAGATTAATCACAATGGGAGGTCTAATGGCAATATCCATAGAAGTTTTCTTATGTTGCAACTATAGTGTAGTAAAAATTACATCCCCTTTTCACACTCTATTTGGGGAATTAATATTAATAAAATAAACTAAATTGTGCCTTAATTTAGTGTTGTAATATTTTTTATAGATTAACATTAAGTTTAGGTCCTTCTAAATAAAATGGACTTAATTGAGCCTTATTTATGGTGTTGTAAGGTGTACCTTTACACTTTCACACTCATCTAGGGCTTTATTAATTAATGGAGGTTAATTATTCCTTAATCAACCCTTTTAGCTCAAATCCAAGCCTAATTAATTGTAATTTTCAAAGAGGAAAACCTAAAATTCATTAATTCCATAACATAACACTCAACATTGGAGAATGTGTGACCTAGGTGAGTTAGATGTAGAGAGAGAGAAAGATATGTATGGAGAAGTATATATGTGCTATATTTAGAGAAAGAGAGAGGGATAGATAGAAAGAGAGTTATAAGAAAAAGTAAAGATATATAGATGAAGAGAATGAGATGAGAAAGATTGATATCTAGAGAGAGGGAGAGACAAAAAAGATAGAGATATATGGGGAGAGAGGAGTACAAATAGAGAGATAGGGATTGAGAAATATATACATATTTATATATGTATGTACTTATGTACGTATGTATGTATGTATGTATGTATAGAGAGAGATATATATAAAGAGAAAGGGAGGGATAAAAAGGATGATATATCATAAAACAAAAATTGGGTGATATAGAGATAGTGAGAGGGAGAGGGAGAGATACATAGAAAGGATGAGGGAGGGAAGGAGGGCAGGGAAGATCTAGATATATAAATAGATAGTGATAGAGATAGAAATAGAGAGATATATATTGATAAGAGAGAGATATAAGAGGTAGGGGGAGTGAGAGATGAATATATATATAAAGGTATAAAGGGTAAAAACACAAAGCCATGTCACACTTTCAATAAAATAAATAGTTTTGAGTGAAATGTTTTCAACTGGAAATTTTTTAGATTAATAGGTTTCGATTGAAACCATGTATCCTATATGTGGAACATAGGGTTTCAGCTGAATATGTTCCACTTGAGGGTATGTGCAGGATCATGATGAGCCAAAAAGTGGCGATATGATGGGTATTTGTAGGGTATGTGGTTGACAACTTTTTTTTACCCAAAATTGATGAAATAAAAAAGTTTTTAAATGAGATTCTCATTTTTCCACCAATATAAATTATGCTTTACTTTGAATTTAATAAATAATTATTATTTATTTTCAATTTGAATTACGACTAAAGTCTTGATTGACAGGCTGATTGAAAAACATCTATAGCTTTCAAATGGTATCACATTTTTGGAATCCAAAACATGCAATGCATTCTATGCTTCACATACTATAGGATTAAAAAATAAAAAATTGAATTTCATGAAGTTTTGACGAAGTTAAGGTGGTCAGACATACGGGTTTTTATATTTTTTAAAATTTGTAATAAAAATTTCATAATTAATTATTTACGTGGAAAAAAATTACAAAAAAAATCCATTACATCTAGACATGACTCTTCTACTTATGTATAAAATATTATAAAAAAATATTATCATTTTATTGTGGTTAGGGTGGTCAGACAAACACCTACTTATTTTTTCCTTGAAATTTAAGTACTACTACATTGAAATTTCAAATTTTCACCAAGTAGATTTTTCTTTTATTAAAATAAACCTAGTATTTTACAAACTACATTCAATTTTCTATAGATTCTATTATTACATATTTTTGAAATAATATAGATAACTTATTCAGATTTTTATGTCAAGTTGCCTAACTCTGATTTTTCTAAATTTTTTGCCACTTAAGGGCTTGTCTTTTCCATGATGATCCTGCACATACCCTTGAATCCAAAAAAAAAAAAAAATCCCTTTGCCACTTTCAAATTGACTTATTTTATGTCCATGGTTTCTATAGAAAGGTTTTTGGTTGAAATGAAAGAGTTTCGGTTGATACCCTTTCTACCAAAACTATCTATGTGGCATCCTAGTTGGCAACCAACTCAACTTTTTTTAGAATTTTCTAAAACTTCCAACTTCAACTGATTATTTCTTTACTAAAAATGATGTTTTAAAAAAAAAAAAAACCCTTTGTAAACCTTGTAGTGGTGAATCTGAATATGTTTTTTTTTTAATATTTTGATTAAATTTAATATATTTTATTTTTAAAATAATGAAAGTAGGTTGTTAAAGTAAAAAAAAGAGGTTGATTAGAAATTTTAAGAAAAAGGAAAAATATATTCAAATTTTTTTGAAAATATATAATGCACTAGAGAGGAGAGAGTCCTCTTCAAAATGGTATAATTTTTTTTTTTTAATGATTAAAAAAATAAACAATAGTTGACATCCCATGAAAACTGTCAAATTCTAGCAAGTTTGACTTTAAAATATTATTACGAGAAAAATATATATCAAAATTTGAATTTTTTTTTATGCACTAGATATTGAAGTTACCTATTTGGAGAAACAAAATTCAAGGAAAAATGTTTTTTTTTCAATTTGTTTCTTGATGTCTTGTGAATGCCAATTTTTTCAAAAAAAAAATGGCATTCCAAAATTTGTTCCTAGATTGATAAAAAAAATAATGAAAACAATTTTTAAAAAATATAAAAAGTTACAACAATAAAATTCATCAAAAGTTCTACATTTCATTAATTTACATCATTTTGAAATTCAAAACATAAAGACCACTTATATGTGGTCAAAGTTTAGAATTTTTGTTGTTGTTGGTTGATTCCTTTATAAAGTGTTACACGGATTTGTGCTTTTACCCAAAGATATGTTTAGAGAGGGAGATAGGGAATGATAGAGGGGGAGATGGAGATAGAGGGAGAGACAGATAGGAAGAGGGAGGGATGGAGAGAGGAAAATAAAGAGATAGAGAGGGGGTAGAGATTGATATAAAGATGAGGGGACAGGTAGAGTGGGAGAGGCAAAGTGGGATAGTAGGAGAGGGATGTTGAAAGGTGCAAAAAAACTGAGAGGGGGCCTAAATCAGTTGTCACCAAACTCAATCACAAATATTAAATAATTATCAAATTCACATCCACTTTATTCTGTTATTAAGTATGAACATGAAATGTAAATAATAGAAAGCAATACCAACACAAGAAACACCAAATTTATGTGGAAAAACCAATGAATGAAAAATCACGGTGAGGATTAGCTCACAATATAAAGTAATTCCAAAATTGATTACAAAGAAGCTCACTACCAAAGGGCTCACTGCCTAAATACATGGGTCACTTCCTATAGATAGGACTCACTATCCAACAAGGAGGCTAACTACCTACATATACAAAAGATAACAAAAGAATCCACCACAATAAATTACACACATATGTAGCCTTGATTAGAAGAATTGCAGACACTATTAGCTCACTTCTTTTAGAAGTCTAACACATTAAAGTATTGTTGCCTCAATTCACTTTCGCACACTCTTGCTTCTCAAACTCGTCACATGTTTGAAACTTCAATCCATAACATCTAGACTTGTATTTCTACCATCTTGAACCTTAGAAAATTTCTCCAAGGTCGACTACACATGCTTCAATTTACAAATTCAAATTAGGTCACAACCTCAACAATCCCGTGCAGTGGATAGGAATGAGAGTGGACCAAACCAACACTTAACCAAGACCCAAGGCAATGTCTTAGATTAATCACACACTTCCATAATTGATACTTATCCTTTGCATGAAGTGTAAACATCAGGTCAGACAAACCTAATGAAAATAAAAATGAACTTGAAGTACACACTTTCGCAACAAGAAGATAACATGAGAACCACATAACACACTTCACAATACACTAGAACACATCTCAGATACTTTTAGATTCATCTGTATCAAATGCAACATCCTTCATACACATAACACTTTCCATCAGTCCATCCGGACTATATAGACACATACAACAACTCTGAAAACATTCTTCCATAGCACCAAACCACAAACACCTTTGCTAGAAGATGGAAAACATCATTACAAGCCTTCTACGAAAATTGTAAGATTTGAAACAAAAAAGTGGAGGACTGTGGAGTAGAAAAATTTCTCCTAGTCCAAAAACAAACAATTTTACTAGAATGGTTCACAAACCGGTGAATACAACTTTCACTCTCCATCAAACCAGAAGCTCTAATCTAGCATATATCACCAACAGACACCCATAAAGAATACTCCAGATACACTCAAGCATAGGATCAACATAGAAGAAATGCAGAGACATACCAGAGCACATTTTGAACACATACTCAACTTTGTCTTCACTATTTCTCAAAAGAACTTCACAACTCATCATATTAGCAAACCTACAACACCATAAAGATAGATCCATGTACTCACAACATGTCAATAGTATCTCAACTATACATGCACAACCTGAAAACAATTGATTCATTTCTCTACAACAACCTGTACTGTGTTGACATCAATGAAAACACCACCAAAATCACTCATACTTGCAAGAATCCCCCCTTTTTCATTGATGGAAACACATGATGTGAAAAAAAACCAAAGATACAATATACAGTTTCCTTATGTCTCCTTTATTTTTTAGATTAGACAACCTATACAACATTTTCTACACTTTCTTTTCCTTGCAATATTCTATCTTTCACATGAATTTGTCTCCATTTTTATTGCACTATTTTTCACATGAATCTCTCTCCCCCTTAGACATCAATAGAAAAAAAATCTTTGATCACTCCCCCTTAGGAGTGCACCCATACATCTCATACTACGATACTTGCTACTTCCCCTAAGGAGTAGACACAAACATTAGTCTAGACAAATGAAGAATTTGTAAATTCATTCGATTGATACACCTTCATGTACCCCTAGTTCAAAGAAGGATGGGAAGTAACCCCCAACTTCTCCTTGAGATACTCAAAATAATCCTTCAGAAGAGCCTTACTAAATTATTAGCTATCTAATCCTTTGTAGGCACATACTCCATTCTAACTTCATTCTCCAATACTTTTTCTCTCATGAAATGGTATCTGATAGATATATGTTTTTTCCTTGAATGCATAACCAAATTCTTTGAAATGTTTATAGCACTTGTATTATCACAAAAGATAGGGATAGTCTCATCACACATCACTCCTATATCCTTCAATGTTTGCTTCATCCACAAAGCCTGTGTACAGTAAGATGTAACAATTACTCAGCTTTTGTAGTGGTTAAATAAATTGGATCTTGTTTCTTGCTTAGCCATGAAACTAGTATTCCTCTAAGAAAGAGTGCACCACCACTTGTACTCTTCCAATCATCTACACAACCATCCCAATTTGCATAAGTGAAAGCACTCAAAATGAAATCAATATCCTTAGGATACCACAAGCCATAATATAGAGTGCCTTCAAGTTATCTGAATATTATTTTCATAGCTATAACATGTGCTTCTTTAGGTTTTGTTTGAAATCTGGCAACCAAACATACTGCATTCATGATATATGGTCTAGTAGTAGCAAGATACAATAACTTCCACTAATCATAGATTTGCACATGCTCTGATCAACTTTAGGAGACTCATCATTCTTGCTTAGTTTGCATCTGGTCACCATAGAGGTATAGATGGCTTTGGAGTCATCCATTCCAAAATTCTTCAACAACTCTTTGACATACTTTGATTGTGAAATGAATATGCCCTTATTAGTTTGATTTACTTGAAGTCCAAGGAAGAAATTCAACTCAGTAATCATAGACATTTAGAATTATTTTTGCATCTCCTCTACAAATCTCTTGCACATGCCTTCATTTCCTCCAAAAATAATATCATCAACATACCCTACCACTATCAACATTTTGTTTCCTTCAACTTTGAAATAGAGATTGTTGTTTGCAAAGCCTTTGCTAAATCTTTGTTTTATCAAATATCTATCCAACCTTGCATACCATGCACTGGGAGCTTTTTTTAGTCCATATAATGCTTTTTTCAACACACAGACCATATTTGGTTAATTTGATAACTAAAATCCCTCTAGTTGTTATGTGTACACCTCTTCTTCTAATTCTCCATTCAGGGATGTAGACTTGACATGCATATGATCTACCTTGAAATCTTTGTGTGCAGAGAATGCCAAAAACATTTGAATAGCTTCCATTCTTTCCACTAGGGAAAATTGCATTATTGTTTGTTGGCCTAGGAACCAGTACCCATGTTTGATTCTTCTCTATCTGTTACAAATCCTCTTTCATAGCTCTAACCCAATTTTCATCTTTGCATGCTTCACACACTAACTTAGGTTCTATCTTTGAAAGTAAACACAAATTTACCTCAACTGCTTCCACTTTGCTTCTTGTCTTTATGCCTTCACTCTTATAGACCAATTATCTATTCTTCAGCATGATTCTTCTATACATACTTAGAAGTCTTAGGAGTAGGTTCTATTGTTTCTTCTTCTTCCATCTGTTCTTCATCTTCTTCCTTATTCTCTTCTGGTACTTGTCCAAAAATAGGCTCACTTGGTTCAACTTCACTTATCTCAATTGTTCTATGCATATCTTCATCAACCTTCACATTTGCACTTTCAACTATCTTCTCGAATCTTTTGTTGAAGCATCTATAAGATTTTATACTAGTTGAATACCCAAGGAAAATTCCTTTAGCAAATCTTGCATCAAACTTTCTAAGGTTCTCATCATCTATGTTAATGTAACATCTGCTTCCAAACACCTTAAAGTATTTCATAGTAGGAATCTTTCCAGTCCACAACTCATAAGGAGTTTTTGTGTTGTTACCTATGATCAGAACTCTATTAAGAAGGCAAACACTAGTGTGGATTTCCTCTCTCCAGTATACATCAGGTACATTTATTTCTTTCATCATAGTTCTTGCAGCCTCTTGCACAGTCTGGATCTTCCTCTCAACAACTCCATTATGCTAAGGATTTCTAGGAGTAGAAAAATGTCTCTTTATGCTATGCTCTTCAAAAAATGTATTAAACTCACTGGAATTGAATTCTCCACCTCTATCAGACCTTAAACATTTGATTCTCATGTTCACTTCATTCTCTACCCTTACCTTGAACACTTTAAACCTATCCAGATCTTTAGCTTTCTCCCTAAGAACAGTAACCCATGTCATTCTTGAAAAATCATCAATAAGGAGCATGAAATACCTATCACCATTAATACTTCCTATTCTTGTAGTACCATAGAGGCTAGTATGAACCAATTCCAACATTCCACTAGTTGATTGCTCTTTTCCTTTAAAACTACATCTTATTTGTTTTCCCAACTGGCAACTTTAGCAAACAATATTAGTAGGTTTTGCGATTTTAGACAGATCCTAGAAAACTTCTCTTGAACTAATCCTGATCATATTATCGAAGTTTGCATGTCCCATCCTTCGGTGGCATAGCCAACTTTCATCACTTGAGATACAAGACACTAACCATCAACACCCGTAAGTTGATTAATGTTTCCATATGTTATTCCTGTAGCATCCATAGTTTCAGACCCTTTTTTGATCTCACAAGTATTTATCCTAAAACACAAGCTTAAATCCTTTGCTATAGATTTTTCCAACACTCAAAAGATTATTCCTTAAGCCCTTAACATAATATACATCATCAATATTTTTTTTTCCATCAAAACTAATTGATCCTTTCCCAACAATCTTTGCACCTAAATCATCTCCAAACATGACTAATCCACCATCATACTTTTCAAGTTTAGTGAAATTACTTTTATCTTTGGTCGTATGATTTGAGCAACCACTCTCAATCACCCAATAGTCTTCATCTTGTCTAGCATGAATGGTAGTAACCAAAGTACCTTCTTGTTCTTTGAACCACTTTCTCTTGCACATCTTATAGAGTTAGTAGACATTGACTTATTCTCTACGGCTAGAAACAAGCATTCATCATCATCACCCTCAAAATTAGATTCATCATTAGAAATTCCATCATCTTCTCTAACATAATACAACTTCTTGAACTTCTTATCCTTTTTTTCTTTATTTCCTTTTTTCTTCTTGTGTATAGATCTATTTGGTCATCTTGAAGCATAGTGACCAATATTTCCACAACTGAGGTAACATAAATTTGTACTTACCGGTACCTTTCTTCAACTTGTAAAATTTGTTTCCAACTCATCTGAACTATCACCATCCAGATCATCTTTTGTCTTTATAGCTTTAAAGGTTGATTTTTCCTTCTCATTTTCTTTTCCAAACTTCCTCATCTTAAATGTAGTCAAGGTGCCAAATAGTTGCTCTTTAGTAAACTTTTTAGGATCATATAGTTCCTCAATAGCTGAAACCTTATCACTGTAACTCTTTGGTAGAGTTATCAAGATCTTTTCCATCACATCTTCATCAGTTAGAATACTAGCTTTATTTTTCACTTCATTCCCTGCAATATCAACCCTTTGAAAATAGCTTGCAATATCTAAATCACCTTCTTCCATTTTCAATTTCTTTTATCTGTGCTTAGTTGTTAGCTTCTTTAAAAATTTGAATCTATCATTTCTTTCATAGATATCTTCCAACTTCTTCCAAACATCATAAGCAGTTCCCAAGGAAATAACTATTGTTCGTTTAGTTTTAGATAAAGCACTATAGACTGCATACCTTGCTTTTTCATTTTCCTCATAAGCAGAAATCTCATCTGCAGAAGAAGGACCACTTGTCGGTGCAAACTAATTTGTATCAACATATTTCTAAGTCTTGTAACCAAGAGAGATTATGTAACCTCTCATCTACACTTTCCAATCACTGGAGTCAGATCCATCAAACACAAGGATTGAAATTTTGTGTGCCATCAGATCTACCTCAAGCAGTTAAGCTCTTCACCAAGGAACCAAAGCTTTGATACCAATTTTTGAAAGGTGTAAGACAACTAAGAGGGGGGTGAATTAGTTGTCACCAAACTCAATCACATATCTTAAACAATTATCAACTTCAGATGCACTTTATTTTGTTATTAAGTATGAACATGAAATACAAATAACAAAAAACAATACCAACACAAGAAACACCAGATTTACATGGGAAACCCAATAAGGGAAAAACCATGGTGATGATAAGATGACAATATAAAGTAATTCCAAAACTGATTACAAAGAGGCTCACTACCTGGATACAAGGCTCACTTCCCATAGATAGGAGTCACTTTCCAATAAGGAGGCTCACTTCGTATAGATACAAAAGACAACAAAAAAATCCACCACAAAAAATTGCACACATCCCTAGTGTTGATCAGAAGAATTGCAGACACCATTAGCTCACTACTTTCAAGAGTCTAACACATTAAAGTATTGTTGCCTCAATTCACTTTTGCACACTTGCTTCTCAAACTCATGGCATGTTTGACACTCCAATCCATAACATCTTGACTAGTATTTATACCATCTTTAACCTTAGAAACTTTCTCCAAGGTTAGCTACACACGCTTCAATTTACAAATTCAAATTAGGTTAGAAACTCAACATTCCTGTGATGGATAGGAATGAGGGTGGACCAAACCAAAACTTAACCAAGAACCAAGGCAATGTCTTGCATCAATCACACACTTCCTCAATTGATACTTATCCTTCGCATGAAGTGTAAAAACCAAGTCGGCCAAACCTAATGAAAACACAAATGAACTTGAAGTACATGCTTCCGCAATAATAATATAATATGTAGACCACATAAAACATGTAACCATACACTGGAACACATATCAAATACCTTCAGATTCATCCACAACAAATGCAACATCCTTCATACATAAAACACTTTCCATCAGTCCATCTGGACTATACAAACACACACAACAACTCTTAAACTCTTCTACTGGAGCACCAAACCACAAACACCTTTGAAAGAACATGGAAAAAATCATTACAAGCCTTCTACTAGATCCACAAGATCTAAAAAAAACTAGCGGAGGACTGCAAGGAATAAACATTTCTCCCAGTCCATAGACAAATAATTCTACTAGACAAATTCACACACCGGTGAACACAACTTTCACTTTCCATGAAAATAGAAGCTCTAATCTAGGATATATTACCAATAGATACCCATAAACAATACATCAGATCCACACAAGCATAGGATCAACATAGAAGAAATGTTGAGCACATACCAGAGCACATTCTGAACACATACTCAACTCTGTCTTCACTACTTCTCAAAAGCACTTGGCAACTCATCATATCAACACACCTAGAACACCATAAAGATAGCTCAATGTACTCAAAAAATCTCAAAATTATCTCAACTATACATTTAAAACTTGAAAAAACTTGATTCCTTTCTCTGCAACAACCTATACTATGTTGACATCAATATAGAGGGAGAGATATAGCGAGAGGGAGGAGAGGGGGAGAGAGGGAAAGATAGAGTGGGAGAGATAAAAAGAGGGAGAGATATATATATCTAGTAGCAATAGAGAGAGAGGATATAAGTTTAGGAAGAGAGGATGGAGAGAGATAGAAGGATATATAAAATGACAAAGAGAAATAGAGGGAGAGAGATATAGGGATAAAGTGAGGGATAGATAAAAGGATAAAAATATAAAGAGAGGGAGAGATACATAGAGAGATATAGGGAGATGAGGGAGATAGAGAGAGATAGAGAGAGATAGAGAGAGGGGGAGCTAGAGAGATAAATATAGTAAAATGGAAAGATAGAAAGGGATAAAGATATATAATATGTAGAGAGATAGAGAAATAGGGTGAGAGAGATAGAGAAAAGGAGAGAGAAAGAGAGAGGGAGAGAGATAGAGAAAGAGAGAATGACCAAATCATAATTTATTAAGGGTGGGTTCCAAAATATGTGAACCTCATCCAAAGCATCTCTTAGATATGATTCAAGTTGAATTATATAAAGAAAATTTAGATGCTTCAATCTTACCATTGAATATTAACATAAGTCAAAGATCATTCGAAAAGTGTAAACCTTGGTATGTTAGAAGTAATAAGCAACAAATCTCTTGTTGTTGTAAGACTCATGTACAATTTCATTATTGTTATGATATATTTCGATATATATGATGCACTTTGCATGCTAACCAAATTATGCAAGACATTTGTGGCATTAATATGCCAACTGAAAGAATCAAAGATTTTATAGCAGGTTTGTTTTGTGATCCCTCTTTAAATGGAAACTCATTTTTTAAAAGCATGCATTTCTGGAGAATGCAATAGATGTGGTAACTTTTCATTATTAGGAAAATGTATGCATGAAATTAGTTTAGATTAATTTGGACAAAAATTAGTGGATGTAAAAAAATTTTAAAATGTTGAGTATTCTTTAAAAGATGGAAAAACTGGAAAACGTGTTGAGCTAATTGTGGAAAAAGTTAGTGTGCATGCTTTTATTGATGAATTTAAAGATAAGTTTGTACCTAAATATGTTCAACACTCTCATAATTCTCATTGGCTTGATAATCAATTTTGTTTATGTAAAAACACATTCCCAATTGGAACTATATTGTTAGTTGTTGATTTTGTTGTTCAAAATTATACTCTTGCTCCACAAGAAGAAATTCAATCATAGTATTATAATTCAATGCAAGTAGGTATATTTGTTCACATTGTTTATAGACATCTAGAAGATAGCACAGAAGATAATAGAAATTTTTTGAGAGAGTACCATTTTTATGTAAGTGATAATGAATTACATTCATCTGAGTTTGTACAATATTTTTTTGATATATTTTGTAAAAAATTAAAAGAGAGAGGAATTCAAATGCTAGAGCATCTCATATGGTTAGATAACTACATGGGTCAATTCAAAAATGCTAGAATGTTTTATTGGTTATGTAGAGTTCATAAGGAAAATAATATACAACACATATGGAGTTTTTTTGAAGCTGGTCATGGTAAGGGAGAACACAATGGAGCAAGTGCATGTGCGAAAAGAGCTCTTGCTAGAGAGCAACTAAAATTTGAGGATGTTGCAAAATTTAGAGATGCACATGAAATTTTAGATTGGTGCAATACCAAATTATCTACAAGAACAAGTGAGAGCTCAATAATTTGACACTTCTTTTGGTTAGTTGAAGAAAATGCTATTTTTTTTTGACAATATTATGAAACAATTAATGGATCTGCAAAATGGCATTCATTCAAGAGTTTGAATGAAAACACATGGACAATATGGACAAGGGAGTTTGCATTCTTTTGTCAATTTTGTATTGTAGGTGATTGGCAGGCATGTGAAAATACAGAATGGGTCAAACAATGGAAATAAAGAGCCTTAATGCCTACATCGACAGATGTTCAACATAGAATGATAATTGAAGATAATCAAGTGTTCACATCAGATGATTATGATCGTATTTCAGATCTTGTACAAGAAGGTACATTATTTATTGAGTTGAATTTTGTATGTATGCATGTTTATATGTGAATTAAATATAAGTCACTCTTTATTGAATTTTGTATTTTTTTTTGTAGGACATGTGTATGTTGTTGTTACACTTGAGGGGAATGAAGAGACAAATTACTAGTTGGCTAGATGTGTTGAGAGAAAACATAAGTTGGCACATCCTAGAGTGGGTAATGACAACTTTGAGTATCCAACTGGTTCAGTGGTTATTGTTGGCACCTGGCTTCAAAAATATTTGATGAGAAAGAATTGCTTTCCTGCATTTGAAGATTATGAAAGACACAAGAAGATTATTCATCATTCACATTATACATCCCCTTAATCCACCCTCTTGCATCCCCTTAATCCACTCTCTTACATCCCTTTGATTAATTTTATCAACTCCCCTTAATCCACCCTCTTACATCCCCTTAAGCCATCCTCTTAAAGGACCCTTAAGTCATATCCTCTTACATCCCCATAATCCATAATCTTGCATTCCTTAAGTCACTCTCATAATTCCCCTTAAGCCATCCTCTTAGTGCTTGTTAATCCATATTGTAAGGTTCATGAAATGCATCCCCTTAATCCACTATCTTACATCCCTCTAATCCATTCTATCAACTTCCCTTAATCCACCCTCTTACATCCCCTTAAGCTATCCTCTTAAAATACTCTCATAATTCCCGTTAAGCCATCCTCTAAGGACTCGTTAAGCCATGTCCTAGGGTTCATGAGATGCATCCTCTTGAACCATCCTCTTAACTCCCCTTAAGGCATTCTCTTAAGACCCCCCTTAAGCTATATATCCTCATAGGTCCCCTTAATCCATCCTATGGCAAACATGTTTTGAATTTGTATGGAATTTACTAAATACTGCTCTTTTCTTGCATGAATTTTTTTCTTAAATGACTCATAAAAATTGTAGTTACTTACATTAATTATTTTTACAGGCTCTCATCAAGTCGGTCTACAAAGTGATTGTTAAACTGAAAAATTATTTTATCAAGAGACTATGTAAATATCAATTTTTGGTCTTCACCTAAAAGTTGATAAGTTTTAATTGTACCTACATGCACATATATGTTTAATCATATTATATAGTTGTAATAAACATCTTGATATGCATTATATATGTTTGTTCGATATCACTTTTTAAATATCTTGTTCCAATTTTATAGATTATACATTTCATGTCTTGTATTTACCACATTTTATATAATTATTCAATTGTATAGATTATACATTTTATACATACAAGGAGATAGTTTTTTTGTTTACTGATTAAAATATTTGCTATCTAATTGGAAAATAGTTAAAATTACCTCCCCTTAATTTATTATGAATATGATCTAAACTATTTAAGGAATGTTTTAATTTGTCACCTAAACATGTGATAAATTATATATATATATATATATATATATATATATATATATATATATATATATATATATATATATATATATATAAATTTGATTCTAGATAAGAATTTATATAGTGCATGTAATACTTGAAAATTAGATAAAATATAAATAGTCAATGTATGAGTGCATATAATCATGAAAATGAACATAACAAGATATCATAATTGACTACATATATAATCATCATATTAAAGTCAACTGATATAAATAAACACAAATATGATAACAACATGTTCAAAGTAAAACTAGAGATAGATAGTCCATAAAATTTATATGGCAAGTCCAACACATATATTTAAATAAAACTAGAGATCTATAGTCCATAGAATATAAAACCATCTAACTTTCAAGTTGATTGGTCAAATCAAGTCTCCTCTTTGTTCCACGTTGCCTAGATTGTACTCGCATCATGCTATAAAAGAGTACAAGAAACTTGAAAATAGATTTAAATTTATTTAGAAATTTTGATATAATTAAACATATTTAAACTTGAAAATATAAAATTTTAGATAAAAATAAATTTAATTAAATATCTAGTAAATATAGTAAAACTAATTTCTAGTATTCATAAATTACCATATGATCATGTGAATCTGTAACTGGAACATTTTCTTCAACAGGTAGCATAAATGTCACTTGAGAAGATGCAAATGCCTGATCTACTATATCTTGCATATTCATATAAAGCAAACAATATGTGAAAACCTCGAATATATATATAAATTTAAAAGGTCCGTAAAAATTGTATAGGAGATTTAAAGTATAGTTTACAACCTCAAATGATATGATATCATGATCGCACACCTGAGATTTCCAATGCATAAATTCCAATGATGTCTCAGGTGCATGGCCTGCCATGGGTATCTCATGAAATTACTACATATAGATGTACAATAGTTTGTATAGATCATTGACACATGTGTATGTAAATGAAAAAATTAAATTAGATCTATGATGTCTATTTGATTTAAACTTAACAAACTTTTGAAAGCATGCACCTGAGTTGATGATGTCTCCGGAGTGCTCACCATTGTAACTTGTGGTTGGTCAGTACTAGGTCATATGACCTCCCTACATCTAGATATAATATGTCAATTCACACATGTGTACAAATTCAAATTAAATTAAATATATATCCACACAAATTATTTAATATATATTGGTTCAAGTACCTATCCAAAAGGTGAGCCCAAATCTACAACACTCGACATATGCACACGATGATCATATTAAGTTTCAAGCATCATGTGATCATGCGTCTACACCAAACACTTATTGAATTAATATTATATTATATATATAATTTGACATTATTATTTACATGAATTTTTCACATTTCAAACTTGAATTAAATTTAAGTTCAAAAGATGAACATACTTGTGTAGGACGATCCTCAGAATATAGTAATTTCAAGTATCACCCTGTCCCAGATGCATATGTGTTGCCTGAAGTGGATGTTTGAGTATCCCTATAGCCTGAGCCTCCATACTCTCTATTGGCCACTTCAGTGGCCACGTGTGTAGCATGCTGAGTGAGATGTCTTGAAAGTGAACTCAATTCTCCTAATGTTGTTGGAATTGTGTGCCTCAATACGACAGGCCTAAACCTCTAAGTGAGTTATTTTAGTGTGACCACTGACATGTCTAGTTGATCTGCTTAAGTGGAACTGTCTGTGAGATCGATGTGACTTAGCCTGATCTAAATTCTCCTTGTAAAGTTCCTTCATGACTATATCAGTGTGACCTCTGGAATGTCCTGGTGATGACAGTCATCGGCGTGACCTAAACTATTGGTGTAAGTTTCCTAACTCTATCCCACAATAGAATTATGGTCGATATTGGTGTGACATTTAGTTTGTCTTATCGATGGAAGTTATCGGTGTGACTTGAGCTATCATTGTAAGTTTTCAGTTTGTTGTCGATAACGATTTTCTTGTCAATGGAGCTACTCCTGATGCATATCGTTGTGACTCCTACTAATGGATTTGCTTGTCATGAATGTTGATATGACTCTGGCCGATGGTGTTTGGTCGGGTTGACATGAAAGCTTTATAAGAGTTTTAGCGACAGAGCATGTCTAGCCGATGGGGTTTGTGTTTGGTGTAACTCTTGCCGATGAGATGCTTTCATCGATGTGACTTGGGACTTCGATGAAGCCTTCTTCGATGCTTGTTCTCTTACCAATAAGGTTGTTCTAGTAACAGTTGGTGCTCCTATTGATTGTCGAGATGAGTATGACCGATGGTTTGTATCGGGGTGGCTCAAGCTAACAAGATGGTTTGAGAAGTGGTTGAACTTAATGACATCAGTGTGTTTGATGTGACATTATGAACGCCTGCCAATGGAAATTGTCTTGCTGATAGGCCTAGTCGAGATGTCAAGATGATAGAGACATTAGGACACTTTGGAGATTGGTGTTTCTATGACCGATAGACAAAGTCGGGCCGATGGAAGTGAAGATGGACTTGGTTGAACGAACGATGATTTTTTTGGCCTTATTATGTGTCGATTGTTTGTCAGAGGAACACGATGAGTTGGAGGAGACTATTCATTATCCAAGACAAGTTGACGGTTGATCTAGATAATTTTAGAAGATGAACTGAATGGTTCTGAGTTAGGATAAAGCTATTATACAGGATCGTTCGGGGGTTGGTTGGAGAAGTAGAATACTATTATGAAGGAGGTGACTCCTCGCTCTTTTTTTGGTTCAATTGTGAAACCTCTATCTCTATGTGAATTTTCTCTATATATTGTGTGAGAATATTGTAACAATGTGAAGTTTGTAAAAGATTGAGAGGTTGATTAGAGAAATGTAAATAAAAAGGGGAGAGGGAATTAGAACAGGGTTGTTGCCAGTTTATCTCCAGAATGAAACAAGATGTAACCTCTATGAAAAGGCTATGAGCCTGAGATTGTATTGTAACTCTGTTTGTTGTTGAATAATACAATGGCTTGGATCTTTTGGAGTGTGGGGGCATTTAATCAAAAGGGTTTTCCCCATGTAAATCTGTGTGTTCTAATCTTTTGTACCATCTTTCATGTTTAATTGTTCTGTTTGTTGAATTTGTTTATGTAAGTTGTTGAAACTGAGCTTACATGTGCTTCTCTTAGAAGGATTAATGTGGGAAATGAACTGTGTTTGATTCTGCTTCGTGACATAGTTGTACATTTTTTTTAGGCAATCTAATTGAAATTAAAGTTAATGAAGGCACTACTATTCTTTGGAGGTTTCTCTGAGATGATCAAAATTTCCCAACAAATTTTGATAACATGGCTTGTTGTTGAAATGCAATGGGAACAATATTAGAAATTGGAGCATGTCACTAAGGATCAACATGTGCTCCTAGTCTATGTTGGGGCATGCCACACCCAACTCCCTGAAATGACCTCATATCAAAATAGTTGGGTTTTTTACCCAACTCAAACTCAACCCATAACTTTCTCAAAAATTATAAGGGCACCTCACTATTTCCATGTGGTGGACTATCAAACACCATCCACCATGTGTCCCAAAAATGCATAGCTATCTGGGGGTGCCTACACCATAAAATTGAAATTCATTTTTTTGTGGGTGGAATGGGTTGGTTTGTTTGGGGGTTAATAAAATATTGGCACTATATTGGCACATGGCTTGTTTGGTTATTTTTAGGTCATTGATTTCTTTATATGAAAATCCATCCACATAGAATTGTCTCCTCTCTTCTCTCCATTGATGGAACCTAACTAGGTCTGCATCAATAGATCAAACAAAATCGACAATAGTTTGCATTGTAGATGCAAACTGTGCTAGATGGGGAGGGACTCTAGGCTCATTTTTTATGATATCTATATTTCCTTGAATGACAATGAAGTTTGCTCATATATTCTCTCTTAATTGATCTTCATCAACTACATGAGGGGGTGGAGGGTTAGGCAGTGGAGAATGTGGAGGTGTGCTAGGGTTTTGTTCATGTGGTGGATTGGGATGTACGAGATCTATAGGAATTTCTTGATTGGGCATAAAATCCTCTAAATTAAACATTGGATCCATGTGAGCAATGATATGGAAAATGCATGTTAAAAAATTAAATAATATATATCAACAAACTAATTAAATAATGCACACAATTTGAAAGTTATTTAAAAATCACATTGAACATGCACAAATTCAAAATATATTTCATTTGAAGACCATTCGATTTATAACAATATAAAATCCATAACACTAAAAATTCATAGCATGTACACACATTAAATTGAATTCAGTGTGGGGTTGTTAATATGAAGGGTAGAAATGAAATTATGGGGTTTTATTAAAATTTATTTAATCTCATTCATTATTTTCAAATAATACTAAAGATAAGAATGAAAAATTAATAGAAGACATTGAAAGGGACACATAGATATATGCTAGTGACCTAATTGCAATGTACAAAATATAAAAAAAGATGAGTGACCAAGCTCTATTCACCAAATTGATCCCCTTAAGAAATGTCAAATTCCCCCTTAAGACATCGATTTATGATTTAGGGTATAGGATGGCTTAAGGGGATATATGTGTAGTAATGTCCTAGGACAAAATGGTCCATGGCTTAAGGGAATAAAATTTGGTGGAGTTTCCTAAGGCAACCAAATTTCATTTTAAGTTCCTACAACAAAATGAATAGATGTATTAATAAAGTATGACATAATTTAATTAAATCTGAGGACATAAATTGATTTATCTAAATTTTCAAATTTCATGATAAGAGACACAAGATCTCTATAGTGGGACAATGTAGTTAAGAAGAAATTATAAGCTTAACACTAACATTAAAATTTATAATCTCATTTATTGTTTTCAAAGAATACTAAAGATAAGAATGAAAAATTAATAGAAGACATTGAAAGGGACACATAGATATATGCTAGTGACCTAATTGCAATGTACAAAATATAAAAAAGGATGAGTAACCAAGCTCTATTCACCAAATTGATCCCCTTAAGAAACGTCAAATTCCCCCTTAAGACATTGATTTACAATTTAGTGTATAGGATGGCTTAAGGGGATCTATGTGTAGTAAGGTCCTAGGAAAAAATGGTCCATGGCTTAAGGGAATAAAATTTGGTGGAGTTTCCTAAGGCAACCAAATTTCATTTTAAGGTCCTACAACAAAATGAATAGATGTATTAATCAAGTATGACAAAATTTAATTAAATCCAAGGACATAAATTTATTTATCTAAATTTTCAAATTTCATGATAAGAGACACAAGATCTCTATAGTGGGACAAAGTAGTTAACAAGAAATTATAAGTTTAACACTAACATTAAAATTTATAATCCCATTCATTTTTTTCAAGAATACTAAAGATAAGAATGAAAAATTAATAGAATAAATTCAAAGGTACACATAGATATATGCTAGTGACCTAATTACAATGTACAAAATAAACAAAGATGAGCTTGAGCTCTATTCACCAAATTTTGAGAACTTCTTTGATTCCCTTAAGAAATGTCATATTAGGACCCCTTAAGACATTGATTTATGATTTAGGGTGATAGGATGGCTTAAGGGGATCTATGTCTAGTAAGGTGGACTAGGACAAAATGTTCCATGGCTTAAGGGAATAAAATTTGGTAGAGTTGCCTAAGGCAACCAAATTTCATTTTAAGGTCCTACAACAAAATGAATACTAAATTAGGGTTTAGGGTTTAGATTTAGAGATTTGATGACATGAAAACATATAGAAGACACATGAATAAATTTTTACAAGTAAATGAGAAACCCTACCACCTAAACTTAGTGCTTTGAATTAAATATGTGACATTCTAGGAATAGCTTCAATATATCAACAATTAGGAATTTTAGATTTCAATTATAAGTAAGTTGTTGAGTTATGATGGATTTTGAACCTATTTGGACCTCTAAGCACTCTTGGATGATTTAAAAAGGAAGAGGAGATCTAAATTGATTTAGACCCAATTTTTTTTCTAATCATATATTTTTTGAAACTTTTCTATGGCATAGACTCTTCCTTTGAATATTTATATAAATTCTAGATGTGCATGTGTTTTCAAAAAAATAACCTAACCCCCACTAAGTGAGGAATCAATTGATCAATTCAATAAATAAATAATCTTAGAAACTAAACCTTTGGTTATAGAATTGACTTGCATTTATGAATCATCTATCAAGTTTCTCAAAAAGGTAATTTGAATTTCCCAAATTGAAATGTTCATGCTACAAGTTAGCTTTAATACACTAGTATAGATAAAGTACAACATTTAGTTTTCCTAATCTAGAACAATGCCACTACACATGAGAGTTAAAATAGGAATTAGATTACACATAACCTATAGATCTTATGAATAATATCCTATAAATTAAGGCTTAAATATGATCATAATGCATGGAGTTACATAATTCACAAAGGATATCATCCAAATAAGAGAAATGGGTAGAAATCATTCATTCTTCACATTTTAATATGTATTTGATTTACTAACATTTATGTGTCTAGCTCTATCCATATTGCACATAGTCTAGATTAACAAGTATGACTTGTATTTCTATTTTTTTTTAAGAGAATAAATCATACACTATATAAGCTAACAACATTGATATAGAGTGATTACATGCTCATATCAGCTAGCATCATGATATATGAACTTATTAAATCAAGCACATAGTTTCACATGAGGCACATTATTTTACTTCACTAGTACACTTTCTCAAGTTAAATTATACAATCATGAAGTTTTTTGAGATAAAATTAGCTATCAAATTTATATTAAATGTGAACATATTATAATTAAATCAATTTTTTGGTTAATATATAGATCTATTCATCGATTGTTTGGACCTCCTTTATTAGTCAATTATGAATTTGATTGGTAGTTGTGTGGATCACCAATGACATACCAAAGTGTACCTAACCTATGGACTATAATCTGTTGTCCCTCCCTACATGTTATGTCATCAAATCTTACTACACATCCTTATTTTACCTCTTCTATTATATCACATGCCCCTAATATTGAACTTTTCATCACTTCCACCCTAAATAAAATAAGAACCATGAGTGAGAGTAAAAATCATACAAAGAAGGTTATGTCAAATATAAAATGTAATCTAAACCTCCTTGAGGAGCCCTAATTTAGGGTTTTAGGTTTACGTTTTAGGGTAAATAACTATTTTTAGGTTTATGTAAGTTAGGGTAAATAGGGTTTTAGGTTTACGTTTTAGGGTTTAGGTCCAAGGATTAACCTATGTAAATTAGTTTTTAGGGACCTATGTAAATTTTGTAACCTAGGGTTTCTAGGGTTTTGAAATTTCTAAGTTAAATGTGTCCATTTTAGGTTTAGTTTTTATGGTTTTCAATTTACAATTTAAATTTCTTTGTTTCGTTGACATTTTTGGTTTTTTAAACATAATTAAAAACAATAAAACATTGAACTAAAACACACTAAACAAACAAAAACTGAATACTAATTACAAAACAAAAAAAAAGATATAAAGCAAAAAAATGGAAGAATTCAACCAACCTGGAGGTTGATGAGGTTGGTTATGTCGATAGGAGGAGGTGGCAGTCATTTTTTTTTCAATGAAGGCCTTTGAAAAGCATACACGATCTCCTTTGTTCTTCTCAGATGCGGATTAAAATGGTGAAAAATGAAATATAGTTGCTTATTTAAAAAAAAAACTTTTGAGAAATGCGTACGTGTTTTGAAACGCATACTTGTTTCATAACACATACACATTTATGGTACGTGTACCCAAATCTAAACACGTACGCGTTCGAATTTGGGCTTAGGTACCCAATCCATAACGCGTACGCGTTTCCTGTGAAACTTTTTGCTTTTCTTGAAATTTCCCCTCTTCATGTACCCAACTTCTTGCTTTTACCCTGATAAGTAATTAATACATAAAGTGGATACATACTAAATTGAGAAAAAGTTAAAGAAAAAAATTAATATTAACAAATTGGAGGTTCATTAATCTCATTTTTAATTAAATTACAATGTTTGGTTTTGTCGGCATTCCTTCAGTCACAATATGTATTTACTATTTGCATTTATAAAATAAAATGATTCCAGATCAAATTATCTACAAAAATCTTTTTTGTACTCTTATTCTATTTTCACTTATTTTACATAATTGTTTTTTGTTTATTGATTTATTTTTTACCTATTAGTGCCTTATATATATTAGCCATTTTATAAAAGAAAAATCACATTTTTGTTATAAGTTTTCTTTAATTTTTGAATTTATTTTACCATGTTTTAATTTAATTATTGTCTTTTTATTTAGATAGGTACGTTTTAGATTATTGTTGCTATCACTTGAAATTACACACTTTTTGAACTCTATTAAATATTCTAGTGACACAATGGGAATGACCTCAAGGTGATGAACCCTTGAGGTTGACATAAGTCTCCAAAGAAGGTTGATTTAATTCTAAATCTAGGAACAATGTGTTGATCCAACTCAACATAGATTAAACCTAAAAGACAACCCTATTTAATTGATTCCAAGGAAGTGGAAGAGATAGAATGCAAAAAAGGAAATGAGGTTATGCACCAATATTTAATGTTTTTCTTCCCTACTCACAACATTACAAGGAGTCAATGAAAATTACTAGAAAGACTCACATAAGTCTCTAATCTACTAGTTTCATCAAACAAATATAGAGGAAAGGGGTTTGACAAGCATTGGGATGGAAGAAGGAATCCATAGATAGTTTCTATAAACCATATATATATATATATGAAAAACTCATTCAAACATGAATGTACGTGAAATTTACATAGCATATTAAAATAAAAAAGAGATAAAATGAGAAATTTCACTAATTCAAAGGCATTGAAACTACTTATGATAATAGAATAATGAAAAAAAATTTGCTAAGTTTGTGCCCAAGAAACTAAAGAATGAACTCTTAAAAAAGGGGGACAATGAACCTTATTAGAAGCATTACAGCTATCAAAATGTATGGAAAAGGTGTACATAATGGCTCTAACAAACTAAGGCATAATGAGCCTTCTTCATTTATGCCAAGACAACATATTCATTGAAAATTATGATCTGGTGAATTATGTTGTCAAAGAAGAGCATCCACAACATGCTTA
Source organism: Sequoia sempervirens (assembly GCA_007258455.2). NCBI lineage: Eukaryota > Viridiplantae > Streptophyta > Pinopsida > Cupressales > Cupressaceae > Sequoia > Sequoia sempervirens. The sequence goes on along the minus strand of VDFB02058242.1, from coordinate 175,320,943 downwards.
GACATGAAGCAATTATTTCTTTGGGCATTTTTATGGTAGTGATCAGTTGGCACTATAGGTGCCTTGATGTTCCAATGCAGAGTGGTAAATGGGAGTTGGGGTGTCATGAATAAGGACTGCATCATCTAGAATGACTAATGTTGCATGTCAATAGTCAATGTCAGCGATGAATCATCATTAACAACCATGGGTGGATCATCAAAACCATCAAATCCCTTGCTACATAAAATTATTATGTGAGGCTCACCCAATCTATTGGGTCACTTTCTTGGATCAATAAAGTAGTGAGGGAAACATATCAAGATCATTGGGTGGTTGATTTATCTATCTCAACTAATGGCGCAACATTATTCATCTCCCATTCTAATTAGATCATTTGCAAAGCATGATTAGTTAGATGTTTCCTTTAGAAGATTGATGGTCAGGAGCCTTGAGTACCAATTTGACGGAAATGAGACCCACTACCCCAACTTGGTGCTAATTAGCGAATGGAATAACAAGGAAAAGCATCAAGTTTTTATTTCTCCCAAGTGTCCCATGGTGATGCCATGCGTCTCCCTATCACTCTCCCCACCAATGACAAATGACACAATAGTTTTGGTTGTACTAATTTTAATTTCATTTGATTGTGACATTGATGACACATGAAAGGTCTATGAGGAGGGCCAATAATCATGTAATATTTTCTATTGGGAAAGATGGGCCCCAACTAGATATACTGAGTCACTTGACTCAACAAATGGTGCAACCCTTTAGAAGTGTTAAGACTTCCTCGTCTAGAGATGCTACACAAACTACCTTAGGGAGAGGATCTATACATTGCCTTTGTCCTTGTTTGATAGACCTACCAAAATTTGAGTCATCATTAATGGCCAGCGCTCTCATAGCTTTCAATATACCTTTCCTTCCATTTCATTGTGCCATGGTGCCATATGGAGACCATCTTGGAAGAGCCAACATCTCTATTATATTTTCATCTTGAGAAGGGTAGGTCCCACCGAACCTACCAAGTGACTCACCTCAGCCTATGGTGCAACACTTTAGAAGTGTCAATGTTGCTACATCTACATTTGAAGGTGGATGATGCGCAAAGATGACATCTATCCCTCGAATGATCCTCACACACATTGCTTTCCAGCTTTATTAAATGGACACACTAGTCTATTGACTCATGAGTCCAAACTAATCACCCAAGACTTACGGTGTGTTAGGTATACCCTTTCCAGCTACATTGTATCATGATGGCATGTGAGGGCTTTGGCAATCTCTTGGAAATTTTGTTAAGTCTTCTTCCTCACCAAATTCTAAGCAAATGCGCCCCACCGAACTATTCATGCATTCTCCTTTTCAGATAGATGGGTCCTACTAAAACGGATTCATATGCCTCATCCCATGGTGCAATTTTGAGCCTATCAAGATCGACTAAGTTTAAATTTTGAAAAATGTTTCCACATGGTTGGTAGTTGGTAGTTGGTAGTTGGTAGTTGGTAGTGGAAAGAAGGAAAGAAATATAAACTTAGTGTTTATATGTTTAAATAATTATGATATATTATCAACTTTATTTTATTACAAAATAACATTGTTCCATGTCATTATGATGAGCAACAACATCATATATCATTGTTAGAGCTTGGATTAAACATGGTGCTTGAAAACGAGGGATATCTAGTCAATGAAGCAAGTTTTGGGTAAGTGTATGTCCTAGACAATGGGTATTGACAAAATTCAAATAAATCCTAAATTTTTGTAATAGATACACTTATATTGTGGTACTAGTAAACCCTTTAGACTTGTTGAAATACATTTTTCATATATAGTATTTTATGAATACTTGTTTATTTGACATTTATATTTTCATCTAGCTTGCAACACTTTTAATAACAAATAAAATAAGTACTTTATTAACAAAAGATTTATAGATTAAATGAAGAATCTAGTGAAGAAACCTTAGATATCAAACATAGATAGGAAGATATACTCAATGAGGGTATCCATTTAGATCCAAGAAAAAAATCACTCAACATAGAATTACATGAACAAAATAGGTTGTTTAGTTATAGGGTAAAAAAAATATTGAGGATGAACTACATCTATAAGTAAAAGATGTGGAAAGGTGAAGAAAAAACTTGAGAAATAAAGAATTTTTAAATAGTCAACTTTAGAGAACCTTTCAAAGAATATCAATGTATATTTAAAGAAAAAAATATTGAATAATATGAATGACAAAATTGGATTGAAGTGTATTTAACTAAACTTTGCGTGGTGGGAAAAGTTGCAAGATTTAGGTTGGTAGATTTTTAAAACTAATATTGAATGGTACACAACATTATAATGGAAAACAATACATATATGTATTATATGTAGTTAAAGATCTTAGAAAATTAAGTGTTAACAATGGCAAGATATATTATGTTAAAGGTAATGAGCAAAAAAGTGTTAGAAAGAAACCTATTTGGAAGGTCAAAGATGACAAGGATTTGGGTACTAAAATTAACTAGGTTGATTTAAGGGAAAAAGTAGAGCTGATTGATCAAAGAGGGTGATCAAGCCCCCAAGATCTAAGATCCCATGGAAAACCAACATAAGGACAAAGGGACACACAAGATGTGTAAGATATGTACAAAAATACAAGATACACAAGCATGCAATGTTAAAGCTAATGCAAAAAGAAAAATAAAAATGTGGATCAAGCCTTGATTGTTTGTCCAACTAGAATGGATCAAGCCTCAAATGTTTTTCTAAAAGGAAAAAATGAGAAACACATGCTACGTATACAAGGTGTGTACCCATGATAAAGGTGGCAGATGGAAAAGTCAAGCGAGGTCCACAGGTCTTCCATATGTCAACCATACCAAAGTTATACTCACTGATAACTTGTATAAGGTGCCACAAAAAGATCAAGATGCTACACCAAACCTACACTAAGTTCAACCTCTATGAATAGAGTGAAGTAATAAAATGCCAAAAATGCCAATGAAATAATGTCTATGTATGCCCTCACTTTAAAATAATTGCTAAACACCATGTTCTGAGCAATTACTTTTAAGTAGAAAATGACAAATTCCAATTGATAGAAGGGAAATTCGATCTTATTAAGAAAGCCCTATGCCAAACATATGTTTACAAATAAAGTTATGTCATGAAAAAGGAGGTCTCCCCCACATGCAATCCAACTTAGATAACACATAAGGTATCCAGGGTTTGGGGTCAACATATGTCTATGTTACAGTGATATAATAGAGCTTGGAACTATCATCGTTCCTCAAATACTTCATGGAACAATGAACATAAAGGAGGAATAATACATATACAATGAAAAAAAAAAAAAAAGCCATTTGGGTCAACATAGAAGAGACCTAAATGTCTCAATGCCTTTCATCATTCCCAAAAGGAACAAACAAGATAAATGAAAAAAATGTTTACTAAAAATAGAATAATGTCATGACAAATTCATTTCCTTTGTATGTTTGCACCAACATAGTAAAAAAGGTCATCTAAAGTATGCTCACAAACATAAAGACACACAAAGCAACACGATATTGGGGATCACACTATGCACATGAAATCACAAGGAACAAAGAAAGAAAATAAAAGAAAAAGATAGTATGACACATGCAAGCCAACCTAAAGAAAGTTGTTTGCATCCCAATCTTGTTCATCAAATACAGAAAGTGAATAACTAGCCAAAGGGGCAACAACTAGTGTTGTACTAGGATAAGGCTAATGCAACTTTGCCCAAAGTGTAGGATAAGGATGAGCCAAGATAAGTGATGAGATGGTGGTCCTTGCAATATGGAATAATGATTTGCATGAAATATTAATACATTTAATAGTGAGTATGCTAAGACTCTACAACTATCACATGGCAAGGAGAAAAGTGTGTGCATTCTATCATATCTATTATCTCTAGAATGAATCTTTACTTGACATGTTTGATAACTTAAACTTATTTATGTAAAAATTTGCAACCGTAACAATTTATATTTCAGTCAAGGTGGTTTGAAATCCAGGCATCATAGGTAGCTTAAATTTAATGAATAATAAGTATATAGCAACCCATAGAAAATAAAATATTGAATAGAGATCATACTTATATTTACCCACAATTAAGCAAAGAAGAATTTGGAGTGGGCAGTCTGATAAGTAAGTCAGACTTTAGAGAACCAGAAATAAAAAAACTTGCTAAATGAACTTAATAAAATCATTACCATCCACCAAATAAGATTGTTATAACAAACATAAAATCATCGCCATCCACCAAATAATATAACCCATTTTGTACTTATAGAGCTTTAGATGAAAATGGAGAGGTTGGCATTGTGGTTTGATAGATCAAGAGGCTTTTCCATGCTAAAATCCCACACCCAACAACCAACACATTATGCCCTCCAAATTCTTCCCTGGGTTTATACCTACTGGCATGAAAAATACGTCCCTGAAAACACTCGCTACTGGAGAATACAGGTAGTAAAGCCTCCGCATTCTCCCCCATGGCCACAATCAACAGTCTCCATACCCGTGATTTTTTCAGTCATCACTCTCCATAGTGGATGCAATTCATGTTTAAAAGTCTCACTCACATTTAAAACTCCTGCTCACGTTTAAAACTGTCGCTCAGTTTTTTCAACTCCCTGCCTGAAACGTCCATCTTTGTCTTTGTCTGTCTATTTCCTATGTGATGATATGAGGATGATATCATATGTTATCATCTCTTAGACATGTGATTTTGTCAGGAGATTATCTAGCTTCTTTCTGTGTGAAAAAAGATATCTCTTAATGTATTTTACATAGATTTTTTAAAAATGTAATACTAGTTTATGCTGAAGGCATATCTCTCAATGTATTTTACATAGATTTTTAAAAAATATAATACTAGTTTATGCTGAAGGCATATCCAATTTGAGAGAGATTAAATTTTTAAATCAATGGCATGTCTTTCTAAGGGCCCTTAGCTGGCCCACTTATCTGATGATCCACTTATCTTGAACATCATCCATCATGTGTGTAAAGCATAGAAAGGAGTAGAGTGTCAACATCAAGGACTTGTTGTCATGCATGTAGATATTATCAGTACAAAAGTAGAGTTATTATTTGTACCGAACTGCAAATTGAATGGTACCAGATTTATGGCAAATTGAGCTTAATTATTGGTTGCAATGTCTTGCTACTTACGTCAATGTCAGACCACCAACATCTTACATTCATTTCACAGCCCACATTCTTTTCATACTTTTCACTAGCTTTCACATTCTTTCATACTTATCTATCATTTTTCAGGGGAATTTCATTGCAAATTTGACCATCATAGAAATCAAAAGATGAGCTGAAGACACAAAGATCTTGATAGTTTCCATCATGGTTGTCATGGGAATCACCTGCTTACCTCTTCACTGAAGAAGGTATTCATTTATCTCTAAATTCCTAGTTGTCCTCTAAGATTCAATTTCTTGCCTTTTGTTTGGAGTTATATTTTTGTCACCAAGTTATCCACAATAGCTTTGGAAAACTACTACTTGCTACCAGAGAATTTTGTTTACAAGCATGATAAATATGCCATCTTGAGACTAGCTTTAGCTGATGGTATTTTGAACTCCATTGCATAAAATTTTATTGAAAAAGAAAAGTACATAAAAATCATATTACAAATTTGCACAACAAATCAAAATAGTGAATATTAAACAACACATTGATACCCAAGGAGATTTTGGTGGGTTTCTTTTAAGAAGGTATTAGCCTCTTTTTTTCCTAGTTGCCACATTCTTTCATACTTATCTATCATTTTTCAGGGGAATTTCATTGCAAATCTGACCATCATAGAAATCAAAAGATGAGCTGAAGACACAAAGATCTTGATAGTTTCCATCATGGTTGTCATGGGAATCACCTGCTTACCTCTTCACTGAAGAAGGTATTCATTTATCTCTAAATTCCTAGTTGTGCTCTAAGATTCAATTTCTTGCCTTTTGTTTGGAGTTATATTTTTTTCACCAAGTTATCCACAATAGCTTTGGAAAACTACTTACTACTAGAGAATTTTGTTTACAAGCATGATAAATATTTCATGAAAAATATGCCATCTTGAGACTAGCTTTAGCTGATGGTATTTTGAACTCAATTGCATAAAATTTTATTGAAAAAGAAAAGTACATAAAACTCATATTACAAATTTGCACAATAAATCAAAATAGTGAATATTAAACAACACATTGATACTCAAGGAGATTTTGGTGGGTTTCTTTTAACACTTTAAGAAAAGCAGCCTTTTTTTTTCCTACATAGAAAGTGTAACTGGTTGCCCATGAATAACATTTTAGTATCAGCAAAAGACTACCAAAGACAAAAGAAAAAGGTAGCTTCCTTGGTAACCATTGAATTGAATTCTTCACAAATATGATCAAAGGTAGCGCTGCTCATTTAGAAGTATCTAAGGAATTTAGGATCAGGAGATCAAAGATGATTACATTGCTCCCACCAGGCCTAAGATCTATCCTTTACCCAAAGTCTTCTCTACACACTATTTTTGGACATCACTGCTCCCACAACAACTACTACAAACCTCACTCTTTAGCCTACACCTCTCAATCTCATCCAATTTAGTGTAATAGTCATGCAAACACTTGTAGCAATCCATCATAGATTTTATTATTATCTTATTATTCATCTCAAAAATCTCCCTCTCTAGCTTATAGGCTTTATACCACTCTTCTTTCTCTTTTCTCTTAAAATCCTCCAACATAACCAGCACAAGCAAAAGCTTTGCAATAGGGATTCTCCTCTACTTCGCAATAATTGGACCCATTTCAATCTACTTCCCTAACACCAAATACTCACTAGTACTAAAGCCCCTTGACCCCATGAAATTCAAACTCTCTTAAAAGAGCTTCATCCACAAATTCTATACCCTACATGCAAAACCCACCTTGCATATTCACGCAAACCCACATCCCATATCCATTGTCACTTCCCAAAACACCCCACCTATATCCTTGTTCTATGTTGATCACAACCTCCTCTCTTTTTTTTGGATGATTCAACCTTTTTCACAATCTAGGAAGCCCCTCAACCAAATCAAGTTCCTTTTATATCTATGATTTCAATCTTTTCTTTGATAAATTTAATCATTCTTCTTACAAGGGCTGGTAAAGGCTTATGGTGCCATTGATTTCTTGGATGTTAAAAATCTTGTATAATATCCTCTACATCTTGAGCAATTTTGTATATAGTTTTTTCCATTGTTTTATGCTGGGGATTTTGAGCATAAGGGTCAACTTCAGATTGTTTGTATTCAGGAATTGAACTCTCCAGAATGTCATTGAGCCACTTTAGGTGATCAACCAGTTGTTCAATATCTTGTTTGAAATCAAGCATGCTCAATCATAATTCAGCTCAATAAAATCCAAAAAGATATTTGTGAGTGTCTTTCCCACTCGAGAATTTGGTTTGAACAAATTATTTCCCATTTCCTCCCATGGCATAGAAAATTGGACACTCTTGAGAAAAGAGACAATTTCACGCTTAATTTAAACTTACTTTTGAGTACCCCTACATTATTCTTCCTTCAAAACAACATTTATAGGCCCCTAAGCCCCATTTTTTTTATCTAGAGGCACGTTTCACTAGAGAAATCCTCTAAAACCTGACAAACAACACTTAATTCATTCATATCCCAAAAATGCACCTCCAAAAACCACTAGTGGAACCCATTCGCTACCTTGGGTGAATGAGTCCCCTTTGGTGGGACCCATTTTCCAAGGGTGGTGAATGATTCCCTTTTGGGGGAAATTCAATTTTCAGCAGGGATTTAATCAATTCAACTTAATTTTTTCGGTGGATGTCAGCCTCTTAGGTATAAATAATGGGAAAATTAGGTGTTGATGCTTATAAATACCCATTTTAGGTGTTTTTTTACATATCTTAGTCATTTTTACAAATAAAATCCTAAAGTCAAGTCTTCCACAATAAGTCTCATTAGCAAAGTTGAAGTTTTAGGGCAGCAAACTAGGGTTTTTGTAGGTCTTGAAGCTCACTCTTCATTCAAGATTCAACATTGCAAAGAGTTGATGATGGATGCCTATGGTGAATCATGGAGAAATATAGGTTGAGGAGATGCAACTAGCCATCAAATCACACCTAAAGACTTGTTTTCAAAGTGATTCCATCTTCCATTTTCTCTCTATCTTCAAACTAAGGTTTGAATTTCATTTGCATGTTATTTATCTCCATTTTGATGTATTGTAAAATTTCTAGGGTTCAATTCTTGCATCATTCAAATCACATTTGCACATCTTATTCTAGCACAATAGAATAGGGTTTTATCATACTTTAGACTTTCCTAGTTTTTAACACACTTAAGGTTAGGATTTTATGTATATTTTTGTCCATTCAAGGTTTGATTACCCAACTAGGGATTTGACCAAGGAAAACCCCCCATTAGACAACAAATTTTAAGTTGTTTTGTAGGAATTTTCCAAGATCCCAATTTCGGTTTTTGTCAAAAAGTGTTGTACAGGTGACAAGGCATAGAATAGAGATCTGAATTTGAAGAAAAATGAAAGTGTATTGATTTTCCATGGATGGAAAATGAGTCCCTCATGAGGTGGATGACAGAGTTAACTTTAGATTCTAGTACCTAGTAAGCAAAAACTAGTTTCTAGGTAGAAAACCCTGACTTGGTATTGATTTGCCCAGGGTGGAAAATGAGTCCCAATCAGTTCAAAAGCCAACTTTTCTAGATTTCCAGAGTGTTTTGCAGTCATCTTCAACTTTATAGGTGCACACATTCTGAAATACAACTTTCTATTTAGTTTCACTTGCATTTTTGTTCATCCTTTTAAGCTTTTTGCAAATGTCACTATGTTTTCAAGAATTGCATGTTTCATTAGTTTTGCATTCATAATCAATCAATTTCATTACTTAGTTACATTCACATTATTGTATTTATTCCTAATCACATCATACAATCCTTTATTTGAGTGAACCAGGACAATTTTAGTGTTCTATCTCTCTCCTTTTAGGTGAAAAATCCTAAGAGAGCAAGAGAAGCATATAGAACCACAAAATTATTGGTTCATTTTGGTGAACCTACATATTGAACATTATACCTTTCTGATTCGCATTTGTATTTGCATCCTAGGACCCAATTGCATTGTCTTTTGCATTGCTTTTGCATCTTAGGGCTTCTTAAAATTGCATTAGTGAAAATATCATTTAGAGTTCATTATTTCATCTTATTTCATTACATCATTCCAAAATTCTGCATTTTAGTCTTTATCTACACTGTACAGACCTAAACACATCCAAAAAAGTCAAAAAAATCAGAAAAAACTTAAAAATACTTCTCTTGGGACTCATTCGCCACCTTGGGCGAATTAGTCCCACTGCAATTTTTGAATTAGTGTTTCCAAAATTCAGTTTATTGCTTTGTACTTTTTTGTTTTATGCACTTCCCTTTCCTATATAGTATTAGTTTTTTGCAAGTATCCTTTTTAGCATTAGATCCTAGTTCTTTTAAATCATATTCATCAATTCATAAAAACACAAAAACAAAAACATCAAACCAACCTTTCAAATAAATGATTTGATTTAGAAACACCATCTCATCCAAGCTTCTTAGTAGTGATGATGTAGGCAAGTTATATGAGGTCCTTCAGGACTTCTTCTCACTCACTTCATCCTCTAAAGCTTTCCATGAGATTCCTAAACCTGTTAATGATAACTTATCTTTCAAACCTTTTGGGTGTGATGACTTTGACTTGTTAGATGAAGCCCTTTAGGACTTCATCTCACCTAAGTCATCCACTAAGGTTTGTTGTGACCGACCTACAACAATGAATGATAAAACCTCTAAAGCTTGGCATGAGATGCCTAAACCAGTTGATGATAACTTACCCCTCAAACCTTTTAGTCATGATGACCCTGAATTGTTAAATGAGTCCCTTCAGGACTTCATCTCACTCAAGTCATCCACTAAGGTTTGTTGTGAACAATCTAATGCTAAGCATGTTAATGTGATTCAACCTCAACTCATCCTCACATAAACTCCACCCTTCTAATAAAACCAAGTTTACTCTTTACCCACCTAAAATTGATGTGTTGCATCAATCCAGTAATATTATTGTTGCTCATACATATAATTTACCTGAAACAATCTGTAACAATTGCAACCAACCCCACCCTATTTACCTTTACCTAATCTGCTTAATGCTCCTCACTTTCCCTCACACAAAGAGGAGTACGATCTTGTTGAACAACTCAAGAATACACCTACAAAGATTTCCCTTTCAGATTTACTTCATAATTCACCAAATTACCACACTATTCTTCAAACAACCTTACAAAAAATTATGGTTCCTCCTAGTACAACTCTAAATGATCTCGCATCTTTAATACATGGAATGCATAAAGTTAATCTAGACATTACTTTCCATGAACATGATCTCTCTCCTTTAGAGTTGCAAAAACAAAATGAATCCTTTATGATAATTGATCAATTTAATCAAATAGGTATAAAAAAAACCCTCATTGATAATGATTTTTCCCTTAATATGTGTAGTGTGAATCTCCTTGATAGATTGCATGTTGACAAGTCACAAATAAACCCTAATTCCTTATCCATTCGAGGATTTGACAATTCAACAAAGCAAGGTTCCACTTGGTGTAATTGCTTTGCCTATTATGGTTGGGGTGGCTACTAAGCAAACTTCTATCCATGTCATTCCTTATGATCTTTCATACAATCTTCTTTTAGGCAAACCATGGATTCATGAGATGAATGTAGTGCCTTCGACCCTTCATCATATAATGAAATATGTCTATAACAACAACATTTATCAAGTTGAAGTAGACCTTGAGCCTAAAAGTTGCTTGCACCTTGAAAAAGGAACTATAAGTCCTCTCAAAGCATTAATTCCAACATCCAATATAGACCCTCTAGAAATTGAACAAAAATATGAGGAATTAGTGTATAAATTATTTGGTGATGATTGGGGATCCTTAGAATTCACACCTTCATTTCTGGGAAAGTACATAATCACACAAAAGATAGATGAGAAACCGGAACAACCAACCATCATGACAACTCAAAATTATGAACAATCTTCTCAAACATCTATCTCCTCTACTTTGCAAGAAAATACAACATACACAAATTTTTTTGATGAGATAGATTATCAACCTCCGCCTAATTCGAAAGAAATGGAAAGACTTTATGGAAAAGGCTATCAACTTGTGAAACAATTGGGATATACAAGAAAATTATGTGGAAAGCATGAACTTGGTATTCGTGTCCCTATAGAACCTAATACATAAGAGACAAAAACTAGATTGGGCTATTCTTTTTCTAAGACGACAAAAGCTACTCAACGACCATCTTTAAACATCAACACTATTACATGTCAACTAAAATACAAATTCACAATCAAACATCCTGAATTGCTTGATATATGAACTTATCACCATCATGGCAGTATGTTGATAGTGATGAAACTCTAACACAAATGTTAGTAGTTTACGATAACACATCCTCTACTACTCCCATGAAACGGGTTACTTGTGTTGTGATAATTACCAAGCAAAAAGATAGTGATATCAATGAAGAACCATATGATACTGGAGTTCCTAAATATAATGTACTCCCCTTGGGAGATACAATCGATGTGCCAATGGAAATCGATGATAAAGACAAAGTTATTAAGATTGTGAGGTGCCTTGATGATGAAGAACAAGAGGACACTACAACTTTACTTCATGATTTTCCTAAAAATTTTGCTTGGAAATATTCTGATATGCCAAGAATTGACTTGAAAATTGTGACACACAACATCATTCTTGCTGAAAATGCTAAACCCATTCGCCAAAAGATATGAAAAATGCACCCTAACATAGCCTTGCATGTTAAAGAAGAGCTTGAAAAATCTTGATGCAGGCTTCATTTTCCCTATTGATTATTCTCCTTGGATCTCAAACATTGTCACAATTTCTAAACCTGATAATCATGTTAGGGTATGCATGGATTTTTGTGACTTGAATAAAGCTTCTTTAAAAGACAACTTTCTGCTCCCTAGTATTGACATGATCATGATTCAACTACTAGAAATGCTTTTTTTTCATTCACGGATGGATTTATTGGTTATAATCAAATCCTTATCAACCCTCAAGATTAATACAAAATTGCATTTACAAGTTTTGTTAGGTGGTAATGCCTTTTAGATTAAAGAATGTTGGAAAAACTTATCAATGAGTGATGACCTTGATATTCCATGATTACATACATAAAATATTGGAAGATTGTGTTATGATATCCTTGCTAAATCATTAAAACAAGACAAGACAATGTAAATGTTCTTCAAAAAATCTTCGAATGAATATGTAAATATAATATGCAATTAAATCTGAAAAAGTGTCTTTGGCATATATAGTGGTAAAATTTTGGGGTTTTTCATATCTCATAGAGGCATTGAGGTGGACATGAAGAAAATTGATGCCATTATTAACATGCCACCTCCTAAGAACATTTCACAATTATGCACATTACAAGGCCAAATTCAAGCTATCTATCGTTTCACTACATCTTTAGCTGATCGTACATTACCCTTTACACATCTCCTTAAAAAGGATGTTCCTTTTGATTGGAATGAAGATTGTAAACAGGATTTTGAGAGTTTAAAGGAATACCTTGCAACTCTAGCTATTTTGCAACATACAATTCCAAATAAACCATTTATCCTTTACACATCCACATCAACCCATGCTCTTGTAGCATTGTTGGCTCAACAAGATGATCATGGACAAGAGAATCCTATTTATTATATTAGTCAAAATTTAATCGATTATGAAACTTGATATTCACCAATTAAAAAACAATGTTTGGCTCTTGTATTTGCTACTAGTAAGTTGCGACATTATTTAATAAATGTTGAAACACAAGTCATGAAAAAAAATTGATCCTCTCAAGAATCTTTTCAACAAAATAGACATTTTTGTATGCTTAGCTAAGTGGGCGATGTTGTTAACTAAGTTTGACCTTAAGTTTGTTTCACAAAAAGCAATCAAAGGACAAGCCTTATCCAATCACTTAGTTGATGCTCCTTCTCCTCTCACTTTACCTACTCATGACTTCTTTCCTAATGATAGTGTCTTGACTGTTGATGTTAAAACATGGGAATTCTATTTCAATAGATCTAAGTGTAGAATAGGTTTTTATGTTGGAGTGGTATTAATTTTTCCTGACATAAAGCCTATTCCTTTGTCCTATCGATTAAACTACCTATGCACAAATAACACAGCTGAGTATGAGGCATTAATTGCAAGATTCTGAGTTTCTTTAACCATGGGTGCCAAAGATATTAAGATCTTTGGTGATTCATAATTAGCAATCAAGCAAAACACTGGGACATATCAAACTAAGCATGACAAGTTATAAAGATATAAGAATCTTACAATGAAACTATTAGAGAAGTTTGAATCATTCACCATTTATAACATCCCACAAAAATACAATCGACATGTCGATGTAGGCGAGTGTCGCCTCTCTTATATCCCCACACAATCCAACAAACTTCACCTTTGTTATTCATCCCATCATGAAACCTTTGATTGATACCCGATTAGAAGATATTTTAACAATAACTCAAGAAGACTCATGTGAATATTATGACACAATATACCATTATTTAAAAGATGGTACCATTTCCAAGCCCACAATGACAAACACTCAAAATCATTTACACAAATTAGTAGCCAAATACGTAATCCTTGCAGATGTGTTGTATAGAAGATCCTTAAATGGTCTCTTCCTAAGGTGTCTTAAGGATTTTAAAATTCCTATAACCCTTGAATAGGCTCATGTTGGTGCCTGTGGAGGTCATTTTGGAGGATGGTCATTAGTGCAAAAACTCATTCGTATGGGATATTATTGGAGACATATGGAGAAAGATTGCTTTGATTATGTGAAATGATGTCATAAATTTCAAGAACATTGCAATTTGATTCATGCTCCCGCTTCTGAGCTCTGTGCCCAAATTCCCATTTGGCCATTTTTAGTATGAGGATTGGATATTATTGAAAAAATTTCACCACCCTCTTCTGTTGGACATACATTTATCATAACTGCAACAAATTATTTCACAAAATGGGTGGAAGTTATTCCTCTTCGATCTACAAATGCTGAAGTAATTTCCCGTTTCATATTGGAACACATAATTGCTTGCTTTGGACTTCCTTCCACAATCATTTCACACAATGGAACCTCATTTAAGAATAACGAGGTAAAGAAATTTCTTGAAACGTTCAACATTCAACATCAATTTCCTATACTGTATTATCTGCAATCCAATGGACAAGCTAAAAGCATTAATAAGATTTTGGAACAAATCCTAAAGAAAACTATTTTAACAAACATCATAAGGATCGGCATGCACAATTACATTATGTGCTTTGGGCTTATCGAACAAGTGTTAGATTATCTACAGGAACTACACCTTATAACCTTGTTTATGGCACTGACATGATCATGCCCTTGGAGTTAGAAATTCCTACACTATGAATTGATTGTCAAAACCTTATTGATGAAGCCACTTATAAAGATCAACAATTGCATCAACTTGAAATGCTCAATGAAAAGTGCACCAATGCTCTTGAGCATCTTCAGGCTTACATTAAACAATTACAATGTAAACATAATACTCATATCATTCCTCATACGTTTCATAAGGGTGATTTTGTTCTTTATAAAAACCAATGTAATACTAATGTTGACCATGGAGACAAAGATAAATTCAGCCTAATTGGTTAGGACCTTACATAGTTGACACCAGTTATGGGTCTAGTGCTTACATATTAACAGAGCTCAATGAAACACCCCTTAAGGAACCTATTAATGTTGTGCATTTGCATTGGTATTACCTCTGATATCTTTGAATAGTATGATTGTCAAAGCAGTGTTGCCTAACTTATTTGGTCACATTCTTAATAACTTTCACATTGATTCATTCTTGAAAACTAATCTTGTGTTTGTCTTGAACACTAGGGTAAATATTTAAGTCAATCTTATAATTACTTTAGGATTCATACTATTCACCCTTGTGTTATGTTAAGTTCGATCCTTATATGAGTTATAGGTGTATCCAATTTAACATACTCTCTTCAATTCAACAATGTTGTATCTAAAGTGAAACTAAAATACATTTTATATTAGATCACATCTATCATGTTAAATCATGTAGACATTAATTAAATAATTTTACCACAATTTATTTAATTAATCACATTGACATTTACCATTCAAACACATTAAGAAAAAATTATAGTTCAACATCAAATGTGCATATATGTGTGTGTGTGTGTGTGTGTGACAATTTTTATGTACATAGATCAATATCATATACAAAATCACCAAGGTCTATGAGAACTAGACCCCTCAGGCTCTGGCACCTATGATCTGGACCTCAGATGGCATGAGATGGTCGTGTGTGATCATGATCACAACCCACTAACTTTAAGTGCATACTCTAGACCCTGTACTTGACCAAGAGCCTCAAGATGATTATCTACCATCTGATCCCTCTCCACCCATAGCTTTTCTAGCTC
The DNA here is from genome assembly GCA_007258455.2 of Sequoia sempervirens. Classification (NCBI taxonomy): domain Eukaryota; kingdom Viridiplantae; phylum Streptophyta; class Pinopsida; order Cupressales; family Cupressaceae; genus Sequoia; species Sequoia sempervirens. The sequence continues at coordinate 175,305,358 of VDFB02058242.1, read as the reverse complement.
TACATGTAGTCTCTCTACCTCTACTGGAGTGGGATGACTATCTTGCACTCTCAACTTGACAGAGTCATCTCCTCACACTCTCATATGTTTCTCGTAGCCTTTTGAAGGGTCTAAGCAACTCTGGATCCTCCTCCATGATCAGTGGGGGCATGTAATTAGGGTCCATCTCCTCCTCATTGATGGATGTAGGCACTATCTCTATGATAGCCTAACGATAGAAATCCCACTCATCTCTCATCACTCCCGCAAGATAGAAATGGTACACAATTAGTAAACATCATCATGATATATATATATACACAAAGCATAAAAAACTAAAGTACATGCATAAAATAAAATATCATCGCCTATGACTCCAATCAGCTGAGTGATATCAACCTCATCCTCTCTGGGGAGGCATGGAGGACGTGCTAGCCTCTCTGTGACTATGGGCGCCAATGTCTATTGTAGCTATTGCATGTGATTTGGTCCTACAAGTGTGAGAAGACTCTCCATGCTTGTGTTGATCCTCAATTGCTACCTCATCAACCCCACTCAAGGGTGGCTCCTCCTCATAATACGCATCCTCCTCATCCTCATCCTCCTCTCCTCCATTTTGGTCCTCATAGTCAAGATCGGTACTTGAATCATACTCATCATTGATAACATCAATAAATATTTTTTTTTATCTATATTGTACATCCTCGGCCTTGTCCTCTGGCTCCTCTCCCTCATCTAGTGTTGGTCTTGCATCACCTATAGGGACATCCATGGGAAGCATAGGAGTTTATCATGTCATTGACCATGACTCCTCATGCTCATCTATGCTACCAACATCATCAACATCAGAGACTAGTGGTTGATCGTGATCTGAATCTTCAAAATCACTCACATGAACATGATCTATAGTAAGTTAAACAATATCACCTAGCCTCCAAGAACTCTGCACTAATCACCTAATGAAGGGGCACACCCTCAGTGGTGTCTACACCTGCCCAAACTGTCACATGATTCGGCCATAATAGAATGGATGTACAACTTATTCATGTAGCCCAACCAAAAATCTATCCATCTGCATCCTCCTCAACTATCTTGTGGGATCTAGCCACTGTAGTGTGAGTAGATAAGGTCTCCATAGGATCTCATCCTCCTCCAAATGGTCAAATCTCACCCTCCAAAAATGTAGATCTTTGTACTACCCCAAGTATCATAAAGGATAGCCAAAGGCTCATGGATATCCTACAACTATATCACAAGGGAACTCGACAAGCTTGGTGTATGTAATATGCTTGAGGCACCACAACTGTAGAAGCATGTAGTGCACCATACTTTCAATCTCTCAAAACAAAATTCAGCCAAGATCATAATAAAGATGTGCTAGGTTGCAACATCCCCAAGCATATACTGTCCTCTGCTCCACCATCCCACGAATCAAGTGTACTAATCCTCCATCAAAGTGTGTCGCTCATCCATCAAGATTGAGAAAAAGAGCCACTATATGCATCATAATCCGTCTCACAATGGGGGCTCGTGAATATAGAAGCATGGGAAGCTCGATTCAAGCTCTCACACTTTCATCATGAACAGGTCCATCCAAGCAATACTGCATGTCTTCCTTCTTCTCGTGGAATGACTAATCCCCTAGAAAATATACCTGCTCTCCCCGAATAGGAACTCAAAAAATCTAGTGTACATCCTTGAGTGTGATGGTCATCTCCCTGGTAGGAAGGTGAAATGTACATGTGTCGACGTCCTAGTGCTCTCATAGGGCCATCAGCATGGCATCATGGTATCTCATAGGTGGCATCAGATATTTCCAATAGATACCTACTACTTGTAGATGCTCTATCTCTATTATTGATAGTGTTGGGCCTAAATCTCTCAGAAAACTAATCTTCCTCCCCCCTAGTTGTTGTCATGAACAGGCGGGTACCTCTCAAAATCACAACAATATGCTATAAAAATTCAGCTAACATCTTCCATTTTTCTATTATTCATCATGAAAGTGTGCTAAAGTTCATCTAGTGTGCTTTTCTAAAGGTCCTAAACACTTTAGAACCCTCTTGGGACACTTCACAAAGAAATGAGACACTTTGTGAATAAAAGGGTCACTTTGTGAACAAAAGGGACACTTTGCGAAGAAAGGGGATACTTTGCAAAAAAGGGGACACTTTGCAAAAAAGTGGACACTTTGCAAACTTTTTTTTTTCAAGATCCTAAATTACCTATAAATGCAATTAAAATCATTAAATCATTACAGAAATCACAAAGCAAAGGTTGCAAAATCATCTCACCTCATAGTACAACTTGTCGTGTGCCTCTTTCTCATGAAGCTCATCCAATCGTGAAGGCATGTAACCCCATCTACTCGGCATCTTCTCATCTCACTCGTAACTCTCAAGATACAAGAAAGTAAAACACAATAGTAAGTGACAAATCACTCTTCTTTACTTCTTTTAATCTATTTTCATCCGGTTTACTCTTATTCATTAAAAGCTAGGGATGTTATCTTTCTTAAGAGTTTATAAAGTACCTTTTCTTCAAAACAACATAGTGGGAGATAGGGAACTCCATTTTCAACGTTGTTTGATGCGTTGGAATTGTGATTCTACACCCAACATCATTGATCATCTATCATTATGTGGCATGGTACTTGGAAATTCCCTACGGCATGATGTTCCTCATTTGATGTGGCTAGATTGCTACATTGATTCCACCTCTGTAAAGCAAGCAAAATCAAGGGGGGCCATACATCTACCCTCAAATTGGATTCCTAAGAGTTAAATGAAAGGATTTTTAGATAATTAACAATTTTTTTTGTAGGATGTTGTTCCTAATGCTATGGTTTTGCAGATAACTACACTGGGGGCTTCGTTCACCTATCTTTTGAATGTGTATCCTTTTATGCAATAAAGTGCACTATTTAGAGTCCTTTAGCTTACATATGCATGTAGAGTCATATGGGCGATAAAGTGGGGGCTAAATGTGGCATAGAAAATTGCACACTCTTGAGAAAAGAGAAAATTTCATGCTTAATTTAGACTTACTATTGAGTACCCTTGCATTATTCATCCTTCAAAACACAACATTTATAGGCCCCTAAGCCCCATTATTTTTTATCTAGAGGCCTGTTTCACTTGAGAAATCATCTAAAACCCAATAAACAACACTTAATTCATTCATATCCCAATAACCCACCTCCAAAAACCACTAGTGGGAGCCATTCGCCACCTTGGGAAAATGAGTCCCCTCTGGTGGGACCCATTCGCCAAGTGTGGAAAATGAGTCCCTTTTCGGGAGAAATTCAATTTTGAGCAAGAATTTAATCAATTCCACTTAATTTTTTGATGGATGTAAGCCTCTTAGGTATAAATAATGGGAAAATTAGGTGAACTGATGCTTATAAATACTCATTTTAGGTCATTTTTCACATCTCTTAGTCATTTTTACAAAGAAAATCTTAAAGTCAAGTCTTCCACAATAAGTATCATTAGCAAAGTTGAAGTTTTAGGGTAGAAAACTAGGGTTTTTGTAGGTCTTGAAGCTCACTCTACATTCAAAATTCAACATTGTAAAGATTTGATGATGGATGCCTATGGTGAATCATGGAGAAATCTAGGTTGAGGAGATACAACTAGCCATGAAATCACACCTAAAGACTTGTTTTCAAACTGATTCCATATACCATTTTCTCTCTATCTTCATACTAAGGTTTACATTTCATTTGCATGTAATTCATCTCCATTTTGATGTATTATAATATTTCTAGGGTTGAAGTCTTGCATCATTCAAATCACATTTGCACATCTTATTGTAGCACAATAGAAAAGGGTTTTATCATACTTCAGACTTTCCTAGTCTTTAACACACTTAAGGCTAGGATTTTATGCATTTTTTTATCCATTCAATGTTTTATTACCCAGCTAGGGGTTTGACAAAGGAGAACCCCCCATTAGACAAAAAAAATTAAGCTATCTTGCATGATTTTTTTTAGATCTCGATTTGAGTTTCTGTCAAAAAGTGTTGTACGAGTGAAAAGGTGCAGAACAACGATTTGAATTTATAGAAAATTGAAAGTGGACTAATTCGCCATGGATGGTGAATGAGTCCCTCATGAGGTGGTTGATAGAGTTAACTTCAAATTCTAGTACCCAGTAAGCAAAAACTAGTTTCCCGGCATAAAACCTTGACTTGGGACTGATTCACCCAAGGTGGCGAATGAGTCCCAATCAGCTCAAAAGTCAACTTTTCTAGATTTGCAGAGTGTTTTCTAGACATTTTCAACTTTACAGGTGCACACATTCTAAAATACAACTTTCTGTTTAGTTTCATTTGCATTTTTGTTCATCCTTTTAAGCTTTTCACAAACATCACTGTGTTTTCAAACATTGCATGTTTCATTTTTTTTCATTCATAATAAATCAATTTCAATACTTAGTTGCATTCATATTATTTCATTTAGTCCTAATGACATCATACAATCCTTTATTTGAGTGAACCACCACAATTTTAGTGTTATATCTCTCTCCTTTTAGGTGAAAGATCTTAAGAGAGCAAGAGAAGCATATAGAACCACAAAATTGTTGATTCACCTCCTCCTCCATGTACCCTTCTAACTTGATAGTTTTTTCATTGAATCCTTTGAAATTCCACCTAAAACCCTACACATACCCTACTACATAAAACATGTGTACATAGCACCCAAAAGCAATATTGAATGAGGTTTCATTCCAAATTGATATGATCCATAAAACAGTATGGAATGAATGTCATATAATATGTCTAGGATACTCAATCAAACGATAACAACAAGGTCAAGGAAATAATTATCTAGTCAAGAGGTTGCTTAGTCATCTAACCAAAAATAATTCAAAACTCCCATCACCAACAAAATTAGAAACGAGATGAATCCAAAGAGATAAAATAGTCTTGGGATAGAGGAGTATATCACTCACAATTAGTTTCCACATGTCATAACTCAAGATTTTATTTATTTTAAAAATAATAATAACATAGATAAATAAACCTTTTCAAATCACCTACCATGTGTCATGAATGACTAAACCTCTTTTAAGCTAAGTAGATTTCTTAAGCAATAAAATATATAGGATTAAATCAAATTTACTACCTTCAAAAGAAAAGGTATAATAGTAGTAAATTACAATAGGATTTTAGAATATAACCTTTATTTGATTATATTTCCAAAGGAAACAATAATTCTTAATATGATTAAATACTATATTTGATTGAATTTGAATAGTGAAAATAATCTTTTATGCAATTTCTATCATCATTAAGGTTAAGTTTTGGAATTTATTTTCTTTGAAGTAGAAATAATATAGATGTTTTGAAGTAGATTAACACACAGTTTTTATAAAGAAATTTGAATATAAATATTTTTTACTCTTACAAATTCAATAGAATTGTCATGTAGTATCATGAAAATGGTCTATATCAATGCATAGATATTTTATAGCACAATTATATGACTAATTCTCATTTATGACATTGAAACCTTCTTGTAGCACCTCCTATGAATGAAGATGACAAAAGCTATGAAGCATACAAAATACACCAAAATTGAAGAAAATAGAAAATGAAACCCTAAATATATTTGGTGATGTGAAATTGTTTGGAAGCCTAAATTCTCTTTCATCAAAGAACAACAATAGTTTGATATTTCTATTTAATTATTATGCAAACTAACCTTAGGGAAGATTCCCCTTGACATAAAACAACCCAAAGAAAGAGGAATTTCTATCTCACATTTATTGACCATTGTTGATCACTACATAATAATAAATTACAACCCATCATTTTAAATGAACCTTCCCTAGTCTCAGAATTTGGTTTATCTTTAAGGTTTATATAGACAAAAAATTTTAGGCCCATAGTTTTTTTTTTTATGAATTCATGGTAATGGGTGCCTTTATTCAAAACCTATAAGTTCCAAACATCTGTACTAAAAGAATTAGAAATTAAAATACGACAATCATTATCCAAGTGTAACAACATATCAATTTTATGGATCATTAGTATAACATATTACTAAATGCAATTAGAAATTAAAAAAAAATTAAAGGGGATATGGTTAAAATATAAAGGGCTTTTACATTACTAGTATTACTAATTGTTAGATTTAATTTTAAATTTAATTTGTATAAATGATGGAAATAAATAAATGTAGATTAATTTTATATGTGAAGATCAATAATGCAAGATCAATAAAGAATTTTTTATAATTTAGAGGTGTGAGATCAAGCAACAACATTGAGAATCAAGAATTAGTATAACTTTTTTAGAAAGGTAAAAATCATGCAAACAAACCTTACAAACAATTTTACAAGTGGGCATCAACAATACACCATCATTTCTTTCAATTTATGTCTCTATTTATGAGAAGTAATGGAAAGTACTATCAAAATTATGTTTTATCTTTATATGTGTTTGGTAGATAAACATATGCTAAGCTTTATGATTAGCGATACACAAAATATTACATATTTTAAATAAATGTATCATTTAATATTACATTGTGGGTTTAATTTTTATCTAATAAATATTGTGTTTATGAATAACAATTGAATAAAGTGAATGAACTTTGAATTCATTATTATTTTATATTTTTTTCTATATATGTGCTTGGATAGAGGTTGTATGTATTAGTTTGTACTTTGCAGAATGCCGCCAAACACCATCCCTTCGTAGTTAAGAAAGTTTACAAAACTGAATATAAGCTAAATAAAATAAGATACAAGATTGTGGAACTAAACTTTAAAATATGAACCTTGTTCTATTTATTGTGTCCACATAACTATTGTGCACATTTCAAATTTATGCCTGCTCATAATTAGTATTATTAATCAATACAGATGATTAATTTTATAAAAATACAAACTCTCCAAAAAAATAAACTAAATTTTCTCATACTTGTCCATCACCACCTCTTTGGCATACCTAGGGGAAATGTACCAATTACTAACCATGTTCCAACTATTGTTTACTCCATGAATACTTGACCCCCCAATAACTATTTATATTTTAGTCATTACATTGTTTTAATTATGCCAATAAATATTTACAAATTACACCAATATGTGTTCACTACTAAATGTGCAGTTAACCAAAAAACAAATGAATTTAAACATCTATTGGTACATATATGTTTTCAAGGAAAGTTGCACAAAATAAAGTAATTTTTGCATTAATATAAGTACATGCATGTTTACAATTACCACTCTATGCAAGTGGCTAAAAGCTTCAAGTACATTATATTTACATGTACATATGAATAGTTAATGGCGTAGAATGTGTAATGCCCCACTGCGCAAACCCTAAAAGATAATTAGAACTTAACAAAATTATAGCACAATTTTTTTTTAAAGTACAATATAACATAAGATGTACATTAACATATAATACATGTAATGCAATATCAACAACATCCTTTGGGGTACACAAGACAACATTACTAAACATGAACCCACTACTTAACGATACTTACAAATCTCAAGATTGCATTGTGAACCCATAATATAGCATAAGTAAATAATGTTCATACATCCATAAACAAACACATAACATAATCAAGTGTACATATATATACATTACAATAATCAAATGGAGTACACAAGTACATCACAGTTATGATACGAAATTACATCATTCAAGGATTAAATCAATATGATGGTACTTCCCACATAAACAAGAATAGTACAATAACATGGTAAAAATCAACCAAGAAGAATGAGTTCCAACACCAAGTCTGGATCCAACTCTGGTACATCCCTAGAGTCACCATACGAGGAAAAACTCTACACATCTAGAACTTCAAATGGGGACCCAATGGGGTGCTTAGCATGTTCCACCTGACCTCGTAGACCCGAAAGCCCACCCCCCATGCTAGGGGTTGACAAGAAAGGTCCTTAACCAAAAATTCAAGTGAGTCAGTAGTAAACAAGACTCCACAACAAGGGTAATGACAACACAAGATAATATCCCATAACGTTTCCAACACATAACCACATAAAAAATAATGAAAATTCTATCAGAACGAAAAGCCAACATTATAAAACAACACTAAATAACATAAGAGGTTCCATCAACAATAGGATCCAAAGCCTTCAAATGAGATCACAATATCAACCAACAATAAATATAAAAGAAACCTTTCATTACCATCAATAAAGTTGTCATGAGGAATATATGCAACACTAAATAACTGAAAGGAGGCTACAACAACAAACATCAAGAACTAATTGTCCCAACAAACATAAGATACAACTGCTTTCAAAGATACAGGAACATGAAGGGGAACCAACACGAAAAACTAGGTTGCTAAAGGATGGAATGTCATTGCATAGGTGTTATGGGTTACCCTAGCGTAACCTTCCTAGGCTATCGGATCACCCTGGTCACCTCTACTGACCACTGAACCCCCATGCCGCTATGTGGGATCAACATACCTTGCAAATTACTATGCAAAGGAAAGACAATTGATCTTGCCATTACAAGCCTTCCCACTCATCCCAAGCCTAAAAGAGCACTTGGGCCCATTAGTGAGGCTACATTATATGAATTAATGTGAGATACTACCTAACCCCCTAATTAATTAATTAAGTTATCACTTGATTAAACTCCTAATGAGTTACCCTAGACCAAGCACTTTGGGCACCAAACCCTCATTGAGAGCCATTCCCTCTTACCAACAACAAAATATCAAAATCACAAACAGGCAAGCAACTCACATAAGATACCAAAACAAAATAAAATATCAATCACCTGGTGAGGCATGCACCATCCCATGCTAGAACTTCATAGTAAAGAAAACCACTTTTCAAGTGCAAGGATGAACCCACCAAAATTGAATTGAACATAAGAGCAACTATTCTAAAGGAATCGACAAAAAGAAATAATTACAAAGGAATGTTTTCTTTCCCCTCCTCTAGAAGCCAAGAAGAACAACTACCCAAGAATTCACGAATAAGGGTAAGTCAAAACAATATGAGTTTCCAATAAAATTCCAACACAAGAATAAAATCCCCTCAGAACTAAGATTAACTCAAGAGGAAGTCACATCAAAATGGAATCATCACAATCCACCTTTAAATACACAAATCCATTCAATGTAATAATCACAAAGAATAATAGAAAATTAATTGCGTTCAATCGATTCATTCATTACGGAGTGATATAAGAAATTATATAAACATATTTACAAATAACTCAACACTTCACTTAAAATGAGTAAACATTATCACCTCATAATACACTTAAAATATTTTAACACAATATCAATATGGACACTCAAGCAATAGTGCACCCATGAAAGAAATTATTCCGCCACACTAATCTTGTATTTAATAACTAAATACATGGTAATTTATAGCCTTACTATTAAGTAGTTATACAAACAAACAACATTTATTAAGCAAAACATGGATAACCTATTGGTTCATTTAAATAAATCTTTTACTAACATAGTACAATCACTCTCACAATGAACAATAATCCTAACACCACATATAAAATCTAACATTGATTAAGGAAACGTAAGATAGACATTGTTTTAAAAGAACTCCACTTTACAAGAATTATCTAATCCGTTCCAATAAGTCCTCTAACTTTTCCATCACAATTAACTTAATTTCTTTTCTAATTTAATTCTCCAATATGATATCAAAAGATAAGAATACTTATTTCCAAGAAAGTACCTAAACTTATATAAAATTATTCAATATCTCTCAAGATAACCTAAAAATAAATCATTTTGCAAAATAATTGAAGATTATGTTTGAGTATATATATATATATACACTCAAACATAATCTTCGATTTGAGCTCTTCAAGACAATGAAATGGTTTAAAATAACAACCCTTTTATTCTTGTCGAAAACGGACGTTATAAATTACCCTTACCTATCCATGATCATATCATTCCACAAATCAAAGCATATTTATTAATATAAACCTATTAGTGTACTAGTCGGCCTACACACTTGTTTATAAGGATATATAATCGAACAACATTTTCCATTACACCGAATACTTCGAATTATCTAGAATCGAAAGGTAACTATACCAAGGGGTCATCCCTTCGTACGAGCGGCGGTCATATATGGTTTCTATTTGAAACCAAGAAATTGATGAAGAGACACAGACAACAAATCAGGCAATCATCTAACTGGCTACCAACAATTCTATAGGGCATCGCATTACCAACATATTGGGTTTAAAGTACAGCAATATCTAAATGACTTTCCCAACTCTTCATATGCATAAATAAATACGTATAAACATATAACAATCTCCGTACTAGACCGAATTATGCTTCTAATTTGCCACGCAGAACCTACCTCCATCTTCAAGTCTATTGCAAGAGAAATTGTTCTGAGAGATGTAAATCATTTCTACCATTTAAAATAGATACGCTATTTTGTGAGGAATAAGGCAAATTTTAAGTGGGGAAAGTCGGCTATTGCAAGCCTACATTCAGTTGCATTCATAATAGAGATGTCGGTCTCAAGAGGATTTTGTTAGGAAACAAGCAGAAAGAATGATTGAAGGGAGGTAAGATTGATCGAAGTGAGAAGATTTAACCATTATGACATCGATTAAAAAAGAATGAAAGAGCCCTTGTTAATCTTTATGCCAAGTGTGGGCATATAGAAGATGCACATAACGAGTTTGATCAAGGTCCCAAAAATGATGTTCTATAATGGACTAAATTGATTATAGGATATGCAGAATATGGGTATGATAATGAAGCTCTAAATCTCCTTAACAAAATACAATTGTCACTTGTGAATAAACCATATATATTTATAGTCGAATAGACAACCAAATATAAGGTTCGATCTTCAGTTTACATTATATCTACACATATACATATGCCTAAACTTCAATGGTATAAGGTAATCAAAAGATAATACTTTGTTTTCGGTTGAGTACTGGGCTAAAGTAGATGGCTTGAGAGCATAGCAAGGATGAAAGCATGAGTTTGGGATGTAGGCTGAATAGTTATTCTCAAATGGCGAACCTGGTATAAGATTCTTGTAAGGCATATATTTATGCTTATATAAATCATACACTTAGCATTCAAATGGGGCTAAAGGAAAATAACTATGACTTCTTATGAATGGGCTTTAGCTTGGGAACAACGCAGCAGTAGCAAAAGAATTTGAACTCTCTCTCAACTACAAATGGAAGCCAAGTAAAAGATATGAGAACCGCACCTCAACACAAGGAAGGCTAAACTCACATAAGACCAAAGTAAAAATAGCTGAAATGGCTGCAAGGCAGCGACCTGGATAAGGTAGGAGAAACTATTGAATGCAAGTGAAGAGACTAACTTGAAGAATTCGTCAGAGGATAGATTATATGTCAAGTAAATCGACCGAAAGATTATTCATCAACCATTTACGAGGATTGGCTAACGAATGATTCCCTCAATCAAAAACTATTGCAACCGACTCCATATATATCACAAGTTTCAATAGAGGAGAGAGTGCGAATCTGCCGTCTATAAATCAATGAAATTCATTGTCAATACCAATATGAAGTCTTCAGGGAATTAATAAGGAATGGCGTTACCTTTGATACCATCAATATACCACGAACACATCAAGGAGTAAATAATTCACACAGAAAACAACGCATGTAACTCTCGGCTATCAACAGCATAATGAAGACTAAACGTAATCCATTGAATACTGCAAATAAAATACTAACTATATTTATCTCTGCATGCAAATAAGGTCGACTACCTAGATGATGCTAAATGAAACAATCAAAAATCTCAACAAGGCACTATCAATGGCTCTTCAGAAAATCTGTACAACGCTATTCGATTAGAGAAATAATATGATGAAGTTCTAATCTAAGAACACATTCGTCTGAATGGGAGAAAACGTAATATGTGAAACCTACCTGAAAACCTTCTTCGGCCGAGCTTTTTCCCCTTTTCACATGTCATGGATCAAGCAACGATTATCGATATACGAAACAGAAGCAAGAATACATCAAAACGAAGACTAAGTGATCACCCCCAAATCCCAATCCACCTCCATTTTTACCCAAAACCAACTGGATTCCTTTCAGAATTAATTTGTAGAGCCAAGTTTTTCCATTTCGAAACAAACTCAACTGATCCTCCCCCTAGCATCAAGTAATTTTGTCCATTTTTTAAAACAACCATGATAAACTAGGAAGCATAAGAAATCAATTCCTCTGCCATCCCCGCCCCGTTTACGGTCAAGGCAACCAATTATAGTGGAGGGAAAGGTATTTGCAAAAGAAAGCTGTTTTATTTTTTGAAAGCTAAAATCCAATAAAACCTCACAAAATCACCAATGGACATCTAGTATTATTTTTCGTTAATTAGTTTGAAACTATGCATGGAATCGCATGCCAAAACCTTCTATCCTTTTAATTTCTTTTACAACTTCGAATCTTATTTTGTAAGATTTATTTGAAATCACGTTGTTTTATCATATTTAAATAATTATCTTCACATGATAATAAATTATTAATTACAATACCTTTTACAATGAAAATCAATTTATTTATAAATAATAACTATTTATTCAATATTTCATAAATTTAATTTATTTAATTATTATCTTAATTTTCTGAATTCATATACATTACTTTGTAGGAAAATTTTAATTTAATTTAACTAATTAAACAAAACCATCAAGTTTACCACGAAATGCAATTAACACAGTACTAACAAAAGCACAAATAAATACTTACACCAAGGTCCAAAGGGACCAATATGGAGGGGCACTACAGAATGCGACATAATATAAAACATTGATCATCTTTATGAGCTATCAATTGCACATTCACCCACACTTCCTATCACATGTTCATGCATTAACTCCATCTACTTTTGGTACCTGCACACATGTTAATGGTGTAAGGCTCCCTAATAAACCAAATAACATATTATAATTCATATATATGACCGAATTTATGCAAGCCACCTATTTTGTCAATTAAACCAAATATAAAATTGAATTCCTAAAATCCACGATAAAATTCAAGCATAAATGGCTACTATAAAATGAAATGACACATTTTTTCCCACGAAAATTCAAATTTAAAAATCAACCATTTCCTAAAATCCACGATGAATTCAAGCACAAATAGCTACTACAAAAATGAAATGACACATTTTTCCCACGAAAATTCAAATTTAAAAATTCAAATGAGCTATCAATTGCACATTCACCCACACTTCCTATCACATGTTCATGCATTAACTCCATCTACTTTTGGTACCTGCACACATGTTAATGGTGTAAGGCTCCCCAATAAACCAAATAACATATTATAATTCATATATATGACCGAATTTATGCAAGCCACCTATTTTGTCAATTAAACCAAATATAAAATTGAATTCCTAAAATCCACGATAGAATTCAAGCATAAATGGCTACTACAAAATGAAATGACACATTTTTTCCCACGAAAATTCAAATTTAAAAATCAACCACCACAATTCAATGCATTCAATTTACACATTCGAATGATTTTATATGAGGGAATTTCCAAGGTCATTTTCATTATGAATTCTCCTCTATTTTCATTGAATATCCTCTGCAAAATTCAAAGCTTACTAAGGCAACCTCTTCACTTTCCTCTTAAAAGGGAGCTTAGTTAGTTCAGTACACCCAGAATAACAAAATTCATGTTTCTATTTATTAATATACTACTTTATATTTATGTACTCTATTTCATTTATCAATATACTATTTTATATTTATGTACTCAGTGTTTACATTATTTTGAGGTATACAAATTATTCTGTTTTCAATTAGCTGTTCAAAATCAAAGGGTCCAAATTTACAATTAACAAAATTATCCATTATTTAATCATGTCACAGTTACATTTTTATCACCTACATACACCATACATCAAGGATAATAACAACATTAACCTTAGTAAAGTTTTCCAACTGCATACATCAAATATAATAACAAAAGCATTATCCATTTTTTAATCATATCATAGTTATAGTTTGAATCCCTTGTTAATAATCATGAAATTTAATAGGTATATAGTTTTTGTCCCAATTTATTGAGTGGTTTTAGGATTACACATCATGCAAACTCTCTCGATTTTAAGAAACCTCTACCCATTCCTTCCCCTTATATTTTGCACATAATAATATGGGTTAATCTATTTTCTTCCACTTATTTGGGTAGAAGTTTTCTTTTTTAGTAATTACAATTTGCAGAAAATGATATATTCTTATCAGATTACACACACACACACATATATAGTCATGTGTAGGGTTTCATCATATCAAGCAGGATAGGGTGCTAGAAGTATAGGGTTTTATTAAATTATGCATATATATGTGTGTGTGTGTGTATACACACACATATATATATACATTTCCAATTTATATAAACCAACACTTCCATACCATCAAATACTTTCACCTCGCTCTATGACTGTCCTTGCATTAGGCTACTATCGAAGTCACTAGCATGTTTGATTATCTTTCTTAAGGACTTGTAGATCTCAAAATATGTCCTTTGTATTGCACTGCCATGTAGGGTGCCCTGAGATGTAATATAGATTGTATCTTTCAGCTTCATACTACCATGACTCTTCAAAACTAAGAGCGATAATTATTTAGGGGCTAAAAATTGCTCGATGACCTATGCTAAAGTAGACGTATATGTGGCATGTAGTGCACATAATCATGTGGTCAAGTAGATAAATTTTCCCCCATCCTCCTAGCATTAAATGTAGTGCCCCTCTGTGATTGGCTTTTTTCTATGATTGATAAATTTTATTTGAGTTGTTTGATTTTATGTGTTTGATTGTTTAATTTAAATTCGTTTGATTAAAATATTTTGATGATTTGAAGCCTTAAAATAAACCATTATAGAAAAAGGTATATATATTTGATATATAAGTAAACATAAATGTAAAAATGTATTGTAAAAGTTAATAAATAAATAAATCATAATATAATTAATAAATGGTAA
>VDFB02058242.1:175251135-175290270 GCA_007258455.2 Sequoia sempervirens | reverse complement strand
GCCTTCCCACTCATCCCAAGCCTAAAAGAGCACTTGGGCCCATGAGTGAGGCTACATTATATGAATTAAACTCCCAATGAGTTACCTTGGACCAAGCACTTTGGGCACCAAACCCTCATTGAGAGCCATTCCCTCTTACCAACAACAAAATATCAAAATCACAAACAGGCAATCCAACTCGCATAACCAAAACAAAATAAAATATCAATCACCTAGTAAGGCATGCACCATCCCATGTTAGAACTTCATAGTAAAGAAAACCACTTTTCAAGTGCAAGGATGAACCCACCAAAATTGAATTGAACATAAGAGCAACTATTCTAAAGGAACCAACAAGAAGAAATAATTACAAAGAAACATTTTCTTTCCCCTCCTCTAGAAGCCAAGAAGAACAACTACCCAAGAATTCACGAATAAGGGTAAGTAAAAACAATATGAGTTTCCAATAAAATTCCAACACAAGAATAAAATCCCCTCAAAACCAAGATTAACTAAGAGGAAGTCACATCAAAATGGAATCATCACAATCCACCTTTAAATACACGAATCCATTCAATGTAATAATCACAAAGAATAATAGAAAATTAATTGCGTTCAATCGATTCATTCATTACGGAGTCATATAAGAAATTATATAAACATATTTACAAATAACTCAACACTTCACTTAAAATGAGTAAACATTATCACCTCATAATACACTTAAAATCTTTTAACACAATATCAATACAGACACTCAAGCAATAGTGCACCCATGAAAGAAATTATTCCGCCACACTAATCTTGTATTTAATAACTAAATACATGGTAATTTATAACCTTACTATTAAGTAGTTATACAAACAAACAACATTTATTAAGCAAAACATGGATAACCTATTGGTTCATTTAAATAAATCTTTTACTAACATAGTACAATCACTCTCGCAATGAACAAATAATCCTAACACCACATAAAAAATCTAACATTGATTAAGGAAACGTAAGATAGACATTGTTTTAAAAGAACTCCACTTTACAAGAATTATCTAATCCGTTCCAATAAGTCCTCTAACTTTTCCATCACAATTAACTTAATTTCTTTTCTAATTTAATTCTCCAATATGATATCAAAAGATAAGAATACTTATTTCCAAGAAAGTACCTAAACTTATATAAAATTATTCAGTATATCTCTCAAAATAACCTTAAAAAAATCATTTTAATATATATATATATATATATATATATATATATATATATATATATATATATATATATATATATATATATATATATATATATATATACACTCAAACATAATCTTCGTAAATTTGAGCTCTTCAAGACAATGAAATTGTTTAAAATAACAACCCTTTTATTCTTGTCTGAAAACGGACGTTATGAATTACCCTTACCTATCCATGATCATATCATTCCACTAATCAAAGCATATTTATTAATATAAACCTATTAGTGTACTAGTTGGCCTACACACTTGTTTATAAGGATATATAATCGAACAACATTTTCCATTACACCGAATACTTCGAACTATCTAGAATCGAAAGGTAACTATACCAAGGGGTCATCGCTTCGTACGAGCGGCAGTCATATATGGTTTCTATTTGAAACCAAGAAATTGATGAGGAGACACAGACAACAAATCAGGCAATCATCTATCTGGCTACCAACAATTCTATAGGGGATTGCATTACCAACATATTGGGTTTAAAGTACAGCAATATCTAAATTACTTTCCCAACTATTCATATGCATAAATAAATATGTATAGACATATAACTATCTCGGTAATACTAGACCGAATTATGCTTCTAATTTGCCACGCAGAACCTACCTCCATCTTCAAGCCTATTGCAAGAGAAATTGTTCTGAGAGATGTAAATCATTTCCACCATTTAAAATAGATACGCTATTTTGTGAGGAATAAGGCAAATTTTACGTGGGGAAAGTCGGCTATTGCAAGCCTACATTCAGTTGCATTCATAATAGAGATGTCGGTCTCAAGAGGATTTTGTTAGGAAACAAGCAGGAGGAATGATTGAAGGGAGGTAAGATTGATCGAAGTGAGAAGATTTAACCATTATGATATCGATTAAAAAAGAATGAAAGAGCCCTTGTTAATCTTTATACCAAGTGTGGGCATATAGAAGATGCACATAACGAGTTTGATCAAGGTCCCAAAAATGATGTTCTATAATGGACTAAATTGATGTTCTAAATCTCCTTAACAAAATACAATTGTCACTTGTGAATAAACCATATATATTTATAGTCGAATAGGCAACCAAATATAAGGTTCGATCTTCAGTTTACATTATATCTACACATATACATATGCCTAAACTTCAATGGTACAAGGTAATCAAAAGATAATGCTTTGTTTTCGGTTGAGTAATGGGCTAAAGTAGATGGCTTGAGAGCATAGCAAGGATGAAAGCATGAGTTTGGGATGTAGGCTGAATAGTTATTCTCAAATGGCGAACCTGGTATAAGATTCTTGTAAGGCATATATTTATGCTTATATAAATCATACACTCAGCATTCGAATGGGGCTAAAGGAAAATAACTATGACTTCTTATGAATGGGTTTTAGCTTGGGAACAACGCAGCAGTAGCAAAAGAATTTGAACTCTCTCTCTCAACTACAAATGGAAGCCAAGTAAAAGATATGAGAACCACGCCTCAACACAAGAAAGGCTAAACTCACATAAGACCAAAGTAAAAATAGCTGAAATGGTTGCAAGGCAGCGACCTGGATAAGGTAGGAGAAACTATTGAATGCAAGTGAAGAGACTAACTTAAAGAATTCGTCAGAGGATAGATTATATGTCAAGTAAATCGACCTACAGATTATTCATCAACCATACGGCTAACGAATGATTCCCTTAATCAAAAACTATTGCAACCGACTCCATATATATCACAGGTTTCAATAGAGGAGAGAATGCGAATCTGCTGTCTATAAATCAATGAAATTCACTGTCAATAACAATATGAAGTCTTCGGGGAATTAATAAGGAATGGCGTTACCTTTGATACCATCAATATACCACGAACACATCAAGGAGTAAATAATTCACACAGAAAACAACGCATGTAACTCTCGGCTATCAACAGCATAATGAAGACTAAACGTATTCCATTGAATACTGCAAATAAAATACTAACTATATTTATCTCTGCATGCAAATAAGGTCGACTACCCTAGATGCTGCTAAATGAAACAATTAAAAATCTCAACAAGGCATTATCAATGGCTCTTCAGAAAATCTGTACCACGCTATTCGATTAGAGAAATAGTATGATGAAGTTCTAAGCTAAGAACACATTTTTGTGAATGGGAGAAAATGTAATATGTGAAACATACCTGAAAACCTTCATCGGTCGAGCTTTTTCCCCTTTTCATATGTCATGGATCAAGCAACGATTATCGATATACGAAACAGAAGCAAGAATACATCAAAACGAAGACTAAGTGATCACCCCCAAATCCCAATCCACCTCCATTTTTACCCAAAACCAACTGGATTCTTTTCAGAATTAATTTGTAGAGCCAAGTTTTTCCATTTCGAAACAAACTCAACTGATCCTCCCCCTAGCATCAAGTAATTTTGTCCATTTTTTAAACAACCATGAAAAACTAGGAAGCATAAGAAATCGATTCCTCTGCCATCCCCGCCCCGTTTACGGTCAAGGCAACCAATTATAGTGGAGGGAAAGGTATTTGGAAAAGAAAGCAGTTTCATTTTTTGAAAGCTAAAATCCAATAAAACCTCACAAAATCACCAATGAACATCTAGTATTATTTTTCGTTAATTAGTTTGAAACTGTGCATGGAATCACATGCCAAAACCTTCTATCCTTTCAATTTCTTTTACAACTTTGAATCTTATCTTGCAAGATTTATTTGAAATCACATTGTTTTATCATATTTAAATAATTATCTTCACATGATAATAAATTATTAATTACAATACCTTTTACAATGAAAATCAATTTATTTATAAATAATAACTATTTATTCAATATTTCATAAACTTAATTTATTAAATTAGTATCTTAATTTTCTGAATTCATGTAAGTTATTTTGTAGGAAATTTTTAATTTAATTTAACTAATTAAACAAAACCATCAAGTTTACCATGAAATGCAATTAACACAGTACTAACAAAAGCACAAATAAATACTTACACCAAGGTCCAAAGGGACCAATATGGAGGGGCACTATAGAATGCGACATAATATAAAACATTGATCATCTTTATGAGCTATCAATTGCACATTCACCCACACTTCCTATCACATCTTCATGCATTAAATCCATCTACTTTTGGTACCTGCACACATGTTAATGGTGTAAGGCTCCCCAATAAACCAAATAACATATTATAATTCATATATATGACTGAATTTATACAAGCCACCTATTTTGTCAATTAAACCAAATATAAAATTGAATTCCTAAAATCCACGATAGAATTCAAGCACAAATGGCTACTACAAAATGAAATGACACATTTTTTCCCACGAAAATTCAAATTTAAAAATCAACCATTTCCTAAAATCCACGATAGAATTCAAGCACAAATGGCTACTACAAAATGAAATGACACATTTTTTCCCACGAAAATTCAAATTTAAAAATTCAAATGAGCTATCAATTGCACATTCACCCACACTTCCTATCACATCTTCATGCATTAAATCCATCTACTTTTGGTACCTGCACACATGTTAATGGTGTAAGGCTCCCCAATAAACCAAATAACATATTATAATTCATATATATGACTGAATTTATACAAGCCACCTATTTTGTCAATTAAACCAAATATAAAATTGAATTCCTAAAATCCACGATAGAATTCAAGCACAAATGGCTACTACAAAATGAAATGACACATTTTTTCCCACGAAAATTCAAATTTAAAAATCAACCACCACAATTCAATGCATTTAATTTACACATTCGAATGATTTTATAAGAGGGAATTTCCAAGGTCATTTTCATTATGAATTCTTCTCTATTTTCATTGAATATCCTATGCAAAATTCAAAGCTTACTAAGGCAACCTCTTCACTTTCCTCTTAAAAGGGAGCTTCGTTAGGTCGG
The DNA here is from genome assembly GCA_007258455.2 of Sequoia sempervirens. NCBI lineage: Eukaryota > Viridiplantae > Streptophyta > Pinopsida > Cupressales > Cupressaceae > Sequoia > Sequoia sempervirens. Next base: position 175,285,154 of record VDFB02058242.1, on the reverse strand, counting down.
TACACCCAAAATAACAAAATTCATGTTTTTATTTATCAATATACTACTTTATATTTATGTACTCTATTTCATATATCAATATACAATTTTATATTTATGTACTCAGTGTTTACATTATTTTGAGGCATACAAATTATTCTGTTTTCAGTCAGCTGTTCAAAATCAAAGAGTCCAAATTTACAAATAACAACATTATCCATTATTTTAATCATGTCACAGTTACATTTTTATCACCTACATACATCATGCATCAAGGATAATAACAACATTAACCTTAGTAAAACTTTCCAACTACATACATCAAATATAATAACAAAAGCATTATCCATTTTTTAATCATATCACAATTATAGTTTGAATCCCTTGTTAATAATCATGAAATTTAATAGGTATACAGTTTTTGTCCCAATTTATTGAGTGGTTTTAGGATTACACATCATGCAAACTATCTCGGTTTTAAGAAACCTCTACCCATTCCTTCCCCTTATATTTTGCACATAATAATATAATTTAATCTATTTTCTTCCACTTATTTGGGTAGAAGTTTTCTCTTTTAGTAATTACAATTTGAAGACAATGATATATTCTTATGAGATTATACACACACACATATAGTTATGTGTAGGGTTTCATCATATCAAGCAGGATAGCATGTTGGAGGTATAGGGTTTTATTATATTATGTATATATATGTGTGTGTATATATATATATGTATATATATATGTATATATATACATATATATATGTATACACACACACATACATTTCCAATTTATAAAAATCTAACACTTCCATACCATCAAATACTTTCACCTCGCTCTATTGTTGTCCTTGCATTAGGTTATTGTCTAAGTCACTAGCATGTTTGATTAGCTTTCTTAAGGACTTGTAGATCTCAAAATATGTCCTTTGTATTGCACTGCCATGTAGGGTGCCCTGATATGCAATATAGATTGTGCCCTGATATGCAATATAGATTGTATCTTTCAGCTTCATACTGCCATGACTCTTTAAAACTGAGAGCGATAATTATTTAGGGGCTAAAGATTGCTCAATGACCTATGCTAAAGTAGACTTATATGTGGCATGTAGTGTACATAATCATGTGGTCAAGTAAATAAATTTTCCCCCATCCTCCTAGCATTAAATGTAGTGCTCCTCCATGATTGGCTTTTTTCTATGATTGATAAATTTTATTTGAGTTGTTTGATTTTATGTGTTTGATTGTTTAATTTAAATTTGTTTGATTAAAAGGTTTTAATGATTTGAGCATTAAAATAAACCATTATAGAAAAAGGTATATATATATATATATATATATATATATATATATATATATATATATATATATATATATATATATTTGATATATAAGTAAACATAAATGTAAAAATGTATTGTAAAAGTTAATAAATAAATAAATAAATCATAATATAATTAGTAAATGGTAAATAAGTCAAAATTTAAGTTATTGCATGTAACAATTTTTGTAACTGCTGCTTAGTAAATGTGAAATTATTTGAAAGAAGAGCATGCATTAGGTGCTTTTGTAACTGACAATGGACGAAAGTCCACTTGCCATGAACCATTTGCATGCTATTAAAGATGATAATTCTATCTTTTATGGTTTTTTTTTTCTTTTCCAAAAAACCTCACGCCATGCCAAAGTAGAAAATAAGGGGGAATATAGACAAAAGAGGGCGCCGGGGGGAAACACTACTATATGCAAGGGGGTTTTAAGACTTTAATTTAAGACAAAATATTAATTTATTTTTTAAATATATATTTTATGTTTAAATTATATTTTTAATTTTTTAATTGTCTTAAGTTAAGACAATAAAAAATATACATTTTTCTAAAATAATTTTTTTATTTTCCAACCTTACTTCATTTTCCTTCCTCATTCAACATGTATTTTCCATTTCCCTCCGCGATGGCATCGAGCTAAATTTCAATAGCAGGCTGCATGGGATTTTATGCGGTAGAAAAGCCACCAGTTCAAGATTGTGCAAGGAGGCCGCTTGAAGTCGAGTCTTCTATTGGAGAAGCCCACGATCTGGAGGAGCCCGAGCCGCACACGCTGCCCATTGCCTCCACATAGAATGAATCTGCCTTCCACCACAGAATGAATTCACCGGGCAGAGAGCCACAAAGGTGACAGATGTGAGCGCAAGAGTGAATGGGTTTTGAGAATTCCAGTTGTTAATGAGGTTCAAGCTTGTAACCATTTTTTATTTTAATAGAATGAAATTTGCATTCACTTTAATTTGTATTCATAGTTCCATTATGTTTTTGGCATTCATTTGATATCGCGACGCAACAGTGATTGTTTTAGGTTTAGATTGTAGTCTAAATGACTTGTAGGTGTTTCCTGTGTGTGCAGACTCTCACGACCTCAAAACCCTTATTCTCTGCTTTGATTGCCAATATTTTATATTTGCTTTGAATCAGATGGCAAAAACCCGTATTTCTACAGCACACCATCACTATTCTGCAAAAATATAATTTTCAACCTCTTTTTTCCCCTGCCTACCTTCTACTGCTTTACATTTCTCAGCACGTCACGTCTTAATTTTCTTTCTTTATAAATTTCCCACAAACCTTAAAATGGTTGATGGACTATAATGTGGTACGCGGCTGCTCAGAAAAAATATGGAACTCAACCATCAAAAGAAAATAGAAGGCAGGTAGTAGGGGAATTATCATCGACCCAGGCGCATCATCTTGTTGAGAACAGGGTAGTCGCCAGAAGAAGAGAAAGATAAGACACTAACTGAAGAAAGAGAGATGGTGCAAAGTTTAAGGCAATGGAAAAAACAACATAAGGGACATCAGATCCATTGAAACAACCTTGACTTTGTTTTAAGACTTTCCCTCCTTCAAGCTCAAAGGTAGAATTAGTTTGTCCACTGCCAAACAAGGAACACCAAAAGTAGGGCTCACCACCATTGGTCCCACTCACACCCACTCCAACCTCTGTGTGGTTGCCATCATACAATACGGACAGGCTCTTTTTACTTTCTATCAGAAGCTAAGAAAAGGCTTGAGCACGCTCTGCATAATGTAGCTGACAGGCCAAGAGCATGCCTGATATGGTTTCCACAGTGGCCAACTCCACCCCACAATGTAGGGCAAACAGTTCCATAATATGCACTTCTAGAGGCTTCTTACCTTCATCACACTTTCCATTGTATGCTTCGATGTACTGTAATGCCATGCATCCCAGCCCTGGATTGTTATACAACTGCGACGACGATGATTTGATGTGGGCACTTCTGTTCTTATTAATCATATCAACTAGCCCCTTAACAGGGTTACCTAGCAAAGTTAAAAAGTTCAAACTCTTAGATGAAGTTGTTCAATTGAGTTGAGACACTTTGCACAATTTATCCCAAATTTTTTACAATTGTAGAAAAGATATGGTATCTAAATACACAACATTGATAGGCTTTGCAGATCAATTGGCGTAAAAGACATTAAAAAATTTAGCATCACCACAGGAATCTATGCAATGTGAATACAATATCAAATTTCAACACAAAAAGAGTTAATCTATAATAGGAATCTGATAATGGTAAATATAGGAAACAGGATAAAATGATATGTTGTGGTCTCACCTACATCAAATAAGCAGCAACTTTTCCTGTTCACTTTGAAATATACATGTTTTTTACAAACTTGGAAAATAGTTGTTTGCTTAGCATCTTGTAGGAAAGCCCCTCTTGTAACTAGAGTAACTTTCTGTTATATCATTTATAGGTACATATTATTGGCCTGCCAGCTACATTATGTACAGCCTGTTAAAGCCTTTACTCAGCATCTTGTAGGAAAGCCCCTCTTGCAACTAGAGTAACTTTTTGTTCTATCATTTATAGTTACACTATTCTTGGCCTATCACTTACATTATGCAGAGTCTGCTCAAATCTTTACTGAACATTTTGTAGGAAAACCCCTCTTACAACTAGAGTAAATAGAGTAACCTCTGTGTGGATTTCTGGGGAGAAGAGTCTAATCCTAATGTTGACAAGCAAATCCCAATACCTCTACCAGGGCCTTTTAATTTGTTAAACACAAAGGTCTGCCCTAGTTTATCCCAGTAGCCTATTAGCTTGTTGAGTTTCCAATCTATCAAGCAAATTAATTGATAATTTTATGCGTGCTAACCAATTGTGCTAAACTTATCTAATGGGCATCATTTACAAAGAAAAATGCAGAGAAGAACCAATATGTTTTGTAAGACACCTTTTCGTTCAAGTTCAGGAGAGGCTTGAAACTTAATGGGGTGAATCACCAGCTGGCAGATTGTGAATGTCATATGAATATCATGAAATCTCAAGCAAACATTACTAGTGTCATACCATCCCAATTACCTTTGTAGCACAGTAGCATCCAATTCCAGTGTCACCACTCTATCTCTCTCTGTCTCTGTCTCTTCTGCCAAAAAATTCTCTGTCTGCAGAGAGCCTTGTGAAGCCACTCCATCCTTTGTTATATGTCTTCTATTTCGGGATACTTCACCAGCTACCAAAGAACAAGTCCAGATCCATGCAAATTGAATATGTAGTTTTACCAGGGTCGGGCAGGTCAAATAGTAGACCACTATGACACTATAAAATCTATGGGTCGATGAAGATTGACTCAAAAACTCTAGTCAGATGAATCCCAACAAACCAAGTCAGTTGAATCACAACAACCCATCGGAATCTTTACCATGGGCTATTCTATTTTAGTCATGGTGCACCGCTAATCATAGTCATTCCTAAAATGAGGATAAATTTCCTAGCCTGAAGTGGTATACACATTGGCAAAGTGAGGTCACTACTGTACATGCATGCATTTCTGAATAGTAAATTCAAATTGCTAGCTTGTAACATTCAACTATGCATTATTTTCATTCAACTTGGCCTTATCTAATTAATATCTCAACACCTTGTCTGTAACATATACTCCTGAGAGGCATGCTACTGCTATTTATATTCTTTTACTTCCATTCTATGACACCATAGCTTGATGTTTGCAGAAATCACCAAGCTCTCTTATTTTACAAATAAGAAGAGTATAACTAATCAGGATCTATGAATATCAATAGAAATTCCTCTTCATATTTTCACTGGAATTTCTATATTTGAGGGCCCTGTTGCTTTTGAAGATGAATAATAATTAAATTTAGAGGAAAAATGAGTTTGCAAATATCAAAACTCTGCTAGATTAGCATGCATATACATATCATGGGTATGAGTTGCAATCAAGTCTAGTGATATTAGCAAAGCAACGTGGATAACCCAGCAATAGATCTTCATGCCTATACCTCTCCAAAATAGCTTCCAAATGGCTCAAAATCCAGAGAGGCCAAGAATTTTGGTTAAAACTCGGGGTCATAGACATAGGCTACATAACTCTGGCAAACAGGAATCCTCTGGTAACGGATAGAGACTCAGAGTACCCGTGCTCTCCATATTTTATGAATATAATACATTAGTGTCAACTACTGAGGATGACGTGACATTTCAATGATTTAATTCTAGGTATAGATAGACACATCCGCAAGTTACATTCCTTGGAATTTGCACTGTCTACAACATTTCATTTTCCAAATCAAGATTTTACATTTTTCATTTGTGAACAATACCTACCTAGCAGAGCATTAGGATTTGGCTTTTGCTTACAGGGAAAAAATTTCAAAACCTTAAAAGCTGGGAAATCCCTTTGCAACTGAAGTATCTAAAGCCTAGTGCCTAGTGAGCATGAAATGGGCACCTTATAATTTATTCATTTTATTCTAAAGTGTAAAGTTTATTTTGATATTGGGTTAAGTAAAATATTTTGATGGTTATTTATAAAGTTAAGGAAAACAAGGGAGCTCATCATCAAGTTTTACAAGAAAAAACCAGGAGAATTCATCATCAAGTTTTTAAAAACTCATTCATTGAATCTGAAAACTAGAATGATTTAACCTCTTCTTCTATTTTATTTTATTTCACTTAAATTTGATATAATTTGAACTGTAATCTATATTTTTTTGGTACATATATCAATAAATGCAATTTATATGAACAATAGACTACCACTCTTACACATGGACCACTCATTGATTATTATTAAGTAGAATTGAACAAAAACCAGGTACAGCTAAGTCTAAAAGCATATTATCAAATAGGTATGGAAGTCAGCTACTTTTTGGGCTGACTTTCAGACATGGTTATTAGATGTGTTACAAATCTGAATTCAATGGACCTAATGCTGGCCAACATTTAATTTATTTTACAATGACTCATCCTCTTTATCATTCTTGATTAATATATCAATGATTATACAATATCCTCATTTGTTATTATTTTTAAGGAGGGTTTCATTCCTCATCATATATCCTCTCAAATAGAAATAGTCTTGGCTGTGTTAATTTTATCTTAGTCTTGCAGAGCTTTGAGAAAGTAATGATTAGTATGTAAAGGTTTGAAGTTACATTGTGGTTGCTTGTCTACCATGTGGAATACAATAGGAGATAATTTAAATAGGTCCACTTATATTTTTTCATCAATATTTGTTCTTTCCCATTGATGGCCTGCTAGTAAATTGACATTGATGTAAGAACCGTATATCCAAAAAATAGCTTTAGGTGCATTGAATTTTTGGTGTACAAAGTTCTGGTTTGTATTAACTTAAAGAAATATTTTGACTTGGGAAATTTAGATCATTTATATTGGTTTCATCTCAAACTTCCTTCCCAGATATCGACATTTGATGTAATAAGAAACATGTGTCTACATGTTTATTTTGGTTTCAATATTTGGAATTTTAGGAGTAATCTTTTGTGGTTTTGAGACTTCTAATATTGGTTTCTTATGTATTTTGTAACATTTGATTTTATCAAATTTTTAACTCCATTGCATGATTATGAACCACTGCTTTTGTTTTTAGTATGAAAGCATTTTGTTGCATAGTTTTGACCTCTTAACATTTTGTATTTACTCACTAGGACTGTATGGTTGCAGTGCAATTGTGGACGAGTGTATAAGATCTAAAGAAATTAAGCCGATCTGCTAAGAAGTTGGTAGCAGCTGCTGAAGTTCCTCATTTATTGAACAAACAAGGAGAAACCAAGGTTATGGCTGGGTTCTTGCCAGGTGATTCTTCTCAAGTTGGAATTACAGAAGGTGAAACATATATCTTACGCCATATGAAATTGGAGGAGCCAGATCATTCTAGCTCTAACTGGTATTTTAACAGACAAGAAGTTGAAGAAAACTCTCCATCAAGGAAGGATAGTATTGATTTGAAGAAGGAAACATATTTCAGAAAGTACTAATACACATTTCTTCAGGACCTAGGCATGAGACTTAAAGTGTAAGCCATATTTCAATCAATATATGCAATATTGACTCCTGAAAAGTAAAGGTTTCTTTCAAGTGTCCATTTGTAGAGTTATCTTTTATGTCGTGGACTCTGCTTGTAATTGACTTGTATGATTTTGAATACTTGTTCTTAGGTCAAATCCAGTATAGGCAAGAAGCTAGTTTATCAAATTTAGATTTTTATCAAAGTTTTTCATATTAATTTAGTTAGTATTTATTTTATTATAATTTAAGATTTTTATTCCCATTTCAAATTAGGTTTTGCTTGAGATATTTGATGAATTACAATTTCTAGCACAATATTCTAAAGTCAAGCTGAGAACTTTATGCATCTATGTTGAAGGTATTGTTTGATTAATGGGCTGGTTATAAATTTGTTATTCTACTTGTACATGGTTGGGGGAAATTCATTTTACATTTAAATATCTTAGGAAATGATCCTTAAAAATGTGTTTTGATCCAATTTGAAACCACTGGACATTTTGAGGATTTGTTCTCTAGGTTGGTTTGCTCACACATTTTGCTGGCAACGTGTTTATCATTATTTTGGAAATAGAGTTCAAGTTGTATTGCACTGTTCTTATTCACGTATATAATTTAAATTTATTGTGAAGATCATGTCTAATGCAAACCTTTTCAATTGGGCCTAAGAAAAATTTATTGTACGGTAATTTGATTGATGTCTTTTTGCACATCTTTCTCTTAGCAGGTTCCTTCATGCTCTTGCCGACTTAGAGGAATCCGATCCGATTCACTACATAAATGAATGTGAGTTGACTATTTGGAATCTCATTATTTCAAAACAAACGTCTTTGTGAATCATTTACTGAATATTCATCCAATATGTTTGAAATTGGCATACATGATATGTTTGAAATGAATATATGGGTTTTGTGTAGTCAAGATATTTTCAATATGCTATGCAGGTAGAGAGAAAAATCAATCTAGTTTATGGTGGTGGAAGTTTAGGATTAATGAGCTTGATTTCTACTATTGTTCATGATGGTGGTTGTCATGTGCTTGGGTAAGACCGCCCCCTAGTTAGCAAGATTTGATGTACTGCATGTAGTAAAATGGAAAACAAGTCCCTTGTAGATGGAAGCAGTCTACATAAATCTGATTGCAAGTTATGGTATTTCAGGCACAATTTTAATAGGGTATTCCCTAATGTAGTTTACATTGGCATCTATGTATTTATTTACTTTTGTTGCCAAACATGCTAGAAATTAATATATATTTTGGTATGTACGTGTTAATGTGTTTTGGCAGAGTTATTCCGACAGCCCTCATGCCCTTGGAGATACTTATCCTATATCTAATTTTACCCCGTGAAATATTTATTCCAGCCTGTTTGTACCACCCACTTGTGAATAAGCTCTATTTTAAAGCAATTTTTTACAAATAGATAAATTTTGAGTACATGACTAGCCAAAAGTGCATTGGAAATACTTGTAAGCTAAGTAGCCGAATCGTGGGGTTTTGCATGTCGTTTCCATCCCAGAAACGTACCCGAGTCGGAATCGGGTTCGAATCGCTGTGGGTACGAACCAGAATCAAAATTTTTGCCCCTGAAACGATTCTGTGAACAGCGTTTCAATTCTGGGCGATTCCAGGCGATTCCGAGCTCGACACGGCATATTCAGACCGATTCTGGCATGATTTGACTTTGCAAAATAAAATGAAAACCTAAAATCTAGGGTGAAACCTGCCGCAGTGATTTCGTTTCTGTATTTTTTAACTGGGCCGCTGAATGTGAATACTCACTGAGTATTGTGCAGGGCACATTCATCGCATTCACCACATTCAAACCTGCACAGCATCGTTTGTCTCTATTTTTTCCAAGAGTTTTTCAGTCTATTGTGCCTTATTCCTGCGCATTCCCTCCCGTACGAACCCTGAAAATAGATTATTAATAATTCCCTCCTGTTCAAACCATTAATATAGATTATATAATATTATTAATAATATTAATACTAATAGTATATAAATCGTATAATATTATAGATTCTATATTAATATCTAGATTGAATAATAATAATAATATATATTGATAATATAATTATATAATATGTGTTAAATTTTAATATATAATTTTATAAATAAATTAATAATAAATATATTAAATAATAAATTTAAAATTGTTTAAGATTTTTTATTATTATTAAATTATTAATTAATTTATATTAATGTATTAAAAATTTAGAAATTATATATTTATGATTAATATGTTCTTATTAATTTATATATTGCATTGTTTTATTAATTTCTAAAATAATACTTATTAATTATTTATTAGTTATTATAATTATAATTTTTCTTTTATGTTTCATTGTTTTATAATATTATTAATTTTAGTAAAATATTAATTTATATATATATATATATATTAATAAATTTATTAGTTATTATAATTTAAATATTAATTGTACATACATTAGTTTTTATAATATTATTAATTTTAATAAAATATTATATATATATATATATATATTTGAATATTTTATTATATTTTGTACAGACGTACCCGATTCCGCACCCAACCCCCCCCAAAAATTTTGCCGTACCCACGTACTGTACCCACATATCCGTACCCGTGCCCGTACCCGATTCGACAACTTAGCTTGTAAGTTGTAACTTCCGTGCTTTCTACATCTAAATTTATATATAGAAACCTTTTTTGTTTTCTGTAAACTGACTTTTAACAACATTAAGTTGTCAAAGAACAAGTTCACACAAGTTCCCACTACCAAATCAGTACAGTTATAAATGGACAGTACCAACGAAACTCTCTAATTCTTTACATAATCTCTTCATTACTTTTCCTAATTCATCCAAGCCTTTTCTTTACCATGTTCTTGGGACTGCAAGACTACAGTAAAATTCAACTAATTTGATGAGTCAATTTATGATGCAGTAGTTATTTTTGAAGTTTGGTGAAACAGCAAAATTGAATTCGAACTGTTATTACTGTAATGTATTTCTGGTGTTTTTTAGTTTCTGTATGAATACTTTTAACTGAGCTAATCAATGGTTTGGCAGGTTTCTGACCAAACTGTGGGCGAGATAAAGGTTGTTACTGATATGCATGAGAGGAAGGCAGAAATGGCCCGCCAGGCTGAAGCATTCATTGCTCTCCCTGGTAACATCTGATCATAGTTCATACCAAAATTGACAATTCAAACACCTAATGAAACAAAAATCTTATTGTGTTCGTCACCTCTAAATTAATCTACAGTTAATCTGACCAAAAAAGTCAATGAATCTATAGTTTTGTCACTTGATTTCTTGGAAACTTGGTGACTGTAGGTGGCTATGGAACACTAGAGGAAGTAGTGGAGATGATTTCATGGTCTCAGCGTGGCATTCATGATAAGCCGATATTACTTATAGGAGTTGGTTGCTTGTTCAATATCTCCATTTTAGATATACATGCAAGAAATGAAAGAGTGCAATATTATGGACTATTAGATTTTGGAAATCTAATGAAATCATAAGTGCAATATTATGGGCTATTAGATTTTGGAAATCTAATTAGGATCACAAGTGCAATATTGTGGACTATTAGACTTTGGAAATCTAATTAGGATCATAAGTGCAATATAATTGACTATTAGATTTTGAAAGTCTAATTAGGATCATAAGTGAAATATTATTGACTATTAGATTCTTGGAAGTCTAATTAGAAATCTACGATCCTAATACAAACTAAAATTCTGTAGGTAGGTCTACTTAATGTTGATGGATATTACAATTCCTTGATTGCCTTTTACGATAAAGGTGTACAAGTGAAGAGCTGTTTGGAGTATCCCACTCAGTTCACAGATCAAATTGAGACTTTCCTTATTGCTTCATTTGGACTCTGGACATTAATAAGAATGTGCCAATTCCATTAAAAGTATGATGAAAGATGTCGAGTCTCAATTTTGTCACATAAAGAAGTGGCTCACATGTATTGGCGACACTGTTTGGATTCAATTATCCTTAGTCTATTTGGGTAAGTTCCATTTTAAGAGTGTAAATATTGAATGTATATATATACATTGAAAATTTGAGAAAAATCTATTTTACATTTTTAATGGAGTATTTTATTTGAAAAATCACAGGTGGGTATGAAAAAGAAGACAAAGCGGCTAGGGCCTATGATCTTGCAGCTCTCAAATATTTGGGCACAACTACTACAACCAACTTTCCAGTATGATTCAGATTTTGAATTTATTCATTTCATTCTAGTTTTCTATGGACATATTTAAACTAGCAACTGCATGTTTCATTTCAATTCAGTATTCCATAGGCGCATATAATTAGCACTGGCACTTCTCCCTTTCATTTTAAGGAGGATAGGCAAAGTTCAAAGAACCTACTGATGGGCAAGATTTTGAGAAGCTACCCTATAGGTTTTCTAAATGGCCTTTCAGCCTTACAGTGTCACTAAGAGGTGTAGTTGAAGTTAGGAAAGGGAAGAAATAAAATAGAAGGATTGGATAAAGGTCTGTTGAGAAAGAAGTTCTTAATATAGAGCATAATTTAATTTTCTTATAGTAGGCAACCAAGTGGAATGGTATACTAAATTGTATTTCTTGTATAATATTTTGAAGTGGACATCACATCTTGATCTTTTAAGAAAAAAGGAAGAGTGAAATAGATTGGTCTCAGTTAAAACAAATTAGATTCCTTTGGCTTTTCAATGTGTGTTGGGAACATAATGGCGTTTCTTGGCGTGTCATTTTTCACCTTTCCAAAACTCCAATTAGTCATTAATTTTGAATTCAAAGGCCTAATACTGTTTCTCCCAGTTCCATAAAATAGGGGATTTTCTTATTTTGTAGGAAATTTTAGTCCATCTAAGAAGGCTAATGACTATAAACAAGGCTACCAACACTATGTTGCTAGGTTCTTCCTTAGATGTCGATGTACCCATTACATACTATTTTAAACTGGTAATGCTTTAGGTACCTCACAGGTTTTTCTATTATCTGGATACCTGACTGTCTTAAAAAAATAGAATTAAAAAACAATTCAAGTCCATGTAGGACATTTATAATATAAGGAAAAAATAACACAAACTTATAAAAGGAAGACAACTAAACTACTAATAGGGCTACAACGTTTGTTTCTAACTATATTACCAGTTATGCCTATATGCCTGGCCAGATCCAAACCTCAAAGATGAGCATTTTTTCAATTAAAAGTTACCTTTGAGAAAAAATTTCCTTTAAAAGTTATAACTTTTTATATTTTATGTACCAAATGGAACAGGCTGTCCAATCCAAGTCCCCAGGATGTCACCTAGACCCATACAAACATATTTCATAGAACATTGATGTTTCTTTTACATATCAAAATTACGCCATTCATTATATATAATACAACCATACCTAATCAAGGAAAAAAAATATCGACAAAAGGCCGAAACCTAACCTCAAACATAGTACCAACATTATAATACATTGTGAATATGTAACTAGTTTCTACAGTGTTCCACAGGGACGTGTCCCCCCAAAAAAACCATGTGTTTCCTAGATGTCCTCATCTTAAAGACTTGGGGACTTGGGGGAAATGTCTCCCCACCACAATCACCGCCATCCCACCACCAACGTCACCATCTCCAAGATGCCGCTAGGACTTCGAGGATGTTAGAGTGTCCTCAAGATGTTTACGGGACTCCTAGTTGTCTCCAAGATGTAAAATTCTTATACATCTTTTTATAACTATTTTTTCAAGTCCTATATGTATTTCAACACCTTGTCACCACCCCGCCACCATCTCTCTTTTGTCCCTCTGCCATCCCCAAACTTAGGCCCTTGGTCCCCTCATCCTTGAAACTCATCCACACGTCCTGTTGACGTGCGTTTTATGACATGACAAACATTTTAGAACAAAGAGTCACAGACGCTCTATTCTCTCTTGAAAAACTACTTCCTATGCTAAGATTGCCAGTAAGTTCATAGGGTAATTCCAATGTTTAAGATGAACGCGGATAGGCTCTGTGGTATGGATGTGATTTGCTGTGGGCACAAGTAGATTTTGCAAGTCATTCTGAGAAGTGGAGACATGAATGCAGTACCATTTTTTGGATTTTTTTAGATTTTATAAAAAAAAGTGAAAAAAGATTTAGGGTTTAGAGAATCTATTCTACTCCTAAGAAATCAAGAGAAGACGAAGACTAAGTGAAACCAAATAAACTATCCTCTGTTTCGCCACGTTCAACGACAACTACGCAGAGCAAGTGCAATCTTCTAGGAATGTGCTTGTGATTTTCATGTGATAAATAATTGCCATCAGATCGAACAACAATTATCAAGACAGAAGTTAAGCATCCACAGTAAAGCTCAGTCTAACTTTGCACATTGGGCGAAATCATCCACCCAAAGAAAGTATGAGCTCGGTTTCACTAATCGACGTTATCAATCAATCATTCTTCTAACATACATTTTAATTTAAATCTACTAAGAGAGAAAGAAAATATGCGACCATGCAACTATTCAACAACCAAGTACTCAAAGCACCTCATGCATTTGAACTTCATTATCAAAGTAGCTTTTCACAACAATCTCATAAAACTCTCTCTTTATTTCTAACTATCTCAAATCTGCTCTAACTCTTAATCTCCTCTAACTTCTAAGCTTCTAACTATCCATCCATCTATCTTCTAATGAGTATGAGAGAGTGAGGGGGGGGGTTTATATAGTTTTTCTGGATTACAAAGAACGGCCCAGATTGATTCAAGATCAATGGCCAAGATTAAATTGAACTAAACCCTAATTAGGGTTTCCAAAACCACAATCAGTTAACTAAAGAGAACACTAGACAACTGGAGTGTCGTCTTTATCCGCTTGTGCAGCCTCACGTTCGGCGAACCTGGACACTATCAGGTCGACCTCCTCCATAGCAATGTCGGGCAGCACGCTGATGTTGTACTCCAGCAAATCCAAGTTCTCGGCACATTCTGCAAACACATTCGCCCAAGCTGGTTCCTGTAGCAAGAAAGAACTTTTGGTAGCCATGAAGTCGAACACTTTGGTGAAGCCTTCCTTCATGATTGGCCCAGTGGTGGAGAAAACTTTATGTACTTGCTCCTTTAAAAACTTTGGCCGCAAGTGTTTCCTTCGGACAATCTCCCTGTCTAGCATATCTGCAGCCATCTCATAGATTTTTCTTTGAATTTCTTTTATTTGCTCTTCCACTCTACCACTATCCTGTTTCACCTTTTCGAGGACTCCCTTTCTAGAGACTAAGGCATAGTACCATCCGTTGAAGTCATAAGCTGCACCGGCTTCAATAACTTTATCTTCGATCAACCGTTGCTTTGAAATGCCTTTCAGTTCTCGGATGTATGGGATGATCCTGCTCTGAATGTCCTCGAGGCTGCTCCATGACTCTGCAAGATCTGCAACTCGTGAAAGTATGAAGGAAGCCTGCTCATTTACTTGCGCCAACTTTCTTGCAAACACCAACGCCTCTTTTTTCCTTGCAACCATCCAATCTTTAGCCTCCCTTGCTGTTGTCAACTCTTCTTCAAAATGAGCATCTGGTTCCTGTGAAGCAGTTGGAGGTAAAGGCGCCACTTGTTCGCCTTCGTTTAGTGGCCTAGTCAGGTGCTGGATATAATCTTTTAAACGCTGAATTTCTTTCTTGTATTCTTTCTTCTTGGCAACTTCTTTTTCTAATCTGCCCTTGATGGTGGCCACTGAATTATCCAAGTCTTCGACTTCCTACCCCTTTGATGTCGGACCCATGTCGACAGTCGTGATAACATATTCTTCAGGAGCAATCTCGTCTTGAAACTTGTCATCCGCAGGCACTGCAATTTGCACCGTGCGATTTCCAGCTTCATCTCTTTGAATAGTTGAGAACTTTTTGGCCTTCTTCCTCGGGGCAGTCTGTTCTAATCTTGCAAGAAAATCTGCGTCGTTGTCCTCCTCCGGGACTTTCACTGGCGCTTTTCTTTTCAATCTTTCCCTCAGCCACTCAGGTACCGTTGGCTGTTCAATCATGTCCTCTTGATTTTGGACGTCTGGCATGTCCTGTACTTCCTGTTCTTCTTGAATTTCCGGCACACTTTGAATTTCTTGGACTAGCTGCATATCCTGGATCTCCTGGACGGATGGGTCCTCTTGAATGCCTTTGAGGGCAGAAATCATTCCTTCCTCGAATTCTCCATCCTCGATGTCTGTGTTGTTATCTGATTCCAAGATTTCTGTGCTTGCCGGAGAGGGTTGATTATCATCTTCTATTTGGATTGGCTCTATATTTTCAATTGGAGAAGGTAACATAGCATTTTCCCAGGATTCTCTATCCATGGCAAGCATCTCTTCTATGTTCCGGGATGTAGCCGACTGAAGGGGTTTGGACTTGTGTTTCTTCCGCAAGGGACCTTCATCTATCCCTTTACCCTTGTCTTGAACTGCAGATTTATCAGCTTCTTTTCTCTTTTTGGAGTTTGCAGCATCTGTTTGTCCATCAGCATGAGATGCACCGGCGTTCGAAGAACATGACTCGGTGTCTCCCATCAACTCATAGGTAAATTGCATATTTCTCTGTTTTAGCACTTCTACTTGCCTATCTATCCACCACTGAGAGTATTTGAAAACAGGGCGCATCAAAGTGGTTAGATCACCTATCTCAGGTTCGAACCATTTCATAGGTGGGAGCGGCTCATTTTCCTTGAAGCCTGGCTGCACATATATCCCGTCATCTTGTAGCTGGTCAGGTATTTTGAAAAGCTCTGTCGCTCTGATCATGCTCAGGGGTAACCTTGACCATAATCTTCTTCTTACATCGTATTCATCGGCTGCGTTGGCCCAAAAGTCCTCTAGGTCAACCCGATGTTTGTATCTTTCTCCGTCCACAATCTTGATGTGATGAAGCGGATCGAAATTGCTTCTGGCTTTGTATGATATAAAAGGATACTGTTGAATCTCCAGTCGAGCAACCTCTGCTGCTTGGGCTGTCGGGCATGACTCCTCCATGTTGCCGATGAAAAAGGGGAAGGTGACGGCAGCTTTCTGCTTGGGTCTTTGGATGTTCTGGTATGTTTCTAGTTGCCTTAGCACCTCCAACAACACCATCCTATTTGTCGGGTAGACAGGCAGCCTATAAGGATTTCCGGAAAATCCTTGGATTCTGATGTAGGTGAACTTTGGATATTGAATAAACCAGAATCCATACCGGCTTATCAAGCTTTTGGTTTCATGCGAGAGTCTCTGGTGCGTTCCGCCTTGAAGAAGCCTAGTGATATACATCAAAAATGCATCGTGAGCTCGCCGGAAGTGGGACTTCTCTTTCAGCTGCAGCTGTGGATAGCAGTCGTAGACTTTGAATTTCCCCTCACCGTTGCCAACCACGCCTTTGCATGTCAAGCCAGGATATTTATAATATCTTGCCAATGAATAAACAACGTATGAGCTCATGTGGAAAACTTTGGTCTGTTCAAAGTTGACCAACTGTTCGTGCAAGCTGTCACTGATCATCCTGGACCAATTAAACATTTTGACTCCAGTGATTATCTCATCAATAAAATAATACATCCATTCTTCGAAAGGGGCACCGTGAGCACTGCCTACCATTCTGTTAAGTAGCAGAACGATATCACCATATTCTTCTTTGAAGTGGGTTCTGATCAACTTTTTAGGCATCTTGCTGGCAGTAGGCTTTGGTTTTAGCAACCAATTTTTGTTTATATTCGATGCACATAGATCCTTCTGACTTTGATAGAGTTTGAATGTGTCTTGTTTGCTGCGGTAGGATGTTCGGTTATATACTGGAATGCCAAAAGTCTCCTGGATTGCTGGTTCAGACAAGTAAGCAAGGACTCTCCCGTCAGGAGCTTCAATCTGTCGGTCTTGTGCGTTGTAATGAAGTGCACACTCTACTATTAACTCAGGACATTCTTTTGCTGGTGGAAATCCAGCTGCATGGACGATTCCGTTTCGCATCATCCTCATGGCGATTGGCGTTGGCAGACGTCCGTCAGTTCCATACATTCTCTTTCGGAAATCTTCAAGATCAACATGGCCGAGGTCTGTGTCAAGAACGTGCTCCCACTTGGACTTGATCTTTGACTGAGTTTGGACACCTTTGCTTGCAAATTTCATCTTGGCTGCTTCGAAAAAAATAGATCTGCAAGAGAAAGAAAGAAAGGAAAATCAGAATTCGATATTAAAATCAATTTGAAAGAACATTCCAGCTGGTAATCAACTTAGACTTTACGAGAAATAACAAGCTGGAATTAAAATGAATGGTGGAGCTTCATGTTAACATGAAATGGACAAGAAAAATCTGCCTTGTGACTTCGTGAAGACGTGATTGCGACTGCAATGCAAGCTGATAACAGAATATTTCTTTCACTTTGCTGCAAAAATCTTTCAGCCTTCTGCCTTAAACACTTTTCTCTCACCACCTTTCTTCTCAAAATCGAGTGATTGCAAAAATGAAAAATGGAATCACTTATAGAAGTGAGAAGGTCGATCATTTTAGCATATTTGCAAAGTTTCCTTTGCATCAAGTTCGAACTCATTCTTGCACTTCGTTTCTGAATGGCAAGTTCTATCCTTAACAACTTCGCCCGGGAAAGTTTCTAATTTCATTCGCAGTCCAACAAGACTCTTTTTCTTACTTTCCAATTTCGAAATTTTCATGACTTATCTCCTTTTTGGTGTTGGAAATAAAATATTAAAATAATTAAAAATAATTATTTTATGTGTCCATTCCAACCCGTTCGTTTTTATGGCTAATTACTTTTGATTTTTTCGAAAATTTCTCGCCATATCCAATTTATTTGTCCATGATTTTTTGATCGTTTCTCAAAAATACTTGGCCATGTCCGATTTTATTTGGCCAAAAAATGTTTCTTGTCCGACATTTTCTAGTCACGTCCAACTTTTTCTTAGCCATGTCCAAAGATTTTCTAGCCATGACTTGTCTTTTGTCCAAAATTCTTTCGCCATGTCCGATTTTATTCATCCAAATTCCCTTGATTTTTCACAAATTTTCCTTGACAAATCCAATTTTATTTCGTCCATTTGCTCAATTTTTCTAGCCATGGCGAAGATTTTTCTTCATATTTTCTTGGGCGAATCTTTAAGTGCCATGTATATTTTAGCTTTTCAAAGGCTTGGACTTAGGCGAATTTCAATTTTTATACTCTTGATACATGGCGGACTTCAGCCTTTTCTTTGCCATTCGTGCCTTAGCCATTTTTTCTTTCCTTTCATCTTAGGCGGATTTCATCAACTTTGTAGCCACTTTACCTCTTTGCTAGGGCGGACTTTGTTGGTTCTTTGGCCATTTTATCTTGCTTAGGGCGGACTTTGTTTCTTTATCTGCCATTTGACCCTTTGCTTTAAGCGTTTTCTTCTTCCCTATGGCGGACTTCAACTTGCCTTTGGTCACTTTATCTTCACTTTGTTCATGCCTTAGTCATTTTTATATCATTTTGCTTTGGGCGGACTTTGGCTTCTTTCTAGCCACTCCTTTTATGTCTAGGGCGGACTTTGGGGTTATGCTTGCCATACATAGGCGGACTTCAACATCTTCTTTGCCACTTCCATTTTGACTTAGGCGGACTTCCTTGTTTCCTTGGCCAATGGACCTCTTGCATAGGGCGGACTTGCTGCTTTGGTTGGCCAAGACTAGGGCGGACTTCATGCTTTCCCTTGCCAACTTGAAACTACCTAGGGCGGACTTCATGCCTTCCTTAGCCATTGCTCAATATTCTAGGCGGACTTCCATGTTTTTGTTGCCATTTACAAGGGCGGACTTGCATGTATGTTTGGCCATTGCCTATATTTTCCAAGGCGGACTTCATTACATCTGTTGCCATTTCACTCTTGGCTGGGGCGGACTTTGGCATTTGGATGGCCATGTATGGGGCGGACTTTGGCTTGGTCCTGACCATTCACCATTTGCCTTAGACATTTGCCAGATTTTCTTAGACATTTCCTTCATTCTCCACGGGCGGACTTCAGCATCTAACTGTCCATTGCCACTTTAACTTAGACATTTCCTTCATTCTCCATGGGCGGACTTCAGCATCTAACTGTCCATTGCCACTTTAACTTAGACATTTCCAAGGGCGGACTTCAACTTGTGTCTGACCATTTCACTCTTTGGTAAGGTGGGCCTTGGCTGTTGGATAGCCATTTGGAGAGCGAACTTGATCAGATTTCAGACCATTTCCTCTTTTCCATAGGGCGGACTTGCTCAGATCTGTCGCCATTTACATCTTTGACAGAGGCGGACTTGACAAACTTCATTGCCATTGCCCAGATTCTCATGCCATTGACCAGTTGGCTGAAGCTTCTTATCATCCATTTCCAGTTTTCTCCATGACTGTGCTCAGATTTTCCATGAATTTCCAGATTTCTTCACAATTTTCCAGATTACTCCATGAACTTCGTGAACTTCTTGCAGATTTCTTCATGAATGTTCAGATTTCTTGATGAATTTCATCAAATCTTCAACCATTTTAGTGCTTTTACCAGAATTTCTCACCATTTTCGAATGAATTTTCCAGGTTTTTGAACTTTTTTGTGATTTTTCCAAATTTTTACCAAAATTTCAAAAAATCTTCGAATCGATTTTCTGAGAGTTTCGATGCTCGTTTCGAACTTCTGAGTGCGTTTTTGAAACTCGTGGCCCTTCTAAAAATAGAAACTTTCTAAAAATAGAAATTTTCCAAAAATAGCAACTTTCTAAGAATAGACCCTAAAAAATAGGGATCCCAGAATTGCCCAAAAGTGCCAAAAAAATAGGTCCTAAAAAATAGGGGGCCCGGGGTGAGAAACCCTAAAAATATGGAAGTGTCAGAATCGACCGAAACGACAGTCGATCTTCGTCTCCCAGGCCTTCTAAGCACCATGGTGACGTTTATACATTGATCCAGACTCAATTTCACTGACTCGACTCGGGTGACCGTTCAAAATTGAAGCTAAAAAACCCCCAAACGAAGAGCAGACAAAACGAAAGCAGGCGAAAGCAAAACCCTAAAAGCAAACGACAAGGGTCCCCATCTGCAATGGGGCGAGGTGTGAGTTAGGTCACAACATCTGGCGACTCCACGTGAGGAATGTTCCTGAACATTCCAAAGATAAAGACCTATTCTGAATCTGGAATCTTTAACTAAATTCAACTAACTTACCTCTAGGTTAAAAGGTGTACTCAGAAAGGAAAGAAACCCTAGATTGGATCAAGACACTTTTCTTTTCAATCACAAGTGTGTGCAAATGCGTTCATTCCGTCTCGTGAAATCAGTATGACTCTTTGGTTCCATCATGGCAGGCTTTGTAATTTTGTCTTAACTCCAAAAGCATCCTTGGATAGAGCCTTGCTGCCAGCGAGCGTCTATAGCCCCGGCAAGGTTATCTTCTATAAACTCACGGAGATTGCTCTACTTCCGGCGATTTATAATTTCTTCTGATTTTCTTGTTTTTCTCTTTGATGATTGATTGACTTGAATGCACGCCTGTAGAGATGTCCGCACACCCAAAAGCCAAATGCTTTGATTTTTTCATTTTTCTTTATTTCTTTTCTTTTTGATATTCTTTTCTTTTCATATTTTTCCACATTTTGGCTTGTAAGCAGTGAAGCTCACATGGGTTTGAGTATTATAGTGGCGCTGGAGCCAGACTTTTGATTAGCCTAACCCTGACTTCTCCTAGGAGACCATAATAACTCAGAGAAATCGTTAAATGTGTAAAATGTATAATGATCTTCAATACTCAGTGTCTGGACACAATGTATGATTTCCCTTCTAGCCAAGTACAAATCTTAACCTAAAGTTAAACTAGAAGAACTCAATCTTGGATTCAAAATTCCTAACGAGTATTTATTAATGGAATAATCTAACATTACTTTGTGGAATAAGACCAACGTGTGTTTGGAATACTTCACCTTCTTAGAGATAGAGACCCTTGATTTATTCAAAACAACTAATCTACGGGAAAGCAAACGAAAGCAAACAAACTAACAAAGCAAACTAATCTAAGAAAGCAGGAAAAAATGAAAGCAAAACCAAACCCAAACAGGAAAGGAAATCTAAACTAGCTATGTACAAAGGCAAGACCCACTGGGAGTCTAGGACTGGAAGTAATGTTTTAGAAATTGCCCGTTGACTGGCAACGGGACTTCTTCTCCGGTCAGTGTCTTCAGTTTGAAAGCATTGTCTCCCAAAATTTCCAAAATTTGAAAGGGACCCATCCATAGGTTGTCAAATTTGTTGTGGTCTCCTCTTCTCTCGTGTGCTTTGTCCCAACAAAGGACTAAATCGGAAATTCGAAAAGCTTTGACTCTTGCTCTTTTATCGAACCATCTTTTAACAATGTCTTGATGTTTAGCAAATTTTTCCAAGGCTTGGTCTCTCTTCTCTTCCAAAAGGAGTAACTGCGATAACCTGGTTTTAACCCTCTCTTCTTCTTCTAAACACTCTTGCATGAATTGTAGGGTTGGAATTCTCAGCTGTATGGGAAATATTGGATCTTGTCCGTAAACCAGATGGTAGGGTGATGTACCCAAGGAACTCTTTACTCTTACTCTATCCGCCCAAAGAGCGAATCTCAATTGCGTGTGCCAGTCCCTTGGATTTTTGTCCAGCAGTTTCTTGATGACGTTCAGTAAATTCTTGTTGGTGGATTCTGCTAATCCGTTGCCCTGGGGATAGTAATTTGATGAAAATTTCAAAGTGATACCATGCTCGAAAGCCCAGTTAGAAAACCTTAATGAAGAGAACGCAGAACCATTATCACACACTAAAGCATGAGGACATCCAAATCTGGTGACAATGTTCTCTTCTAAAAAATTGATTACAACATCAGAAGTGCAAAATTTTAAAGCTTGAGCTTCTGACCAACGCGTGCAGTAGTCAGTCGCGGTTAGGATATACCTGTGTTGTGCCGAGGAAGGTGGATTGATCATACCAATAAAGTCGAGTCCCCACTTTGCGAAAGGTCGCACTTCGATCACAGGTTGCAAAGGCATAGCTGGGTTTCTTTCTCGCGCTGCAGTGATTTGACAGGTGTGGCAAGTTTTCACGTGATCAAATGCATCTTTAAATACTGTTGGCCAATAGTAACCGGCCATCAAAATTTGGTGTGCTGTTGCGAGAGATCCTCCGTGGCCGGTTCCGAATCTGGAATGGAAATGTTCTATTGTCTGCTTAGCTTCTTCTTTTCCCAAGCACCTTAGAAAAACTCCTTCGTGATTTCTTCTGTACAACACTGCCCCTTGCAACATGTACCTTTGACTTTTCATTCGCAAGGCCCTCTTTTGCACTGGTTTTAAATGATTCGGGCATTTGTGATTAAGCAGGAAGTAGATGATATCGTCATACCACTCATCAGGAGACACCTCTTGTAATTCATACACATGTTGCACTAATTCAGGTCCTGTAGCAATGGTTTGCGTCAAAGCTTGGCCGCGGACGATCTTCATCGGTTGAATCTCAATATCATATTCTTGGATGATAGTGACCCATTTACCCCTTCTTTCTCCTAATTCATTCTGCATCAGGAGGGTCTTGACGGTCACATCTGGGACGATGGCAAAAACTTTACTTCTCAATACATAGTGCCGGAATTTCTTTATCGCTTTCACCAAGGCATATGCTTGCTTTTCAACATTCAGGTACTTCAGCTCTGCATCCTTGAAAGGTGCACTCATGAAAGCAATAGGATGTTCATCCTTCTCTTCTGTTCTTTGCGTTAACATTGCGGCACATGTATGCTCTGATGCAAAGGAATAAAGGTAGAATGGCTTTGTATAATCAGGACTGACCAGGACAGGAGCGTCAACTATGGCCTGTTTGATTTCTTTGAAAGATTTTCTTGTTGACTCTGTCCATTCTATCTTCGCATCCTTTTTAAGCATTTCAGTTAAGGGCCTGAATATTTCGGCAAATCCTGTTATAAATTTTCTCACAAAATTAATCTTTCCGAAGAAAGACTTCAATTCTTTCTGACTTGAAGGTAGACCAACTCTGGAAATAGCCTCTATTCGATCAGGGTCTATAAGAATACCCTTTTCTGTTATTACGTGGCCAAGCAGCTTCCCTTCAGTTACCCCGAACACACATTTCTTCGGGTTCAAAGATATTCCGTATTTTTTGCATCTTTCGAATATCTTTATCAAATCTCTGACATGAGTCTCTCTTTTCTTTGAAAATACTGTAAGGTCGTCCATATAAACAATGATGCACTTCCCTATGAGATCCTTGAAAGAAATATCCATAGCCCTTTGGAAGGTAGCTCCGGCATTGATCAGGCCAAATGGCATCCTCTTGTAGGCAAATGTGCCCCACTTTGTTGTAAATGTCGTCTTAAGCCTGTCTTCTGGTTCTACGAGCACTTGGTTGTAGCCAGAATATCCATCTAGGAATGACATCATCTGGGATCCATTCACGATTTGAATAACTTCATCTAATGAAGGCAGTGGATAATTATCCTTTTCTGAAGCTCTGTTGAGGTTTCTGAAGTCAACACACAATCTTATCTCTCCATTCTTCTTCCGGATGGGTACCAAATTGGCGACCCACGTTGAGTGGCGCATCGGAAAGATAATGCCTGCTGAAAGTAGCTTCTTCACTTCTTGGAAATTAAGGGACTCTAGCAGAGGATTCACAGGTCTTTGGCGCTGCCTGAACGGTTTACTGCCAGCTTTGAGGGGAATAGTGTGCGTAATAATTGAGGTGTCATATGTTTTCAGACCCTCGTAGCTCCAAGCAATAATGTCTTTGAATTGTTCCAGGCTCTTGATTATCTGTTCTTTTTCTTCTTGCGTGCACACTTTGCTGATGAGGACATTTCTTTTTTCTTCTTGTGTTCCAAGGTTGACAGCTTCGTGTTGAGCTCCATCACTTCTTTGGTATTTGATGGCGTTGATCTGGTCTGGGTCAAAGATTCTTTCTAACTGGATCATCCCTTTGGGGATGTTATTGGTTTTCAAGTTCATTATGCCTTCTGCATCAAATTCAGTTTCCCCTTGGTCTTCTTCTTCATCAATGACTTGGGTCAGGAAAACATCTGAATTTGTCAGAAAATCTAGGATGTGTTTGTCATCATCAAACACCTGGAAATTTGTGATATTGTCTGGAACTGACGGTGTTGAAGTGATCTCTACTGTAAATTTCTTCACTGCATCCATCTCAAGCGGCTCTAAGGAACTTGCTGATTGAGCTAGGGAATTTGCAATTTTGTTTTGAGATCGATACATTGATTTTATGTTGAAAGCGTCGAAGCTCTCAATGAGATCCCAGACACGATTTCTGTATCCTCTCAGCCTCTTATCATGGCAAGCGTACTTCTTTCTTACTTGCCTCACTACAATTTCTGAATCACCATAGACATGTAACACTTTGACTTTCTTGCGAATTGCGTGGAGCAATCCGTGCACTAATGACTCATATTCTGTGACGTTGTTAGTACACGGGAACTGTAATCTCATGGCGGCCAGGTAGGTCTCGCCGGATGGACTGATAAGCTCATACCCAGCTCCATTCCCTTTCTTGGATTTCGAACCGTCGAACCTCAAGGTCCAAACTTGATCTTGCTCTGGCAATTGATACGGGGTGGGAATTTCTTCGTTCTGGATTTCTGGAGCAAAATGATCTTGAAACTGGTTTACATCTTGAATCTTTTCTCCTCCTGATGAGAGATCTTTTTCTTCATCTGATACTGTCAAACATTCATCTTCTGAAATCTGGGGTGTTCTCGCGCGTACTTGATCTAAGGCTATTTTGCACATGGCGCAGGAGAATTCGGAATGGAAAGCGTTGTGTATACGGCACCAATTGGGTAGCAACAAGTCTTGCACAAAGGCATGACTTCCCAATTCTCTTTCTTGTCTCATACTTCTGAGCACAAATCTTCTAAAATTCTAGAACATGCTTTCGCCTTCATCTGGTGATAGCTCTTCGTCACTTTCTGCAGGTACTTCTATTGGATCTGCAATTTCTGGTGATTCTTTCTGATCATTTGAACATTGTAACATCAAAACTTCTGGCACCTGTGGAATGTACTGGCCCAAGTCTGTTTCACAAAACAAAATTTCATTGTTTTCTCCATTCTCTGTGATCATTAGTCTAAGTCTAGGCGTACTTTCAATT
Organism: Sequoia sempervirens; assembly: GCA_007258455.2. Taxonomy (NCBI): domain Eukaryota; kingdom Viridiplantae; phylum Streptophyta; class Pinopsida; order Cupressales; family Cupressaceae; genus Sequoia; species Sequoia sempervirens. The sequence continues at coordinate 175,259,707 of VDFB02058242.1, read as the reverse complement.
CTGATCTGGTTTGGAATACCCTTCCAAGGCAACCACATATGTGAAAAATCAGTGGCAAAGTAGCCATTCAATTTGTGAGTCCAGTCTCTTCCTAAAACCATACCGTATCCATCAGGAATATCAACTACAGAGATGTCTATGAACTGTTGAATCCTTGGATCAGTTGATATTTGCATATGGATGTTGTTCAATTCTCCTATGACTGGGACTTCTGTCTTATCTAACTGCGTTACTTTCTTGTTTGTTCTTGTGGGTGTCAAACCTAATCTGCGGCAGATTGCTAAGGGCATTACATTGCTTGATGCTCCTGAGTCAATTAGACAATTGTGTAGGAGTTTGTTGAAAATCCGGAGCGAGACGAGGAAAGGAGCTGGTTCATCTTTTCCCTGATAGAATATCACAGGACTTCCTTTTTGCGTGCCGGCTTCTGCTTCCTTAGCTCTAACCCTAGTGTTCTTCTCAATCTGCGGAGTCTCCGCTCCTCTTGCTGGGTTCTCCGTCTTGTTTTCTTTTGAACTTAGACATACTTGTTCATGTCTAGCTATATTCTGGCCTGGCATCTCTATGCCTTCTTTCACTTCGTACATACCTCGAGCTCCTTTAGAACTCTGATGTCCTTCTTGGGTAGACTGGGATTGTTCATTTTGGACGACGTTCACGTTGGTTGTGGAACTGGTAGCTTTGTTGACTGAATCTTGTGTTGTGTCCTTCAAGCTGTCAAGGAACGTATTCCTTATCTCTGGAACCTTCATTAGTTCAAACAATGACACACTTACCTTGATTTTCTTGACTTCTTCTGTAACATATTGACTCAATCTCCTCAATTCATCCTTAGGAGGAGTAGGATTACTAGCATTACTACTAGCAATATCTCCCTGCCTGTATTGTGGCACGTCTCTCGGAAGCGGTGGGTTATTGTTTGCATTTGGATGTGGTGGCGTTTGAAAGTTATTCGGAGGAACTGACGAGGTCAAAGGCTCTTGATTTTTTTGATAGTAAACCTTTGGTGGATTGTTACCAGTTTGTTGGAATGCTTGAATTTCTTTCACACCTTCGACCAATACGCTGTTATTCAATGGCGGGAAGTAATAATTGGCCGTGTCTTCTTCAGCAACTGTGTATGAGTAGACGGTAGGTGGCGCCTCCACAGGCCCATTAGCTGATGCCGGTGGAAATCTTTGAGTGTATTGATGCTGCGGATATTCTTGAGGTTGGTATTGGGTGCTTTCAATTACAAGGGCCTGATCATATCTAGGCGCCGGAACTATTTCATATCCAGTCACCGGAGGATTTTCTGAATTTCTCTTTTCACTTTTAAAAATGTCTGCCGCTACTTGAAACTCGTGGCAATGTAACTCGGAATGCTGATCTGTGTTGTGTAGTCTGCACCACCCTGATAAAGCTGCTTCAGCTAAGAATACCTTATCAGCAGGACGATTGTCGGCAGGCGGGTTGTCTAAAGGTGATGGCACATTTCCATTGTTGGGTCCAGTGTTCCAAGTCTTCCTTTGAAAGCCTGGGTTGTTGTTCCGAAAGCCTTGATTATTTCCCTGGAAATTTTGGTTGTAATTATGATTGTCCCTTTGATATCCAGAATGGCCCTGCCCTTGGTAATTTCCTTGAGGCGGCTGATAGTTCTTTTGAAAGTTCTGCATTTGGCTAGTCTGACCTTTTAGGTGGGTGACTTCAGTTGACAGCCTTTTGACTTGTTCGATCAATTCTCTCATTTCATCTCTTTCTTCCTGGGTTCGCGTGGGAGTTGTCACATTCTGGAGATATATTGGCTATGTTGGTGGCACCTGAGACATGGGCATCCCTGGGTGGAGAACCATTTGATTACTTGGGACTGGATTCATCATGGGTGTCTGGTGGGCCAATGCTCTATTAATATCTTGAATTTGATTCGGAGAAGCTGTGTTCCCTAAATAGTGAAGTGGACCTGGGCTTAAACCTATTTCGAGACCAGTACTGGCCGTGATCGCTGCAGCATATGCTCCTTTCAAATCTACTGGGAGCGGATTTGTCGACTTCACGAACATGGCAGTAAGACGGTCTAAGGCTTCATAATAAATTGGCAATGCTGCTGCATTGTCCAACAAATAGGGATCCCTTAGACGGGTATAAGCCTTGTGGAATCTGTTATTGAATGTACTAATCGGCTCATGTTCCTGCCTTTTGATTTCCACAAATTGTCTATACAAATCAGATGGAGCGATGGGTGGTCTGAACTTTTCTAGAAAAGCAGTCTTCATTTGTTGCCAGGTGCGAATGGAGTTAGCTGGCAAATGGATATACCAGTAAGAGGCTTCCTCATCAAATGTGTAAGGAAATAATCTGCAGGCGACATCTTCTTCTTGAATGTCTCGATTTTGGAGAAGGTCTTCAAACAGTTTAACATGCTCGTCTGCAGTGTGGTTCAAGTCACCACTATGGAACTTGGAACAGAAATGTTCCGGATTCTTGGGTAGATCATGGTAAACAGGAAACGTCATAGGTGACGCATCTGCTGGACGCCACGCCATTGGAGCGTTCGGTTGATTCGGTTGAGCTGGTGGGATCGGTGGTACTGGCTGTGCAGCCACTATAACTTGTTGACTATCTAGTTGATCGGTACTTGGTGAATTTTGGAAAAGACCAGAAGAATCTTCTTCACTTGGTACTGGTGTGCTTGATGATGCTTCCTGCAATGCTTTTCTTTGTCTATTCCTGTGGGGCGATAGCTCAACAAATTCTTTAAAAGAACTGGGAGTGGATCTGGTGACTCTCCGAAACTTCTCTGCTGAAAAAGAACCAATTCGATCCAGTGTATTATACTTTTAAGCTTGTCTAGGCGGTGCAGGAGCTGCGGGTGCAGGAGCTGCTTCTTGAGCTTGTTGATTCACTTGTCTGTTGGCTTGTCGAATGTGCTCTCGTTCAAGTGCTTCAAATCTTTCAACAAGGAGATCCTGTCGAATGTTGAATTCAATTCGTCTTGCTCTTTCTTCTTCTTCAAGGATGAATCGCATGCGAAACCAATCCGGAGCACTTCTTCTCACTTGCCACGCAAGACTTGAACAATTCAGTGATAATGTCTTCTTGTTCGTCGTGAAAACCCAAATTCGGCTGCAATACTGGCTGGGGATCCTGGTTTGGATTAGGAACGTTGGCTGGGAGTCCCATTCTTCATTCTATTACTCAAACTTGAATTGGAAGATGGACTTGCGGCAAATGACCTTTCTATCTCGTCAAATTTTTCTTTTAGGCGATCTATCTTCTGCCTTATCAGATCTTTCTTGATAGCTTCTTCGAACCTTTTTCCTTTTTCTTCTTCCCTAGCAAGGACACGGCTTGTTTGTCTAAACTCAGCTCGATCTGCCTGCGTCTTCCAAGCTAGTGTGTACAACTGATCGATAATGTCGGTTGGTGGTTGATCAGGTTGCTCGACAGGTACATCAAAAGGAAACTCGTGGGGTAACACCATACTGCATCATGCTCACTTTGAAAATAACTCACTAATGTTTACAAAGGCCCTCCTTCTAGCGCCAGAACAATGTTGACGCGTGGGAGGAGAGGCAAAAGAGTCTCCACAGATAACAAAATTTGATAGGACCTGGAGTTCCACTTCTTAGTTGTTCGCGTCAAGCCCTCCTGGAGTAATTGGTTCTTTCTTTGTTCAGCCCTCCTTCTAGCGCCAGAACAATGTTGACGTGCGTTTTATGACATGACAAACATTTTAGAACAAAGAGTCACAGACGCTCTATTCTCTCTTGAAAAACTACTTCCTATGCTAAGATTGCCAGTAAGTTCATAGGGTAATTCCAATGTTTAAGATGAACGCGGATAGGCTCTGTGGTATGGATGTGATTTGCTGTGGGAACAAGTAGATTTTGCAAGTCATTCTGAGAAGTGGAGACATAAATGCAGTACCATTTTTTGGATTTTTTTAGATTTTATAAAAAAAAGTGAAAAAAGATTTAGGGTTTAGAGAATCTATTCTACTCCTAAGAAATCAAGAGAAGACGAAGACTAAGTGAAACCAAATAAACTATACTCTGTTTTGCCACGTTCAACGACAACTACGCAGAGCAAGTGCAATCTTCTAGGAATGTGCTTGTGATTTTCATGTGATAAATAATTGCCATCAGATCGAACAACAATTATCAAGACAGAAGTTAAGCATCCACAGTAAAGCTCAGTCTAACTTTGCACATTGGGCGAAATCATCCACCCAAAGAAAGTATGAGCTCGGTTTCACTAATCGACGTTATCAATCAATCATTCTTCTAACATACATTTTAATTTAAATCTACTAAGAGAGAAAGAAAATATGCGACCATGCAACTATTCAACAACCAAGTACTCAAAGCACCTCATGCATTTGAACTTCATTATCAAAGTAGCTTTTCACAACAATCTCATAAAACTCTCTTTATTTCTAACTATCTCAAATCTGCTCTAACTCTTAATCTCCTCTAACTTCTAAGCTTCTAACTATCCATCCATCTATCTTCTAATGAGAATGAGAGAGTGAGGGGGGAGTTTATATAGTTTTTCCGGATTACAAAGAACGGCCCAGATTGATTCAAGATCAATGGCCAAGATTAAATTGAACTAAACCCTAATTAGGGTTTCCAAAACCACAATCAGTTAACTAAAGAGAACACTAGACAACTGGAGTGTCGTCTTTATCCGCTTGTGCAGCCTCACGTTCGGCGAACCTGGACACTATCAGGTCGACCTCCTCCATAGCAATGTCGGGCAGCACGCTGATGTTGTACTCCAGCAAATCCAAGTTCTCGGCACATTCTGCAAACACATTCGCCCAAGCTGGTTCCTGTAGCAAGAAAGAACTTTTGGTAGCCATGAAGTCGAACACTTTGGTGAAGCCTTCCTTCATGATTGGCCCAGTGGTGGAGAAAACTTTATGTACTTGCTCCTTTAAAAACTTTGGCCGCAAGTGTTTCCTTCGGACAATCTCCCTGTCTAGCATATCTGCAGCCATCTCATAGATTTTTCTTTGAATTTCTTTTATTTGCTCTTCCACTCTACCACTATCCTGTTTCACCTTTTCGAGGACTCCCCTTCTCGAGACTAAGGCATAGTACCATCCGTTGAAGTCATAAGCTGCACCGGCTTCAATAACTTTATCTTCGATCAACCGTTGCTTTGAAATGCCTTTCAGTTCTCGGATGTATGGGATGATCCTGCTCTGAATGTCCTCGAGGCTGCTCCATGACTCTGCAAGATCTGCAACTCGTGAAAGTATGAAGGAAGCCTGCTCATTTACTTGCGCCAACTTTCTTGCAAACACCAACGCCTCTTTTTTCCTTGCAACCATCCAATCTTTAGCCTCCCTTGCTATTGTCAACTCTTCTTCAAAATGAGCATCTGGTTCCTGTGAAGCAGTTGGAGGTAAAGGCGCCACTTGTTCGCCTTCGTTTAGTGGCCTAGTCAGGTGCTGGATATAATCTTTTAAACGCTGAATTTCTTTCTTGTATTCTTTCTTCTTGGCAACTTCTTTTTCTAATCTGCCCTTGATGGTGGCCACTGAATTATCCAAGTCTTCGACTTCCTGCCCCTTTGATGTCGGACCCATGTCGACAGTCGTGATAACATATTCTTCAGGAGCAATCTCGTCTTGAAACTTGTCATCCGCAGGCACTGCAATTTGCACCGTGCGATTTCCAGCTTCATCTCTTTGAATGGTTGAGAACTTTTTGGCCTTCTTTCTCGGGGCAGTCTGTTCTAATCTTGCAAGAAAATCTGCGTCATTGTCCTCCTCCGGGACTTCCACTGGCGCATTTCTTTTCAATCTTTCCCTCAGCCACTCAGGTACCGTTGGCTGTTCGATCATGTCCTCTTGATTTTGGACGTCTGGTATGTCCTGTACTTCCTGTTCTTCTTGAATTTCTGGCACACTTTGAATTTCTTGGACTAGCTGCATATCCTGGATCTCCTGGACGGATGGGTCCTCTTGAATGCCTTTGAGGGCGGAAATCATTCCTTCCTCGAATTCTCCATCCTTGATGTCTGTGTTGTTATCTGATTCCAAGATTTCTGTGCTTGCCGGAGAGGGTTGATTATCATCTTCTATTTGGATTGGCTCTATATTTTCAATTGGAGAAGGTAACATAGCATTTTCCCAGGATTCTCTATCCATGGCAAGCATCTCTTCTATGTTCCGGGATGTAGCCGACTGAAGGGGTTTGGACTTGTGTTTCTTCCGCGAGGGACCTTCATCTATCCCTTTACCCTTGTCTTGAACTGCAGATTTATCGGCTTCTTTTCTCTTTTTGGAGTTGGCAGCATCTGTTTGTCCATCAGCATGAGATGCACCGGCGTTCGAAGAACATGACTCGGTGTCTCCCATCAACTCGTAGGTAAATTGCATATTTCTCTGTTTTAGCACTTCTACTTGCCTATCTATCCACCACTGAGAGTATTTGAAAACAGGGCGCATCAAAGTGGTTAGATCACCTATCTCAGGTTCGAACCATTTCATAGGTGGGAGCGGCTCATTTTCCTTGAAGCCTGGCTGCACATATATCCCGTCATCTTGTAGCTGGTCAGGTATTTTGAAAAGCTCTGTCGCTCTGATCATGCTCAGGGGTAACCTTGACCATAATCTTCTTCTTACATCGTATTCATCGGCTGCGTTGGCCCAAAAGTCCTCTAGGTCAACCCGATGTTTGTATCTTTCTCCGTCCACAATCTTGATGTGATGAAGCGGATCGAAGTTGCTTCTGGCTTTGTATGATATAAAAGGATACTGTTGAATCTCCAGTCGAGCAACCTCTGCTGCTTGGGCTGTTGGGCATGACTCCTCCATGTTGCCGATGAAAAGGGGGAAGGTGACGGCAGCTTTCTGCTTGGGTCTTTGGATGTTCTGGTATGTTTCTAGTTGCCTTAGCACCTCCAACAACACCATCCTATTTGTCGGGTAGACAGGCAGCCTATAAGGATTTCCGGAAAATCCTTGGATTCTGATGTAGGTGAACTTTGGATATTGAATAAACCAGAATCCATACCGACTTATCAAGCTTTTGGCTTCATGCGAGAGTCTCTGGTGCGTTCCGCCTTGAAGAAGCCTAGTGATATACATCAAAAATGCATCGTGAGCTCGCCGGAAGTGGGACTTCTCTTTCAGCTGCAGCTGTGGATAGCAGTCGTAGACTTTGAATTTCCCCTCACCGTTGCCAACCACGCCTTTGCATGTCAAGCCAGGATATTTATAATATCTTGCCAATGAATAAACAACGTATGAGCTCATGTGGAAAACTTTGGTCTGTTCAAAGTTGACCAACTGTTCGTGCAAGCTGTCACTGATCATCCTGGACCAATTAAACATTTTGACTCCAGTGATTATCTCATCAATAAAATAATACATCCATTCTTCGAAAGGGGCACCGTGAGCACTGCCTACCATTCTGTTAAGTAGCAGAACGATATCACCATATTCTTCTTTGAAGTGGGTTCTGATCAACTTTTTAGGCATCTTGCTGGCAGTAGGCTTTGGTTTTAGCAACCAATTTTTGTTTATATTCGATGCACATAGATCCTTCTGACTTTGATAGAGTTTGAATGTGTCTTGTTTGCTGCGGTAGGATGTTCGGTTATATACTGGAATGCCAAAAGTCTCCTGGATTGCTGGTTCAGACAAGCAAGGACTCTCCCGTCAGTAGCTTCAATCTGTCGGTCTTGTGCGTTGTAATGAAGTGCACACTCTACTATTAACTCAGGACATTCTTTTGCTGGTGGAAATCCAGCTGCATGGACGATTCCGTTTCGCATCATCCTCATGGCGATTGGCGTTGGCAGAGGTCCGTCAGTTCCATACATTCTCTTTCGGAAATCTTCAAGATCAACATGGCCGAGGTCTGTGTCAAGAACGTGCTCCCACTTGGACTTGATCTTTGACTGAGTTTGGACACCTTTGCTTGCAAATTTCATCTTGGCTGCTTCGAAAAAAAATAGATCTGCAAGAGAAAGAAAGAAAGGAGAATCAGAATTCGATATTAAAATCAATTTGAAAGAACATTCCAGCTGGTAATCAACTTAGACTTTACGAGAAATAACAAGCTGGAATTAAAATGAATGGTGGAGCTTCATGTTAACATGAAATGGACAAGAAAAATCTGCCTTGTGACTTCGTGAAGACGTGATTGCGACTGCAATGCAAGCTGATAACAGAATATTTCTTTCACTTTGCTGCAAAAATCTTTCAGCCTTCAGCCTTAAACACTTTTCTCTCACCACCTTTCTTCTCAAAATCGAGTGATTGCAAAAATGAAAAATGGAATCACTTATAGAAGTGAGAAGGTCGATCATTTTAGCATATTTGCAAAGTTTCCTTTGCATCAAGTTCGAACTCATTCTTGCACTTCGTTTCTGAATGGCAAGTTCTATCCTTAACAACTTCGCCCGGGAAAGTTTCTAATTTCATTCGCAGTCCAACAAGACTCTTTTTCTTACTTTCCAATTTCGAAATTTTCATGACTTATCTCCTTTTTGTTGTTGGAAATAAAATATTAAAATAATTAAAAATAATTATTTTATGTGTCCATTCCAACCCGTTCGTTTTTATGGCTAATTA
>VDFB02058242.1:174966759-175251035 GCA_007258455.2 Sequoia sempervirens | reverse complement strand
AAAACTAACAAAATTAATCTAGCCATAACATATGAAATTGACTCATGATAAACAACATACATCAAAGCATTAACCCATTGCATAATATACAAAGTACAATAATGAATTCCTCCAAAGATTACATTAAGTCAATATACCATTACAAAGCTTATCTCTAAGATGAGGTAGGTCATACAAAATGATACAATTACAAAATACACAGATCCTACTCGATTACAAATGAGTATAAATACATAGAGTCCCATTGATACAATGAACATAAGAGAAGTAACATAACCACAGATATACATGAGCTCTCCGAACTAGAAGATCCCGCCATCATGAACAAGAAGAGAAAGCCCAATAGTGTAAGGTACACGATCCACCTAGCCATGTGGTAACCGTATGCCCAACCCCTGTGCTAGGAGATAGTAAAAGCCAACCAAGACAAACCTACTACCTCTAGACATAGGCAACATGCAAAACAACACTATACCAGTAAACACATAGCATAAGATTACATTGCTTCCAGAACCACTGAATCAAGTACATCCATTGTACAATACAAATCGACTGTTGTCATCAGAGGAGTTTCATCACAAAGGTTGCATTGGTTATCCTTAGGAGATCTTCCTAGGTCTCGGCCCCCATCCTGGGTTATCCTGGCAACCTCTCACGAACTCTGACCCCACATACATACCAGTGCAGAATCAATTATCTTTCGAGAAGACAAGATAATGATCTTTCCATTCCAGGCCTTCTTGAATCATCTCAAGTCTAATAAAATCCCTTGAGCCAATGAGCGAGGCTAAATTATCAAGTTAAATGTATTAAGCTACCCTTTCCCCTAATATAGGTTATTTAATTTCCACTGATTAAACTGACTCTCATACGAGTTATTTTGGCTCCACTTTGTGTGCCGACACCCGTTGAAATCCACTCCTCTATCGACAACACAATATACTTATTCCACAACCCAAGGGTAGATAGTGCACTAAAACCGATAACAAATAACCACCATAACTCAATAGGTAACACATCCCTATGGATGTCAAATACTAAATCCCAACTACGTGCACTACCCAAGGAAATCTCAAAGGGTAAACCAAAGACACAACAACCCTTTTCTCAAATTTACAATCTCTCGAAGACTTATATTTTCACAATAACAAATATCCCCCCAATACAACATTATAGAAGTATACGTAATTAAAATAAGCAACTCATGTAATTAAATGAACTAGCATTAGGATTTCCTAAATCCAAATAAATCAATAACTCATTTAAAATACATAATTTAAACATAACTCCAATTTATAAATCAACAACAAATTAAACTAAATGTTTAACTTTTAGTTTTAGAACTACTCATAATAATTAACTCAATTTCCTCAATTAAAATAATCAATCATTTAAAGTTAACTATTCGTGCTTGTATGCACCTATTGCAATAACAACCATTAAATAAATATATTTAATATGTATATATATAGATATATAATTAAATATAATCATAAATACACATAAAAATATATATTATTTAATTATAAAAATCAATTATACTTTTCCAATTAACATTTTAAAATATCAACTTATGCATTTTAAATTAACCATATATAAATATATTTATTATATATATACATTATATGCATATAATATATATTATTTATTTAATATATATATACTATACATATAATATATATATTAAATATATTATATATAAAAAACACATGCAAATATATATATCTATATATATATATTAAAAAGAATAACGAAATCGCATCACATAGGTGGACAAGAAGTTTCAGATCCCAGCCTTTACAATGACTATGGGCTGTGGTTGGCTACCTATGCAGCCTTCCCCATAGGGGCCACGACCTGTGTGGTAGTGCTGGGCACTGTCTCACAGTCCATCTCCCCTTGTGGGGGCGGTGGTGGGGTAGCCCCCAGCCTCCCACAAAAAAATTAAATTCCCTCTATTTTTTTTTTAATAACATTCACCGTACGACGATTTTCATAAAAAAATCAAAAATGAATTTTTCTACATAAAATTTACACCAGTCTAAACAAATAATAATATATATATATTATCAAAAAAATTGCTGCATGGGCATATTAATTTTACAAAATATTTTCTACAGGAAATATTTGGAAAATTTTCCTGAGAGGATTGGCAATTGAGGTTCTAAATTATTTTTCTTTTAGAATTAAATCCATTTCTAAAACTCAATTTTATGATTCATCTCTATATTTTCTCGGAGAGCTGTAAATATTCTCATATGTTTGAAAACAAAAGCACTACAAATAATGAAATCCTCTTCTCTACAGAGGAGACCCTTTCAAAACAATAATAATTTAAATAATCTTTTCAAATTAAATTTTGAAAGCAATAAAAGAACACCATTCGAGATTTTGATTAGTGGTGAAGTTTGATCTGAGCTTCCTTTAATTCCAACTTTCCAATATATACACAAAGTACCACTTTCCAGATAACATAAAATAATCCAGAACCAAAAGAATGCAACAAAACTAGATCCCCAAAGTTTTTTGAGAGCTTCTAATATTAAAATCTAAAAACCACAAAACAATTCAACCATTTTCAACATCCTCTCTTTCTGCCGTGAAATAACCTCTTTTCAACAATCCCAATAATTCTCTCTAGGAATCAATTTTCAAACAACAGTAGTAAAATATCTTCTAACTTCTAGTTACAAAACAAATATATTTTCTACAAAAACCACAAATTTTTCCAAAGATCTTTTATAGATATTATGCATTTGAAATTTAAATAACTTATTTATTTCAAATCAAATTTAATCTAATAATTAAAATCACTTTATAACATAAATTAAATTAATTAATTTATCAATTATAAAGCCTCAACATCAATAATCCAAATTAATTAAATAACCAATCATAACATTTATAAATTAATTATCACAAATAAACCTTACACAATAAATAAAATAACAAGGAAAACGTGGATATAGAATACGACCAATACATGGAATGATGACACACTGTACTAGGGTAAAGGTTTGACTACCTGTAAACCCATTACTATCTCCCAATCAACATTACTGTTGGGTAGTGGACACACTTAGACCTGTGAATCCAGGTGAAGTTATTGTCCTGTACCTACAAATCTACAAACAAAGCATATGTCGTACATGTATCCAGATAATAAATCATACACACCGTGAAGAGAGAATCATGGAATTGCAGGGCACTCACATGCAAGTGATGCAATCCCATTCCCTTCACCAATACAATATCATAATAAACTGATGAACTACATCAATTAAAATATAGATGAGCATATATCAATCACTCAAATAATCACTTAAAACTAACATAAAGCATGTCATAAACCATCAATACAGTGTATCATCTCATCAATATAGATCTATCATCGCTCCACTATCAGCGATAGAATAAAAATAACATAAAAATATGGTCTATCAAAGTATCTGAACTGTCAGAGAAAACATAGGAAATCAGAAGGGTGTTACATCCTCCCCCCTAGGATCAGGCTTACTCCTGGAAGCCTGCATACAAATAGGGATAGAGCTCCCTTGGATTCTAGTCGCATCCTTCCAAGTAGCTAAAGTATTAATATCTCGACTCCTAAGGATCGACTCCCAATGTTGAAGGATGTGCATGGTTCCCAAAGAACGATGCCTGTCCTCCACTAGAAACCTCTCCAATAGCTCCTTGGTGCCCAGTCTGGTGGGTATCCACCATGGTAAACACCCTATGTGATCTACTTGCATCACCTACTATTGGCTCTGAAGTCACTGGCCTATGAGTATATCCAGATGTGTCCTTATTGGGACACTGTCATGCTATGTGACCTTGTTGGCCACAAGAGAAACATGTACCTCTACTGAAGTCTCTATCACTTGGAGGTACACTAGACCATGGAAAAATATCTCCATAAGGTGCACTAGACTATTGAACACTACCCCTGAAGGTAGATTGAGTACTATGTGATGGCTATGCATTACTGTAGCATTTAGAACACCTCCAGTTCCTATCACCCCCTGACTGATAACTGCCACTTTTTCTAGGTGGAAAATTATTTCATTTCCCCTGTGAGTTATGGTATTGTCCACTCTATGCTGGTATCTACTGTTCCCTAGGTGGTCCAACTCCCTGAGTCTGGCCATTGCATGCACTAGGTCATGCAGCTGAAGTACTACCTATCTTCACTCCAACATGACCACCCAATGCCATCGCCAAATTCTCCTCTACAAGTCTGGGCTTTTCTACCGTTGTCTCCATAGTCTTAGGTTTGAAAACCCGCACACCCCCACTGATCCAGGTATTTAAGCCCCTAAGGAAGTGCTGCACTAACATGCCCTCGTCGTCACCAATTCCTGTGTACTACTTGAGCTCATAAAAATGATGCTCATATATTTCTACTAACATAGTCATCTATTGTAGAGTATGGAACTCATCACCACGGTGTTGTTGCTAGTGATTAGAGAGGAATCTGGCACAAAACCTCTTTAGGAACATCTCCCAAGATACGGTACCAATATCAATATGGAGCTTCTGCTCCTCCAATCTCCACCACATGGAAGCAAAGTCTCTCAGGTGCATAATCACACATCTGGCTCTGGTGTTGCTACCATACAGGTGCATAGTAAAACACCTGTTCAGGTCAATCAACCTTGTCTCAGCCTCTAAATCGATGCCTGAGCCATTGAATAAGGGCAGTCGAGCTCTAAGTAAATCTCTCATATGTGCAACTACAACTACCTTTGACTATGTTTGTACATCCCTCTCTCCAATAACAATCTGATCTACCTCCTACCTCGGTCCAAGATGAGCAAGAGTCTCCTCCAACAATTGACACAACTGAGTGCCCTCGATCCCTGGTGGATCCAGATTTTGAATACCGCCTCTTAGAATGTTTTGGGAAGCCTGTTGTTCCTCACAATCTGAATCATGAGAAACATGAGGAGGTGAGTTCTACTGAATACCTCCATGTGTGCCTCTACTACCATGACCACGACCTCGACCTCTCCTAGGTGGCATGATCCTGCACAAACACACCAAGGTGTAAGACAAGGTATGCAACTTAAATCCTATGCAAACAACTTAATGGTTTCCACATTATCCAAGAGTTCCTAGTGCTTAAACCTAGGCTCTGATACCAAGTGTAAAACCCCTCCATGTAACCTAGAGGATGATGCAACACTATTGAAGCGCAACTAATTTTTTTCTTAAAAGAGTAACAATAACAAGTAAAGTAATCTATTCTAAACACATACATCCTCTAGGCCACACAACATGTCTACATGTGAATCCCAAAACTAACAAAAATAATCTAACCATAGCATATGAAATTAACTCATGATAAAAAAAATACATCAAAGCATTAACCCATTGCATAATATACAAAGTACAATAATGAATTCCTCCAAAGATTACATTAAATCAATATACCATTACAAAGCTCATCTCCAAGATGAGGTAGGTCATACAAAATGATACAATTACAAAATACACAGATCCTCCTCGATTACAAATGAGGAGTATAAATACATAGAGTCCCAGTGATACAATGAACATAAGAGAAGTAACATAACCACAGATATCCATGAGCTCTCTGAACTAGATGATCCCACCATCATGAACAAGTAGAGAAAGCCCAACAGTGTAAGGTGTATGATCCACCCAACCATGTGGTACCGTAGTAGGCCCAACCCGCATGCTAGGAGATAGTAAAATCCAACCAAGACAAACCTACTACCTCTAGACATAGGCAACATGCAAAACAACACTGTACCATATGAATAGTTGTTTCTGGATTGGATTCAACAAAGCTTACACAATCGAATCCAGAAACAACTATTCATATTCTTATGAATTGTGGAAATCTAATAACATTGAACATTATACCAGTAAACACATAACATAAGGTTACATTGCTTCTAGAACCATTGAATCAAGTACATCCACTGTACAATACAAATTGACTGTTGTCATAGGAGGAGTGTCATCACAAAGGTTGCATTGGTTATCCTTAGGAGATCTTCCTAGGTCCCAACCCCCATCATGGGTTATCTTGGTAACCTCTCACAAACTCCGACCCCACATGCATACCAGTGCAAAATCAATTATCTTTCAAGAAGACAAGATAATGATCTTTCCATTCTAGGCATTCCCGACTCATCTCAATTCTTATACAAGCACTTGAGCCAATGGGTGAGGCTAAATTATCAAGTTAAATGTATTAAGCTACCCTTTCCCCTAATATAGGTTATTTAATTTCCACTGATTAAACTGACTCTCAAACGAGTTGTCCTGACACCACTTTGTGTGTCAACCCCCGTTGAAAGCCACTCCCCTATCGACAACACAATATACTTATTCCACAACTCAAGGGTAGATAGTGCACTAAAACCGATAACAAATAACCACCATAACTCAAGAGGTAACACATCCCTAAGGATTTCAAATACTAAATCCCAACTACGTGCAGTACCTAAGGAAATCTCAAAGGGTAAACCAAAGACACAACCCTTTTCTCAATTTTACAATCTTTGGAAGACATATATTTTCACAATAACAAATATCCCCCCCAATACAACATTATAGAAGTATACGTAATTAAAACAAGCAACTCATGTAATTAAATGAACTAGCATTAGGATTTCCTAAATCCAAATAAATCAATAACTCATATTTAAAATACATCATTTAAACATAACTCCAATTTATAAATGAACAAAAAATTAAACTAAATGTTTAACTTTCAGTTTCACAACTACTCATAATAATTAACTCAATTTCCTCAATTAAAATAATCAATCATTTAAAGTTAACTATTCATGCTTGCATGCACCTATTGCAATAACAACCATTAAATAAATATATTTAATATGTATATATATAATTTAAATATAATCATATATACACATAAAAATATATATTATTTAATTATAAAATCAATTATACTTTTCCAATTAACATTTTAAAATATCAACTTATGCATTTTAAATTAACCATATATAAATATATTTATTATATATATACATTATATATATATATATATTAATTATTTAATATATATATTAAATATATTATATATAATATATATCATATATATTTATGTGAAACATATTAAAAGAATAACAAATCACATCACATAGGCGGACAAAAGTTTGAGCCCAACCTTTACAAAGGCTATGGGGTGGGTTGGCTGCCTACAGCCCCACAGGGGCCTTTCGGCTTGTGCGACAGCGTTGGGTGTTGCCTCACAGTCTGTCTCCTCTTGTGGGGGCGGCGGTGGGGTAGCCCCCAACCCCCCACAAATAAATTAAATTCCCTCTAGTTTTTTTTAATAACATTCGTCGTACGACGATTTTCATAAAAAATTCAAAAATGAATTTTTCTACAGAAAATTTACACCAGTCTAAACAAATTATATATATATATATATATGTGTGTGTGTGTACATATCTATTTCAAAATATATAAATTATCAAAACAATTGTTGCACGGGCATATTAATTTCACAGAAGATTTTCTACAGGAAATATTTGGAAAATTTTCATAGAGGATTCAATTTCAACTGAGGTTCTAAAATTATTTTCTTCAGGGTAAATCCATTTCTAAAACTCAATTTTAATAGAGGATCCAAAATATTTTCTACAGAGGTTGTAAATATTCTCAACAATCTTTTAAAAACAAAAGCTTCTACAAATAATGAAGTCCTCTTCTACAGGAACCTTTTCCAATTTGCAAAACAATAATAATTTAAATAACCTTTTCAAATTAAATTTACAAAAATAATAAAGATCATGTTCCAGAAGATTTGTTGATTCAATGTTTGATGCAAAGCTTCCCTTTAATTTCCAACTTTGCCAAAGCCTCTTCCTGGAAGAATTACCACTTTCTAGAGAACAAAAATAATCCATAACCAAAAGAATGCAACAAAACTAGATCTCCAAACTTTTCCAAAAACTTCTAATATTAAAATCTAAAAACCCCAAAACAATTCAACCATTTTCAACATCCTCTCTTTCTTCCGTGAAATAACCTCTTTTCAACAATCCCAATAATTCTCTCTGGGAATCAATTTTCAAACAACAGTAGTAAAATATCTTCTAACTTCTAGTTACAAAACAAATATCTTTTCTACAACAACCACAGATTTTTCCAAAGATCTTTTACATATATTATGCATTTGAAATTTAAATAACTTATTTATTTCAAATCAAATTTAATCTAATAATTAAAATCACTTTATAACATAAATTAAATTAATTAATTTATCAATTATAAAGTCTCAACATCAATAATCTAGATTAATTAAATAACCAATCATAACATTTATAAATTAATTCTCACAAATAAACCTTGCACAATAAATAAAATAACAAGGCAAACGTGGATATAGAATATGACCAATACATGGACTGACAACACACTGTACTAGGGTAAATGTTTGACTAGATAAACCTATTACTATCTCTCAATCAACATTACTGTTGGGTAGTGGACATGCTCAGACCTATGAATCTAGGTGAAGTCGTTGTCCTGTACCTGCAAACCTACAAATAAAGCATATGTCGTACATGTATCCAGATAATAAATCATACACACTATGTAGAGAGAATCGTAGAATCACAGGGCACTCGTATGCAAGTGATGCAATCCCGTTCCCTTCACCAATACAATATCATAATAAACTGATGAAATACAACATAAATTAAAATACAAATGAGCATATATCAATGACCCAAATAATCACTTAAAACTAACATAAAGCATGTCATAAACCATCAATATAGAGTATCATCTCATCAATATAGATCTATCATCGCTCCACTATCAGTGATAGAATAACAATAACATAAAATATGGTCTATCAAAGTATCTGAACTGTCAGAGAAAACATAGAAAATCAGAGGGGTGTTACAATTTTTCCAGGTCATATGAGGATATGCTTTGTATAAACCCTTCTATTTTAGTCTGTAACTTAGTTGATGTAAGAGCATCTGGGTGCACAGGCAATTCTGCACAACCAAAAAAATGATTTTCTCTCTCTAATTTATTTTGTGAGTTGTGTGTTTGATTTTTGGTCTTGCAAGCATGATTTCAAAGTACTTTTCACACATCTTTAGCATATTAAAAATTAAATTCTAATACATAATGGATATGTGGAACCAAAGGTTTGATTTTTATGTGTTTAATAGTGGCTCATAAATGAAATATTTCTTCACCGAATTGGAGAAAGAAATCCCACACTCTGGTTGGAGGAGGCCATTTTTGACATCTTGTATCTCCTTGAATTTAAAATTTACATCAATTGAAGAGGGAGTGGAATCTGGATGCCTAGAAGTGCAGGTAGTTGAATGAGATAGTGGAAGGTAAGTTTAGCAAAGAATTTGAATTTCTTGCTAGAAAAATGTAAGAGGGTAGGAATGGAAGAAAGGGACACCCAAAAAAGTAGAGTAAATGATTGAAGGTGGCTAGATTTTGAAGAGTTTGGCAATTCCTAGGCTTGGGAAGAAAGAAAGGAAGAAATAAATGAAGAAAATAATAGAGAAATGAGGGGGAAAAGTAGAGAAACCATGCCTTGGCATCCAAGAATGAAGTATTAGAGATTGGGAGATGCATTTTTTGTTTCCTATAGCTGAGTATGAAGCTTTTGGATTTGAATTGATGTGGTTGTGTGGTCAATCTTGTCTATAGGAGAGTTTTGGTTATGACTAGTTTTCTCTATGTAGCTTGTTGTTGTAGAATATGCAAGTTTTAACAATGAAAAATAAGATTTATCTTTCAAATATTGTAATTAGCTATGATTCTTTACTCTTGGGAATGTGCTCTTTATAGTTACAATTGATTGTTTAAAATAAAATTCATTGTTTGAGTGATTTTTTACACCCAATTGTTTATTCGCCAATTACTATTACCTTTATGAGTAAATATGTTTTAATACATGATTATGTCTTAATTAATTTCAATGGATCAATGAAATGTATGAATATGCATTATATTGAGATTGCTTTTTAAATTCTTTAATGATGCTTATGATATATGATGAATATGAGTTATATGTTAACAACTAACTTCCTACATGTTGCACTAAGTTGGATGCAGGAAAGGTTTGAACCCTCCAGAGGGGAGAGGGAGAGTATCTCCTATGAGAGGAAGTTGGTATGGGAACCATTGAAATACCTATCTAAGTAGACACACATAGTCAGTACATAGGATAAAGAAACCTGGTTGAGTTAGTTTGAGGTTTGTGTCCGCAAGTGTTAAAACATGATGATAACTTTTTGAGTTGATAGGAAAGCTAAGATGGTTGTCTTTAATTATGCTTGATTGTTTTGTTGATTTGAGTCATAGTGATTAAATCCCATTGATGAGCATGAGATATATATGGTGCATTGAATATATATATATTGAATACATATGTATGTATATATGTGATGGCACACACTTATGTACACATGTAGGTATGAGCATATATAGATAGTAATGTCAATATATTATACCCATATGTAGATATGTAATACGTATGCAAACATTCACACACACACACACACACACACACACATATATATATATATATAGATATATACTATATATAAAATATCAATATATATATATAAATATATTATAAACAAGTTAATATCTATATATATTAATTATTTAATTAAATGATTAATATATATATATAGATTAATATATGTATATATAATTGATATATATATTTATGGGAACATATTTATATATTAATAGATATACATATTATAATATAAAATTATATACATACTATAATATAAAGTTTATTTTATTTATATATATATATATATATATATATAAATATATATATATATAATTGTTGTTTTAAATATGCAATGGAAGCCATATTACATGGCAAGAAAAACCACGCATATGGTGGCAATTATATGCCACACGATGGAAAAGTTATAAAGCTATTGTAAATGTTGTTTAAAACATTAAAGGCAGCCAAATGTGGCACCAAATATTACATAGGAATATTGGCAAGAATGCCATGATAAAGGCAAAGTAAAATAGAGTTCTAAACATACTACTATGAAGCCCATAAAAGAGGCGCTTTGACCAAGTAAAGGTAACAGGTGTAAAGCCAACAACTTGGGTAATGGAAAGTAGGAAAGTTTGCATTTGTTTTGACTCCAATGTGCCTTTTTCAAAGAGTTCTATTCTGAAATAATCTACAAAAAATAGTGAGTAATCACCAGCCAGGTCGTGACATTATGGGGAAGCAGTTGAGTTGGTTTCAAAGACATATTTGCAACTGTATTATGCACAACACCCACAATTGGCAAGGAATTGAGAAATGGCAGCAAATGTAGCTTAATTTTAGCAGGCAACTTCTATTCAATTTTGTATAAGTAGGGAGCAAATGCACAATATTCCCATTCATAGTGATTTTCTGAGTTTAGTCATTCTGAAATCATTCTGTGTATTCATGTTATTTTGAGAGTTGCATATTTATGAGTTTAAGATATTAAATTATTTTTTGTAGTGTGAAGAAAATTTGAGTTGAGTAGTTGGATATATTATTTTGAAGTATTAGTAGCAAGGAGAGATGAGAATACAAGAGCAAACAGGCAAAGCCATTGTGCATTGAGCAAGGAGTTGGAAGGATTTGTTTGGAGCTATTTTATTCCAGGAATGTTTAAGATATCTCTTTCTCTATCTTATTTTAATTTCAAATTAGGTATTATTATTGTATGAAAGTGTTTGAGCTATTATTGGTGTTCATACTATTTCTATTGGAAAGTATGTATGTGCAAGTTCAAATAGCCAGATTGTTTATGTAGTTAGCTAGATTATATATAAGCTGAAAGGAATTAGTAGAGCATGATATTTAGTTATCATAATTATACTGCTTTATTATTATAGCAAAGAGAAGCTAGAATAGGGTATTATGATAATATCCAAAATATAGTATGTAGTGCCTCTCATCTTGCCTTCATTAGATTGATACTCATTATGTTATGATATACACTATGATATCTTGTTGATGCTAGTTTTACTGTTTTGGTTTAGTTTTTGGATGACAATTGATCATACTTTGATGTTCATGATACTATTGACTTATGCATATATTATGATGGTTATATGGATTTATTTGTGTGTTCGGATTAATTTAGTTATGAGTATCATGCGGTTATATGATTGTGTTACTATGCATTTAATTCATGATTGATCTATGTTCTTTACGATGTAATTGTAGTTATTCATTGATGTGGATTATTGTTTGAAGTGTCTTGGTGGGAGGGACAGTATAGCATTACTCATTCATGAGTACCCTGCTATGCTGTGACATCCTATCATGGTGTGTTTGATTGGTTGATATATATATATATATATAGTTTGATAGTTTGTCTGATGTAGATTGCAGGTACTAGACATCGACTCCACCTGAATTGTCAGGTCTAAGCATGCCTTAAAACCCAATAAAAATGTTGTTGAAAATGGAGATGACAAAAGGTCCCCTACCCTTGCCATCATCCTCAACAAGGATGAGTACCCATTTAGTCACCCCGTCAGTCTGGTTTGCACCTTTGGTCAGTTGTCTTGTTTTAACTTTATGGCTATGGGTGTTTTGTGATGATACTTAGTTAATTGTTGATTATGTTGTTTAATTAGTTGTTAAATTTAAATAATTTGTAATGGTAATTTGTGGAGGAACTAATGTTTGAGTTGCCTTGTTTAGTCAATTTAATTTAATTAGATTGATTGATAAGGTTGTTTAAGTAATTTAGAATTAAATAAATCAAGATTGAAAATGGATATTTACATGGAAATTTTGATAATTAATTTATTAAATTAAATTGTTATGTGATAAAGTATTTTATAATTAATTATAAAGATTATTATTATTATTATTATCATTGATATTTAATTATGCAAATGAGGAAAATAATATAATTTAAAATAAAATAGTTAATTGGATGTGATTTTGAACGAACAAGTTGTTAAAGTAATTTAAAAGATAGAAAAAGTAATTTCGAAGAACATGCATGACTTCGAACTGGTTATTGTTTGGAAACTTGTTTTTATGAGATTTTTATTTGCTTTTTGTTTTGAAAAAAAAAATATTTCCTTGGTTAATAATTATCATTTTGGGGAATTATTATCATTGATTCTTCTGGTTTTCAAAAAAAAAATGTCTGCAAGATTATTTGTCAAAATAAGTATATTGTATTGTTGGTTTTCAAAAAGAATCAGAAGTGGGAAAGATTATCGAAGTTGATCAGGAGTTTCGAAGATGTGGTGTTGTTGCAAAAGTTTGATCTCAGCACCAGTCTTCGTCTCAACTTGCATTGGACCCTAGGTTAGTTTGCCCTTGTATTTGTTTAAATGCTTTGCACTATGTGTCTTTTCTCTTTTTATTGTTTGGTTGTGTTTGTCGCCCTTTTCTTATGATTTTTAAATGGTATAATTTGTTGGGCACTTGAATGCATGAAGTTGTTGAATTCTTTGGTCTTGTTTTGCTGAATGCGTCCATTGAATTCCTTCATTGTAATCTCTCATCAAAATCCCTCATTATGGAGTTTGATTGTCTTCCCTGTCCATAGTTAGACACGCTACAATTTAAATGTTCAACTCATATTCAATGGAGTGGATGCTATTGGAACTTTTTTCTTTTTCTCTAAGTCTTCTCTTGCCATCTAAGATTGCAACACGCCCTCCAACCTCCCCTATGTCATTGCCTTGTAGATAATTGATTTTGTTGCAGTATATGGTTTCCGTCATAGTATTGGGTTTATTCTTATAAAAGTGTGATCTCCATATTCATGTTGGGTGCAATTTTAGCTTCGACACCTCTAAACTTGGAATTTGATGTTTAGTTTTCTATAAACTTTATCACAATTGATAATTATGCTTAACACCTTCTCTTTTTTTCTTGCATTGCTACTTTGGCAATTGGTTCAATGTCTAGAGTATGGTGTAGTTTCCAGCGTCTTCCATTCGGTGAATTCCATGTTTCTTTTTGGCTTGGAAATTATTTCTATGAAGTCAACCTCTGCAGTAGTCTTTAGAAATAAATGTTGACTCGCTTATATGCCCAATTCGATTACAAAGTATAAGGTTATCTTTGACTATTTGACCTTTGTAGATGGCATATATTTTTCACTATTTGATATGATCTATTCCTTCATAAAAAGAATGTACCATTTTATGGCATCCAGTCCAACTGCATCAGGGTATTTTATTTAAGTCCTCTAGGTTCCATCAATCTTCTTACTATTTGAAACACACCACACCTGGCTGATTTTTGCTTCTTGCAAAAGCCAACACCTTACCTCTTGGTTTTTCTTTTGTGACAAAAGTTTCTTTGATGAAGCGGTTATTAGATTCCCTAGGAAAGACAAAGAAAAGACCAAGTTGATAAAAGTCTCCAACAACTACTTTGAAGCGGATGTGATTAAATCACTATGGAGGAATGTGCTCAGAATCATCATGGAATACATTACTTTGGACGGTAGATTCACCAGGGTTTATGGCTACCACTTCGCCTTGCTCAACCATTTCCGTCACAAGGTAAGGGTTTCTTTACCTTATTATTTTTATTATTCCATGAGCAATAGCCTAAAGGATCATAAGAAGGATCCTAAGAAGTACCCTATTCTACATTCTGGCCTTATTAGGCTCATTTATGAACACTTTCAAAAAATGCCAGCCTTATCCAACCCTATCTTGGCTTTGCCCTCAAATGATGAGGATACTAAGGATAGTGTTTCAGAGGATGGTAAGGAGCTTGAACCTAAGTGGAATGTTGAAATTCCACTGACCCCAAATTTTGGTAAGAAAACCCAGCAGGGTAATCCCCTACCCAAAAATCATAGTGTTGTTAAAAACTCTAGCTACTTTGTTCTAAAAACTGAAAACCCCAGCCGATTTGTTCAAAGTGTCAAGCCCACCCAAAAAGAGTTCCCTACTAATAAACTGGTCTCTTACTCTGAGGATTCCTAGGAGGACTTTTCAGAGGCCCCTAATGCTAGCCAGAACTCTTATTCATCCTTCCTTGCTTTGGACAGAGAAAATAGGCCGAAATTCCCCAAAGACCTAAACCCTGAGGACCACTATTTTAAACTGGATTGTGAGTTTCCTGGGGATATCCTGGCTATTTCCAGGAATGGTGCTGTGGATTACTTCAGAATAATGAAATGGGACTTCCATGAAATTAAGGACCTTAATCTCATAAATAAAGTCCTCAATGGAAAGCTGGAGGATTTGGAAGGTAAAGTTAGTTCCCTTATTATTGCAGAGTGCAGGAGGAAGGAGGATAGAATGAGAACGAAGGTCGAGGATAATGAAGGAAAATTCAAATGTTTGGAAAATGAAATAGGTAAAATGATAAATACTATGAAAACTATTATGGAGCATAATCATAGAATGGTGAAACATAATGCCATCATCATTAGTGCAATGTCTGAGAAACTGGAGAACTCTCAGCAGGGTTCTCTGGTTGTGGATATGGTTGTGGATAAGGACAAGAACAGTACTGAGGATGTTAGTATTTCCAAGTGGATGAGAACTAGTATGAAGAGGAAGATTCCACCTATTCCCTAGATGGTTTAAGTCCTGAAGAAGGGTACTCAAGAAATGCACAATCTTGAAGTTGAGATTGCTAAATCTCTTAAGTTCTTAGGTTAGTTGGGGGTTTCTTGCTGGTTTTTTTGTTTGGGTTTTTGGTGACTCTTGTTGACCTTAGGTTGGTGGCTGTTGTGTTTCTTGGGCTTTATTTGGATGCATCCTTTTTGTCTTTGATGAGTTTAATGCTTATTCCTATTTTCTGTAAACTCTGTGGTTTCGGGCCCCTATAAAACCCATTTTTTCCTTTATCAAAAACTTACCTCTTGGTTTGTGTTTTGCTGTTGCAAATCCCCTTGGAAGAACTCCTTGCATTTATTCTTTTTCCAAGGATTCAATTTAATTGTTTAACCTCTTATTTATATGCCAATTGATTTTGTTGAAGGTGTCTGATTTTGTTTTACTGCATATGATTTTATATCATTGATCTTTGATCTTATAACCATAACATTCAATTTGCTACATTCTTGATTTTCTCTTATCATTTGACAAAAAATTTCCATGTTGAACCTGGCCGCCATTCAACGGTTATGTGGTGAAAATTTTTTGTTTGATATTTTATTTCTTATACTTTTTAATCCTGTCAACATACTTGCATTCTACATTCATCACAAGTTGGAGATTGATAATAAGCATAAATTGTGAAATTCGATTTACTGTAGCATTGTTTATGGCTGTAATTTTGATTTTTATATTTGTATGGCTGTATCTATTAATGTTAGATGAGTGTGTTTATTATTTGGAAATGGGAATGCTTGTTCTATTAAAATTATATAATATTTAAGCTGAATACTTTTATAATGTCAATCTATATATATATATACACACATATACATACATATATACATACATATATATATATATATATTTATGCCGATCATGGGCATATATTTATATATATATATATATATATATATATATATATATATATATATATATATATATATATATATATAAATATATATGTATATATGTATGTATATATATGCTTGTATAAATATATCATGGTAATAATTAAAGAAAGATAGTTGGACATCTAAATGTTAGAAAAAAAAAGAATATTTTCATCTTTTTAATTAAAATTTCATATTAAATAATGGAATTGGGAACATTAAATTATTAGAGGATTGAGTTATTGTATAAATGTGCAAATGTATTAAATGAACTTTTTAAGATGGTGTATTTCCTTTCTTACTCTATATTAGAGTTATGTAGATTCTTTATGTGCTTGTATCATGGGTTCATGTGTGCTGACAATCTCATAAATGGAGATGTTTTGAGTTACTATTTTGAATGTGAGTCCTTTGGTGTTCAATGGTTAGTTAAAATTCCAAAGGCTAGGGGGAGTTTTTTTGCATGTGGGTTTCCACAATTATTACCTTGTGAAATAGTTGATTACGCACGTGAATTGTGTTTATGAGGGTTTCAAGCCATGCATTGCTTACTCATTATTATGGTTGGTTTTTGTGTGTGAGAGGGTTCATTCCTTTCTTTATGGGTACATGCATGTGGTTCTACAATTTGTGTAAGATGGCTTATCTTGTTGTTGTTTTTGGGTCTTCTAGTTGTAAGTAGGGGGAGTGGCTCCCAATGGGGGTTAGAGCTCAAAGTGGCATCTAGGGTAACCCATGTGGGGTTTTCTTAACTCAGTGATAACCTAAAATGAATTAGGGGGTTGGGTAGTGTTTCACACTAATTAAGATAATGGTGTGCCTCAATCATGGCTCAAGTTCTCATTTAGGCTTGAGATGAGATGGGAGGGCCTGGAATGGAAAGATCAATTTCCTTGTCCTCATGAAAGGTATGTTGATTCTGCATAAGTTGTATGGGGTTCGGGGATTGGTAGAGGCTTCTAGGGTAACCCAGGATGGGGACCGGGGTGTAGGAAGATCTACCAGGGTAACCCATAACAAGTTATGTGATGACACTCCTCCCTAGTGCAACCTAGCATTCCCTTGTATTGTGTTTCCCCTTTGTTGTTTGCATGCCTCTGGAAGTGGTGTCATTGTTATGTGATGTTTTGTTGTACTTTGTATGTTGGAGTCATGTTAGCCCTTGTCCGACTGACTGCGTGTGTAGTGGATCCTTATTGTTATCTCCTAGCATGAGGGGTGGACCTTAGGGTTCCACATGATCGGGTGGAATGTGCTATGCACTCCATTGGGTTCCTAGTTGATGTTCGTGAGCATGGATGTTGTACCTTATGTAGAGATTCCAGGTCTTGTACTAGACTTGAGATAGTGTTGATGCTATGTACAATGTAATCATTTCAGTTGTATCTTATCATGTATTTGTTGTATCCTTCCTGTTGTATGTTGGGAAGTATTGATTTAATTATGTAATCATGAAACAATGCACCTTTATGTAATAAAAGTGATGTATGTATTCCTTGGGTTTAACATTTGATCATTGATGGTTATTTATTTAATATGATGCATGGACTTGTGATGTTCATTTACTTAATGCAATGGATTTATAATTAACTTTTGTTAGTTGGGTAATCTTAGATGTTGAATTAGAACATGTTAGGAATGTATGCATGTAATGCAATTATGATACCCTAAAGGACATAGTTAGAGTGTATGCATGTGTAGCTTACATTCTATGTTAGTTGATAGTATGATCTATATGTTGATTCACTTTAAAAAAAGTGTGCCATAATTGTTAGTTAGATGTGTTGTCCTTTGGGGTTTCGTGGCGGGGCATTACACAGTATGGTATTTGTATTTTTTGAATAAGTTATGTTACTTTGCAATGAAAGGGATTGAAATCATAATAGAAGTATTATGCCATTAAAATCTATGGAATGGTGTTATTTTTATGAATACCTATGTTGGTACTTTAACCATGAGTGGATAACTTGCGTTCTCGAATGCTCATAATCCTTGAAATTAGAAGGATAGTTTATTTCCCTTGAGTTAGGGTAAAACACTTGAATAAGAGGTAGTTACCAATCCTAGAATTGTTACAAGTATGTAACAAGGTATTCAAGAGGTTTGGTAAAAAATAATTGGTTAATTAAATCAATATTAGTGTGTTATCACTTTTGAAAGAAGTCTTGTTTATGATATTTAAACCTTGGGGTAAAACCAAGAGGAAATTTTTTCATAGGCCAGTTTCCAAGTTGAGTAAGGAGGTGGTTGTACTTACAACACCACTTCTTTAGAAAGTGGAATTAATGTATGTATCAATTTTTTTTCCAAAGTAATTGTAGAAATCATTGCATACACTTTTTTGGTTCACTATGCACTAGAATTACATAGCTAGTAAGGAGTGTTATTCGTAGTTGGTGGGTATCCATAATTGTATGACCATACTAGTTATGTAGGACACAACACCATACTACGATAGGAAAATTCTAGAGGTTTCCATACCAAACTCTTCGTCGAATGGTAGGAACACTTCTAGTTAGGAAAATGTGTGGGGGACTGCTAAGTTCATGGTTGGAGAAAAAGTGCTTGGGTGATGCTATCCCTCTTGTAGATGGAAGTCAAGACTTGTGGAAAAAAAGGAGTGTGATCTAGATGAGGAAACGATGACCATTGAGCTCTTGTGAGTTATATATTTTTAAATGAATATGACCATGAATCTATTGTAATATGTACTTGAAAAGATGAATTTCATTTGCTTGGAATTATGCAATGTTATCTCATTTATGCAATGATGTTGGAAAATTATTTATGCAATGTGCAATTATGTTTTTGATAAGTTAAGCTACATTTAGTGTAGTAACCATTACATGATTAGCCTAAAGGGCTAAAAATGAACCAAGTTCAACAATACAACATAGAAATCAAACCAAAAACAACAGAGACCAAAAGGATAACAGAGACAACACATAGATAGCAGAGACCCAACACATACATACAGACCAACCCACTAATTAGCATCACCTTCCCATTTCTGAATGAGGAAATTTAAAACATCATCCTTGATCCAATTAGGACCCTCTCCTTCATTATTCCTGCTTGCCTCCTCCTTGATAACATCGAAGAGAGTGAAAATAGATTTATGGATGATCTTAATGGTGAAACAAGTCAACTTGTGATGGCAATGTGCAATTATGTTATTGAAAAGGAATTTTTCATTTCTATGCTTTTGGAAACTTGAATTATTCACTCTATGGGTTAAAAACTTGGGTAAAAACAATAGGGTAAAGAACGAGTATGTTACAAATTTGGGTATTGCTGTAACTATTTTGATGTTTCTTGAAGCTAGTTGTTGAATTTGGGAATTTATGAGTTTTTTGAGTTTTTGGCCATGAAATTTGAGGGGTATTGTTGGGATAAAATTTATTATCTACTTACATTCCTATAGATGAATATGGGGGCTTTCATTATCCAATATTTCAATAGAAAATACATTCGTTAGATGGTTCAAATTAAAATTTTGAAAGAAGGTTTGTCACAAGTCTTGAGTGCAGTTACATAGTTTATGAATCTACTTTGTGAGGATGCAATATGAACCACTTATTTTTTGAGTATTGGTGTTCTTTCATCAATAGTTCTATATCCTAATGCCTAGTCTATTAAAAAAAAAATTGAAAGATGCATGCTAAGGTTTCTTTAATCGTAAAGAATGCGATAGAAAAGCTTTTAAGAGTTGGTTTTATCGATCCTATCAATTAATCACCTTAGTCTTAAATATTGTAGTTGTTGTGAAATGTAATGGTCATATTTATGTTTTAATTAATTTTTGTTTTAAGTAAATATTTTCTTGAAGACGATTTTATACTTCTTAATATTGAAATGATTATAGACTCTACAAC
This sequence comes from Sequoia sempervirens, assembly GCA_007258455.2. Taxonomy (NCBI): domain Eukaryota; kingdom Viridiplantae; phylum Streptophyta; class Pinopsida; order Cupressales; family Cupressaceae; genus Sequoia; species Sequoia sempervirens. The sequence goes on along the minus strand of VDFB02058242.1, from coordinate 175,230,670 downwards.
AAGCCATGCATTATTTTCTTTTATGGATGGCTTCTCAAGATATAATCAAATCCTTATTAACTAGAAAGATCAATTAAGACAACTTACACTACCCCTTAGGGTACATTTTATTATGTGGTCATGTCATTCAGATTAAATAATGTTGGTGGAACTTACCAATGGGAAATGACTTATATTTCATGGCTTATTCATAAAATTATTGAATATTATGTTGATGAAATCTTGGCTAAGTCTATAACTCACCAATATCATATAAATAATCTCCATCTTATCTTTGACTAGCTTTGACTTTAAAAAATGAGACTAAATCCACTTAAGTGTGTCTTTGGTGTTGGCAATGAATTTTTTTTGGGATTTATTTTCTCTTACCATAGAATCAAATTTGATAATAATAAGATAGATGTCATTGTAAACATGCCTTCACCTAAAAATATTTCTCAACTTAGAAATCTTCAAGGGAAGATCTAGGCCATAAGAAGGTTCAACTATCAATTGGTTGATCACATCCTCCCCTTTACACAACTTCTTAATAATCATGTAAGGCTTCAATGGATGATTTTTTTTAGGAAAAAACTGACTCTATGAAAAGTTATTTGGCTAATCCTCCTATTTTATTGCTTGTTTTTCAAGGGTGAAATTTTCCTTTTTATACATTGAATTTATCTTATGCTTTGGCAGCCTTATTGGCTCAACATGATGATGAAGGTAAGGAAAGTGAAGTATAATATATACATTGAAATTTAATTTATTATGAAAATAGATATTATGTAAATTGGAGAAACAATGTCTCACTCTCCTTTTTGGAACATAGAATTTAAGATATTATCTTCTTCATTAAGAAACTCATGTCATCATCAAGTTTGACCCTCTTAAAATTTTATTATCTAGAACTGATGTCTTAGGAAGATTGACCAAGTGGGTTATGTTATTAGCTAATTTTGACATCAAGTTTATCTTTCAAAATTCTATAAAAGGATAAACTATGGTTGTCCAATTAGGTGATGCCCCTTTGTCATATTATTTTCCTAATCTAGATTATTTTCCTAATGAACATATTCTATCTATAAAAATGATTTTACATGGAAAATGTATTTCAATGGATTGAGATGTCGAACGAGCTCTAGAGCCAAAGTGATCCTAATTCCATCATCCAATAAACCAATTCCTTTATCCTTTCATCTAAATTTTCCATGTACAAATAACATATTTAATTTCAAAGAACTTATTATTGGATTACAAACCAATTCATCACTAAACATTAAATATATTCAAAATTATAGAGATTCTTAGCTAATAATAAATCATATTATAGGATCTTATCAAGATAAATAAGATAAATTTTCTCAATATCATGATTTAACCTTATTTTTTCCAAACAATTTATTTTCATTCACTATTGACACTATCCCATGTAAAGAGAATCATCATGTGTATTCAATGACAAGTATAAATCTCCTTTTACCCTTTGACAATGTAGCAAAGTATTACCACTTTGTGATTCAATTGATTTCTTTGCCCTCTATTTTAAATAGATTCACTCCAACTAGTCTCCTTTATGCAATTTTAAACTCAAGATAATGGTATTCACACATTTATAACTATCTCAATGATGGAACATTTCCTAACAATGCTTCTAAAAGTGCTCACATTTATATTTGAAAGATAGCAACACATTACATTATTCTTTCTAATATTTTAATATCTACACTCTTACAATGGTCATTTACTACGATGTCTAAATTAGAAATACCCCTTTATCTCCAAGAAGCCCTTTTAGGTTTTAGAGGTGGGAATTTTGGTGGTAGATCCTTAGTTTAATTCTTTTGTGCTTGGGATAATATTGAAAAATAATGGACCAAGATCCCTTTTCCTTTGTCATGAAATTTTTGCAATGCCAACAACATAGAAACTTAATTTGAGCTCTAGCCTAAGAACTTCACGCCCAAGGTTCACCTTGGCCATTTTATGTATGGGGTTTATATATTATTAGAAAAATCCCCCCCTTCCTCTAAAGGACATGTATTCATTATTACAACTACATATTATTTCACGGAGTGGGTTGAAGCTATTCTAGTTCATTCCACTACCACTGAAGTAATTTGTAAATTTCTTATAGAAAACATAATTTCTTATTTTGGATTGGATTCCATAATAATCGAACATCATTTACGAATAATACCATATTCAACATATTTTTCCTACTCCTTATTACCCTTAGTCTAATACTCAAGATGAGGCTTCTAATAAATCCATAGAATAGATTCTTCATAAAACTATTAACAAACATGGTAAGGATTGACATACTTAGTTGACCTATGCATTGTGAGCCTATCACATGAGTATTCATATGAATAATGGTACTATGCATACAATCTCATGTATAGTGTAGATGATATAATACCATTATATTTGAAAATTCCATCTTTGAGGGTCTCCCTTAAAGGAATTATTGATGATGATACTTATTGTGAGCAACATTTGCATTAGCTTGAGCTACTCGATGAGCATCAATTAAATTCTCTTGAACATCTTCAAGCCTATCAAAAATCTCTATCTTGTCAATACAACTAAAATATTCTCTCTAATTCTTTTAAAGTAGGTGATTTGTTCCTTTATGAGAACCAACACAATGCAAATGTATCCTAAAGTACAAAAGGGAAATTCAGCTCTAATTGATTGGGTCCTTACATTTTTACCTCCGTTTATGGTTTTGGAGCTTACAAAACCATCTACAGTAGATAGTAAGCCCTTTAAATAACCTTTAAATTCCATGTATCTTGGTCATTTTCATTCATAAAATCCCTATATGACATTTGTATAATGATTAATCATTTAAGGGTTGATATCGCTTTTTCCATGTCATCCAATCACCAACATAAACTAATTGTGTTATTATTCTTATGAGTATTGCGTATCCAATATTAATATAGAATCCACATTTCGAAACACATTACACTCTATCTTGTAAACTATTTTCAAATGCTTTTTATTTTAATTTGTAAATTATAGTCAATGATTATACCTATTAGCAGCTATACAAAGTGTTTCAATGCCAAGTATTGATTTAATGATAGAACAAAAAGGTTTAATTTTCTTTCTTAATGTAAATAAATCTTAGTTTAACAATAATTATTTTGTATCGTAATTTTAACTTTTAAAAATAATATAATTTATAAATAGTGGTTAATTAAAATAATTTGTACAATTATTTTCTTTGAATATTGTTCACTATTTAATTAGATCATTACTACATTTAATTAAAAAATTATCCAAATTTGTTTGATTAGATCATAATTTTATTTAATTGAATATTTGTATCACTGCATATACATGCATGAACATCCATCAAATATTAAAAAAAATATGTTCAATAACCATAATGATCCCTCATATATATGCATAGAAAAATGTAATGTCTTAAATACAAGTTTGATAATAATTGTAACAAAATATGGTCTATACACAAGAAAACAATATAATAATACATATTTTTGCATCACAAAACAAATATGTTCAATAACCATAATGATCCCTCCTATATATATGTCAATACAAATATGTAATGTATTAAATACAAGTTTGATAACAATTGTAACAAAATATGGTGAATACAAAATGAGCATAGGTCCTAGATCCATTAGGTGTTGGTGGGTCATGTTGTTGTCTTATCAAGGCTCTTAATCAAGAGTGTGTCCTAGAAACTTCATGTTTCAACCTGCATACCTCTAAGCTCATCCATCAACCTGCCTATCTCCTCCTTGAGAGTGGTATCTTGATCTCGTTCCTTAGAATGATTGAGATTGGTGGGGGCAACTTCTTGTGCTCTCTCCATGTCCCTTCGAAGCCACTCAACCTAACTCTATAAAGTCTCATGTGACCTCTTGACACCCTCTTCTGTCATCACGACCTAGTATTGTTCACTCCTTAAGGTAGCAATATAAAATATAAGTTGATCTATCTCTATAGTGATTGTATGGACCTCTACTACCCTCTAATCCTGCTAAACTTGAGACTTCTCATATATAACTCTAAGTTATACTATGGGCTCAAATATCTCCAATTATCAGCCAATAGTCTAATGTAGTGTGTGAGAAGAACTCATCTTACTCTTTAGCTACATAGGCAATATGTAATCTCATCTATGAATAGACCAATAAAATTGAGCCACTCCCATGTATGCACTACAACACAAAAGAAAAGTCTAAATTAGTAGCTTAAATCACATATAAAACTAAAACATCAAATACATTCTATTATATACACATACATGTGTAAGTGTAAATAAAATAAATAAAATCTCATTTGGGTCCCTTATCTACCAATAAGGATCTCAGAAAAAGATTTTCTATCATAATGGTTGTGCTCATGGGTGAAGGAGGTAGGGATATTGGTCTTGCAGTAGTTACACTACTTGACTCCTCTCTCTCTCTTTGCATTGGCACATTTTTTATTGGGGGTGACTCTAATACCCTTTTTTTCACCCATGGTCTCTCCTTTTCAACTCTTTCCTTCATAAGGCTCTCCTATTAATTGGTTCTTTACTCTCCTCTCGACTCCAATACATCAATATCTCCTCCAAGAGAATCCTAAAAAAAAATGGGGATTGGTCTTACAATCTTCCACCAAGTGATGAAGCCCTATGCGACCCCTATAATGTCTACTACCAAAACTAGATGTGAATCCTCTCCCTCACTATTTAGGTTTCTCAAATTGACATTAGTTACGGTAGGCCAAGTAAGGCATCTAGCTCTAATTGTTCTATGTTGTAATAATACATAAGTTGGTATAGTAGGGGAGACTTGATGGACTTTACTGAGCTATTTCATTAACCAACCAATAATAAAATGGTACTAAGTATATATGATCATACTTACCCCCCAAAAAATATCACACTACATCTTGGCCATCATCCTAACAAAATTTGGTCATTCTCTCATTTTTACATGTCTACCACACTATATCAATGTTGCATAGCTTTTTAAAACCCTCTCTCCAATATACAAAATGATTGAATCTCCAATATTGATGTGTTGGGTAGGCCTATGCTCATGACACATCTTGCGAGATCAATTTGGAATAATAACATGTCTCATGCACATGATATTAAACTCCCACACTTATAGTAGTGTGCATATCATCAAACCAAGGCCCTCATGGTACATGAAGTGACCTAGACCATATTGTAAGTGTGCCAACATGTTACATCCCCACATTAATATTATCCATTTTCTTCCATAGACTAGGTGGCATGTATAAGGCCCCTATGAAGGTGAGTATCACATCCATCTATTGCCACCCAAGTAGAAATATTGATCTTCTCGACTAGTGGAACAAGCACTAACCTTACTCTATCCATCATACAAAGATATATCTCATTGTGTTAGTAGGAACAAGTCAACCAAGAACATAATGCTGACCATCCTACATTGTGGCTAGTGACCTTTACTCGTCTCTAATCACCCTTTGACCACAGATTGGTTGTTTGAGAATGTGATAGAAATCCTCTAGAAACACTCCCACCTCTCCATCAACCTTATAAGAATATCAACATGGAAGCATATCTTTGGGAGAAAAATCATCTAGAAGATTTCCATATCTTGGAGCAATGTCACCTCCTATACTAATAGTGATGAAGCTAGACTCTATAGAAGAGAAAATACTTCTTCATCCACATTCTTGCACATGGTAGCCATGGGTTGAAGATAATTCTCAATTTTTAAAGTTTTAATCAAACATCTCTAATCAATAAACTCATTTCTAAGAAAAAAATAAAAAATATTTATTTTTTCCCAAGATGATAGCACGCCCTTGGATGCTATCACTCTAGTTGGATGACAACACATCATTTAGACTCTAACAACAAGGATATGTGTGGCTCAAACATTTGTGTGAACAATGGACACTAGTGTGACCAATGAACACTAGCATGATTGATGGAGTTATGTGCATGTCATGGGGCCCATTGATCTAAAACAATAAAAAATAGCATAAATTAGAAAAAATTTCACTCACCTCGCACCATACCACTCCTTGCTTGACTCCCTTTCAAAGCTCATCCAACCCAGGTCACTGAAAGTCTCATTTACATGGCATTTTTTGGGAATATCATTGAGAGCTCTATGACATACCCAAGATGAATAGAGAAAAAAAAAAATTGTTTTTCCTTCTATATATATAACTTTTTTTTTGAAAATGTAACAAAATTTCTTCATTGGGTGAACTAACCTTCTTATTTTTTCCACTCATTGTGTCGACAAAATCATGAGGGGGCACATATTAACTCTTCTTTGAAATTTTCTTCTAAACTTTTTCAAAATCATTCTTCTTTCCATGTTCATTTCCTTTGATTTTGTAAACTAACATAAATTTGATCTTTCAAAATATATTTTTTTTCTCTAGCATAAAAATTTGCAAGTTTTTTAGAATCAAATATTGTGGAGATTTTCCAAACTTGAATATGAGGTCATCACTAGACTACTTAAGAAAATGGTCGCATCCTCTATATTATCCTATTTTGGAGTATCCTCATCCTACGTTTGTTGTAATTCATTGTTTAATTTAGCATATCTTATTTTTTTAATATAATCAAATCACTAAAGTGGGAGAAAATTATAGTGTAAAAAATTTCATATTGGTACAATTTCACAATTATATAAATTAAACCTACCTTAGCCAAAAATTTAATGGGAAATTTTACCATTATTATATGAAAGAATTTATCTTGCACTTGAACAACATAAGATTTTACCAACATCTATGCTTAATATCAATAGAATTCTCCTAAACAGTAGTGCGACATGTAGACATTTGTGTTATACCCTGACATCTAGAGAAATTTTAAAATTCAAAAATGCACTTTTCATGTGGCTTGTTTATGATGCATGTCGTAATGCTCAAATGGGAAAGTAATGCTTCTTCCCTCTCATCTAAGCAAAGAAAAATCTTTCTTGGACTATTATTCACAATATTTTTCAAGTTATCTACACATAAAGCTCTCAATCCTCCTACCTTGGGGAAACTTTGTTGAAATTCCAACAACCATTGCAAGTACTCTAAAAAAGATTTTTTTTTCTCATTTTATTCCTTTCATACAATAGTGGACTTTTTAAAGAAAAATATTAATTCTACATTTGGACATCCATTGAGAATAACCCCAATTTTTGGTAATTACTTTGGTTTCATTTATTGCAAGATAATTTAATTATCATTTTATCAAATTTTATTAGCATGCAATGTTGGTTTTCCTTGTAGACCAAGGATAAAACCATGATCATTTTACCTATTTTCTTATAATCCTAATGCAACTAGTTTTTTTTTTATCATTTATCTCTCTTTGGTTGTTTGTGGAGGTCAAAAGACCAAAATGGGGGTTTGATTGAGGCAACCCCCTAAACAAACCCAACAATTTTTCTCATTTTTGTGTGTGAAAGGTAGAAAGGTTTTAACATCCAAACAAAATATTCTAAAAAAAATTGAAGTCACCAGTAAAGGATGATAACACTATGCAAGGACATCCATGCTACGTATTGGCTTTTTAGATAGAAAACTTTTGTGTTTGATGCCACATTCCTCTATGTTTTCCTTTTTCTTTTCAATAGGAAATAAATTTAATTTATCTTAATACTCTTAGTAAAAGGCCATTTTAATCATTTCTTCCATAGTTTATAGTTTTAAAGTAAGCTCAAATCTCTATTTAAATACCTCATTTATTTGTGCTGTTGTCAAATTTCTTAGTTTTTTTTAATTAATTTTCTTAGTTTTTTGTTTAGACATAAGAATTTTATTTTTCTTTTTATTTATATAAAATAGTTATTTCTTTGTTGTATAAAATTCCCACCATTATAGTTATTATATAATTTTGAAAAAAATCTTCTTAGGTGATGACTATGATACTATGGTAATGCCTTGTAACGATATAAAAAATACAATCATAAAATTTCTTAAGCATTAACCAAGAAAGACATCTCAATGCTAACCAAATAGTACTTGTGATGCAAGGGAATGGTGCAATTTTTGTTTTACAATTTGTGATGGGGAATAGTGCAGTTTTTGTTTTGCAATTTGTGATTGGAAATTTTGGAGTGGTGAGCTGTTTTTGCTTCTGATTGGTGACAGGTGGCCATTTCTTGTTGGCATCAAGAAACTGATTTGTTCTCATCCGTTGAACTTGCTGACGGAAAGAGGTGATAAGTGTTTTTAGGTGGGGAGGAACAAAACGATGAGACCAATCAAGGAGAAAAACAACATGGAGTATCTATTTTTGAGGAAGTGATATGTGATTGAAGATTTTGCAGAGAGGGAGATCGCCCCATTTTGTGGGAGAATTGCTGCCAACCAAAGGGACGGTTATGGGGAAAAAAACCAAGAGAAAAGTTGGTTGTGAAAGTCGAGCCCAATAGCTAAGAGGCGAACGGTGCTTGGAAAACAAAAAAAGAGAGTGAAAGTTTCTGCCAGTAAGGAGGGAGAAAAATGGTCGAGGGAAAAAGAAGAAAAGCAATCGCCATTATTTGGGGAGTGACAGCTCTGCTTGAGAGGAGGTCGGCGATGGGCATTCTTGGAAGAGAAAGATTGGATTTTTATTTCCTGGAAGAGACAGACGGTTAGAACTAATCTTGGGCATGTCATGTGGAGAAGAAGATGGTCGAAACAACGCACAAGGGAAAATAATGGATAGGAATTTTGGAAAAGAGGACGACCTCCCAAAAGAATCATGTGTAGACAAAAAGAGGGCGCGGGCAGCCAAAGAGGGTCCTAGCATAGGTTAAGGTATAGGTAAAGAAGTAAAGTGAATGTGTAGAGAAGGGACTAATAGACTGAAAGAAGCTAGGAAAAGAAAGATCGAACAGGTGGAATCGACTGTCCTTAAATGTTGATTTTTGTAGCTAGAAAAGTGGGATATGGATTTGTTTTAAAGCAATTCAAGATTAGATATGCTTTAAAACAATTCGAGTTGGATTTTTAGCAACAACAGGATTTTTATTCTTTAATAGAATGTTTCCGAGTTTGTGAGGATAAGATAAATCCAAGAGTGGGATTTTATTCTTTAAGAGAATGTTTCCGAGTTTGTGAGGATAAGATAAATCCTAGAGTGATTTTATGTGTAAATAAATCCAAAGAAAGTAAGGAAAGATTCTTTCCTTGTACGCTAAGTAAAGCAGCTAGGCTCTACAAATGCAAGATTGCTATAGCAAACTCATATGGTATTTTTTTTGAAAGAAAAGTTTGCTGTTAGGCTGAATAGAAGATCCAACATTTGTAGGTTTTTCCCCACATTGGGGTTTCCTGGGTATATCTGTGTTATTTTCTTTTGTGTTTGGCTTTATGTTATTTTTGCTTCCGCTGTTATTAGTTGTTAATTAACCCAGTTGTATTAATTATTATAAATCATATTTCTTTTTGTGAATTTATTGTGCAATTAATCTGTTGCTAGGTTATAGAAATTAACATGGTATCAGAGCTCTAAACTCTTAATACGAAGCCAAGATTTGTAACCAGATTTCAAGAAAAAAAAAAAGTCATTAGATTTTCATCTCCAGTTCTTTTTGTGGCTATGGCAACTAGCGTTCGATACGAGGACAGGCTCGAGGGTGCGTCAAACTTCTTGTAGTGGAAGGTTCGGATTACATTTGTTCTCAAGGAGAACAGGCTATGGACCTATGCTAGCACAGAAGTGACTCCACCAACAAATGATCCTGTTGCCTTAGATTCGCATGAAGTCAAAGAGACCAAAGCTCAGAGGATTATCTTGGATGGAGTAAGAGATCATTTAATTCCTCATTTATCGGGGAAAGACACTGCCAATGAGATGTGGGATATGCTCACAAAACTTTATCAGAGTGACTATCAGAGTCGTAAGATGATGCTCAAGGACAAATTGCATAATACCAAGATGTCCAAAGGTGAGAGTGTGACCTCCTACTTATCCAAGCTGACACAAGTCAGGGATGAGCTTGCTGCTGTTGGAGAGATGATTAAAGAAGATGAGTTGGTGCGTATAGCCTTGAATGGTTTTTCAAAGCACTGGGAAGTGTTTGTCAAGTGTGTTGTCGGCAGAGATCGGCTACCTGATTGGGCAAGACTTTGGGATGATTTTGTTCAGGAGGAGATCCGTGAAAGTGCTCATCGAGGAGATTAGACAAAGAAGGTTCAAGATGAAGAAAATCTTTCTCTTGCAAGCAAGGGTAAGAAGAAGTCAAATAAAGAGCAATCAGAAGGTTCTTCCAAGAGTGGGAAGAAGAAAGATCTGAGCAATATTAAATGTTTTTGCTGCCATCAGATGGGTCACTATGCCAGTCAATGTCTGAATAAGAAGAATAAGGACAAGCAGAAGAAGCAATTTGCTGCTACAGCAGAGGTGGACGAATTTGCATCACGATTTGAAAATGAGTTTTCGCTCATTGCCTGTCTCTCAAGTTCAATTGCCAACAGGGTATGGTATATTGACAGTGGGGCTTCTCGCCACATGACGGGAGTCAAAGAATGTTTCACCAAGTTGGAGGAGAAGAAGCTGGATTTCTATATTAAGCTTGGAGACAATGCCAAGTACCATGCAACTGGTATTGGCACCGTCAAGTTTCAGAGGGAGTTTGGCAAACCTTTGTTGGTGGAGGATGTGTTGTATGTCCCTGGCATGACAAAGAATTTAATCTCAGTTTTGCCTTGGAAGACAAGGGTTACATCGTGACCTTTGAGAGGGGAAAAGTCTATATTCGTCCCAAAAATTTCAAGATTGCAAAAGTGATTGGTGTCAGGCATGGCAGCTTGTTTCAGTTACAGTTTGAGCCAGCACATGCGTTGGTTAGTAGCTGTAAAGGGATAGGAGAATTGTGGCACAAGAGGATGGCTCACCTTCACTATGGAGCACTTAATATTCTTAAGGAAATAGTGACAGGGCTGCCTGAGATGAAGATAGAAAAGCATGAGGTGTGCAAGGGTTGTGCTCTTGGGAAATATGCCAAGACCAGTTTTCCAAGCAGCGACACTAGATCCGAAGGGATTTTGGATCTCGTACACTCAGATGTGTGTGGACCTATGTCAACAACATCCTTGAATGGATATGAGTATTATGTTACCTTCATTGATGATTTCTCCAGGAAGACATGGATATATTTCATGAAGAATAAAGATGAGGTCTTTAGTAGGTTCAAAGAGTTTAAGGCTCTCGTGGAGAACCAAACTGGGAAGAAGATCAAGATACTGAGGTCTGATAATGGAGGCGAGTATACCTTGAATGCCTTCAAATATTTTTGTGCTCAGGAAGGTATCAAGAAAGAGTTGACAGTTTCGTACAACCCTCAACAGAATGGGGTTGCTGAACGGAAGAATAGAGCTATCGTTGGAGCAGCCAAGGCCATGCTTCATGATCAGGATCTGCCTTGGTTTTTATGGGCAGAAGCTTGCAACACAGCTGTGTATTTGCAGAATAGGAGCCCTCACAAAGTGTTGGGAAAATTGACTCCAGAAGAGGCATTCACTGGTAAGAAACCAGATTTGGGGCACATTCTCATCTTTGGATGCCTTGTGTATTGTCACATCCCTGTTGAGAAGAGAACCAAGTTGGAACCTACTACAGAGAAGGGTATCCTTGTTGGGTATAGTGAAACTTCTAAGGCTTATCGGGTTTATATTCCTTCTCTTAGGAAAACAATGGTTCGTAGAGATGTGAAGTTTGAGGAAGAGAGGGCTCTTCAAAAGTCAAGTAACTTGATGAATGAGGAGGAACAAACATCCACAGTGGAGGTAGCACAAATTCCTCAAACTTCAGTCACACAAGCTGGAGAGCAGAACAAGCAGGATGATCAGATAGAGGAACAAATAATTCCTCAACCTCAAATTCCTATTAGTGAGAAAAGGAGAAACAAGGCAGCTGAGAAAACATTAAGAGAGGCTCAAGAATATGTAGGTGATCCTCAAGATTCAATCAGAAAAAGAAGGGCTCCCAGACGTTATTCAGATTATGTGGCACTTATGAGTGAATTAATTGAAGTAGAGCCTTCCAGCTTTCAGGAGGCATCCAAGCACCAAGTATGGAGAGATGCCATGGTGGAAGAGTATTCTTCCATCATGAAAAACAGTGTGTGGGAGGTAGTACCAAGACTAGAAGATAAGTCTGTGGTGGGCTCGAGATGGCTGTATAAGATTAAGCATGCTACAGATGGTAGTGTGGAGAAGTTCAAAGCTCAGTTTGTGGCTAAAGGGTTTTCTCAGGAGGGAGTCGACTATGATGAGACTTTTGCTCCAGTAGCCAGGTACTCATCCATAAGAGCTATCATTTCTATAGCAACACAGATGGGTTGGAGGATTCATCAGATGGATGTAAAGACAGCCTTCCTCAATGGGGTGATTGAGGAAGAGATTTACATAGAGCAACCAGAAGGGTTTGAAGCACATGAGAGGGATTCTCATGTATGCAGCTTGAAAAGAGCACTGTATGGACTCAAGCAGGCTCCCAGGGCGTGGTATTCACGTATTGATAATTACTTGCAGAGTGTGGGCTTCATTAAGAGTGAGGTAGATTCAAACCTGTACTATGTTCAGGTGAAAGGTGAACTTCTCATATTGTTGTTATATGTTGATGACCTATTTCTCACAGGGTCAGAGGAGCTCATAGCACATTGCAAGTGGGATCTTGTAGGAGAGTTTGAGATGAAGGACTTGGGGTTGATGCACTACTTTCTGGGATTGGAGTTGTGGCAGAAAAAGGGAGAGATCTTCCTTGGACAAGGGAAGTACTTAATTGATATCTTGAAGCGATTCAGGATGGAAAATTGTAAGCCTATGTCAACGCCACTTGTGACCAATTGGAAGAAGATTGATGCTTCCAGATTAGAGGCAGTGGACCCTACTTTATACAGACAATTGATAGGCTCTCTTATGTATCTAGTCAACACCAGGCCAGACATTTGTTTTGCAGTGAACTCACTCAGTCAGTTTATGGTGGAACCTAAACATGTGCACTGGATAGCTACGAAGCATGTTTTGAGATATCTCCGAGGCACAGTTGATTATGGGCTGAAGTATGTTCAACAGGATGGAGTGAAGCTCAAGGGGTTTATTGATGCAGATTGGGCAGGCAGTACAGTTGATCGAAAGAGCACTTCAGGGTGTAGTTTCAGTTTGGGATCAAGAGCAGTCTCTTGGTACAGCAAGAAACAGAAGTCAGTTGCACTGAGTTCTGCAGAGGCCGAGTATATGGCAGCCAGTATGGCTACATGTGAGGCTATCTGGCTTCGAAAACTTCTAGCTAGGCTCTTTAATCAAGAGTTGGATCCTACAGTCATTTACTGTGATAATCAGAGTTGCATCAAACTCTCTGAGAATCTAGTGTTTCATGACAAATCAAAGCACATTGAGATCAAGTACCACTTCATCAGAGATTATGTGGAGAAGGGGATAGTGAAGCTCAATTACATTCCTACGAACGAACAAATAGTAGATATCTTGACAAAGGCCTTGATGAAGAGCAAGTTTGAATTCTTCAGGGACAAGTTGGGTGTGGTGTAGAACACTTTCCTCGCTAAAAGGGAGTGTTGATTTTTGTAGCTAGAAAAGTGGGATATGGATTTTTTTTAAAGAAATTCAAGATTAGATATGCTTTAAAACAATTCGAGTTAGATTTTTAGCAACAATAGGATTTTTATTCTTTAATAGAATGTTTCCGAGTTTGTGAGGATAAGATAAATCCAAGAGTGGGATTTTATTCTTTAAGAGAATGTTTCCGAGTTTGTGAGGATAAGATAAATCCTAGAGTGATTTTATGTGTAAATAAAGCCAAAGAAAGCAAGGAAAGATTCTTTCCTTGTACGCTAAGTAAAGCAGCTAGGCTCTACAAATGCAAGATTGTTGTAGCAAACTCATATGGTATTTTTTTTGAAAGAAAATTTTGCTGTTAGGCTGAATAGAAGATCCAACATTTGCAGGTTTTTCCCCACATTGGGGTTTCCTGGGTATATCTGTGTTATTGTCTTTTGTGTTTGGCTTTATGTTATTTTTACTTCCGCTGTTATTAGTTGTTAATTAACCCAGTTGTATTAATTGTTATAAATCATATTTCTTTTTGTGAATTTATTATGCAATTAATCTGTTGCTGGGTTATAGAAATTAACATTAAATCGGTCGATTGGTTGAGGGTTATTGTTTAGTTTTATATGCATTGCAATTTTGGTTATTGTCCTGTGACTTAGCTTTAGGAATGAAGATGTGAACGGACTGTATTTGGATATTAAGAACCTTAAGCTTCTGTCGCCATCAGCTGAAGATTGTTTGTCAAAGCTTGGAAAGTGACCATACTGTAATTTGAGTTTGTTTTTTATTGATGTCTTCAAAAATCCTTCCCGTCATTGAATATATTGCACTATGATAAAATGTTTTCCCATTATCTTCTGATTAAATAAGAAGGCCAGCATTATTTTGGGTATTAGAACAAATAGGTGTGGAGGCCTGTCCATCAACTAGATAAATTTTAACTTCAATTAACTTCCAATCACAAAATTACAATAATATGCAAGATATTCTGATGATATCTAATAAGAATCTACACAATATGTAACTCCCACTTGAGTAGTACAATAAAGAAGTACATCAATAATTATATTCTAATATATGAAAGTTTCACAAGTACATGTCTTGTACTCAACAATGAATATAATATCATTTCATAACCAAGTTATACAAGGGGTAAAAGTGATAAAATTCATCTATGATAAGAATATAATAAATCATGCAGCCATCCACACATATGCAAATGGTCTATAATAAAATAAACAATAAATAGTATTTGAAGAATTCCAAACTAAAGTCTACAAACTAATCCTCCAAGATATCATACTCTTGTTGCTAATTAGGGATGGGTTGTTAGAAATCTGAAATAGAAAACCAAAGTTACGTAAACTAGAAAAACATAAGAATGCAAATCAAGACTCTGAGAGATTATGCAAATGTGACAATATTGCATTAAGAGCAAAGATGCATAGAAGATCAATGCATGAAGATGTAAATACAAGCTAGGTAGTGAGTATATATAGAACTTAGGAGAGGAGGTAGGTGGAAAATCCAATCAATAGGAATCAACCACAAAAAGTGGAGATGGACCAACCAAAGTGGAGGATGCCACCAAAAGTGGAAAGTGGTTTCATCCTTTAAGGAAGGGGGCACCGCACACTTAGATCTCTTAGTCATAAACTCACTTTATTATCCTAAGCAAGCTTAATTAAGTGTAGGAAAAATATAGGACTAAGGGAAAATAAATTAACCCACTAGGAAAATAAAAACCTACACCAACATGGGTTGATCCTACCATGAGGATGTCCCTTTCCTCCCCATCCATCAGTCAAGGTAAAGAAGCACCATCCATAATCCAAAGGTATGGTACAAAACAATATTAATAATTATATTTCTTACCTCATTCCCTTAGTAACACACACAACACACATGAAATCAAAGATCCAAAACATTCAAAATACATGGAATATATTTTATAATGCATTTTCTAAAAATAAACAAATGAAAAATAACCATTACAAGATAATCAACATTCATAACATATTTCTTCAACATATAATACACATATAAATGCATGGAAATTATTAAGTCAACATATGACCATCAATAAAAACCACAAGCTCTTTCAACCTTATAATGTTTCACTTAGTAACATATCCAAAACCATATTAAACATCCACATGAATTACTAATTGTATCCCATATTATGAAAGCTTTATCCTTGTGAGTCCTTCAATAACAACATGTGCTCTAACTATGACAAGTAAGATCTACTTCCAAGACCTGAAATATAAAAACCATCAATATATAACCATTCAACCCCAATTTCAAACATGTAGTAACAACAAATGTAATATTTTCAAACCAAAGGATAATTTGAATAGAAAACAACCACCAAAATTTCAAATGCTTTCCTATCCCAAAAAATATCCTCATTGGAGAGATGGTCTTTGCTTATCTTGTATAGTTTTTTGGACAGTAGAAGAACCTTGTTTCTTTTTGCACAACCAAGAGGTGTTCCTTTAGAAAGATACAACTCTACACCAAGAACTTTAGATACTTAGGATTCCCATGTTTTTAAATGAAGATGAAATTATTTGGGTTAGGGACAAGTTTGGGAGATTTTTTGTTAAGTATACTTACAATTTGTTGCTAGACATAGGTAACATGAATATGTTTTTTGGAGAAATATTTGGAACCACCCTCTTATTCTTAAAGTAAATTTTTTTTGGTGGATGAAAACCCACAATAAGATCCTCACTCAAGATAACTTCAAAAGAATGGGATTCCAAATCCCTAATATGTGTGTTTTATACCTTGGAGATGAGGAATATGTGCCTCATTTACTCCTTCATTGTGACTTTTCTAAGAAAATACATGAATAAATCTACAGAAATTGGGAATTAGCTAGGAGATGAATGATAACTTGACCTCTTTGGTTAGGATTGGAAATATCTTTTCTCTCATCCACTAATTGATGAGTTATGGAACAATAACCACCCCTCAAACTAGTTGGAGCTTATGGAAATAAAGGAATAATTATATTTTTAAGATCTTTGCTAAAAAACTTAGGAATTATTTGTTTCTTTCTCCAAAATCTTTCTAGAAAATGTCTCTAATTACAAGTTGAAAACTCTTGAAATCCCCTAACTTGTTCAAAATATGTATTAGGAAAAAGTGGGGTGCCTCTATTAATATTACCAAGGTGGGAAAATCCAAAATTATGGAGTTACTAAAGGAAACCCATGACTTTCTAGTGGAGGGAGGTTTTGAGATCTTCAAATGGTGACTTCATTGCTACCTACTTTGGGGGATTGGGAGTGAAAATTAACAATGCGGCAGAAGCCATGGTTCTATTATTGGGGGTAAAATTTTCTCTCTATGGGTATCAAAAACCTATAGATTGAAGGGGATTTCAAACTTATAATCAACTTTGTGCTAGGGAAAGAAGATCTAGGATGGTATATTGAGAATATTATCCATGATATTAAAATCCTCCTTTCTTTAGACAGGGTTGAATTGATGAATATCTATAGATAAAAGGAAATAATGTTGCTAATGTGGTTGCTAATTTAGGTTTTAACTTTAATTCTTAGAGATGTTGGAGGGAATTATGAAACCTTCCTATCAATATCAAGTTGTTACTCCAAAATGAGCTATAATATTCCTATATTTCTAATGGAATCAGATTGTAAATGGATTTTCAATTTAGGATATATTTTTATATATTCTTATAATAATTGGTACTGTTTTGAAACATGTTCTTCAATTCATCAAGGGTGATGATGTGATTGGAATTAAATAATTAGATAAACACGTGGTTATGTAGATCATGCTTAGTTGGAGGGTTGTTTTCAATTGTGTGAAGGGATAATTTTTTGGCTGGATGATGTTCCCTACTAATGATTATCATCTAGAAAAGTTTAAAATTATATATAGATCCTACTCCTGTGCATGAATTTCCTAGGTCTAAACTAAATGTGATCAAATTGTTGTGGATGTTGTTGAACTTAAAGCCAAAGTCGAGGCCTTTGAAAAAAATAAAAGTAATATCTAAATTCATATCTAAAGTGATGCACATATCAACTAAGTTACTTTGTGTGTCTTGCAAGATTTGGAGATTAAGATACATAGACTTGAGGTGAGTAAAAACACTAATTATGCAGACCTATATACATTTCTTATTGAAGACCAAGGACATACGTTCTCCTAGTTTTTGTTCTTTCTTGTTTGATTTTTGTTTATGGTTTTATATTTTGAATCATAACTATGTTACAATTAAAAACTTTAAAGTGTTGCTTGTGTATTTTTTATGGTCAATTGGTGGCCTATTTTGCTACATCCTTGGGGATATTTGTAATAGGGATCAACACCCTCATTTATTTCTTAATAAAAAAGGGAATATTCCTATATCTACAAATAATCTCATGTACTCATCAAACATTATCCTCAAAATTGATACTATAAATTAAATCCAAAATATAAGAAAATAGAAAAAATAACCATGCATCTATTGAAATAATTCCTAAAATTAGACATATATAGAGTTCTCAATAATCAAGTACACATGTGTAGACATGTAAAAATGACCTAATACTTATCACACATCCCAAATGATAGTTTTTCATCATCGACATCATTATCACCCAATATCACTGCATTTCACATTAATTACATCAAAAACTCTAATTTCCTCTATTAATTGAATAATATTACATTATTTAATTAATTCACTTTACTTGAACAATTAAATTAATTATTCAAAAACATCATCCAAAACATCATCAACAAACAAATACAACTTTGTTTGTAAAAGTAAAATATGACTTGCACGTTTAACCCAAAAAGGCCTAATTAATTGATTCAATTTATTAATTACATTCACCCACTTTCATTAGTGAGAAAATCATGGTCCACTGATTGCTCACTCTGATTGGCTGACTAATCCATCTATTTCCTGACTGATTCCTCTATTCATCAATTCCACTAAATACTCAAATTGATTTCATCAATCACACCAATTACATAATCAAAAGTCATTGATTATTCCCATCTAATTCCTCTTAACAATTTTGAGCTATTGATTAGGATATTCTACTACACGATCTTGATCGTTCATTTCAAAACAAAAAATCTATATAACATCCTCATTTATTCTAAAAAAAAAATCAGAGAATTAACATCTTTTACACAATGAAGTAATGCTGAAATTACAATTGATTTATCACAAGATTTTACATACATCTTCAATCAACTTTTCATAGCTTGAAGCTTTTGCTACACACAAGTGGAGGTTTCACATTAATACAACAAGGATCCAACATATTTATGAATACATTTCAACACGGGATGATAATGCTATGTTTTATTAATTCAATTTATGTTCTCTCTTTTGATTGCATTATTTGATTTTGTTTCTCTGTAGCTTCATTTTGTGAGTAATGGGTATTAATCTTTGTCTTTGTTTTGAATTAGATCTTGTTTAATTCATTTAACATTGATTATCTCATGCTTACCAATTTCCCCCTCACACATTCTAGCATGCTTGGTGGGACCATGGTCCTTAGCACTAACTATTTTATGAAGTTTAATTAAGTAGTTGTAGGTTCCAGAATGCAAATGCACTTTCCATAAATGAATTTGAAAAATATTCACACAAAAGCTATAGAAAACTCACATGGTTGTTCTTTTGTTTCTACTGAAGTCTCTCATTTTTCAATTGCTTTTGCTATTTCTAATGCTTTTGCTTTGGAAATAGGGCTGCTTTCAAAAATTCCATCCGCTTCTGCTCCAAAAATAGAGCCTCCTTTGATTTTCCTAACCACATTTGCTAAAATAACATGGCTGCTTTTGATTTTTCTCTATTATGTTTTGATCTGAAATCTATAAAGTAGTTTTTCAATTTTTGACACTAACAAGTGGTTTTTTAGAATGTTTTGTGTTTGTTGAATACATATGTGTATCTATTGCAGATATATGGTACACTTTGCTTCAAAAATGACCGACATGTTTATTATAGAGAAGGCAAATGGTCCAAGCCTAAATGTTCAAAAAGCTTTATAGTTTAGAAAATATTTCAAAATTGGTGCTATAAAATGAACCCCACAATTTGCATGCTTTCAATTTGGTGTTCTAAAAAGAATATTTCAAAAATATTTCTAGTTTAGAAAAAGATTTGAATTTGGTGCTTCAAAAAGAATCTTTCAAAAAGCTTTCTAGTTTAGAAAAAAATTGATTTGGTGCTTAAAAAGGACATTTCAAAAATCTTTCTAGTTTAAAGAAATTTTTGATTTGGTGCTTAAAAAGAACATTAAAAAAACCTTTCTAGTTTAGGATATCTTTCAATTTGGTGCTATAAAAATGAACCCCACAAACTTACACGCTTTTGGTTTGTTGTTCTAAAAAGAACTTTCAAAAGCTTTCATAGATTAGAACACTTCAGCTTTGGTGCTCATAAAATGGAATGTTGTTTTTTGACCAATGCTTTCAATATGTTGAAAAAATGATTAATTTATTTTTGTTGACTAAATTAAGACAAATATTGTTAGAAACACCCATTTTTTGTGCTTAAAAGTAGAAAAATACATTCTGATTTGTATATTGCTATCTACTTACTTGAGATCTAGAATACTTCACTTTGGTGCACATAAAAACAAAATTGCTATCTTACACACATTTCATTTCATTTTTTTGGATAGTGCCACTTGAGGGGCTTAAAAAGAATATTGTGATGAATTATATACTGTGTCTTCCATGTTTGGAAAATTGAGTGTCTATCTTCTCCCGTTGCCTTCTCCCCTCGCATCTTTTGATGATCTTGGATGACAAAAAAACATTTTGAGTTTCACACTTGTTTTAATTCAAAGCATTACCTTTAGAGGGCCTACCTTTGAGACACATCTCACGTTGAAGAACTTAGTTTTGAGAAAGATAGCCAAACCAATGGAGATTCCAAGAATTTCACTAATATTCTCACAAAATAATGATCAACCTAAACAACAACCAATGGAAAACTTGTTCTTATTAAAATGCACCTTTCAACTTAGCTGTTGAGAACCCTTTCCTCTCCTCTGAACTTTGTGTCTTTTGAAAATGGAGGAGAACAACAGAAAGGATTTTTAGAGAGTTTTTAAAAACCAAGAAATCTATGGAATACCCCTCCCCCCAACTAAAGATACTAAGTGACCTCACTTAGTGGGTATGGTTTTGGTGGAGAGTTATATTAAAATTAGTGGAAAATCAATTAATATATGTAGTATGCACAAATTAACTAAGTTATACCACTAGACGCTACTACATGGCATCAGTCAAGGAAAGCTAGAGGCCATAGGATTTTTTGGATAGGTTCAATTGAAGCTGGGAGATCTTAAGAGTTCTCTCTCAAGTTTTGAAAAGGTTCTGGAGGTCCACCTTGAGAATTATGAGAGCTTAAAAGTTGTAGGCCATATATATGCTCAACAAGGGTAGGTAGAGAAGGCTTTGAAAATTATAAGAAAGGAAACTCACATAGATCCACATAATGCCCATAAATTTATCAAGAAGGATGAGTTATTAATATCATCAAACCCTAGTGTAGCCTTAGATTCTCTTAAGACACCAAAGTCTCTTCTGAAGAAGAGCATAGAAGTACCCTTTGAATTGTTAAAAAACAATGGGGTTCTTCATTTTGAGTGTGATGAATTGGAGTTGGCTCATCAAAATTTTATGTAGGTATTATGAAATGATGTTTTTCCTCTACATAAATCTTTGTGGTTAGTTGAAACAAGAGCTATCTCAGTCAATTGTTCCATAAGAAAGCATTTCCCTATGAAGAAAAAATGGTTTGCTAAATGATTCAATGCCATTGCACAATATAGGTATAATTCAAAGGCTCTACACATCTTTTCTATTCCTTCATGAATACTACCTTTTTCACTAACTATGAGAATCCTACAATTAAAAAATTTAGAAAACTAACCATAGAGATTTTTCCCCATTGCAAACAACAAAATTTCAAAAAAATGACAAATTATGATAATTTTCGCGCCAAAAAAAACTATGATACCAAAGCTTGTTGCTTAATATTATGCTTTGATAGATTTTTTCCAAGCATCCATAGCTTGTTTGAAATCACTTGTTTTAGGCTTTTAACCATAACAACAAGGCAATGAACTATTTGATAAAATACTTTGGTAGACATGAATGAAAAATGTGGTAGCATAGAAAGGAAATGAACTTTGGAAAAAATGCCTCAAGGAAATGTGGTCTCATGGTGATGGAATTCCATGATGAATGCCATGATAAGTGAATTGTTATGGATTTTCATGGAATTCCATCACCATGAGACCACATTTCTTTGAGGCAGTTTTTCAAGTAATTCACTACCTTGTTTATGCTATTGCAAGTACTATTATGATTTGATAGATTTTTTCCAAGAATCCATAACTTGTTCAAACTCACTTATTTTAGGATTTTATCCATAGAAACAAGGAAGTGAATTATTTGATAAAAAGAATACTTTTTGTCTTAAACTACAATTTTTTACATTTTATCATCTATCAACATCTAGTTATTAGTTATGCAATGTGAAGTAATGCTTTGAGTTTAAAAGATGTTTAATGCAATGTAATCATCAATTTGGATATCAATAATGAAAATTTGTTATTTAATAATACATATATATATATATATATCTTAACATTAGGTGAACTAAGCCTCCTCATTACAAACAATAAATGATCTCCTAGGTCTGACTAACATTGAAAATTAGAAATATGTGAATGAGGTGTTGCGAAATAATATTTTAAGTGAAATTGATTAGTGCCTATTCCTATTGGGAAATGGAGTCAAGATGTGGGTGATATATGTGTCTTACTTCTGGTTGCAACTCTAATTATTTGGCACAACGCAATTCTATGGCTTGCATAGATGTGAAATGATGCAGTTATATGGTTCTTATTGATCCAAATAATACTTCCAGGTTATTGTTATTTATTTAAAGGTATTTAATGCTTACTTGAAGGAGCCAATTAAAAGAAATCACATAACGACAACAAGTGTGTAATTAAAAATTAAACATATAGTTGATATACTTAATTTGAATAACAAGGAAATATTAAACTAGAGGTAACCATACAATCATACATAGTATTATCAACAAATAATTGAGACCAAAATTCAAGCACCAGATTAAATCTTCTTCTCCATTGATTGCTTCAAATAGATATTACAATATAACAAAAGTCTCCTCATATATGTTTCTATAAATGCCTATGATGATGATATTAAAATTCTATGTTGGTTTCTCTTTTATAAGATGGAACATGCTTTAAACCATTATAAAATATGGAATATTTTCAAAATTCATGTCTCTTCGTATAAACTAAACATTAGTTTTTCTTAAAACATAATTAAGAGAAAATAGAGAAAGTAGACAATACTGATTGGAAGCCCACATCACTTGCAATACACTTGTTTTTATTAATCAACATAGGAGACCCATGATCATCTCGATCTGGAAAAGTCCCCCTCTCCATAATAAAGTGTTTGAAGGACTCGTTCTTCCACTACACCATCTTCAAGGCCCTATTCTTCTGGAGGATCCAAATACTTTTGCTCCCATTGGTATACTGTGTAGTCATGAGGCCATTTGTATTCTTGAATCTTTGATATATTTTTTAGGTGATTCCTCCATATGTTGTTGAGTAACCCTCTACCATCTGTAATGAATTTAGAATATATGATATCCAAGGCTATGATTCCATCAATGATAAAAGTGAGGATGTGGATATTCAATTCACCATCCTTTTGTACATGAGCAATGCAATCAGGAACAATTTTTCCAAATCCCTTTCTCCATTCACTAAAATTTTTCAATTGGTCATCATCCTTTAATATCCTTGGCACAAACCACTTCTTCAATGTGTGAAATAATTCCATCCTTGTTTTGATCTTTTGATCTTCTCCATTTATATACTAAGATTCATCTATAACTATCTTAACCATCTCCTCAGTTAGCTTCAAAGTTGAAGGAGCTTCCACACTTCTTTGTAATACCCTGCATAAAGTCACTAATGTATGATGAATTGGTTGCCACTTGTTGAAAAGAGGATCCAGTATAAGTGCATGGGCTTTCATCTGGTCATTTGTTTGGGATAATGAAGTTAGCAGTCATACACACTTTCCAATTTATCCTCAATTAGTTTGATCTTGTGATCCAATATTTTTTCCATGATATTGATGATGATTTGGTCCCTCATTCCCTCCTTGGTTTCATTATTTTCTTTTTTCAACTCTTCAATCTCCTATCTTACTACATTCATTTTTTTAGAGGATGCACTATCAATATTGGTTGATTGCATAGTAGGATTTTGATATAATACTATTTCTTTACTTTGTGAGGGCCCTACTCCCTTCAATTTCTCTTTCAATCTTACATTTTCTATGAACACTTTATTTACCTCATCATTTAATAATTTCTATTCCTTTTCATATTCGGTCAATTTGTTTTCCATTTCCTTAACAACAGCTTGAGTGAACATGGACAAGTGTATTGTCATGGTTGCAGCTTCTAAAGGAAATGCTTCCTTCAGTTTTTTACCATAGTCATTCCTCTCATCTCTTGTACCACATCTAACAACCTTGGTTTTTATGTATTTCTTTGCTTGGATCAAAATGCCAAGGTCTCAATCTTAGGGTTGTACTTTGTGCCACTTATCCCCTCATCATAATCAAATTCAATAATCATCATTGGGTCTTCTTGTGCTCTTACTTGGTTAAGTGATAATATCTTATTTATTTCCATACCCAAGATAATTAGTGTATTAATCTTCAAAACCATATCCCTAGCTTCTTTTGGGCTAATGTCAACATTATTAGTTCTCAATTCATTGAAAGTCTAGGCTAAAATATGATCACGCTGAGAGTCTTTAGCACCCATCTTGTTTGTCTCTACCCTTTCTTCAAACTCTCTCATTTTCATTTTAACCCAAAAATCCTTAAATTCAAGGGTCTTAATAAAATCATCATCTTCAATAAATTTGTGAGATGCAATTTCCCTCTCATCATCCTGGATTTCCCTTTCTCCCTACATATGGATAAAAATTCTAGCCTCTAGTTTATGAGGTTTAGTTTCATGGGCTAGTTGATCATCTGCCTCAATATCTTCCTTCAAACTCCTGAATACACTGGCCACTTCTTTTGTATCTCCCACTTCTTCACTCATTGCATTGTAGACCAATCTATGTGGCTCCTGTGTCTTCTGTTTCTTAGGAAGTTCAGGAGGTGATTCTTGAGGAACATGATATACTCAAATAGTGTCAAGAGATGGATTTGAAATTACAATACCACTTGGACTTTTCAAAGATAATTTTGTGGGCCTCTCCTCCTCTACTGCAGACTCAACATACAATTCATTGAACCTATCAAATATCAAATTTATCCTCTTAAGAGGATCTACTTCTAAAAAATACCCCAAGAAGGCTCTATTATTTTTCTTCATTTCTTCCTAAAACTTCATCATGGTCTCCCATTTTATTTTCCTCTGATATACCTCTTTAGGAGTGAATCATTTTCTAATCACATCCTCTTCATAATCCACTTGATGATTGATTGCAGATTTTGTGAGGAGGTTTCATCTTATAAAATTCATATGACCCTCAAGGTCAAAAACCATTTCACTTCCACACCTTAGATAATATCTTGTCTTAAGGTAATGTTGTAATTCTTCAAGGTTGTCATATCCAATAGATAATTCTTCACATGTTGTCAAGTTAGGTAGAAATGTACCCTTCTTTTATTTATGCATGAAATCCTTTTCCATCCACAACATCTACCTCATAAATTCTAAAAAGGCTAGCTGAAAAGGAACAAATTTTGGAAATATATGTGGGGCCTATGGGCGCCCATAAATCTTGATTATTATAACATCTTGCAGAAAAAAACCAATCACCAAAGTTATGAGTATGGGATTTTTCTGGTTTCAAATCCAAGGGCCTTAATAGTTGTAGTATAGGTGTGTGTAATATTGGAAATGATTGGCCAAGAAATCCCATAACTCTATACACAAATTCATCATGGAACACTACATAATCATAGTTTTGGCATCTGTTGATTCCCATTTATAACACCATCATTGCATGGGAAACGAGTTCCCTTGCTGACCAACCTTACCCAAACAAATCCTTTTGGTCCATCTATCTTTGTTTTGGTACAATATCAAGTGACAGTAAATAATATTGCCTAAATGTTATAGGGGCCATGTTCTCTCTGACTTGTAGGAAGCCTTCATGCAATTCCTTCTGAAGATATGAGGCAAAGTCATATTCAATGCTTTTCTTGGGGTTCTAAATTCTCATAGCCATCATCATCAAACTGACTGGAATTTGTTCTTGTGCATCTATCCCAAATACTTGATAGAAAGTAAAGTAGGTTTTCTTGAAATAAATCTAAAAAATCTTGTACATCAAATGGTTCAGTGGCAGAAGGGGAGACATGTATCACCTTGTTGTTAACACCCCTTTTGATGCATATGGGGATTTCATCACTTCTATGTGTTCTCCTTAACCTAGTATATTCTTCCTCGCTATTTTGCAAGTCAACCTTAGTGAGGACTTGTTTTTTTATATTGCATCTTTGAATGATTGAAAATTTTCTTAATATTACCAAAGGTGACCCATCTGTTATCCTCACAGACCTGTTAGGAGGGTGGTAATCTGGGCTAGAACTCTAATGAACTTCACATCTATTAAGACATCTGAGAAAATTAGCTTAGCTAAGTCTAATGCCCATGAAATTGATACTGGAATTCTCCCTTCCCTCTTTTCATAGAAATACCAAAACAATTCCCACCCTGAAATAGGAATAAGGGCATCCATACAACCATGGTTATATCATTGAAAAAATTCTTGTATCCTTTCTTAGTTGAGTTAGGAAAGATATCTAAGATAGAATTTTGTAATGATATATTTTTACCCTTAGGTTCTTCCTTGTTAGTCTCAGGTTCTTTCTTTTTAGGCAGCATGATACCTAATGTTGATCTCCTTTTACCCTTAGGCTCTTCCTTCTTAGTCTCAAGTTCTTTCTTTTTAGGTGGCATGATATCTAATGTCAACCTCTACTCAAGTTAAGTGTTTAAATGCAAGATTTCAAACAATTCTATGCTTGTAAAGCTATTTCAATAAGTTCAGTGTACTTACCCAATATGGGATAGTTGCAAAACTTTTCCTTGTTGAACTCCTAGCTTCCTGCACGACAATCCTTGAAAATTAATTCCAAAATATTGTTGAGTTCTCAATTTTAATGGATTATGAGTTTGGTCATGTCATCATTAATATCAACCTAATGCCAAATCTTTTGTGATTAGCTCATATTTCAAGTTTGAATGTGCACCATTAATTTTCACAAGATTTGAGGGTTGTTAATAGGTATGCATTTAATACTTCAACTAGTAATAATGTCCTAATAGTCTGTACCACAACACCATCATCTCTTTCTTTAACTAGTGAAGGATAGCGGGGCCATGAATCTTTTTATTTATCAAACTTATCATTGTATCACTGTCTTGAGATTTGTTTATCGTGGGATAGTGGGGTGTATACCGCTTTACTACAAGATTCCTTATGCTTCATCACAAGGCAGTGGGACTCTTACTACACTATCTCTATTTAATATCTCCTTCCTTGTGGGGTGGTTGGTTCCTCGCTATACTTCATTTTTCACTTTTAATTGCCATGGTACTATAGTTATAATGTAATTAAGCTCTTTTATACCACCCAACCACACCTTTATTATAATACCCCCATGGTATTACAGTGAATACTTTTATGTTTTCTGTTATATACCACCAACTAGCTAAGGGTTCAAATTATTGCTGCAAGATTATGATAAAGGACTTTTATGGATGTAAAATAGCTATACATGTTTTTTCTTAAGTATATATGATGAATTTTTGGCTTTGTATAGGTATTTCAGTGTTATTCAGAACTAAAAAAATTATGTGTTTGTTTCCAGTGGGGAGGCTCAGTCAAAAATAAAAAGGAATATAAGGGTCAAGGCTTGGGTCATGGAGCTCAAGGTTAATTGTGATGATGGAACTAGGAAAAATTTGAAGGTTCTAAGACACCTCATGATGAACTAGACTTTGTTTTTCCTTCATCTTGCTTGTGTTATGTTTTTATGAGTGCTTTTCTTGTGAATATATCCCCAAGGAAATTTTTTCTGATACCTATAATTGTAAACTTCTTGGTTTTTGATTGCAAATTCCTTTTAATTTATAAATTGAATTCTATTTTAAGTTTCCATTTGTAGTTATCAGTAGATTGGAAATTCAACAATTAACAACTTATGAACTCAATAAAGTTTTACTGATTCAAGTTGTTGATTTATACATTATTGTTTATTTGGACTTTAGGAAATGAGGAAAAGGACTGTAAGGTGCAAATTAGATGATACTGATCATAATGCTAAAATTTTAGTGACAAATTATGAGTGCTTGCATACTGAAAAAATGGCCAAGAATAATGAATATTTATCAAGTCTTGGTTTGACAAATAGGCAAATTATAAATCCACTAAGTAGTATATTATTTGTTTAATACTGTTTAATGAAATTTTATAGGCAAGATCTTTATGTATACAAGACATAATATGATTTTTTTTTCTTTTATAGGAAAGAAAAAGAGTGCAAAGGAAATGTGAAGAAAAAAAAGGAAAGAAATGATATAGTGTCGCCATCTCGTAGAAGCCAACACATTTGTGATTCAACAAATGCAGTTGGTGAAAACAATAGTTGTGATGATGTTTAGCCTAATATAACACATGGTGATGTGTAATTTCATGATGATCTCTTAGCACAAAGTCTAAGAGAGTTTATTGAAAAACATTAGAGAAAAGTAACAATAGGTCTGCAGATGATTTATTCATCATTAAAGGATGTGTTTGAAGTGAATCTATGGATACTGGTATTGAACTAACTAATCATGTGACACATGATGTGGCCAAGGAGCATGAAGTTTTGGTTAATGAAATCCATGAAGAGATTCTACTAGTTGCATATGCTATGCCTCAAAGTGCACCTATTGCATGTAGAACTTTTGATGGAACTAGTGGATCAACCAAAACTACTAGTAGTGGTTTAATAGAAAATGTGTCTCCTTTTTTCAAAAGAAAAAGATTAAGTCAATATTTGTACAATTCTATAGAGAGGAATGTAAAATAAATAAAATTAGAAGGAAAGAATCCATTCTTGGTTAAGGTATCAAAAGATGGTGATCCCATTGGGCTAAATGCTACAAAGTGGGCCACCGAGCTGGGTGTAAGATGTAGGGCCCATTTGGATATTTGCAAATCAAATTTTGTAGAGAAAGATCCATGAATTGTTGAAAATTTTATACAAAAAATGGAAAATGATTTTGAGACTATTGGTGGAAAAATATCTAGAAAATATTACAAGCAAAAGATGAGAATTTTGATGAACAATTTTAGAAAAATTAGAAAAAAACAACCATGGAGGGAAAAGATAGGTTAGATTCCACTCTATCTCCCAAACAGTAGGAGGCATTGAAAGAAAGTATGCATTCCAAAGAATATTTGGCAAAGAGTAATAGAGGTAAGAGATCAAGAGATACTATGAGGGCTAGATATACATTTGGCTGAGGCGAGTTGCACACCAAAATGGAAAAAATTGCAGTAAGTGTATGGCTTTTTGGTTTAGTTTACATTGTACATTATTTATTTCAAATTTTTATTGAACTAACTATATGTTGCAATTGACATTGTATTTTAGGTGGAAAATAGTAATAGAGAAGCAAGTACAAAAGATATTGTCAATTATATGGCAACACTAGATCCTAGTAAATCTAAGAGTAGGATGAAGTGGAAATCTAGTTCGTCAACAAAGATTTCATAGCCATCTACTCGATACCCAATAGGAGCCTCTATAGATCATGTCAACTCAAATGAACTAGGGTAACAAAAGGTAATGAGTTACATATTTAGTCTCACTCAACAAGTTTCATAGTTGGTTGCCTTCGTTAACCCTATAGTTTTTGCATGGAATGAGCATAAATCCATGGATTCAGATGAGGTAAGAGGCTCTATTGATCTCATTTCTTTTTTTTAAGAAATTTGAGCATAGGAGAATCCAACCCAATTTCATTATTATTGGAGAAATCCACAAAATATTCTTTTGGAAAAATTTATAGCTTTCATTATTTACTTGACTATTGAATGCTTTGTATACTTTTTTGCACGATTGTTAAACCACATGCAAATCAATTTTATCAAAGCAATAGGAAAACAAAATGCCTTCATGATGTCAATAGAGGTGCTAATATTGATAGTGATCATGATTAAGTGGATAAGAATGTGCAACACTATCATCTTAGTTGTCCTAAAGTTGAGGTAATTAATATAACAGTTGTTAGTTATTTGTCCCAATGTTTTTCCATTATTCATGCTTAAAATGTTCTTTTGGAAAAAAATTATAGATTTTTCATTCTTTACTTGGCTTATATTAATTTTTGCATGATGATTAAACTACATGCAAAGCAATTATATGAAAGCAGAATGAAAAGAAAAAGGACCTATCAATAGAAATCTCTACAAAGTTGCACAACTTCATGTCTGCTATGACATTGATATTGATTATGATGATGAACTTGATGGGCATGCACATGATATTCATAGTGGTAGTCGTGTTGAATTTGAGGTGAGTGCTATGAAACCACATGAAAGTAAGTACTATTCAAGTAAGTAATGGTTGTTTTATTATGTAAATAATGGTAATCATTACCTATTTGATAGAAGTTGGTTAGAATAGTAGTGAAGTATAATTAGCTAGTATACACAGATTATGGAAATAAGGGAGAACATATAACTTACATATGGAAGCTTAGATCTTAGTTGTAATAGAGTGCATACATAGATTTTGACAATGCATTAGTACATTATGTTCGAGGATGTCATGGTCCTCAATTGGGAGGACTTCATTTCCAATCCATGTCTCTTTTTAGAGTACACTCGTATAGTCTAGCACAATTGTAGTCTTTCCCTCCATCTATTTGTACCACACAATAGGTTTCTTTTTTTTAGAGAATTTTTTTTGCTTCTTTGTTATTCAACAAAATAAAAAAAATCACATACAAATACAGGTTTGTTCCAAGACATAAAACATTACATACAACTATCAAAAACAATATAATGTGTGTTTTATATCTCAATATAATGTGTATTTTTTTATTTTTGCAAAAAATTATTGATAAACTCCAAGAAGGGGATAAATTTGAGGCATTGGATCCATTTGATGGTGCTACTGTGGGCATTGGGAAGATTCACTCACTATCTATTGTACATGGATTCAAATTGAAAGCAACACGAGATGCAAATGTAAGCATTTTAAAGGTCACAAGTAACATACCCCTTGCTTATGAAGAAAAAATAGATGGAGTTGTTTGTCTTTCAGAGAAAGAAGGGACCTTCACATGGTGGTCACTAAAATATTTGAAAAAAATGACATAGTTGATGTTTATCATGTAGTACTAGTTGTTAGACAGCTTGGTCCACTGCTTTATGCAATAGTTTGAATGTGTTGTTCATGGATCTTAGTGTTTTTTTTTTTATCTATTTTGTAGTTGTATAAGAAAAAAAGGCATTGTAACTCAATTTTCTCAGTCACAACACTAAGAAACACACTTTGTAATAGTACATTTTCCAAAGCAAAGACACAAGTTTTTGTCTTGTATCTACTGTAAGAACACATTTTTTCAATAAAATTTCAATATTTTTCCTTCTTAGTAGTTGTTTCATTATGTGCAAATGAATTATTAATTATGTTTTTATGTGTTTTTATATGTTTAAACCTCAATTAAAGCATTGTCTCATTTCTAGCACTTATCAATAGAAATCAGTGAACATGAGTCACTAGATGTGCTCAATGAATCATCAACTCAAGATGAATAATCATGCTAAAGAAGGAATGATAGGAGCCTTAATCAATGACTCTACACAATGAATCATTAAAGGTGAAGGTACATCAATTGTCCTTGATGGAGAAGAAGGAGCATCTAAAGAACCATCGTCATCCTCATCTGAAGATTCAAAGCATTCCAAAACTTCAAACTCTTGCATAGTAGCATGATCATAGGGTATCCTATCTAAAAAATGAAGAGGCACAAGACAATCTAAAACATGATCATTTGGGAATAGTTGAGTATCAGGATCTCCATATATTTCCCAAATTTTAGTCCAAAGAATATGAGGACACTCAAAGTGATCAATAGCATTCAAAGTGGCATCATGAATATGCATTGCAATGACTCCTAGGACATGATCCCTTTTTCAATTCTATGCAATTTTTTTACTATCAATACAAGGAGGGGGAAAAAGATTATACAAATGTGGCAACAAATCAAGCCATCTAAGATTTTTTATGATACCATCTCTCCATTGTTTATAATTTCCCCTTTTCAACATAATCACAAAAGGATGAAATGAAAACCCCATAATGAACTATGATAAATCTCCAATAATACAAAGACATTAACCTTCAACAACAATTAAAAACTCCCAAATACTACAAATGAAGCCTTCCCAAAATACTTTAGGAAGCAATAATGCAAAAAAGGGGATGATAATTTGAAAAAAATTGAGCAAAATATTAAACACCTTACTAGGTTCCTACGCCAAATCAGCAAGCCAAATCATTCACCAAGCACATAATCAAGATAGCATGTTGTAATACTTGCTCACACCAATCAACTACGCTACAATGCTATTTAAATAGTAAAAAGATCCTCCACATTGCCAATGTGAGATAAAAAAATTTGTAGCCAAGTTAAAAAAAGGTGAATTATTTTTATGCCTGATAAAGAAGCAAAAATAATGGAAACCCTATGCCCAAATTGGTCTTCAACAACTTGGTAAAAAAATATTCAATTTGAACATTTGTAACCTTCACCAAAGTGAAAATTGTGTCTCCAAAGGAAGAAACACACCTAAGCAAGACAAGATAAATTATGCCAAACACCAAATGTGGCCTCCCAAACTAAAACAAAACCTCCAATGAAAATCAATCCTCTCCTCACTTGTAGAAAGTTGAAAAAAAAACACACAAGTTGAATCATGCCAGTGAAAATATGCCTCTCTCCAAATCAAAATTTTCATCTTCAATATATAAAAAAAATAGGGATCTCTATGCGACCTTCAAATATAGAATCAAGCTTCAAAGATAGGAATTTGGGCCTTCCCAACACATCAAATTATGCCTTTGCTCAAAAAAACTATGGCTCATCTTGCTTTGAATCGGGTCACCCCTCACAATACGAGTCATTTTCATAATTGTTGATTCTATTTAGGAAATAGGATCTCGCCAACATCTGCACCTCAAATCATCAGAGACCAAAATAATTTCTATTAAAATTGATTACAATCTTCAAAAAAAATCTTAGTGCACCACAATCTTTACAAGTATCTTAATCTCAAGGCCACAATTTTCACATCAAGGAATTGATTTTCCACCACATTTAGGAAATTAATTTTAAGATATTGTTTTAAAACAAATTTGAACTCAAGTGCAAGACATAGCCATTCAACAGTAGTAGATAGATATAGATTCAAATGTTGGTAAAATGAATCTCTGCCCACAGACAAATCATGCGCCTCAATATAGATTCACACCAAAAAAATCAAATTTAAAATAGTTCCCTCTTGGAAATCAAAACGCCTCTCCAACATGCATCGACCTAGGAGAAAAAAAGCCCGCAAAAAATGAAATAAATCGCCCTTCTCCTTCACATGGCTGGAAAAATGAATGTGGAGAGATGAGGATGCATCAGCCAAGGGATCTCAATCGGCCTCAGATGAAGTGAAATTCTCCCTTCAATACAAAAATCCACACTCACAATAAAAAAATCATTGTTGCAAATGGAATTGGCTCAAATAGAGAAAAAATGTCCCTCAAAAAATCATTCCTTGAGGAATCACTACCTCCTGAAAAATAAAAATCATGCATCTAAACAAATTAATGAAACATAGCCTCCAATGAACAGAGAAACAAAATTCTCTTCAGAAAAATCAGAAATGGGGCATCTTTAACATTTGAAAAAAAAAAAACTACAAAAAAATGATCTCAAAACTCTCTAATGAGAACTCTCAAAGGAAGGATTGCATGATGATTTACTCTGATACCATGTTGATGCCATCCACCTCCAAGGAGCACCATCTACAAAAAAAAAAACTTTCATAGAAAACGAGAGGCAACACAAGGCCATCTCACCAAGAAAGATAGTGAATAAAAATGAGACAGATTAAATGACATGTATGATACAACCTTTTAAAGGAAAGAAATTATGTGATGGGTGGGAAAACTATGAAAATAAAAAATGCACAATTAATCCTAAGTAAACTTAACACACTAACAATATATTTAATCATATTTATTCACTGATTTCTATCAATTCATAGTATATTTAGTCAATTGGTAGTTTATTTAATTGTTTTGTATCTTACTGTCTGCTTGATTGGGATTCTTATTTAGTCAATTGGTAGTTTATTTAATTGTTTTGTATTTTAGACTTGGAAGAAACATTTTAGGGGTTATCTCTCCTCTTCGATGACAGTTATTGCACAACTATTGTTAAACCATCTCTGTCTTTGGATATTGTTCAACATTAGTTTCCAGTGGTACCTTATTTGTCACCTTATATTGTGTTTGGAAATGTTCTTGATTGGTTTGTTGCATCATCTTCCAAGGTCTTGGTGACACATTGAGTAGATTTCAGAGACATCATCATACATTTTCATGCTTCTTTCTTTCAATTCCTATCCATAATGGGAAGCATTCCTACATTTGTATTTGGTTTTGTTTCTTCCAAAAGGGAGACAAGTTGTTTGTTGATATTTGATCATGTTTTGTCTTCAGGCACTTACCATTTTTGTAGGTGATTACACATTGTGGGGGGGCTACATAGTATCTCTCTTTCCCTCTTATGGGGGGGGCATTGATTATATATATATGATATATGTAGTCCTTTGGGGGTGTTATTGAGTCCTCCATCCATGCATCATTTTTGTTTTTATTCTCTCTCTTTTGGAGAGGAGTTTTTCTCCCACAAGGTTTTCCTTCTTTTCTTCAGTTGTGAGAGATTTCTTTTTGCATTGTAAATGGGTACCTAACATGGTTGTGTAGAATACGGGACCCATATTGTATTTTTAATTTTTACATAATAATTCTCCCTATGTTGCACTTAATGGGGGTGTTAGTGTGTTAAGTTTACTTAGGATTAATTGTGCATTTGTTATTTGAGTAGTTTTTCCCATGTGGGTAGTTTTCCCACCCATCACATAATTTCTTACCTTAAAAGGTTGTATCATATGTAATTTTATCTATCTCTGTTTTATTCACTCTCTTTCTTGGTGAAATGGCCTTGTGTTGTCTCTCTCATTTTCTATGAAGGGTTTTTTCTATAGATGGTGCTCCTGGGAGGTGGATGAAACCAACATATATGACTAAATATAATGATTATGTAATTAATAAACAATGTATCAATATACTACCAATTGATTGAAATCAGTGAACAAAAAAATTAAACAAACTACTAAAATGATCAAAATGATGATTAAAATTAATGACTAAATTAATGACTAAATATATCAATGAATAAAAAATGACTAAATAAGTGACTAGACTACAACAATCAATGACTAAATTAATGACTAAATAAAGTGACTAGTTAAATATATAATTGAATAAAAAATGACTAAATAAGTGAGTAGATTACAAAAATCAATGACTAAATCAACGATTAAATATATCAATGTTAATAAAAAATGACTAAATAAGTGACCATATCACAACAATCAATGACTAAATCAATGGAAAAATATACTACCAAATTGATCAATCAAAACAACCAATAAATGACAAAAAATGGTTTAGTCATCAATCCGGCCACATTATAAATGACTGGAAATAAACTACTAATGGTCATGTGATCATATTCATTCATTTATATGTAGTTTTTAGTAGTGTTTTTAATCATATATTTTTCTTTTTGTACTAATGCTAGATAGCACTTTTGGTAAAAGTAGAATTGAAGAAATTGTTAGATGTGGGATTCATCAGAACAATTGATTTCCCTAAATGGATCTTGAATCTAGTACTTTTATCAAAACCCAATAGGGGCATAAGAATCTACACAAACTTCCAAGATCTAAACAAGGCTTTCCCAAAAGATGACTTCCCTCTACCGAACATTGATATGATTATAGATCTAACCATAGGACATGAAATTATGTCACTAATGGATAGATACTTTGGATATAATCAAATTAAGATATCCCCTGGCAATCAACATAAAACAACATTCACTTGTACATGGAAATTTTATTGGAATGCCATACCATTCAGTCTCAAGAATGCTAGGGCAACCTATCAGTGGCAAATGACTACAATATTTCATGATATGTTGCATACAACTATGAAAGATTATGTGGATGACATATTATCAAAGTCCATCAAAAGAGAATACCATTTGACCAACCTTGCAAAAATGTTTGATAGGATCAAATAGTACAACTTGAGGCTCAATCCAAAAAGTGTGTATTCATAGTAACATATGGAAAGCTACTAGGGTACATAGTATCAAGAAGAGGAATTGAAGTAGATCTTGAAAAAGTAAAAGATATACAAGAGATTCCCCCTCCAAATACATTGAAGCAGCTAAGAAGTCTATAGGGAAAACTATAGTCCATCAAGTGATTCATCACATAATTGGTAGAAAAATATCATTTGTTCACCCATATGCTACACAAATACATCACATTCAAATGGGATGGAAGATGTGATCAAGAATTCCAACAAGTCAAGGAGTATCTACTTATTCCTCCAGTACTAATAGCACCTATTCTAGATAAAGCAATGATACTCTATGTATCTACAACACAAGAAATATTAGGAGCTCTCTTAGCACAACTAGATGATAATAAAAAAGAAAGAGTGGTCTACTATATCAGTTGAACAATAGTGGGATATGAATTGAACTATTTTCCCATAGAAAGATAATTTATCTATGTTGTCTTTGCGGCATAGAAGTTGAGACACTATATCTTGAGCCAAAAAGTAAAGTTGATCTCAAAAGTAGATCCACTAAAGTACCTATTAACAAAATCAACTCTAACAAGTAGGATTTCTAAATGGATGATGATATTGAGCAAGATTGACATACATTATGTAGACATGAATGCCATCAAAGGACATATTATAGAAGATCAACTAGCAAAAGCACCAATGGTAGATCATTAGCCTCTCACAAAAGACTTCCCAGATGAAATCATATTGCTAACAAAATAGATAAGCCATTGGACCTTGTACTTTCATGGGTCCCACACTCAACACAGCTCAAGAGAAGGTATCTTATTTCTCACACCACAAGGAGATAGTATAACTGAGGCTTACAAAATTAATTTCCCTTGTACATATAACTTCTCAAAGTATGAAGCACTAATCACAAGATTGAAGATGGCCATCTTATGGAGGATAAAAGAAGTGTAGGTCTATGGAGACTCTGAACTAGTAATCAAGAAAGTAAATGATGGGTATCAAACAAAGGATGATAAGTTGATGCCATATAAAATAATGGTGGGAAGTTTCAAACAATATTTTGTCACCATCACCTTTGAACAGATTCCCCAAATCAACAATAGAGTGGTCGATCCTATGGCAATGATATGTTCACTCCTCGACATCCCACAAAACATTTCCAAGAAGAAATTCCTTGTGGAGAAACTCTTAATATCAACATTCAATATCCTAAAATTAGAACTGGTGTGTGTTGTTATTGGTCCTAACTCACCATGGTACCATTATATGTTTGACTATATTTGACATGGTATCATATCTCTTTATTTAACAATGAACCAAAAGAAAACCTTTATTCATAGGACTTCCCGATTTAAAATACTAGGAGACACCTTATATCATTGAAATTTAAATGGTATGTTACTCCAATGTCTTGATGTAGAAGAAGCGCAAACCACCCTACAAGAGGTACACGAAGGTTTTTGTGGGTCCCAATCTAGTGGACCTAACCTAGCACAAAAGTTACTAATAATAGGATACTATTGGCCATCAATGGAGCAAGAAGCTATTTCCTACAAAAAAAATGTCAACAACATAGTGATCTCATTCATACACCAACACATGAGCTAAGACCTATCACAACATCATGGCCTTTTTTATAGTGAGGATTGGACTTGGTAGGAAATATCTCTCCTACCTCTTCCTATGGTAATAAATTCATTATTACCATAACTAAATACTTCACCAAGTGGATAGAAGCAACTCCATTAACCTAGACTATCGGTATAAAGACATCCAATTTACATCTTGAATTATTTGATATGTCAATATGGAATTCCCGAAACCATCATAATGGAAAATGGAACCTCATTTAAAAACCAAGATGTCAAAGAGATTTGTTCCAAGTTTTCTATCCAACAAAAATTCTCCACGCCCTACTATCCACAAGGAAATGGTCAAGCTAAAGTGTTTAACAAAACCATCCTAAAGATACTAAAAATACTATTAATGACACTAGCCATGATTGGCATCTACAACTAAACCTAGCCCTATGGGCTTACCAAACTAGTATTCGTACATCTACAAGTGACAAAAAAATTTCCTTGCTCTATAGATCAGAAGTTGTCTTACCTATCGAAGTTAAAATCCCCTCACCATGAATATCATTGAAAGGCATGGTCAACAATGAGGAATATTGGGTTTCTAGATTGAATGAGTTGGAACTCCTAGATGAAAGGAGTTTGAACATGTTAAACCATCTTCAATTTTATGAGAATTAGCTCAAACAAAGTTACAATAAAAAGATAAAAAATAAAAGCTTTCAGGTTGGTGACTTGGTACTAAAAGAGAATCAAAAAGTATAGTTGAATCAAGATGGAAAAGGTAAGTTTGAACCCAATTCATTAGGTATGTTCATCATCACAAGAAGTTATAGCTTTGGAGCTTATTAGTTGGCTACACCTAAAGGAGAACCTTTAACAGAACCTTTGAATAACAACCACCTCAATAATTTCTTCACATGAACACATCAGAGTACCCCAGGAAAAAGGGTAAAAATCCAAAAATGTCCAAAAAAAACTCAAAAAGTTAAGAAAGCAAAATAATCAAAAAATAAGAAAAATAGTAAAGAGAAATAAAATGTTCTTTAAGTGAAAACCACTTTGTGGCACTTCTAGAACATGTACCATAGTGAAAACCTAGAAAATAGGTACTCTGATTGAATAAGACTTGCATCGTTATCTTTTAACACTATCTAAAGCATCCACCCATTCATCCCATAATAAAATTTGTCCAACCATAGCTTGATAACTAATTTAGTATTGTACCTTGCTACACCATCAACATCTATCTCTTAAAAAAGGCAATCTTGGCTCCAAATGGGGGCAACTTCCTGAAATTGGTAGCAAATTGGATTCTTGTACATCCCATCATGGTTAAAAAACTATCAAAATAAAAAACATCTAGAAAACAAACAAAAATCAAAACAAATTCAAAAATATCCGAATCCCAAAAACATGTTATGCTTTTGAGTCAACACCAGTTGAACTATGTGGTCTCTACATGTATAACGTAGTCAAGGATTATCAACCCCCAAGGCCTTAGGTCACTCCCCTTAGTTATCTAACATGCTTTATTTCAAAAAATTCAAAATTCAAAAACATTCAAAAAATAAAATAGATCCAAAACATGTTCTTATCAAACCAAGTGAACTACAAGCCTCTGTGTGTACAACATAGGCAAGGCTTATCTTTGATGAGCCCTCGATTCCCTAGGTTAGTCCCTTGAAAATAAAAAAAACATCATATAAACTTAGAAAACCAAAAATTCCATACCTCCATCATCACTAACCACAATAAACTTTTCATCCATTGTAAACAATCATCACAATCACCCTTTAACAAACAAAAACAACAAACAAAACAAACATAAAAAATCAAAAATTCCAAAGTGAAGATCGAAATGATTCGACAACTATCAAGTGAAAACAATGCCAAAGTGTTAACTACCTGTCTATTAACAATTCACCAACAACATCCTGAGATATATCTTAATGGATAGAACATTCCTACAATAGCCATCATCAACACCGGGAACAACTTGAAACCTCAAAACAGATATGGCAAGTGATACTACAACATTGTTTATCTTTTTATAGTCTTATCTTTTTGATTTATTATAATACCACTTTCCTAGGATCTCTTGAGGATGTCCATAACGATTTAGATTAGAAGGAATGGTGGTATTAACAGTTGATTTTTGTTAGTTTTGTTTGTAAGATGTTTTTGTGATACTACCATGGTGAATACTTGCTTTTTTTGGTGTATGGAAGTTGTTTTGAGACAATTTATGTAGAAATTGCATGTGAGGTATTTTATACCTCTCTATGTAACTATTCTGAAGAGTTTTAACACAACTCAACCATATATCCTAATAGGGTTTCCGTATGTCTGGTATGAGCAAGAATATTTTTTGTATGTCGAGTCAAAATCCATGTAATGGATAAAAAGCCACCCTGGTTATTAATACCTTGGTGCATCATGTATGTTTGCTACATCAAAAAGGATTGTTAAAAGCCTCCATGCAAAGCAAAAGAAAAACTCATCAATAACTAACAACATCAAATTTCTATCCATCATCCAACATTTCTTCTAACTAACAACTCCATCTTGCATCAAAATATCATTAGTACCACATCCATCCTACATCCATAATTTCATCCGTACATATCATGATGATAACAAAGAAATAGAAACATCATGCATAGTGTATAATCATACATCACATGTATAAGATATTAAAATCCATCATATACATAATAAAAAATCATATATCATATCGATATATGGATCATCCATCCATCCTTATCATATGCATACATCAAAAAAGTACAAAAACATGTATAATCATACATCATCATCCAATAACACATAATGAAGCTAAATCAAAACATGTATATCTCATATATATCATCAATAAAAAATGAAAATGTCAGGTACATCATCAAAAAACATGTGTGATATCATATACAAAAAAATATATATATATGAGGCCTCCGTTGGGATGATGAATGTATATACAAAATCATATCTATAATAATGTCTCTAAAAAAATATACATCATGTAATGATCAAGTACATATAGTCCTACTGCCTAGCTAGAGGAGGTGATCTCTACTGATCATGGCTTTGATGCAAAGAGGGATATGGCATAACTATAGGCTAATTGGGCTACCTAACTAACTGATCAACTAAATTAGTTGCACCTGTACCTATACTAGGCTCACCAAACTTGGGACATCTACGTGCTCTAGGGATGAAAACCTCATAAAGAGTCTAATAATATGTAGCCTCCCTCATATACTAGTCCCACTCTTCTCTAAGAGCATCACACTTTGACTTGAGGGTATCCCTCTTAGTTGTAATGACCTATACCTATGCCTTGGCAACATGATGTTGCCCATTCTTAGTGTCTTTCTCTACCCTAAAGCCATCCTTCTCTTGTCTAGTCATATCCCACTCTATAGTCAAAGCTATAACTTCTGCCTCAACAACCTATCTCTTGAAAATATCTACATCCATGGCCACTATCAATTATACTATCCATGTGGTTTCCATTGCATCACCAGGCAGAGGAGGAGGAGGACCATGTGCCCGATCCTATTACATGGGATCATCATGCTGATCCTGATCCCCATCTTATCTCACTCTTTCCAACTGCTCCACATCGATCTTGACCCATTGAAAATCACCATGACGGTTGGTAATACCTACTCTACCAAAAATAAGCACAACACTAGTAGGATCCATGAACCTCAAGAGAATTTGCCGAGCCCACAACTAATCATAATCTGGGGTAGTCCTAGTATTTGTGAGTCCAACAACCATCCCCATCAAAAGGGAGAAAAATTCAGCTACTACTACATCATGATCCACTTGCAACCCACACACTCAGACCTCTCAGGTGGTCCTGCCAAATTGAGCCTTGTAATCATCAAAAAAATAGTTTTGTCTCTCACCAAATTGGTGAAGCACTTGATCAGGTAAATATCATTCAAGCAAAGAATGAACATGACTGATCAACCACCATGTATGTCTACAAAATGGGAGTTGCTCTTGGTTGTCATGCTAGGAATCACAGTCCAACCATGGTCTCTAAACAAAACCAAGCATATCATCTATCATGCGACGCTTATAAGGTAGCTACTTAGGCCAAGTGTAATGAAGGCAATCACTATATCTATAAGGATAAGGGTCTTTTGGATCCCAATCCAAAATTATATTAGGCCTAGTAACAAGGATATGCTCCCATGCCCATACGCGAAGTAATTTCATACCAGTAGAAATGGAATTGCCTCCTTGGTAGGAAACCTTGAGCATGTGATCCGAAGGATTTTTTGTCAATTTTGAAATTCTCCAATTTTCTCCAGTTTTGGCATCATCAGAAAGTGCTCAGGACTCTGACTTCAATGCAACTCGAATGGAGTCAATCGGAGTCTCAAAGCTCAAGGTATATATAGTCAAACCTCTGGTCAACTCTTAGAACCAGGGCAGAAAAAAGGGAAAAAATCAAAGTCATCAAAACTGGTCAAAGTCAGCACCATTGCGTAGTGCTCATCGTCACAATTTCGACATAGTTCATTTCACAGAAAACGGGGTCCGTATGGCGAAGTTATGGAAGGTCAAAGATTGGGTCAAAGTTGCATGATGATGTAAGTGCCCGGTCAGCTCAATGACCAATTAGCCATTGACACATGGCATCACCTCATCCTCCAATGGTAATATTATTGTTTTGTTTATAACAAAATAATAATAAAAATATAAAAATATAAAAGCCTACCACTCCTCCCATTTAAAATCCTTAATTTAAGGCCTACATGAGAAAAAGTAGGTGGGGTCTTAATTTAAAGCAAAACAAATTTACCCCTATTTAAATGGGATAAAAATCCTTTGATATTTAAAAATACATTTGGATGGGAGATCCCCTTTTTAAGGGGAACTTAATCATTATTCTAAAAAAAAAATCAAATTGCCAACCAATTCACCCCCTATAATTAAGGATTAAATCCTTAACAAAATCAAGCCCGTATATATTCTCCTAATAAATCCTAAAACGAATTATGGAATAAAATTACAAGAGGCCACCCGTGAATATTTTATGTAAAATTGGATGGGTTATTTTAACGGGAGGATATCCCTATGTAAATAAGGGGGGATTTTCAAATAATATTTTCTATGTAAAGGGGATATTGGGAGGTTTTGAAAATCAATTGGTTATGAAACAATTTGAGTAATTTTTTTGTATAAAAAGGGTAGAATGGGGGGTGTGAGATTAAGTAATTTTTGAAGAGTTTTTTGGCTGAGTGGTTTGAAGTGAATTTTTGGGAGAGTTGTGAGAAAATTTCCAAGTGATAGTGAATTTGATCCTTATGAATTTGAAGCTTAGTTAAGCTTGTTGCATTTGTTGAAGGATTTCTTTGTAATTAATTATCGTCCAAGGAGACATAAATCTTGTAATAGGTGGAAGACCTTTTGTAATAATCATCATCTACAGATTAACCAGATCGGTCTCACTCCATTGGAGCAGACCCAGAGACGTAGTCACGATTGTGGCGAACTCCGTTATCAGATTGTTTTCATTTCCTCTCTCCTCTCCCACATTTTGTTTTCTTCACTTTACTATTTCAGCTTAATTAACCATTTTAATGTGTTAATTTCATTTATGTAATTTGGATTTTAAAGATTGTAAAAATTAAGCATTCAATTATGCAATTAGTCTAGATCCTAATCATATCAAGTTGGTATCAGAGCATTTGGTGACTATTATTGCAGTTGGTTTTGAATGCTAACAAGATCTAGGATTCAGAAGGGTGAAGGAAAGCTTGAGGAATATAATCCTGAGATCAGGAAACAAAGAACTTTTCTAAAAATGTCTGTGTCTAGAATGGAGGTACCTAAAGAACTCAGTGAGCAAGAGTTTTGAAGAGCTTTCTGGGAAATGAGAGCTGCATTGGAGATGCTACTTAAAGAAAGGGAAGAACACATGAAACGTGAAGAAGATGATGGGGACAGTAAAAGAAAGAAGAAGCAACTAGGAGGTGGTAATGAACCCCCAAAATCTCCTCCGTCTACTCCTTCTCCTCCTCCTTCTTCTACACATTCTCTTTCTGGTAATCCTTTTAAGGGTGTAAATAAGCCTCAAATTAAATCAGATGTTAAATTTGAACTACCTAAGTATTGTGGTGAATTAGATGCTGAAAAACTAGATGATTGGATTCAACAAGTAGAAGTCTATTGTAGAGTTCAAAACCTCTTTGATGATGCTTCCAGGATCCAGTTAGCCACTCTTCGGTTGGGAGGTACAACTCTTACATGGTGGGAGAGTAGGACTAGAACAGAAATATCACAGCATGCTAGAGTCAATTTATCTTGGTTAGAATTTGTTAATGCTCTTAAAAAGCAGTTTTATCCTCTAGGTCATATGCAACAGTTAATGATGAACTGGAAAAATTTTAGGCAAGGTAAAGGACAGTCTGTTCAAGATTACACCCGTGAGTTTCAAAAGAAGGCTATTGCATTAAATG
The DNA here is from genome assembly GCA_007258455.2 of Sequoia sempervirens. NCBI lineage: Eukaryota > Viridiplantae > Streptophyta > Pinopsida > Cupressales > Cupressaceae > Sequoia > Sequoia sempervirens. The sequence continues at coordinate 175,186,536 of VDFB02058242.1, read as the reverse complement.
CACCTTTGTACACTCAGGATACTTTGTTAAAGTACATAGGAGGTCTTCACTCATATCTTAGACATTCCATTTTGGTTTTGAATCCTAGTAATTTGGATGAAGTTTGTGTCCAAGCTATACATTTAGAGTCAAGAGAAAAGGGTTCTTTTATTTATAAGTTTGATAATGATAACTTTGTAAATAAATCTTCTAAGAATGCAGAGACAGGGAAAGGAAAGAAGATAACTACAGTTAAGAAAGATGACAAGCTTTCTTTCTCTCATTGTGACAAGAAGGGTCATGACGAAGATCACTGTTGGAAGTTGCATCCCGAATTGAAGCCTAAGTGGGCTCAGAGATAGAATCAGAAACAAAAAGGTAAGGAGAAACCCACAAATGTTGTTATGGATCTTAGTTTTGATTCTGATGATGAAACTAAGATAATGGCTACAGGTTTGAAAGGTAAAGCTCATATTTCTAGTGTTTCATTTGATAGTTGTGCTTCTACTTCTAAAGTTAATGATGTCTCTAAAGATAAGAAAATAAATGATCTTTTCAATTTAAGGGTTGTTGCTAAGAACATTAAAATTGATGCACTCATAGATAGTGGTTCTCAAGTTAACTTAATTTCTGAAGATGTAAGAAACTTGAGATTGAAAACTACATTGCATAAGAAACCTCATCCACTAGGCTGTATTTGCGAGAATGATAAATTGCAAGTAACAAGACAATGCACTTTGAGATTGAAAATCACTAGTAAGTTTGTGGATGAAGTACAATTTGATGTGGTTCCACTAGATATCTGTGGGATAGTTTTGGGTAGCCCTTATCTATAGGATCAGAAAGCTATTTTCTATAGGGAAAAGAATCATTATCATTTGCTTAAAGATGGCATTCAATATATTGTACATTCTCATAGGATTAAGACTAATCATTCTTTTAGAAACACAAGGAAATTAAAGAGGGTGACTAATGCAAGTAAATATTTAACTCTTATGTTTGTCAGTACAGGTGATTCTAGACATGAACTTGGAGTAGCTAACCAGGGTCAAATTTTGCAGGATGCACCCATAGTACAACATGAGGGAATGGTGATTGAAAGCATTGATGGTCCCATGGGTAAAATGTTTCTGTTGTGGGAGATCAATATGTTGTTGATTTATTCTCTTTGATATCTGCATTATTGTTCAACTTGGTGCTAGTCAATGTTTGTTGGTTAGTGGCTACGATAATTGATGTAGATGCTTATGGAAGTGATAAAATGATGTTTATATTCAACAATGTTGTTGCAGTCTTCATTGTGCTTGTGAGCCAGGTATACAGATGTAAAGAGGATATAGGGCAAGTGGGAAGGCCAAGTCCTCACTTAATGTCAATATAGATGATACTTTTGGAGGTCCAAAATCTCTCCAATGGGGAGGACTAATTTGAAAGATTTTTTGTCAATTTTGCAATTCTCCAATTTTCTTCAATTTCAGCATCATCAAAATGTGCTCGGGACTCTAACTTCAATGCAACTCGAATAGAGTCAATTGGAGTCTCGGAGCTCAAGATATATATGTTCAAACCTCTAGTCAACTCTTAGAACCAGGGCAAAAAAAGGGAAAAAATAAAAGTCATCAAAAGTAGTCAAAGTCAGCACCATTGCATAGTGCTCATCGTCACAATTCCGATAGAGTTAATTTCATAGAAAACATAGTCTTTATGGTAAAGTTATGGAAGGTCAAAGATTGGGTCAAAGTTGCATGATGATGTAAGCATCTGGTCAACTCAATGACCAATTAGCCCTTGACACATGGCATCACCTCATCCCTCCAATTGCAATATTATTGCTTTTTTTATAAAAAAATTAATAACAAAAAGTAATAATAAATATATAAAAATATAAAAGCCTACCACTCCTCCCATTTAAAAGCCTTAATTTAAGGCCTACGTGAGAAAAAGTAGGTGGGGTCTTAATTTAAAGAAAAACAAATTTACTCCTATTTAAATGGGATAAAACCCCTTTACTATTTAAAAATACATGTGGATGGGAGATTCCCTTTTTAAGGGGAACTTAATCATTATTTAAAAAAATAAAATAAAAAATTGCTAACCAATTCACCCCCTATAATTAAGGATTAAATCCTTAACAAAATCAATCTCATTTATATTCAAAGGTGAATTATTAAGATCTCCTAATAAATCCTGAAACGGATTATGGAATAAAATTACAAGAGGCTATCCGTGAAGATTTTATGTAAAATTGGATGGGTTATTTTAACAAGAGGATATCCCTATGTAAATAAAGGGGGATTTTCAAATAATATTTTCTATGTAAAGGGGATATTGGGAGGTTTTGAAAATCAATTGGTTATGAACCAATTTGAGCAATTTTTTTGTATAAAAAGGGTAGAATGGGGGGTGTGAGATTAAGTAATTTTTGAAGAGTTTTTTGGCTAAGTGGTTTGAAGTGAATTTTTGGGAGAGTTGTGAGAAGATTTTCAAGTGATAGTGAATTTGATCCTTATGCATTTTAAGCTTAGTTAAGCTTGTTACATTTGTTGAAGGATTTCTTTGTAATTCATTATCGTCCAAGGAGACATAAATCTTGTAACAGGTGGAAGACCTTTTGTAATCATCTTCTGGAGATTAATTGGATCAGTCTCACTCCATTGGAGCGGACCTGGAGATAGTGGCAAACTCTGTTATCAGATTGTTTGCATTTCCTCTCTCCTTCTCTCTCACATTCTGTTTTCTTCACTTTACTATTTTTGTTTAATTAACCATGTTCACTAGTATAAAAAAAACAATATATGACTAAATAAACTACTAAAAATTGCATATATGTGACTAATTTTGGTCACGTGACGATTAGTAGTTTATTGCCGGTCATTTATAACGCGACCAGCTTTATGACTAAACTACTCTAAAAAATTTCTTTATTAAGCCTCATTTGAAAATCAAAATCTCATTGGTTACATTCAATGTCTTAGTGACACTGTACAACTTACTGACACTATATAAACAAAATACTCTTATTTTCATATACTTATACTGTTTTCCCCTTCCTTAATTGCAGTCCTTTTGGAAGGGCAACAACCTCCTATAGGGGCTTGACCCATTTAATCCCCTTGCAAATCCACATCTTTCCTACCGCTATTGGTTCCAGCTCTTCTAAACTCTTCCTTGTTGGTATTCACCTTTTACTTCTCCAATTTGGAGCTGCAACCTAAAATAAGGTTTCAAAATTAGTACGTCAAAAATATATTTGGAATTATATTTTTATTAGATATTGTAGTTGCAAGTACCACTAATTATAATAAGATAAATAGTTTTACCTTTTTGCATCAACTAATGCAATTCTGATAACTTTTAGAGTATCGACAATGCTAGCCTTTATCATATCAACATACTCAACTGCAAGTTGCAACACAACATTAAACTTATTAATTAGACTCAACATATACGAAGAAAAAGAAACTTCAAACATTATTAATTTAGTTTCCTCATAGCTTTCCTCTAGCATATCTAGAACCTCTTTAGATGTTCCATCCACCTGCCATCACTCCCATATAGGTAGAATTGTGTATGTCTATCAAACTATCATCTTTCCCATAGAGTTAGAACTAAATTCATTTAGAAATATTTTCTTGCTGAGCAATCCAATTCCCCTAGCAAGCCTAACATATAGACAACCTCCCTTACATTCAAAAAATTACTCAAAGATGTCATTTTTAGTCTCAGAAATCAAAATAACCTTATTGTTCATTTGTCAAAGCTACATAATTAATAGAAAAAAAATCAATGGAAAAAGCATGAGGAAAAATAATCTACCTCTATATTATTAGGGGTGATCAAATACTACTTAAATCTACAATCAGAAACCCTCCTATGAGATACAACCAATCCTATCAGATTAAAAAACAACTAAAACCTTCTTGAGAATCACAACAACAATACCTAAAATCAATCAATGGCCGAATGTAATTTTGTCCAAACATTTAGTAATCAAAAGGCTCCTATATTGCTTTGTGATAATTAGAAAATGTGACAGGATCCTGAAATAAAGGAAGAAATAGAAGAAATTATGCATTTGTTCAAATGAGTAAATATAGTGTAATGTGTTAATTTTTTTTTCTTTACATCATTTAGGAACTAAAGCATAAAAAAATGCATAGAGAGGGTTTGAAGCAGCAAACCTCAAACTATAACAAAATCTGGTTAAAAGTTGTTGCCATGTTTGAAAGGACTATTTATTTTGCATTGGGATTCCCACTCTCAAAAACCTGACATTGGCAATCCAGATACATGACCATTAGAAAGATAGAAAATTATCACATTAAAGAGAGGAAACAACAAACACTCTATTAAAATTCCATTCCTGCCTCAAAATCTACTGCTTTGTAAGAAAGAAAAGCATTTCAGGCAATTCCAAAGCAATACTTTCATATTTTTTATTAAACATCAATATAAGAATGAAACTATTTCAACATTTAGAAAACCACGTTTGATAGGTATACAAAGTATTGGAAATGCAAACTTACAAACTATTTGCAAAAATGCTTTTACATTTTAAGATAGAGAAATTTCATTTTATGGACTTGCTTTAGTGGAAAAGAAAAAGCAGAGTTGATGACAATCAACAGCTAGGATTGTGGCTTCAGGAAGGTTTAGAAGGTTGGTCGCTATCCTTATTCAAGGGTAAAATCTATTACTAGGTCGCTGACAACACTGTCTCAACTCTAGCATCCAAACTAGGTTGGGATTCTTGTTGTCTATGTAATAAATGAACAAAAAATGAATTTAAATGTAGGTTAGTGTTGTTGTAGTAGATTTTGGAAACATATATTGTGTTTACTTGGTCATTGTATCATTTTCTGAGTTCAAACACTTCATATATGCTCATTACAGTGTTGGAGCCTTGTTTTTATATGCAAAATTATGTGTTAGATGTTGGGACTATAAAAATTTGATGTTTTTACACATATTTTCTCTCATAAATTTCTAGATTTGGTCCTACCATATGCATATTTCACCCATTCTTGCCATATTATCCCATTGAATCCATTGGGTCATGCATATTTTTCATTCTAGTTCATATCGACATAGGTCTCCCATTGTCTCCCTAACCCACTGTATTTTTCTACTAATATTTTTTGTTTCAGGTGTATTGGCGTGACTGCAATTGGGTCTCCCCAATCCGTTTTTTGTTGACAAACGTTTGTTTCTTATTGGGAAGATATTTCTATTGTTTCAACGACCATGGGGGGGGCTCTTCAACATATGTTTTGATTTGTGGCAGGAGGTCATGGCGAAGGGGTTGGGTCTTGCCGATAGGGTTTTGGTGGATTCCTTTGGGTGAAGGTTTTCTTTTCGGTGTAGGGTCTCAGCGATATCAATTTGTCTCACCAAACAACATATGGGGAACTCAAATTGGCATGTGGAATTTTATCAGCGTAGGATTGGCTATCGATATTATGTCTTGGTGAGTGTCTCAGTCTTGCCGACAGAGTGAGTATATGGCTTTCGATGTAAATGTTACCCTCTCTTGGTGATCTCAGGTGACTTTTAGTGAAGTGAGGAACTCTCTGTAGGAGGTCTCCCTGATAGTCTGGTGTTATAGCGGCTCTCTTGGTGGGCATTCATCGGCAAGACATTTGGTTGGTCACAACGAAATGAAGTATTACAGATGGCTCTTGGTGAAACTTGGAACGATCTATGTGACTTCTCCCTGACACTGCATTGTCTTAGCGAAAGCGGATGGGAGATGGTTTTTGGAGTAAGTGTTTCCTTGTCATGGTGACTGTGAAACAAAAGTGAATGCCTTTCGGCTTGACATATTGGTCTCGGTATATGGTCACCCCAATACTTATGTGCTATGGCAAAGTGGATAAAATGAAATATGCAGTTCGATGAGAGACCTCTTGTGTCTCAGCGACTTGGAAGTAACAAGGATCTTTCGGCCTGATGAGGTGAGTTCAATATGTTGTCTCCCCGATAACATAGTGTCACAATGACACATCAGAGGAACAGGGGAGCACATCGGTATGATTTTTCCTATGTCTTAGCAAGTGTAAATATGACAGAATGCTTCTCAGGGACATATGAAATCTTTGTGACGTCTCACCGACCCAGATTGCTACAGTGAATGCAAATTATAGAGTGGGGATGAAGCGTTTGAATTGCCTTCGGCAGGATGATATGTTGTCTGGCTGATTGTTCTACTGCTAAAAACAAAATTTCAAAATCATGTGGCTGACACATGTGAAATTTTCTAAAATACCATTGCTGGCCGACATGAATCTGAGCCTGATTTCTACAGTGGCCGACATGGACTTCGAAGCGATTTGTTTCTTGAATGCTGGTGTATAAATATGCACCCAGATTGTATTTGAAGAGGATGAGATTAGGATCAGATTTTAGATCATAGATTGTAGGTTAGAAATGGCTACAGTAAAATAATTTTTCTCTTATCAGAGACTATGTGCATTTTTTCAAATGGTGGTTTCAATGAAATTTAGCTGGTGTGATAGGTTATTTTTGGTATCAATTGTCTGTTAAGCTTATTGGAAAGTATTGCTAAATCTATCTTCAATTTGATTTTTTCTGGTTTTTTAAATTGGAATAACACGTTTATTTTCAGTTTATCTGTGCACATTTGTTGCATTTGTGTGATCAATTAACTGGTTCTCTCAAGTAAGGATTAAATCCTTTTCATTGATCACAGTAATCAGGAAGATTCATCTAGATTATTAAAGAAGAGCTCAGTAGTCATAATATTGCATTGTTTATACAAGTTATGAACAGATCATATGCTTGCAATTTGATTTTCTGCTAGAATAAGTTGCCCACTTCTATTTCGTTTGACTCCACATACCCAATAAAGCACTGGTCTCTGCAATTTCATTATTTGAATTCATTCAATCTCTTTTAATTAAGCATTCTAGGATTTAGATTAGAAGGTAGTTATCAAGTTTGGTTTCATTTGTTCACTGTTATCTGCCATTGTGGACAAAGCACATCATAAGGATAATCATAAGATAAGCCTGCATTGTTCAAGAGAGGTTCACCCGCCTAGGTCTAGCAACACCTGAAGAGAGGAAGGTTTGACTATTTCAAGCCTTGTTCTGTTACCCTAAAATGTTGTGAAAGCTTGGCAACCTTTCGTGGTTTAAACTTGCATTTTTGAGAGCTAACAAATTAGCGACTCTGCTGGGGAGAGGATCAGAAAGAATTATTTTCCTACTTTTGGAAAATTAGGTGGTGACTCTAAAATTTTTGAAGAATGGAATATGTGTATGGAATGAATGAATACAAAAATATAGGAAAGTATTGGTCCCCTCATGCACATGGTAGTACAGTTGGAAATTTTTACAGTGGTGGAAGTGCGTATCATGCACAATAGAGTAGTTATTCATCCCAGCCATCAAAGCAAGTGAGTGCTTATCCAGTCTCTCCTAGACAAAGATTGGAAAGTTATCAAGAGTGCTAATGTGATCAGTGTCAAATACAATGTCAATGTGATTAGTGTCAAGTGCAGCATAACTCTTGCCCACTTGGAGATGTCAGTTAGAATCTACAACATGGTATGTATCAAAACCAACAATCTGATGAATATTTCAAAAATATTTTGGATGACTTTCTTGGTATAAGGAGATATAGAGGAGAATCTGGGCACTCTTTGCTCCACAAAATGATGAATATTTGTGGGAAAATACCTATTAGATTCCCACCTAGTAGGTCTGACATCATTCTGTAGTTCATGAAGGTGTATGAGCCAAACCCAGTATATTGGCCTGAATCATACATACCAATTTTTGTAGATCAACTAGTTGAATGGGCTGATATTGTAGAAAGGAAAAGATATGAAGATAATAATTGTGACATCATTGATGAAGATAGAGATACTAATCAGAATATGCAGCAAAATTTGTGCCATAATCAACAATTTGAAGTAGAAGAAGATGAGTATACTCGAAGCCAGGACTCCATCACAGAATCAAAGTGCAAATTTTCTCCCTTGGAAGCATTTTCTAACATAAGGATGTATGATGGGGAGGATTTGGGGTCTTTGTACAATAGAATGATAGATATCTGTTTGTAGATACCTTCTCGTTATAGGCCAACAAGGGCCATGTTTGTTGAGAAATTTGTAAGAGCATGGGAGCCTGAATCAGCCTATTGGCTTGAATCATCAATACAGGATGCCTTTGATGTAGTGAATAAAATCATCGATGCCACGGGGGAGAAAAGGTATGAGAACACTATCAATATGGATTCCAATGATTGTATTTCTGATGAATATAGAGAAATTGATCAATCAATGCATCCAATAGAAGATGGGATATGTGCAAGTATGATTCTTGTGATAGCTTGCATAATGAAGATGAAGGTACAAGATATCTCTCTGGCATAATAGATTGTGACAGGGAAAGCAGTGTGTATTGTGAGGGATCCAATGAATATTCAGATTTTGAAGATTCACCTATGGATTTTGATATGCATCAAGAGGATTCTACTACCTCTTATGAAGATCAGGATGAAGAGGCAATGTGAAATGTTGATAGTAAATGTACAATACCTCCAACTGTTGTTGAAAGCTATGAAGATACATTCGATGAAGAAGAGGTTTGTAAATTTGAGAATGGTTTCCAAAAATTTTCTGGGCCATTGCATGATGAAGTTTTGAAAGAGGGTTAGATGATGTTTTTCCAAGGTATGCCTAGGAATAAACTTCAAGTATTTTTAGATCCATTTGATGATAAGGAAAAGATATTTTTAGACAAACAAAGTGATGCATCAAATTATGGAACAAATGTCTATGCTGGTAATGTTCCTGTTTTCTCATTCTTTGATGACCTTGGACCTCTTTTTGATGATGACAAAAGTGATGAGTGTGACTGTAATAATGTGGAAACTTGTTTGCTTAGCGGTGAGCAAATTTCAGATTTGTTGACTCTTGAGTATTAGAGATATACAAATGAAGGTTGTCTTGAAGCCCTTTGTCCAGTTTGCATTCGTTTTGATAGTGAAAGTTTTTTGTGCAATAATTCATGTGATTCTCAGTGCATTTCTCAAGTTGATGGTGAAACCTTTGAAGTTGGCCACATGTTTGTGTCCACTCAGGATAAGGTATGTGATTTTGAAGTTCCTAACTCATATGGAAACAATGTTTATTTATGTGCCAAGAATGATAGAATTCTAGATCTGATTGCTTCACATATGCATAGCATTGAGGATGTTAGTCATGATCTAGTTTTGTATCCAAATGCTAGTGTCAAAGAGGTGCAACATGTTTCAGATATGTTTGTTTCAGACATCATTGATATGACAATTTTTTTTGATTCTCAAGAGAAATGCTTTGATGGTGAATTTTCAATACAGCTAAAAGAATGTTTCAAAATTCATAATAGTGAGAGAAATAATGTAAAAGGTTGTATTTCATATGCATGCATTTTGTGTATTGAAAATAACAGGGGTTTGTCCCAATATGTTGAAAAATTTGAACTATAGGATGGTATTGGGATTTTGGGCCAAACTGAGCATGATGATACTCTGAGAACTTGCAACAAAAGTGATAGGAAAGATTGCATGAGTATCTTCAAAAATAATCTGATAAACTCAAGAAAAAATCAAGTATTTGATAGGGGAAGGTCATTTGAGATTTAGATTGTAACAGCTCAGAACAGGTCAAGTTGAAACACAGAGGATTAAGGGTTGCCAGTGCATGGACAACTCTTGTTTATCCTCTTTAAAATTATTTTCCATGCACAGTAGTTTAGGTTTTGATCCATCTCCATTTCACTTTCATTTTACATCCATTTCACTTCCATCTTGCATTCTCTGCATTCATTTCCATTGCCATTCATTCCATTTCTGCTCACTGCTCATCATTTTGCATCTGGTCTACTCACCTAAGATTCTGGATCCTTGCAATGATTTGAATATCATTCATCCTCAGAAGGAACCAATGTTAAGACTGTAAAAATTTGATGTTTTTACATATATTTTCACTCGTAAATTTCCAGATTTGGTCCTACCGTATGCATATTTCACCCATTCTTGCCATATTGTCCCATTGAATCCATTGGGTCATGCATATTTTTCATTTTGGTTCATATTAGCATAGGTCTCCCATTGTCTCCCTGACCCACTACATTTTTCTGCTAATTTTTTTTGTTTTAGGTGTATCAGCATGACTGCAGGTGGGTCTCCCCGATCCGTTTTCTATTGAAAAACATTTGTTGCCTATTGGCAAGACATTTCTGTTGTTTTGGCGACCGTGGGGGGGTTCTTCAACATATGTTTCAATTTGCGGTAGGAGGTCATGGCAAAGGGGTCAGGTCTTGCCTACAAGGTTTTGGTGGATTCCTTTCGGTGAAGGTTTTTCTTTTTGGTGTAGGCTCTCAGCGATATCATTTTGTCTCACCGAACAACATATGGGGAACTTGTATCGGCATGTGGAAGTTTATCAACGTAGGATTGGCTATCAATATTATGTCTTGGTGAGTGTCTTGGTCTTGTCGACAGAGTGAGTATATGGCTTTCAGTGTAAATGTTAACCTCTCTTGGCAATCTCGAGTGACTTTTGGTGAAGCGAGGAACTCTTTGCAGGAGGTCTCCCTGATAGTCTGGTGTTATAGCGACTCTCTTGGTGGGAATTCATCGGTAGGAAATTTGGTTGGTCACAACGAAGCAAAGTATTATAGATGGCTCTCAGTGAAACTTGGAACAATCTATGTGACTTCTCCCCGACACTGCATTGTCTTAGCGAAAGTGGATGGGAGATGGTTTTCAGAGTAAGTGTTGCCTTGTCATGGTGACTATGAAACAAAAGTGAATGCATTTTCGCCTAACATATTGGTCTCAGTATATGGTCACCTCGATACTTATGCGCTATGGAGAAGCGGATAAAATGAGATATGCAGTTTGATGAGAGACCTCTTGTGTCTCAGCGACTTGGAAGTAAAAAGGATCTTTCAGCCTGACAGGGTGAGTTCAATATGTTGTCTCCTTGATAACACAGTGTCATAGCGACACATCAGAGGACCAGGGGAGCACATCGGTATGATTTTTCCTGTGTCTCAGTGAGTGTAAATACAACAGAATGCTTCTTAGGGACATATGAAATCTCTGTGACATCTCACCAACTTAGATTGCTACAGCAAATGCGAATTAAAGAGCCCGGGGATGAAGCATTTGAATTGCCTTCGGGAGGACGATATGTTGTCTGGCTGACTGTTCTACTAGTAAAAATAGAATTTCAAAATCATGTGGCCAACACGTGAAATTTTGTAAAATGCCGTTGCTGGTCGACATGAATCTGAGCTTGATTTCTACTGTGGCTGACATGGATTTCGAAGCGATTTGTTTCCTAAATGCTGGTGTATAAATATGCACCTAGATTGTATTTGAAGAGGATGAGATTAGGATCAGATTTTAGATCACAGATAGTAGGTTAGAAATGGCTACAATAAAATATTTTTTCTCTTATCAGAGACTATGTGCATGTTTTTAAATGGTGGTTTCAATAAAATTCAGCTGGTGTGATAGGTTATTTTTGGTATCAATTGTCTGTTAAGCTTATTGGAAAGTATTACTGAAGTTGTCTCCAATTTGATTTTTTCTGGTTGTTTAAATTGGAATAACAAGTTTATTTTCAGTTTATTTGTGCACATTTGTTGCATTTGTGTGATTAATTAACTAGTTCTCTCAAGTAGGGATTAAATCCTTTTCATTGATCACAGTAATCAGGAAGATTCATCTAGATTATTAAAGAAGAGCTCAGTAGTCATAATCTTGCATTGTTTATACAACTTATGAATAGATCATATGCCTGCAATTTGATTTTTTTCCATAATAAGTTGCCCACTTCTGTTTCATTTGACTCTGCATACCCAATAAAGCATTGGTATCTGCAATTTCATTATTTGAATTCATTCAATCTCTTTTAATTAAGCATTCTAGGATTTAGATCAGAAGGTAGTTATCGAGTTTGGTTTCATTTATTCACTATTATCTACCATTGTGGACAAAGCACATCAGAAGGATAATCATAAGATAAGCCTACATTATTCAAGAGAGGTTCACCCACCTAGGTCTAGCAGCACCTTAAGAGTAGAAGGTTTGATTTTTTCAAGCCTTGTTCTGTTACCCTAAAACGTTGTGAAAGCTTGGCAACCTTTCGTGGTTTAAACCTGCATTTTTGAGAGCTAACATTAGGTTGGGATTCTTGTTGTCTTTGTAATAAATAAACAGAAAATGAATTTAAATGTAGGTTAGTGTTGTTGTAGCAGATTATGGAAACATATATTGTGATTACTTGGTCATTGTATCATTTTCTGAGTTCAAACACTTCATATCTGCTCATTACAGTGTTGGAGCCTTGCTTTTATATGCAAAATTATGTGTTTTTCTGATAAATCTGTGTTTCAGATTATTGTACAAATAAGTACAGTCATGTTATTAAGGGGTAGTCATGGGAATGGATAAATCCATGAGTCTATTTCATTTTCCAGTTTGTTTCATTCATTTTTATCAAGTATGAAGGAATATATTGTAATTTTATTGCAAACATGTCAAAACCACTATTAGGGTAAACAATGGCTTTAGAATTTGTGTTTCTTCTACTTAATCCAGTGAAAGCTCTCAATTTTTGGTGTGTAAACTCCTTGTTGCATATAGATTCATATTTCAAAGGTTATAGACAATAAGGTGAAGGCATATGTGCAAAGAGTTGAAGCTTTGAATGTAAATTTATGTCTCAGTCTGCTAAAACAAAGTTTTAAGAAGCCTAAGACCTAGGGTTTGCAAAAATACACGTGGAAAAGGAATTTTAATGGATTTTAAAGCTTTAACAGGTCAAAAAAAGGCTGTTTGAAGCATTGAGTAAGTGAGCTTGAACCTGAACATAGAAGATTCAATAAACCCTATCTAGTTCAAGCCTTATTAGGCCTAAATTGCTACGTGGATAGTCATATTGGAGTCTATTTTTCCAAATGAACATATATTGATTTATTGTTATGTTTTAGAACCCTATACGGGGCATCCAAAATAATGATCACAGTTAGAAAAAGAGGTCTGCCACTCAAGTTTTTTTTGACAGTTCCCATAAGCATGGCTACAAGGAATGCTAATAGTCATTGAAGGTTTTTTTATCTAATCATTGAAGTTAAGTTCTTGGATTTTTGAATTAGTTTATTTATGTTGATTCAATCCTACTAAACCTACTCCAATTATGGAAATAGTTATCCTTAATATGCATGGTGGGAGAATTTTTGCACTTAGTGCCTAATCTTTAGAAAAGTGTCATTGAAGTTTTGAGCCAGCCATGTAGAACTTCAAGTTGTGAGTGCAATTGGACTATGTTTGAAAACATACACTCCAAAAGTGTAGTAGGTTGTTAATGAAAAGGTTCAATGACCTTATATACATGCATTACAACATATGCCTCCACCACAAGATATTTTTAGCAACAATCAAAGATTTATCCCCCATTAAGTTGGAGTATGATTCTCTATTTGATTAGATCTCTGAGGATAGAGTGGCTACACTTGCTTTTTTGACATACTCAAAGGGGTGCATGGTCCAACAACCTGAAGCTAATGTTGGTTGAGTGGGTTCTCTCAACCTTAGTTTGATTTTTTATGTATTTTTTTGCTAGTACCATCAGGATGGATTTTGAAATCCATTGTTTGTGATGTGTACCAAAAAAACAAATTTAAGGATATCAAAACAAATTTTCTTTTGTATTAGAATCCAAGTATACTGTTCACGTCATTTTTTATTTATTTTGTTGTCTACACATGTATGGTAGATCCAACTGATTATTTTATGTGTATCTGAATTTATTTTGATATGAGATACAATATAGTTAGTTTTTTATTAAATTCACTATTTTTAAATTTTTTTTGGTTTTCCAAGTCTGCACTAAATTTTTGCACCAAATTTGAGTCCAAGGAAAAAAATGGCTTTTCAATTCTATGAGTCCACATCTCAACACAATGGACATAACCCTTGGAAATGATTTACAAAGCTTCAACTAAAGAATCATATTGCAAACACATAAAACAAAGTTTTTTGTTGTAACATAGCAAGAATAAATGAATATTTTATAAAACTTGAGTGTACCTAATGATACAACCTAAGCAGGTTGTATGAATGAAGGCATGTGTAATCAATAGAGAAGAAAAAAGTTTGAGTCTTTAAGGGGGAAAATTTTATGCCTTTTTGAACAACATATAAGATAAATGAGAAAAATAAGACCCTTGTGGGCTTCCACAAGGAAGATCTCATACACCAAAATAGTATCCCACTTGGTAATCTTCAAAACTACCCTAAACTTTATAATCATCGAATGTAAGCATATATCCTATTAGAGCATAAGAAACATAAAAATAAATCTTATTTCAATCATCCAAAATCCAAGATTTGAGTTTTTTAAGATGAACATGGAAGGTACAGTTAAAAAAGGCACAAGAAATTTTTAAAAAAGAATTGTATGATTGTCAACAGTAGATCCTATAAAATGTATTTATTATGACAAAGATAACAAACAAATAGGGAGAGGAGAAAAAATAATTTGATACACTAAATTAGTTTCCCACTTGGTAATGACCTTCAAAACTACCCTAAACTTTACAATCATCTAATGTAAGCATATATCCAATTATAGCATAAGAAACATAAAAATACATCTTATTTTCGATCCTCCAAAAGCCTAGATTTGAGTTTTTTAAGATGAACATGAAGGTATAATTGAAAAAGTCACAAGAATTTTTTTAAAAAGAATTTAATGATCATCAACAATAAATATTTTAATATGTTTTTTTATGACAAAGTAACATACAAATAGGGAGAGGGGAGAAAAATCAATCTGATGCAAAAATAAATTGTACTAAACATAAAAGCATACTTTAGAAAAGTGAAAATTACTCAAATAGTAAAAATAAACTTAGAAAAAAAATACCTGAGCAAGTGAAAGGTCCAACCGAACATGATGAATTAGCTCTACAAGAAGTCTATATGCCAATGGCCTTAGAGTTTCAAAGCAAGCTCATCCAGTCCCTACTAAAACCCTTAAACAAAACATTGCAAGTACATTACTATAACTAAAATATCAAAAAAAGAAGTTAACTAAGATAAAAAATCTTCACAAGCCACAATATTTATAACCAACTCAATCCATCACAATGAAAATTGAGAGAGTCAAACTAACAATGCATATGCTAGGAGATAGCAACTGATTTGACTCTAAAGATGAATATGAATTTGACAAAGAAGAAATCTTACATTAGGTGAATGTTCAAAAGAAAGCAGGTACACAACCCAAAGTCTATTACATTAAAAAATGGGCAAAGATGAAATGATGAAACCTGCATACTTTTTGGAAGGTACAAGATCAACAAACATGAACAAAGCAAAAGTAGAATAAGGAGTTGGTCATTATATCTAAATGAAATTGAAATAGAGTACTATTCCACAGTATATCAAAGTGACACAATATAAGGGAATGATTATCTTGATGGATTTTAAGGACTAAACGATGCAGCTTGGATCTGAATTTCCAGAAGAAAACCATATGCAAAATGAAATACCACCCACACAAGAGTTAAACTTAGGTGCTAAGGGTGAAGCAAAGATAATTATAATTGGAGCAAAATTCAATCAGGAATTGGTAAGAGCATCTACTTAGTTTTTAACCAGGCACAAAAAGGTTTTCAAATGGGCACACACAGATTTAAAGGGACTATTGCAAGATTTGTGTGAGCATGGTATTGATCTCATACCTAGAGCTTTGTTGTATTGAGAATACTATACCCAATGAACCCTAGGTATGCAGTAAGTTTGTATAAACAAATTAATAGAATGTTGGAAGCAAGCATGATATGCAATGTATCTAAAATTGATTAGTCGTCACTAGTGGTGTTAGCACCCTAGAAATTAAAAAAATTAAATTGAAAATATGTGGAGATTTTTGAAGTTCAAATGTTGTACAAAGTTAAAACTAGAGACCAATTTGCTACACCATTTATAGGTACATTTTTTCAATAAGTAGCTGGAAAATGTGTATAATAGAATGTCCTTTCAGTTGTACAATGTACCAGGAGCATTTCAAATGATAATCTTGTTCATATTTAGTTAAATATGTATGAAATATTTATGGCTTTTATGGACAATTGATGAATCCATGGAATGAGGGGCAATCATTTAAGGGAATAATATCATAGCATGCATTTATGTTAGTCATTGCAAGTGTCTTTGAATCCAAATAAAATTCAATTGCTCATAAGCCTTGTACCATATGGAAAATTATTGCATCATGTGCTTAGTGAAGCTCATATTGATGAATTGCAAAGCACCAAATATGTACAAAAAGTACATATTGTTCCAAAAAATATTGGGCCTTATGGAATATTTATGAAGAATTTCATAGAATTATCACATCCATTAGATTATTTGTTAAAAAAATTGTACATTTGAATGGTAATCTAAGCTATTGAGAAAATAAAAATTAATTTGTTGGGTTTTCTAATTTTTTAATAACTAAATTGGGACATAGAGTATAATATTGATATGCATGCCTCAAAATATTCCATTGGTTAGCATTTACAGAAGAGGTAGTGCATAAATTAGAGTCTTAGACCATCCATTACATTTGGAAAATTGATTGTTCAACAAAACAAAAAATAATTATACCACAATGAATAAAGGAACCCTACAAAGGTATTTAGTGCAAAAATGATAAATCCCAACACTATCTCTTGGAAAATCCATTTATGTTTTTTATGGATCACTAGGCATTGTTGTTCTTGATTTATAGACCTTTCGTACATCCCACCACTTAGCTATAGTAGTTCTTATAGGAATTTACATTTTGTATGGTGGTATGGAAAGGAAAGAGCCATTTTTTGTAGATGGAATCAATGACAATTATCAAGACTCGTGCCTATTTTGTATAAAAATTTGCCAAAATAGTATAAATACATTGGGTAATACTTGAATTAACTATAGAAGTTCCACTAGAAATGCTTATCAACTGGGAGTCAGCTACAGAAGTGTCATTGGCTTAAGAAGAATGCCTCAAAGAGATGTCATCTCACAAAATGGAATGATTGATTGCAAAATGTGCACAAAATTGATTTTGTAAGGAACCTCTCAAAATCTTTATATTAATGAAGCACTCTGGAACACATCCTAACATTCTATTTTCAATGGAATATGGGAGGTTATTTAAACTTTTACACCCTTCTATGTTCAAGTGTTGCAGCTGTGATAGGTTGCCAATGAATCAAGGAGGCTATTTAAATCTATACACCCTACCATTTTCAAGTGTTGCAGCTGTGACAGGTTGCCAATGGAATCAGGGAGCTTATTCAAATGTCCACACCCTTTTATGTTCAAGTGTTGCAGCTGTGATAGGTTGCTAATGGAATCAAGGAGGTTATTTAATTAGGGAGCTTAGTGTTGCAGCTGTGACAGGTTGCTAATGAAATCAAGGAGGTTATTTAATTAGGGAGATTATTTAAATGTCCACACCCTTCTATGTTCAAGTGTTGTGTTGCAGTTGTGACATGTTGCTAATGAAATCAAGGAGGTTATTTAATCAGGGAGCTTATTTAAATGTCCACACCCTTCTATGCCTCACTAGGGTAACAAATGAAACAATGCCTACTCTACTTTTGAACTATGTGTGCTAAGCCACTATGCTACAGGGAATGTCATGCTTTTAATATCCATCTAGAACACCCCTTATTGGATGGTTAGATACTAACTCATAGTTGAATCATGGATTTCAATCAACTTTCAATTGTGCGACTATCATGGCCTTTATGGGTATTGGCATGGGTTATACTAGCCAAACTAACTATCATGCACATTTGTGGGTTTTACTATAATCATTGATTTTATCACAAAAATACAATTTATACTATTATGTCTATTCATGAGTTAATCATCTATTTATCACGTGAACCATGTGGGCTTTTCCTATCATCACTTAGAATGTGCATTTATGGGTTTTAACCAATCAATTAATCTATCATTCAATTAGTACTTTTCCTATCATCACTTAGAATGTGCATTTATGGGTTTTACCCAATAAATTAATCTATCATTCAATTAGTAAAGGTATTGATAAGTTACATCCAATAATCCATAATAAGGTAACCACATGTTTTTTCCAATGTTTTATTTAAAGGCTTGTAATGGGTCATACAAGGACTTGTGCCAATGACTATATTGAAAACATACCTAATGTTTATATTGAACATTTTCATCTATTTTTGTTTAATTGAAGCAAGAACAAATTTACTTAGATCCAACATTCAATCAAAATGTGCATTGATGGGTTTTACCCAATTAGTTGATCTATCATTGAATTAGTAAAGGTATTGATAAGTTACATCCAATTATCCATAATATGGTAACCACATGTTTCATCCAATATTTTCTATAGAGGCTTGCAATAGGTCATAGTCATACAAGCACTTGTGCCAATGACTACATTGAAAACATACCTATTGTTTCTATTTAACATTTTCATGCATTTTAGTTTAATTGAAGCAAGAAAAAATTTACCTAGATTTGACATCCACAATAAATTTTTCATAGCTCAAATTCATAGTAACTGGGAATCATTCCATTTTTTGTTGTCTCATAAAATTTTCAATGCTTTGCAGGTGCTTAGATTTCTAGAATTTTTACAAACGTTCCTAGGGATTTAAAGTTAATCATTTTTCCTCCCTTATTTCTAGTCATATAGATATTTTTTAATAGATGTTAACCTAAGATTCTATCTTTCTATTCTTTTATTTGGTTCCCCACACACCATATATGGTAAAACCTCTACATAAGTTTTCACCTGTGTACCTATGCAACTATTTCCGGTTAACATTTCATACCTATGCAACTGTTTTTGGTTAACATTTCATGCCTCAATATTGAAACTCAATAAAGTATATGATATTCAATACACCTAGTAAAGCATATTATACTAGCTCAAAAACTACATTGCATTAATCTCACTCTCTTAACTACAAACATTTGGAAATGTCTTATTTCTGGATTTTATAAGAATGTTTAGAATTATTTGAGAGCAATTTTAATCTCATTCAGATCACTGAAAGATGAAAATGGACAATATTTTTAATGTCAATGTAATTGAGGTTGAACTTTACTTAACTACTTTGTTTTATGGGTTAGTTTGATTGATATAGCATAAATGAGGTTAAGGTTTTCACTAGAAGCAACACCTAACCAAAGGCCTCATGGAGTGCTTGGTATTTGGAGTCATGTAATTGACATTATTGGGAATATAGTCAAAATGAAGGTTAGTGCAACATCTCAATTCAACTTCCACATATGAATAATTCTGATTAAATTTATGGATCAATAGTTGCGATCTTAGATTGATTGTTTTAAGTCTTCATGTTAAATGGAAAGAAAAAAAGTCAACATTTGAAGTTATGTTCCTGATCATTGTAACTCTTTGCTTTGTCAAATCCATCTTAGGAAAGTTGTTCATAGACACGTGTTCATGAGAAAAAGTGTTGTCTTATCATCAATTACCCACCAAATTTGGAGAGATTTGATACATAATCCCCTGCATTTGCTTTTTGGAGTAGATTTACTTGATATGACAAGCTCAACATTGGCATATCTGAGTAAAGAACTTGCCAAACTTTCCATAGATGGAAAATTCCTTTAGCTGCGTATAAAATAGGTGAACATAAAAAATATATTTAAATTGAGGAAAATTCCACAGATTTGAGAAATATGAACATATTCATTGTCCTTATATGACATTTTTATGGATTTTTTGTAGGATTCTTCAAGGAAAATTATAGGAGTTGGTGATGGCATTTTACAAGGCACTGACACTTTAGCATAGGGTGTGGCATTTGGTTTCTCTGGAGTGTTAACTAAACCTTTGGAAAGTTCAAGAGAACATGGTGTTATTGGTTTTGCACATGGTCTTGGGAGAGCATTCTTGGGTATTATTGTTCAGCCTATGAGTTGAGTCTTGGAATTTGTTTCCTTGACTGTGCATGGTATTGGTGCAAGTTGTACAACATGTTTTCAGGTATTTGGAAACAAGTCTATTTCAAATAGGATCAGGATCCCACATGCCATCTAGAGTAGTGGAATTCTTGAAGAATATAATGAAAGGGCAACATCTAGGTAGGTCATTTCCCTTTTCAATTTTTACTTGGGAATTTTGACTTTCTTGTAGATTATTGTATTTATATTTATCTATTTATGGGAAAGAATATATGTGGAATATTTGTTAAGGTTTTGTAAATTGACCATTTGTAATAATTCTGAGGATACCAATATGATATAAACATTAATGACAATAACACCATGATTACTGATTTCGGAAATCCAGTTTGGTTCTCAATGTTGACTTATGTAAGTATAGTCCAGTCCAACTGTGTTTGGATGTAGATGCCAATTGTAGTTTTAGTCTAATTATTTGATTCACTATGCTATATAAATATATTTACAATAAGGATATCACACACACACATATGTATGGAAATAAAACAATAGCTTTTAAATACTAATAAACATAAGTGAGTGAATTTGTTGAAATCAACAATCTTACAGGAAAGTTGTTAAAAAAATCAATATTTAGATCATCTATCCTCAAAAGTTTGATAGCCCAATTCAATAATTTCATCAATTTTGTACTTTTTACTAGGGTTGAATGAGAATCTCTTCAAGAAATTAGTGCATTTCACCTTTATGCTTTAACCTGCAAATTAATGTGTTTCATGTATTTTTTTCTATAAATTGAGGTTTTGAATGGGTTGTTAGCTTGAGTTATTAGTATTAACCGAGCCCAGCTAGTGTGAACACAAACAAGGGGCCCCACCCCCTAACAACCAACAATCCAAGTGGACGAGTAAAGTGGCACAAGCCCACCAGCCCTGCAAAGGCTTGAAACTAGGTGGGCATTGAAACAACACCATCTAAACACCAACAAACCATGCCATCAATGACAATGTGTTTCCATTCACATACTAGTGCTTTATTGATCTTCAAATTATCTGTACATATTAATGGACGAATTGCACTAGTTTCTTATGTATTGTTGAGCACTATTAAAGAGAGAACATTGATTTGTATGTTGTTGACTTTGCAGATGGTGCTTTACCTTGCAAAAGAAAGGAGACATTTTGGATGCACAAATATTTTCATGGAACCTTCAAATTTTGCATGGTCATATTTTTATGAGGAACATTTTGAGGTATCAAACCACCAACTTTTCTTGGTCACAAATAGGTGCATCCTGATGGTGCAGCTTAATCAGTGGAGCTTATCCTTTTAGACTGCATTTTGAAATATTGTCATGGCAGGTTAAGGCACTTATAAAAGTGTTTGTTCCTATATTTTTAGTGCCCACCATCAAATAAAATTATTACAAGACCATGTAAAATACTATGGGATGTTCCATGGGAAGAGTTTCTAGCCTTGGAATTAGCAATGGGAAGCTACCAGAAGCCTACTCATCTAATTTTTCATCTAAAAAGCTTTGAAAAGTCTAAATGCTCTGTTAGAGTTATAACATCATTGGGAGAAAATGAAGAGGAATGGATAAGTCAAGTGACAATGATCTGTTCTTTCATTTGGAATAAAAATCAATCACTCAATAGACTCTCTGGTTTCTAGGTGAGGTCTATGTGTCATTTTATTTGAACCTGATATTCTATGAATCTCTTGTAATAATTAGGCATCCTTTTTTCTAAGAAAATAAGAGGAGGGTGTAGTTGGTTAAAAAAAAAAGACCTTTCCATTCTCTTTGGTGTTGGACATGCACACTAGACGAGCTATGAACATGCACCAAAGCACAAAAGTCAAATATTGAAAACTACTCTTCAGCTTTGATTTGGTGTCACTATTCACAAACATCTCCTTGATGAAGCTATTGAGACAATCAAATAAATTCTAGAGAATGAAACAACTAGGCAAGTCAAAAAAATTCAAGATCACCATGCTTTAGTTTCTCAAAAGAAAATTTTAAATAGAAAGAAGGGGTGGTCATGGGCTTCCCACTCACCCCTCACCCCAACTATGGCTATGCCCTTCATGGAAAAACTAAAAAATGAAGCCATGAATCATTTGATCTCGTATATATATTGTAGTACCAATTCATTGATAATAGTAGTGTCAAATGGCCTCAAGGAAGAGATAATCTAGACATTTCCTTCAAACACCTCAATGTAGTATTAAATCATACACAATTCACAATGGTGGTAGATAAGAATAACAAACTTCCATTCCAAAATGTTCTAAACTTCTAATTATAAGAAATGAGGATGGATCGCCCTCAAGAAAGGTCTATATAAATAAGACACATATGTATATGTACATTTGAGTAGACTCGCATCACCTTCAATTCCAAACACTGTGAATTCTTAACACCCTCATCACAAGGGAACTAAAAACCTCTAATGCAGATCACAAGAGAGGAGAAGAAAGAGATCTCCTAAAGTTTTAAAAAGAGATGGCCATAGGAAATGACAAATATAAAAGATAGAAAACATTGATAAAAGAGGCTCCCAAAGGAAAGACAAAAGCAATAAGGAGGAACACAAGACAACCTTCCTTCCATACCTTTCAGGTACATCAGAATCAAGAAGTGAGTAATACCTCAAAAATTATCTTAAGATTTTTTGTTGAGGCATGACCTTGGATTAGATATATCATACTGACTATAATTTTTTTTAGATGATAGCAAAAACAAATAAAATATGATACCTCTACATTTTATCCAAATTTCTTATTTGCTCCTTCAATCATTAAGTGGAAGAAATTCTATTTTTATTATTTTTATTTAATTTTTTTGTAGATGTAAGAGACATCAAAGATCCATGCTTTTGCATCATAATTATTTTCATGATACATGCCTAATCTGGCCCAACACAGTTTCTTTAATAATAGTGCTTATAGCTTTAATATTATTGTTAGGTTGGTCTATTGACACTAAGAAACTCGTTTGTGAGATTATTGAAGTTGGAATCAAAGATGCATCTGATAATCATTCATTTCTAGTTTGTATTAAAAGAGGAAATCAAGAAATAACAACAAATTTTACAACAATTGTGAAGGCATAAACAATAATTAGTGGGAAGTTGTTACTGAATTATGTAATGGCATTGGTGCCTATTCTTTTGAAAATTCACTTTTTGTACTTTTTTGGGAGTTTTATCCATATACCTATGGTTGAAGCCTCATTATGGAGTTTTCTACATATGCTAGTAGTTGAATCCTTGTTATGGATTTTTCTATGTATGGCAAAGCCAAAGCTTGATTACATATTTTATTGCTTTCTTCACATTGTTTCAATGGTACAATTTTCTTATTGCATGCTTGGCGCTGATCATCCTTGGTGGTCTTTGAGTGTTGATAAGTACCTTTTTAGTTTCAGTGATATGTGGCATGTATTTGTCCCTCTTTTTGGGTTGGTGACAATATTGTGTGATTACCCATGTCTATTCCTTGGCTACTTTACCTATGCTACACAGAACATCGTTAAAATGAAAATTACGACCAAGATCCTAATACTGAGCACATTTAGGTTTTAACATGTATCCTTGAAAATTACAGAAGATCATAATACTGAGCACATTTAGGTTTTAATATTAGTGCATCCTTTACCTACAGATTTTGTCGCTTTCCCGGCCGCTATTGGTTTCAGCTCCTCCAAACTCTTCCTTGTTGGTTTTGACCTTTCACTTCTCCTTTGTCGAGCTGCAACCTAAAAATAAGGTTTCGACTAGGGGTTTAGAGTATAGAGTATGTTTATTAAAATCAAAATTACTGGTGGTAAACTAAAAATTATGGCACCCATTATGCAAAAAAAAAAGAAATAGAATATTAACTAGCAATTGCACCTTGGTGTGCAATGGGTACGCCGAAGAGGTGTGGAAGTTCAATTAAGAAAAAATTAGGTCTATTGTTTAGAGGAAGAGAAAGGGATATAAAGAGGGAGAGATAGAAGGGGAAGAGTGAGAGAGGGGGTAAGTAGTGAGTTTACCTTGTTATGATCATTTGAGATAGGCCACATATTTACATTTGTTTCTATTGTTATTGTTGTTTTTGTAATTGTTAGGAACCAATGCATTCTTTTATGGGTTTGAAATGTGATTTTCTATACCATGCAAGTTTTATGTCTTGTCACAGTTTTTAATATCCAATTTTAGTCAAGCCCTTTTCTCACTGTTTCTCTTAATTAATTTATCATAAACTGAAAAATGGTTTATACTCCTCACCTATTGACATTTTTACCTCTAATTGACTATCATATAGGGGAGAGGACTCAATACCAAAGCATGTTTCAATATTTGTGATAGTAGTTGTTTATATAATGTCCAATATTTTTATCAATATTGGACCAATAGTTGTGACTATCTCCAGCTTCTTCAAGCAAGGTTAGATTCAGTTGTATTGAGGTTTCACCTCCTAGTCTTGATGGTTGTTACAAAGTTTCTTTTGGTTATAACTTATGAGCAAGAGATCAATAGATCCCCTCAATTTACCTATCAAAAACAAAGTTTGAATTTATGAAATATTTTAACTATTTATAAATTTTCAGTAAAATAAAGAATTGATTTATAACCTAACTTCTTAAATCATGATAATACTTGTAAACCTATAGTAAGAGGGAAAATGAACCTACAGTATAGGGAAAAAGCATCAACAATGGTAATTGAGGAAAAAAATGGCACTGCAGCACCCAACAACATTAATCTTTGCAAACAATGTGTTTTCAAAGAAGCTACTTGAATTTTGTGTGGGTTGTATTGCACACCCACAATATTTTTTAAATATTAAAAATAAGAATGATTGATGCATAAGAAAAAAACTGCAAAAGAATCACAAGAAATCACCAACTAGTAGTTTTGTTAAACTTTTTACGATGAAAATCACATTTTAAATAGTGACTTGACCCACACAATTTTTTTATGATTTTTACCCAAAAAATAGCAAGAAAATGGGGATAGTTGAGATGATTTTTTGAAGAAAAATAGTTTTTGTTTCTTTTCACATTTGCACAAGATTTCTTAGAGGAATCAAAGCATTTTCTAGGTGGGTTTGGAGATTTTTGGAACATAAAAATATTTTTTTAATTTCTTCTCATATTGCACAGGATATTTTAGAGGATTAAGAGCATTTTGAAGCCGGATTTGGAGATTTTTGGGGTTGTAGGACACAAACTGTAGGGTTTAAACTTGATTTCTAATTAACATTCAATGATTTTCAAAGTTTTTTTCAAATTCCATATTTTTGGTTTAGAATTTTTAACAAAGTTCTTCCTTTTTTATTTGTAAAATTTAAGTTAAAATATGACCTTTATTTTGTACAAAAGGCGCTAACCCCCAACCCTCAATCCTTTTGTTTGAGTGGTCTTGAATCATCCTATTCAGTATTCAAATCCAATAACAATCCGATTGACCTCACATCAAAGGAAATTGTCAAAAATATGTTGTTGTTTGGAATAAGCACACTGAGCACAATGACTTAATTTCTGCAAGTAGAAGAGAATTTTTCTGCAAGTAGAAGATAATTTTTCCACATGCACAACTATTATGTGCTCATAAAACTTGGCATCTATATCATTTTAAGCACAAATACAAATAATTCTTGTGTAAATTAATACAAAATTTGACCAAGTTCAGATATGCATGCATTTCCCATTGAATAAAATATAATAAATAGGATCAATTCTATCTCCTATAAATACGAATAGTTATATAACATGATTCATTGCACACTAACTATTGTATTATGGCACTGTCACCACATTCTTTGGAGCCTAAGATTTGTATATACCTTGAATTATGGTACAATTAAGCTATAAATAGAATATAGAATATATTATACAGGTACAAAATGGTACTAAATACATAGCACATTATTATGTATTATATAATCAACGTTAAAATAAACTACATAATATAAGATTTTACAAATCATTTGATGTCATAATACAATGGCAATACACAAATCATGATATAGTTTATAAAGCATACTAGAACTAAAGTCTATGACAAAAAGATATACTAGTTGATTATCTCAACTATCCGGATATCTGATGCCATCAATATCCTCTTGTGGCAGTTCTATGGTTATTTGTAATTTTTGTAATACAAAACATTGTGTTTCCTGACATGCTTAGGGTTCACCTTCCATCCCCCAGTTAGTCAGAATCTTGTGTTGTGCTTTTATCATATAGCCTCTAGTTTCTTTTATATGTTGAAGCTAAAATTTGACTCCTTTTGCTATTGTTACTTTGTACTTTTGAGTGTCATCGACATACTTTCATCATTTAGCATCATTGATAAATTCATTTTCTTTCTTTCTGACAGTTGCCACATATCTCATAGGTGAACTATAAAATAAATGGTATGCTAGGGTCTTATTGAGCTTTTGGTAAGACCAACTTATATAATTTATTTTATGTGCACATTGCTCCTTGTATTGATAATAACAAAAATCTCAGAAAAAGCCAGGCCTTCATTTTCAAGATTCACCTCTATTTGCAAGAAGTGTCACCCCATTTCGACTTACCATTTCTAATATTGCTTTAACATTGCCAACTTTGGCAACAGGCTATTCTTCCATTCAAAGAAATATTTTTAACACCAAAATGTAAAGGTTTCTAAAACCCTACCTACCACATCTGATACATGTAAGAACTTCAACTACCTTACGTGGAATAGGTAGTAGTGTACCATATGGTAGAGTGTAAAAATACAACACGGGTTTAAATCTCCTCACTGTAATAAGGCGACCTTTGATTTTGGTGTACATATACAAGGTCATGGCACAACAATGATAGGATACATTAGAGTCTAAGATTAATGACTTATTTTTACAAAGCAATAATGTGGCCCAAGTGGTCTCGAAACCACATTGAAGGAGACTCATAAAAAATCCCTGAGCCCAAACAATAAAATGCAACTACTTATCCTTACACAAAAAATACAGGGAAAATAGATTTAAAATATTTAACCCACATAATGATGAAAATGATAGTAAAACATGTAGAATATAAAAGCCATTACAATCACATTTTAAGTTTGTTGTTGAGTATGGGGCTTCAAAAAATTCATAAATATTTGGAAAAAATGTAAAATAAGTTGAATATTATAAAATTATCAAATAACATCAATTTAAACACGCTCCAATGATAAAAATGTAAAGATTTTAAAGTAGAGCCAAAGCTCCCATCCACATGATTTATGATAAAGTGTTGAAATTCATAAAATACACATAAAACTCAACTCCACTACAAATCTCAGATGAATCTAAGGGAAGAACTACACCTCATCCATGGAAATTACTCAAACTGTACTTTTCTTCTAGAAGGAAAAGTAATGAGTTCAAATCTCTAACGGACTATTATGTGCCAAAATTACATAAAATGAATCGTCCAACTTTATAGACCTACATAAACAAAAGTAACAAATCCTAAGAGATTTAAATTCCATTAAAGCATATTAAACTCCGAAATTACATAAAATACAACATCCAAGTAAGTCACGAGTCGTACCCTATTCATGAGGGATTTCAATGTAAGAGGTGCCCCTGTGTATGGCATCTAAGACGAAGACTATAGAGCAACAAAGCTTTACAAAATAAAGAAAAGATTAATTAATATCCCCAGAATTGAAACCCTAGAACAAAACCTAAATATATTGCAGACCATATTATTTTCATCACATACCAGTCCGAACTTTGGTGTCGAGTTCCTTGTGGTGTAGGAGCATTTTTCCGTATTCAGCAATTGTGTGCAGACGAGCTGTTGTTTCGTCTATTTCCACCATTATCTTGTTTTCCTCTACTTTTTTTCTTATAGTAGCTGACCTCAAAGAAGAAAAAGATCAAATCTTAATAAGATATGGAGGCCTCTAGGTTCGAAATCCTAATTTGTAAAAGGGAAGTTGTGAGAAAAATAGAAATTTAGAAGTATTTTTCATCCGTCCTATTCCCTGAGCAGGTAGAAGAGAAAAAAACCTTAGACGGTGTGAGGAAAGGGAAGGGAAGGTGTGAGGAGGAGGAGAAAGAAATTTTGAGCATATACCTTTTGTAATAAAGATGGTGTTGCTAGCATAGCTGCCTCAACTACAACCTACATAGATCGACGAGATAATTAAATGGCTACGATCAGTTCAATTGTGTGCAAGGTTTATTGATAAATGCAAACTACTGATTACACTTTTGAGGTTGGTCTTGTTCATAATAGATACGCCTTCGGCATAAATAATATAATATAAATATAATAGTATATTATATAATATTATAATATAAATATTACTACTATAATATAATATAAATATTATAATATATATATATATATATATATATATATATATATATATATATATATAACAAGAGCTGCAAGGTAGTGTAGTTCCTACCAAAAACTGGCAGAACAGTTGCAGACTAATTGTCGCTTCATGAGAAATTGCCAATTCTTCGTGAATTGCCAATTCTTCCACCTGTTGAGTTACTTCTGCAGTAGTGTGTAAGAAGAGTTCTAGCCTGGTTTGGTTTTCTATTGTATTTTCAATTTCCATTGTGTAAGAATAGTTCTGGTCTCATTTGGTTTTGTATTGTATTTCCAATTTCTATTGCAATGTTCTAAGGTATAGAAATAAAGCAGGAAATCTTTTACATGTTCACATTGCCACTAAATCTTAAATCAAGGAAACAAAAGCATGTTTTCATATTATTAAAAGGAAATATACCAGTCTAACATTAATACAAAACATTAGAAGACTAATAGAACTCTACATATTGTTTTTTGTTTGTTGTAATTGAAAATCAGCTCCATATTTGTATTTTTTAGTAATAAAAAGAAAGGTACCATTAAAGCAAGGAAAGTGTATCTGTTTCCTTACATTGTGTAGGAATTTAAGCAAATAACATAAGAGTTATATAACTATATGTATCTTTCTACTGAAAACACTCGAACACAACCAACAACTTAAAAACATCATAAATTTTGAGGAAACAATAAATTAAACTCTACCAGATAATTTATGTCAACCAATGACAAACATTTGTTTAAAATGTTTCAATATTTATTAATAAGTGCATATTAGGATGTGATTACAATCATTCCTTAGATGATATAGGAAAAAAGGTTGGTATTCATTCCTTTGAAATTACATCCTCATCATTTAGGTTCATCCTTGAAAACTAGACACTACTTGAGAAAAAGGTCTACTAAACAGATAATGAAGACTCAAAAACAGATAATGAAGACTCAAGAAGTTTAGAGCATATGTATTAAGTGAATCTATGACCTAAGATTGAGAAAAGAAAAGTTCCTTTATTATAAGTGTTAAGAATTTGCAAAATAGCATAAGATTTGAATGCCAAAAATTCTAAAGAAACAACCTTATCATAAAAAATATAGCTAGTTAAATTCATGAATTCCTTTTTTGACTTCTGCCCCAAGCAAAGATGTATGTATATCAAGACTGAAATTTGAATTCAAGGAAAATTACAAAACAACCAATATTACCTCAAGCAATGCAGACAATGAATGTACCACACCTTTGATGCTTGAATGATTATCTGATTCAGATATTCCAGAATCAGAATAGCCTCTTGCAATTTTTTAAGTGACTAATTAATATTGGAAAAGTGGCTAGCATGCAATCTATTACAACAAGGCAGTCTTCACCTGTTGTGGATGCTTTGCACCAGAAAAGCTAACTCTCAATGTTCTGTTTTGAGATAGACAAGTTTCCAAATTATCAAGGAATAGCAAATGATTTCATTAAGAATCTGACATTGACCACAATGCAATCTTTTCATAATAAACATTAATCTTATCCAATATTATTGTAAATAGAGACTAACAATAAAGCCATTTATCACAAGCTCTTATCAACATCATTAGAGTATAATATAAATTATGAGAGGAAAAATTGTGCCCATGAACAAATGTTCTAAATATGGTATAGTAGAAAAGTAGAAACACAAAAAGAATAATTAGGTGGTATTATATTTCTTGGAAAAACAAGTTTGACATGTTGACTACTTCCATAAGAAGTGAATTTTATGTTTTCCAATGGTCAACTCACCTCTAGTAGAAAACTATTTATCAACAAACTACTAAAGTCAATCTATTTTTGGTAGAAGCTAGATTTTGAAAGGTTTTTGAAGTTGGAAAAAGGGCCATCTTGGTTGTGGGAAGTTGAGAGAGGTCTATATAAAACTTTGCCCCTTTTCCATGTATAGTTGTTTGGTTTGGAACACATTTTGATGCCTGGACTACCAATGATACAATGTTATGCTAGACCATAAATAAATTTTGTGTTATATCCTACAACTAAATGTAGATTTATTCTAAAACATTAATTGAATGTAACTTTGTGGAGAAAGTTTGTTAGGTTAGGTTGCTTCCTTATTGCATTTGTGATTATGTATATTCCTTCTAAACCCATTTTGTTTAATAGTTAGAAGCATCTCAAAACCTGTGACAACCAAGTCCTTATTCAATGGGAACTGCTATTCAATTGCTTAACTACAAATGCAAGGTGACAAATTTGTGGGATGGTGGAATAACTTGTTTATTTGTTTATTGGGACACACAGGTGCCTCAAGGATTACATGTAAGATCATAAAACATATCGCTCACCTGTACAGAGGATTAGATTGGAGCACAATAGTTGAAAATGCCAATTGAAATTAACCTAAGACTACAAATTTTTTGGTAGAGATCAAGTATGAAATGAAGATGATTTCAAAGAGTGTATCGTCAAACGATTCTTGACATTGAGGGATTGATTACTAATCTTGATTGTATGAATTGGAAAATCAATAGGGTCATCCCCAATAGTTCTAATTCAATTGACACGACATGATTACAAAGTTTATTATTGTGAGTTTATCAATGGTTAAGTGATATATACACATGATAATGCATGCAGAATTGATAAACATCACTGATAAGCCAAACTAGTAATTCTGATTCATCAATTTTTATGCTCGGTTCTAATTTTTGTCATTTGGCTGAGAAATATACGAGTCAAGCAATGCTCATGAGCATGTTTACAAATTTTAAGGGTTAATTTTATGACAGTGGTAAACAGGTTTCAACAAATTAGTCCTCAAGGAAAATTTCCTCCGGTGAAGATTGATGACAAGTGGATTTCAGATTCTTATGTTATCACCTAGATATTGGAGGATAAATATCCTTGAGAAGGCATTAGTGTATTTGTATAAATCCTATTTGCGTTTACATGTTTAATAAATATGTTATTCTTTTATCTACTTTAGCATTAATTTCTGATGAAAGTGTAATATGAATGTTAGAAGAGATGGGTGTTACAGATCTGCAAGAGATGTGTATAATCTTAAAGTGTTAATCTTACTAACATTTACTAGATGAAAAAAACAAACATTATGCATCCAAATTCCACACAACAGAATAAGCTTATAGCTACATGCAATCCTGAACTCCTCTACATAATAATATGCCTATATAGGGGACCTGTCGTCCATGCCCACTTGAATGATTGGATGATGTGTTTCCCATTTATCCATTTTTCAAGAATCAATGTATATTAGACTCCATACCCAAGATCAAAAAGTGTTGATCAACATGTTTGCACTGGAATTACAATTTGATTTTGGGTTTTAGGTTAACACTAGCAAAGAAGAGTAGCATTCAAACCAAACTTAATGGCAATTTGATCATTTCTCTGAATTATTCTGTATTATACCATTAACAATTTTATAGCCACCCTTCAACCAAAGAATCAGTGTGTAATTCATTTATTAATTTCCCAAGGAATTGCATGACTCTTTCCAAGCAAAATAGATAGTCCAATTGGTAATTTATGGCCAATATATTCCATGCAAGGTTTGTTGAGTTTTAATAGTTCAGTGTACAAAATTGTGTGTTAATTTTCATTTAATGTAGTGTTTTGCAAAATTTATCTAATCTAGTGGGATCTCATTTTGATGTTGACTTTTTCCTTGTGAGTTGACCTATTATCAAGGAAGTAGAAGAATTGCAAAATATTCTCTGTTGTTAAGCACATGGTTATGTATAATAAAAATTTCTTAGACAAAAATTCTAATGTTATAAGACTGGCTGCGTCTCCTAGGCTCGAGGATGTAACGACATTATAAAAACCTTGTGCTGGGTGATTTGGCCAATTTTGATGTTTCAATTGCAATTGAACATCAATCAAATTGCAAGTATGTTAATGATTTTAATGGTATCAATGTTTCAGGGTTCAGTGAGCTAAATAGGAGCTATGAATTGCGAGATGCCCAGATAGAAAGTAATAGTGTGTGTGATTCTATTGAAGATATGAAAACTTTAACTCCTATTGCAAGTTGTGGACATCTGAAAAAATCTACACCTAACACAATTATTCTCTCAAATGATAGACTTCTGCATCATGTTGCAATTGGAGATGAAAGATCTACATGTGAGGAAGATATGGATTGTCATGATCGGAGCCTAGAAAACTCGTACCATTCTGGAGATGCTAGAAAAGAATACCCATTTGAGCATATGTCTGATGAAGATGGATAGTAGATGTTAGATGCAATTTGGTATGTAACAGATCTCAAGTAATCAAATTCAGTAGGAAACCTAGACATGGCAATTAGGTCATGACTCTCAAAAAGAAATAAGTGCATACACTGTACTCAATGATTGACTAAAGAAAATATTGTAGAAGACAACCATCAATAAAATATATTAGCTATAATGTCAAATTAAATTATATAAATATTAAGATGATAAATTGAAAAGAAAAACAAGATAATATCAGACTTGACTTTTAAGCAAAATGCAAAGATACTAAATATTAATTTGGTATGTAACAGATCTCAACCAATCAAATTCAGCAGGAAACCCAGACTTGGCAATTAGGTCATGACTCTGATCTTGGAATAGCAATCTGAAAAGATAGTTTAGTAAATTGAATAATCCATATTATTTTTCCATTTAGATGGCATTATCAACATGAAAAATGTGTAAATCAAATTTACTTACCTAGGTTTAAAACATGAAAACTCAACAGGTACATGAAAAACTAAAAAAATGATCAAGTGTTGTGACCTGAAGGTTGTGTTTCAATAAAGATCTATGTCTGTAGAATATTTTCTTTTGTTATTTCCATTGTGTTGACTTTAAGTTGCATGGTTGAATAGTTCTTTCTCGACTCTCCATCTGTGACTACACCAAGTGGTATTAGAGTGAGTTTGTGAATCTTGAAGGAATTCCTTATTGTGAAGAGATCGTTGACTTGAGGTAGGCTGCATTTGTTTTCAACTAATAATTGATTGTGAGTTATTTGAAACCCTTATAGCTAGATTATTTAATTAAAGAATTTGAATTGGATTAATTCACTTACCTGGGTTTAAAATATCTGTGTCAGTGCTATGGCCTGAAGGTTGTGTTTCAAATGATCAAGTTGAGAAAAAAGGCTATGAGAGTGTTGACAGGGATGACATAGTGGCCATATGAGGACAGTCACGAAGAGTCATGAATGCACAGTCCAATCATGAAGATAATATAAGGACAGTCATGAAGACTCAAGAAGCACAGTGAATCTACAGTGCATAAATAGTGAAAAAGAAATAGTTAGCTGAAGAATATAGTCACCTATACGACCATGGGATATTTACAAAGACTGTCACAAGATAGCCATAAGAGATGAATGAAGGATAGTGTTGAGAGGAGTCAAACAGAATCCACTATAGTGTAAAAGGGGTAGTCACAATAGTGAATAGATAGAGATCTATCTAAACTGAAAAATGAAGTGAAGGAAAAAAGGAAAAAATTGGTAATGTGATGAAAAACTAAAAAATAATTTTTCTGCCCTTCAGTAGTTATGGTCTCCTTGTGCTTTGACATTCTTCCTTGTCAATGTAAAAATGAGGGTAAAAAAAAGACAGAAACAATATGCATTAAGAAATGGTAGGGATATTTTGCTAAAAGTCCATAGATGATTCCATAGTTGACAAGTTAATTCACCTTTGTTTCAAAAAGACTAATGGTGGATTTTAGGAGTTATTGAATCAATGTTAGAACTAAATATATTATGTTTATGAATTCTAATCACTTATGTCTGGTTAAATTGAATAAAAAATCTGAACTCAGAAATTATGCTTTTGAATAGCAACCATCCAGTCAAAAGGGCACCCAATTGGAATAATCATGTTATAATTATTTTTTGATAGAATTATGAACTATTAGAGGGGTTTGAGAGGTTTCAAAAATCTTCAACATCAAGATAAAATATAAGCAATAACAAGACTTTAAAGCCAAACAACCATATTAACTTTAACTAACATTCTTTTATTTTTATATTTTTAAGTGCTTCAAGAAAGCCCTGGAAGTTATTTTTATATTTTCTGGTGCTTCAAAAAAGGCCTGGAAGTTTAAGTATTTTCTTGGAGTGATGTTCATCTACCAATGTTGAAGCTTTTCTCTATATTCACAACCATATTATATGTGAGCTGGATATATGTTGAATCTTTGCTCTATATTCATAGCCAAATTATATGTGAGCTGAATTCTATTAGGTATTTGTTCAAATTCATAAACAACTTCATATGTTTGCTATACATTTTCATACAGACATGAGACAAATGTACTATGTTTTAAATTTGTTAACTTTTCCGGGGAAATATTTTTATCTTCACAAACTACCTATGTCAAAATTTCTCCATAGCTTTATCTTCTTGGAATATTAGTGTAATTGCTTAGTTTCAAAAGTGCATTTATGGCCTCCATTTTTCCTTACTAGAATTCAAATCCTATCAAAAGTTAAGCACAGTGCCATTAAAATCCAAGTACTTGTATTTGATGATGAAGATTATTCAGAATTAATTTCTTTCTTAGAATGTACTGTACGATAGCATCAAAACAAGTAAAATTGCTTAGTGTTTGTCTAGCATGGGCATATGTGCATTTTCAAACTAGAAAATCCGATTTGGAATAAGACATTGAATGTGACAAATGTAATAGAAAGGCATTGCAAGAAATTGTAGCCATCAATGGTAAATTTATAGTTATTACTATGCTATCTGTTAAGCTAAGTTTTCATAGCCAAACCAATGTTTCTTAGTAAGAATTGATACATGGAAAAAGGTAACAAAGATCGTACCACCCCAGAAGCCTCTGTAACTAATAGTTTTCCCTTGTGTTTCTCAATTTCTTTCCTCTAGGCTCTGATAGCCAGGTCTAACACACATATGCCTTGCTCCTACAAAGTGATCTCTTCCAACCTAGCAACAAAGGTAACAGATCCAAATCCACGCAGCGCAGCCCTGACCTTTTCAGCAACCGATAAAAAACTCCAGCACATACGGTAACCTAGAGAGAATTTTTTGCATCCATATATCTTAATGCCCTCATCATTGAGGGCAGAAACTAATGCACTTGAAACTAGCCACATCTCCCTTGCATGCAACTTGCTACCAAGCTCATTAACATCATGGGAAACTCTAATTGCCAACTGTCCAAGGAAATAAGTTGCATGGCAGTGAGAAATGTGAAGTCATCCCAACCACAGTCCAAGATATTGAAGCTGTCAATGGAGAGGAGATAGGAAAGTGGGGACTCTAAATGAATGCCGCACAAACCAACCACGTCTCCCCTTGTGTCTGAACACTGCAAACATGGAAAATTGTGAACATAACCCTAATCACTAGCTATTTCAACCATTGACAATTTGCAGGAGTCTCCTTAGAAATCGTGCAGTCTCTTGCATTGGAAGCTGCAAATACCCCTATGATCCATCTGTAGTGTGAATGAGAGACTACCAAAATATTTTGCATAAAAAATTTGGTTAAAAAATTTGCAACTTTTCATAGCTATAGGTTAAAATAAATCTATGCAAAACAAACCCCATGATTTGATTGGCTGAATAGGAGAAGTTTAATCACCGTTTACTATTTCTAGCCTCCGCTATAGTTCCCAACAGGAACTAATAATATAATATAGATATTATAATATTATATAATACTATAAAATTAAATATTATAATATAATATTTATAATATTATAATATAATATTATAATATAATATAATAATATTATATACATGATTTAATAGAATAATAGAGAACTTAATATTATATAGATGATAGATAATTCGTGAATCAACTTCGTCCACGAAGAAGGGAGCTATAAGTAATAAGTAATGAAACTCTAAATTTCATTGAGAGTTTGATCCTAGCTTAGGATGAACGTTGGCAGCATGCTTAACACATGCAAGTCGGACATGAAGTGGTGTTTCTAGTGGTGAATAGGTGAGCAATGCATAAGAACCTACCCTTGGTAGGGGAACAAGCTTAGGTAGGGGTCCTATGAGGGGGCTTAAACTCTATGGATTATGATCAAATTTGAAAGAAAAAAAATAGAGTAATAATCATTTATTTAGTCATTTTTATTTGTCTAATATTAGTCATTTTTATTTGTCTAATATTAGTTATTTATTTAGTCATTTAGTTTTGATTTTACCTGATGACGAAATTAGTCACTTAGAAATGACCAAATTAGTCATTTATTTTCAATATTCTACTAGTGTTAGTCATGTGACTAAAACTTTTAGTCACGTAGTCATTTATTTTCCATATTCTACTAGTGTAATGTGTTAATTTCATTTATGTAATTTAGATTTTAAAGATTGTAAACATTAAGCATTCAATTATGCAATTAGTCTAGATCCTAATTAGATCAGCATGTCTCTATAAAGATGAACAAGGAGACACATGCCCCATGCATACCTAGTGCCATGGTCAAACATTTTCTCAGTGCATACACCTCAACCAATTGGGAAATGTCTACCTCAACGATCAAGAATGAAAATCCCCAAGACCAAGGCACATAGAACTAATGAAATAGGATCTACACTACCAACAAAGGGAGAGAAGTCTATCTCTGACTCCCGAACCTAAAGATTCCTAACACCAAGGACTCAACACATAACATGTGTACCCTATCATAAAAAATATTTCACGAGCTCTCCATGGATCAAAACATGGAGGATCCTCCATACATCCTCTACCGTAATGGTGGCCTCATTAGTAGGTAAGTGAAAAAATGATGTCTTAGAGTTTCATCGCTCTATGGCATTTGATAGTTGACATGTAACATATATGTCTCAAACCCACAGTGTCTAGCACATCTCGCTAAAGCTTGTGGAATATAGTGGTCAAACGAAACTGTAGAACCCCAATCCTAGACCTACACAAACACAAGAAACAAGCACAATGTTAGATCAAATGGAAGTGAGAATCAAGATTCACCATGAAATCCATTTAAATTGCAAAGAACAAGAAATGAGATGAAGAACATAAGTAATTATAAACAAAAGCTATCAAATCCTATTCAATGTAAAGAAAACTCTTGATCCCATGGGGGAATTGGTGCCAATTTGATGTGGAAATTGGTCATTTCCAAACTCCTATGATGCAATGTTGATGATTGATCCACTTTGGTGAAGATTCAATTGAGCTTCATGATGAAATCTGTAATAACCTAGCTAAGAACTTGACAAAATGGATGAAAATAGAGATGCTTGAGGATGAAATTGAGTACAGTAGACTTGCTCAAATTGTGGATGATCAAAACAAAGGATGAGCCTTCTATTTATAGAAATACAAGATGGAGAAATGAGAAAAATGGAGCAATATCGGATCATTCAACACCTAATTGGAAAGTGCCACTTTTCAAGATGTGAATGGAGGAAGCTTGAGCACATTTTGATGAATGTGCACAATAAATGAAATTAGGTGGAATTTGAAAATAGTGAAATGACATGTAAGAGGGAAAAAGAATGAATTAAATGCCACTTGGCTCAATGCACAAGGACATGTAAGAGGGAATGAATGTCTTGTTGGAAGGACAAATCCACTTGGAGGTATTTTAAATTTGAAGGAATATTCCCCTAAAGATGCCAAGTTGAAAGAAAATAGGGATTTAATAAATCTATTAAATGTATTTTCATGTGCAAGTGGCAAAATCTAGAGAAATTGGATGATTAGGATTAAATCAATCAAGGTTTAATTAATTTAATGAGGGATTAGGTGATGTGACTATTTGATTTAGATTTTTGGGTTGATTTAAATCAAAGATGAGAATGTGATTTAGATTTAATTAAATAAAGGAT
Source organism: Sequoia sempervirens (assembly GCA_007258455.2). Taxonomy (NCBI): domain Eukaryota; kingdom Viridiplantae; phylum Streptophyta; class Pinopsida; order Cupressales; family Cupressaceae; genus Sequoia; species Sequoia sempervirens. Next base: position 175,148,407 of record VDFB02058242.1, on the reverse strand, counting down.
TTGATTTATTTAATTAAAGAGGGATGATGATGTTATATTAATTCAAATAAGGTTTAATTTATTTAATTTAATAAGATGACCCTAGAGATTTAATCAAATAAAATGAATTATTTAATTAAATGGAGACCAAAGGGTTAATAAAACAACTTTGATTTATTTAATTAACAAGAGAGAATGAATTAATAAGATAAATGATGATTTATTTAATTAAGGGACGAAGAGTGTTGATTTAGCTGAGAAGATGATTTAGGGTGAAATGGTGTTAGTAATTAGGATCAAGTGTGTAGGTATATTTTCCATGTCTACATTTTTCCCCTCTTTGAAGAAAAGCACTTGTTGTGTTGTTTCAAAGAATAAACTATATCAATTAGAATTAAAAAAAAATCAATTTTCAAAATTGCCCCATTACTGGCTTGGTGGACGAATTATGTTGACATACTACCCCCTTAAGAGATTAGAAAAAAAATTGAAATTTTTGGGTGATCTCATGAAAAAAAAAGAGGACAAGGTGCCCGATAGGTTCAAAAAGGTCCCAAAAGGTCAAAAACATGCTAAAATGATGTAAAACAGCCCATAGATAGACAAAAACAGGCCTGGGGAGCCAAAACCCTGGCAAGATGGCTAAACAGGGTCAAAAAATCATAACTTTCAGACTTAAATAGGCCTCAAGGGGCCATTTCCAATTCATTTGCACATTCATCCTTTAGAAATTTTACAATTTTGAGCTTTGACCCCTTCATGAGATTGCACAATGACAGATTACTCGACACATCTTGGATCGAGTATGCACACACCAGAGGCTACTTGGCATTAGACCACCAGTGAGTCAACTTGACCCGACCTCATATTTCAATTTTTGTGTGCATTTATTAGCTTAGGAACTAGGTGTTTGAGGAGCGGTCCAATATAGTGCCACTTGAAAGTCACTTTCAGCTCCACACAGCCTAAAACTGTGTTGCAGTCATGAGTAGCGACGCCATGACACAATTTGGAATTAGGGTTTAAACTCCAAACTGAGCTGCATACAAAAAGTGCACTGTCGCAAGCCTCTTTGCAAATTAGGGTTTAGTGCTAAAATGGATCACACCTGAAACTACGACACCATGATGGAGTTTGAGGGCCAAAGGCTCATAGAAGCATAGTTTGAAACTTTCAAACTATGTCACACCCACAAATAGTGATGTACAGGTTGCTTTGGGTATGCCGAGACCAGGTAGGGTCATAATTTTTTGATGAATTTTAATGTGGTGGCTTGCCCGATGCAAGAGGAGATGATACTTCATTCATGTGAGCATAGGTCCTGGGTACATTTTGGCATTTTGTAGGGTATTCCCGAGTGATAGCAGAAGCATCTAAGAGAAATCAGATTGTGGTACATTGCTTATGCACCATTCGTGAGGACACACTTGGGTATGATGATGGCACTCACTGAGAGATGGCACAGTGGGACATCCTTCTTCCACCTCCTAACAAGTGAGGTGATGGTCACACTATAGGACATGTGGAGGATACTCAAATTTCCTATCCACGAAGAGTGCGTGATTTATGATGTGGATGCCAGGAGGGAGGCCTACTATGACGTGATGGGCATTGATGAGCTTGTTATAACAACTATTATATCGGGTCTCATTGCACCAGATTAGCAGGGCCAATACTTCAGTCCTGGATGGGGGCTCGCTTGGGAGCACATGGTCTGAAGATGACTATGCTTTGTGTGGGGGCCAGTACTGTTGGTCTCGTTATACAAAGATCTTCATGAGTTTGCATACATCGACGAAAAAGCTATTGGGGCTGAAGTCACACTCCATATCTAGGCTTGAGAGCACATTTCCAGGCTCTGTCTAAGGGTAATTCTAGTTGATATGGAGCTAGATGATCCAGTTGTCTAGTGATACAGAGGAGGTGTCCCCCTCACATATACAGGAAAACACAGGATTCCTCATTGGAGGACAGTTCTAGATGATATGCGAGCCTTCACCTGGTAGCCATACCTTGGATGGTTCGCATGGTACGAAGGTGTGCAACAACTCTTTTTCACTTGCTAGGATAGATTGATGCAGGGTAGAGAGCATATGATGCTCAAGATGTACTTGCCAGGTAGAGTGCAAAGACAATTTAGGGAGCTATAGGATGGGCTAGATGATTAGTATGTTGCTATATTTGCACATACGACAATCTAGAGCTCTTGGGGATGATACATACCTACACAAGAGGTAGTGCAGAGTTTTATGTAGTTGGTGGCCAAGCCATGGCCATATGATCAAGGTTAGGCAGATGTGGGCACCACCCAGGCTTACAGGGATTGGTTCCAAACACCTCTTAGACTTACAGTGCTAGGGACACCATCCACTCGGCGCAGGGCTAGAGATAGAGGGGCAGGTGAAGGTCAAGACCGGGGAAGCCAAGGGGGCATAGATAGAGATGGGGATGGAGATTGGTCACTACATCTACCAAATCAAGATAGGGGCCCATAGTATCAACCATAGCCAGATCCACAGATACGTCAGTAGAGATGAGATGTCCTTAGGAAAGATCAGGATCAGGGTCGACTGGATAGGATTCCGACACCACCTAGAGATAGGGACCATGATCAACCACTTGTGCAACCACCCCTTCAACTAGACCCTAGGGATGGTCAAATTCTCTAGCTACAAGAACAAATATAGGTACTTACGGTTGAGAGGGATCAATTACGGGTAGAGTGGGACCAAGCATTCCAACAGAGACAAGTTGTGGAGCTGCAGGCAACAATAGAGATGGGTAGATGACAACAAATTGAGACCATGTTTGCGTCCTCCTCCCAGAGAATGGTACCACTTCGATCATATAGAGAGTCCATCTAGGAGGCTAATTATTATAGGATGCATTACTATTAGGTCATGCCGAGAGTAGCCCGAGTCCTGAATTTTTCATAGAGGACAAGCCACAGACCTACAAAGGACCACGAGGAGAGAACAGGTGGTGAGGGAAGCAACCAATAGGGATAGCATTTATTTGGATCAGAGACAAGATTCTTTGGTGCCCTAGGGCTCATTTTTTATAGCCTAGTGAGAATTTTTACTTTATGCATTTGATACACACTTGATCCAATTCTTTTGTAGCATGACAGTATATTCATTTTGATGATATATGAGATGAGATGATATTGATCCAATATGATGTGTCCTATATGAATTTATGATTTATGGATGGATCTTATTTCTATATTTGATGCCATGATTCTATCTTATGATGATATGATGATGATACTTTATGATGCTTATGTGATGATGTAATGTGATGGTTTATGGATGCATTTCTTTTTCAATACCTTATGTGATTTTTATGATGTATGCAAAATGTTATCATATGTAAATGCTTAGACTAACATATCTATATTATGCATTTGATGGATGATAAGATCTATGCAATTTTATTATGTATGATATGTACTTATGATGTTATTATGGTGATATGATGTGATAATGTATGATGAATGTATCATGTATGAAATGATGCTTTATGTAATGTTTATGATATGAAAATGGATTCTTTGATATATAATGTATGATGTATATGGATTTTTACTAATAGTTACATATATTACATGCTTGATGGATGCTTATGATATATGTGGTATGGCTTATATGGGATTATTATGTAACGAATGCAATGTTATTGTTCATGAGATGCTTAGAATAATCAATCTATATTATGCAATGATGGAGATGCAATGCACGTGGTATGATTAATGCTTTCTATGTGATATGACATGCAATATGCAATATGCTGATAGTTTGTGGATGTAGGATGAATGCAATGACGATGATGATTTGTGATTAACTGTCTTGGTACCATGTTAGCACGGATAAGGAGATAGAAGAAAGCAAGAGATTCCAACAAGAAATGAGATGATGATGATGATGATTTTTTGAGGAGTTGGGATTTTAAAAGGGCCAATTACCTTATGTTTTATTACACACGGGGTATGATGCATCAAGGTATAAAGAACCAGGATGGCGTTGCACCTAGTGTGATAGACTTTGACTTGACAATCAGATAGGAATACTCCTATTCACACCTAGCATACAAAACCTCATTCAGAATGTAGTTCAGATATTTCAAATATCTTAGACCAAAATATAGAAAAGAAAGCCTTCCTATGTGGTCAACAAGAAACCTAAAATACCCTCCCTACAAACCAAAGAAAGCATGAATGACCAAGGTTATATTACAAGAATATCCAAAAAGTGCAGCATATAAAAAGATCATGATTTTTTCCCATTTCTTTCTCTCTAAATCCCTTTGTTTGGGAAATGATTGAGAGGTCATCAAAATGAGCGCAAAAAGATAAGTCAAAAGACAAAAGATAAAGTAAAAAAATAGGCTAATGTTCTTCATACTGCTAGTCGAGAGTAAACTACGATGATGCTTGATGTCAATGTCCATTGTAGGAAGGATGCATCTTAGGACATCATGATATCATATGATTGATATGGGACTGATTAGATGATAGGCTATTGACACAAAGAGTTGACCAACTTGTTTATGTATTGACCTAGACTTGAGACCTTGATGCTTTGAGTTTTCACTTTTAACTTGCTAGACTTGTTTTCAACTATTTTACCAAAGGTTGAGGGTGATGATTGATTTATTATGAGTGATGTTTATTGTGGGTGTAAGTGGGATGGGTATGGATGGATTTTTTTCAAATATTTGGATTTTTTTGAAATGTTTTGAGGCTATTTTTTATATTTTCAAGATGTTTTGCAAATGTTTTCCTTTTTGATTTTCCAATGTTTTGGGGTTTTCTAAGATTTTTACCAAGACATAACCTAAAGACCTATCCTAGGGGCCTCAGGGGCTGATCAACATATTAGCCTTGCCTACATTATACACGCAGAGACCATGTAGTTTAACTAATATAGACTCGATTATTGATGAGATATGAACAGATGGACTGTGAATTTATTATGATGGACTCCTAAAGGACTGACCTAAGTGTCTCAGGGGATGACCAAAGATCAACCTTTCCTACGTTCAAAGCTCAGAGACAACGTAGTTCGACAAGGTGACTCTATTTTTTGACTTTTTGACTTACTTTTTGACCTATTTTGGGAATTTGATATGTTTTGAATGTTTTTGGATTTTCTTGGTTTTATGAATGTTTTTGGATTTTTGAATTTTTGGATTTCAAAAATATACACGAATATGATCCGACGAGAACATGCCCCCAACATGAAACAATAGACTGCTTTGATAGAGATAGGACAAACTGACCTTGAGAATGGGCCGAGTAGTACTAGGAGGGATCATGACACCAACACAGGACCAAGCTATGATGCGGATGCCAAATAGATGATGGAATGCAATGGATGATGGAAGCATGATGGATGGATGATGCATAATGAGTCATGAATATCTTGGTGGATGGAAAGTGCTTATTTACACAAGGCACCTATTTACCAAGTTTTCACCAAGGTACTTGCCCAAAATGCCACTGAAGTGGTTTTCACTAGAGTACGATTTTTTTCTTTACTATTTCTTAATCCTTTTTATAATTGTTTTGGTTTGTTTGGTTTTTTAATTTTTTTGTTGTCACCAAGATGCCTGTTTGCTAGGTTTTCATTAGGATGACTATTTTTTCAAGACATTTTCTATTTTTTTAAATTTTTTGGTTCTATACCTTGCAAGTTTAGGCATAAAACTTTTTAAGATGGGAGATATTCATGGGCTCCTGTAGAGGTTCCCCTTTGGGTGTTGATAATTGATATGTCCTTGACTTATAGTTTGTTGTGATGAAAAATGGTCCCAACCAAGTGGGTTCAAATTTTCCTTTGTCGTTTGGATTTAGAAAATTCTTTTGATTTCCCTTCACACCAGTTCTCCTACTTGGAATGTCTGACTCTTGATTTCCTTGTTATAGCTCTATTTGAGTGAGTTTTGATGGACTTGTAAATTATTTAAGGCATCCATATGTCACTCATCTAGAAACTCCAACTCATTCAGTCTTGATACTCGGTATTCTTCATTCGTGATGAGGTTTTATAGTGATATTTTCAATGACAAGAGCTCGATCTTGATGGGTAATATGGCTTCTGATCCATAGACCAAGGAGAATGGGGTGGCTCCTGTGGGTGTGTGGATGCTGGTTCAATAGGCCTAGAGGATGAGATTTAGATGTAGATTCCAGTCATGACCTGCATCATTGACTGCTTTCTTGAGGATCTTCAGAATGGTTTTATTGGTGGCTTTTGCTTGGCCATTGCCTTGGGGATAGTATGAAGTGGAAAAGCAATGTTGGATTTTGAATTTTTCACATAGGCCATAGACATCCTAATTTTTGAATGGTGTCCCATTATCTGAGATAATGGCTTGTGGGACATCATAGCAGCATATTAGGTAGTTTAGGATGAACTTAGATATTTACTTTCCAGTAATGTAAGTCATGGGTATGGCTTCCACCCACTTTGTGAAGTACTTAGTGGTGATAATGATAAACTTGTGGCCACTGGATGAGGTGGGGGTGATTTTTCCAACAAGATAAAGCACCCACTGCAAAAAGGGCCATGGTGTGACAATCAGATGGAGCTCTTGAGTTGGAGCATGGATGAGGTCCCCATGCTGCTGACATTGTAGACACCTTCTGACATAGTCATGTGCTTCTCCTTCCATAGTAGGCCAATAATACCTTGTCCTCAGCGGTTTCTTATCAAAGGTCATACCACTTGAGTGTGAACCACATATGTCATTATGTACCTTAGTTAAGGTGATCAATGCCTCCTCAATGTTTAAGCAATATAATAGGGTTCCTTCTATGCTCCTATGATAAAGAGGTTCTCCTAGGATGACAAATTGGGATGCTTTCTTGACAAAGGTTTTCTTAAGGTTTGAGGTTATGTCAGCTAGGATTTTGAGGATTATGTGGAGATGGAGAATGTGCATGTATGTGCCTTTATTGATCCTGATTAGGGGACATGTGAGAGAGATGCTTATGATGGATGACATGGATAGGTGTTGGATGGATGAAAGGATGAGATAGAGGATATTTTGGGATATATGGACCCAAAGTAGATAGAGTAGGTGGAGGGACATAAGAACCCAAGATGGATGCAGTAGATGAAGGATGGGAGATGGTGGATGGAGGGATGTAAGGACCCAAAATGGATGGAGTAGATGAAGGAGGAATATAGACGGTTGTTTTAAGGTGATACGATAGAGGAGGAGGGATGGAAACATATGATCTAGTGGAGCGATGGCAAGAGCCAATATGTCTTTTGGAAAAGGCTCGTGGAGGACCTCTAGAGGTTGTACCAACATCTTTGGATTGTGAGTTTTGGGAAATAGGTCCAAGACCTTGCATGCAGATTTGTTCTTTGACTTGGATGGGCTCTAAAATACCTTGCTCATGAAGGCCTGGACCTTTTCCTTGATAGTTCATTTTCTTGAGCATGTGATCCATGATAGGATTTTTGTTATTCTGAAAACATGATGCGAGTCCATTATTAGGTGGAGGGTGATGGGTGGTAAATACACTATGCTTTTCTTCTACAAGGAGGCCACCATGGAAGAATGTGAGAGTACCAAGGGGATATGCAAGTTGTGTAGGGCTAGCAATTTTAGGCGATGATGGGGGATCATGAGAGGGAGATGATGGGATAGTAACATTTGGATGGGTAGTATCAGGAGAGGGATTAGGGGATATGATAGGATCTAGACTTGTGGTAGTGGGATCATGCGATGGAGAAGGAGATGGAGTGGTGGAATCTTGAATGACAAGGGGATCATGGAATGAAAGGGATGGGTGAATGTGATCTTGAGGTGGACTAGATGTGATGGTAGGATCTTGATCTAGAGAAAGGGGATATGTTGGCATGCTTTGGATCAAGCTCTTGGCATGAATCATCGTGTGCGGGAGGCATGATAATGGAGTCTTGGTGGGACTCTTCAGGTGGGGAGGATGGAAGGATGGGGGATTCAAAACATTCATGGGAATGAATTTTAGTGACACTAGGAGTGGAAGAAGTGGATTGGATTTGGGTGTCATCAATGGGTTCGATGACTCTCAGAGTAGGACATGGGTGTTCAATGGATTCTGTAGATATGATGATAGGAGATGGGGGATTGGTGGATTTAGAGGATGTGATGGTTTCAATGGTTTGAGTGGTGCTAGGGGTGGTATTATTAATGATAGGTGTTGGGTGGAGAAGGGTCTCGTCACTAATGACCATGGATGATGGGTTGGAATGGCATGATTCCAAAACTTCAAGGTGTGGAGTGGGAGATGTCTTCTTTGTTATAAGTCCTTGGAGAACTTCTAAAATGAGAGACTTGCATATTGTAGGCTAGGATGGTGTGGTAGGAGTGGATGAGGGATTAGGACTAGGGATTGGCAGATAAGGATTAGATGGGGGAATGGGATTGGATGCAAGACTGGGAATAGATGGAGGATGAAGATTAGATGAAGGACTGGGAATAGATGGGGGATTAAGTGAAGGGTTAATATAGGGGTATTGGCATGGTGAATTAGGACATAAGGATGTAGGTGGTGGATTGTAGTAAGGGTATGGGGATGGTGGATTAGGATGGGAAGATTGAGGTGGCAGATGGAGATAGGGAACTGCGGATGTCAGATTAGGATAAGGATAGGTTGGTGTGGATGTTGGATTAGAATAGGAAGGTGCAAATGTAGGATTAGGGTGAGCAGATTGGTATGGAGGATTGTGGTAGTGGGTATATGCGGATGAAGGATTGAGATAGGAGGATGTGGATGAGGGATTAGGATAGGGGTATTGTGATGGAAAAATAGGATAAGATGATGATGTAGATGAAGGATATGATGGATATGATGGGTATCCCCTATCACAGGTAGCATAGGGAGCATGATTAGGCATGGATGAAGACATAACATGATAACTCAAAGGGATGTTTGGATTTTGGAAGGCATGTGGAGAAAAATTACTAGCAATGATAGTGTCAAGGGGATCTATGTCACATTCTTCTTGATTGACAAGACTTTCATTATTGTTGTCGACATAATTAGGGTTTCCCTTCACCACTATTGATGGAGGATAAGAATTCATGATGATGAAAGGATAAAGAGGATGGATCAAATATTTTGGATGGGAATGGACTAAAGCTCAAATCGGGATTTAGGGTAAGCTCAGATAAGGATTGGATTAAAGCTTAGATTAGGATGATTAGATGATGTGATGGGATTTATTCAGATGATCGAAACCGAATCTTCTTCAAGATGGAAGTAGATTGATTGGGTCAAAGGTGATTGGATAAGGATGTGATTGGATTGGATTGGATTGATCGATTGATTGATAAGATTGACTGATGGATCATATAGGATGATAAGAGGGATTGTAAACCCTGTTTAGAGATTACCCTAGGTGACTTAGGATGCTGATTGATTAGATTAAAGGATAAATGTATGATTGCAGCACCGAATCCACTTTGAGATAAAAAATGGATTGATTGGGTTGATGATAATGATTAACTTAGGATGAATGACAATCCTAAGTAGATTTTGATGATGACGATTAGATCAAACACTTAGGTCAATTTGGATAATAACCCGAGATGAAGTTCAAGGGATTTGGATGGGGAAAATGATGATTTGATTGGAGAAATGGATGATAGAAATGGATGAATGAATACCCAAAAAAAGTAAATGATTGATCAGAATGGATGAACAACTAATCAGAATGAGTAAATGATTGCTCACAACAGATGAATGATTCTCAAAAAGAGAAGATGAAGGTTTGGAATAGCTAAAAGATTACTTAGAATGAGTAAATGATTGATCGGGATTGTTGAGAAGGGAAGGTATGGCTCTAGAGGAGGGCGGGTATAGCTTCAGAGGAGGGAAAATATGGTTGTTTGGAGGGCATATATGGTTGTTTAGAGGGGATGCCCCAGTCTCACAAGGGAAGGTTTATGATGGAATATTGAGAGAGAATGGTAGGGTATGCCCCCCTCAAGAAGGTGGACAGGGAAGAAAAAGGGGCCTCAGGAAACTTCTCAGAGTATGAAGTGGTATATGTCATTGGAAATAGCATGAAAAATCAAGAAGATTGGCGCTTGAATAGAGGAAAACGGGCAAACAATGTACAAATGGCAAGGCATATATGGCTGTTTGGAAGGTCATAGATGGCTATCTAGAGGGTAGGGTAGGTCTACCTATGGAGCAAAAGTTGATCAAAATGACTAAAATAGGCTCCAAAAGGACTGATTGATAGGTCAAGTCTGCCCAAGGAACAAAAGATGGTCAAATTTTGTTAAACAGGCTTCAAAGGGGTGGGTCAAAGGTCAGGTCCACCCAAGGAGAAAAATTTGGTCAAATTTTATCAAAATGGTCTCCAAAAGGACTGGTTTATAGGTCAGATCCACCTATATGAAGGATAGGTCCTCCCAAGGAACAAAAGATGGTCAAATATTGCCAAAACAAGCCTCAAAGGGGTGGGTCAAGGGTCAATTCCAACCTTAGGTGAGTCAGGTCTGCCTGTAGAGGTCAAATTTTTTACAGAGGGGGGAAAATCTGGTTATGTAGAGATCAAGTCTGCCTGTTAGGAGGGTAGGTCTATCTATGGAGCAAAAGTTGGTAAAAAATGGCTAAAAATAGCTCCAAAGGACTAGTTTATAGGTCAGGTCTAGCCTTTGATGGGTCAGGTTCACCCCTAGAGGGAAAGTTTGGCTATTTGCATGTCAAATCCAGCTATTTATGGGTTTAAACTTGACTTTTGACAAAAATACTAAGGTAAATGACTCAAAACACAACAATCATCAATCAAAAGGATATGGTTGAGTGAAATAAATTAGACAATCACTAGTTTCGCAAGAAGAAGACAATTCAGACAATCACAAGCCTAAGTCTAGTAGAGAGGGTAAGGCCAACAAATTCTTCTAATCTAGGATGGACATGTCTACTAGGGAGTCCTCGATATGCACCCGGTAGGTGAGGCCCAAACTGTAAATACCAACCCATTACAAGCATGAGTCAGGAACCTTAAAGGCTCGGACCAACTCATCACATCATCCCAATGCTTCGCCAATCACAACATGGTTGGATTGAGGTACAAATTTCGCTCTCCCTCCTTTATATACCCCATCGGTATGCATGGTTGGAATCATCCCTTTGGGTGATGAAATCCCCAAGCAGGTCCCATAAGAAAAAATGAAAAAGGGGTGACTCAAAAGACGTGGTAAGCTACGATTTCTCATCACCCAGGATCGTCGAATGGTGCAAGGAGATTGGATACGTCAAATAGCTTACCCACAAACATGGAAAACAAGGTTGATTGACACCTCCTAGTTAAACTATGTTCCTAAATTAGGGGTTAAAAACCCTTAAAACAACCAAAATAATTGCTAAAAAGTGAAATTTTACCTTATGTAAAAAACTGTCTAGGGAAAATCCAGCTAAGTAGAGGTCAGGTTTGACTGTCTGGAGGTCAAATCCGATTGTCTATCAAGGAAAATACGACTGTCTGTCAGGGAAAATTTGGCTGAGTAGGTCAAATCTAGTTGTCTGTCAGGGAAAATCCAGCTATCTGTCAGGGAAAATCTAGCTAAGTAGGTCAAATCCAGTTGTCTATCAGGGAAAATCTGGCTCAATAGGTCAAATCTAACTATCTGTCAGGGAAAATCCAGCTGTCTGTTAGGGAAAATCTGGCTAAGTAGGTAAAATCTAGTTGTCTGTCAGGTCAAGTCCACCCCTTCGTGAAATTTTTTCCAAAAACAACTTCTAAGGTTTGTGGAAGGAAAGTCAGAACTTGGGAAAGGTCAGGTCCTCCTATGGAGGGTAGGTCCGCCTGTCTTTAAGGTCAGGTCCGCCCCAGGAAGGTCAAATCCGCCCCTCTATAACATGTACCTACAAAAATTCAAAAAAGCAAATGTGAAAGCAAGAGACCTATTTTTGGGTCCCACCGGGTGTGCCAGAAATGTGATAGGGCGAATTTAAGTGTTAGAATAAGAAACAACAAACAAAAAATAGAAAATAACAATAAAAAAACTATGCACCTCAAGATTAGCCTAGTTGGATTCAATACAAAATAAAATGAAACTTTTTTACCTTGTGCCGAATCGATCCTTTTGTTGGTCCTTCAATATTTGGTGTTGTATGCTCCTTAGATGTGAAGAGATGCAAGCTATAAGGTGGAATGAGGATGGAAAATGAGTGACAAGTGGATGCAAGTATGAAAAATGGCTAAGTATGGCTCAAGGAAAAAATTTGCAAGAGTTTGGTTACTATTAATGATCTCTCTCAAAATGAGAAAATAGGGGGTATTTATAGAGAATTTGGAATTCTCTAGAGAAATGGATGATCAAGATTGAGCCACCAAGATCAAGATGCAGGGCTAAGGTGAGTTGAGAACTCAGAAGCCCTCACATCTTGACGTGTGGCATGTGAAGTGGCTTAAAAGAGGTGATGTGTACATGAGGTGGAATGATAGTACATGACATGGAGGGAGTACATAGTACCTTGGAATTGGGACAAGATCTCCTCATAAAGGAGGTACTTGTCCCCATGTGGGTGAGAGGACATGTGGGGAATTAAAAATTCCTCAAATATTCTCATGAGGATGAGAGAAGGAATTTAAAATTCTTTTAAATGCATTGAGGGATTAAATGTGAATTAAAAATTCACATGGGGAATGGGGTGTCTTCTTCAAAAAGAGAAAACTTTTAATGAAGTTGACTAAGGACACATTCCATAAATAATATGGGTATTAGGGATGACCTAATTAAGTGATTAAGGTTGTGCAAGTACTTGATTAGACAAATTAATGAAGATTAGAAGAGGGTTAGATTTCACATGTGACTTGATGTGACAAGTCAAAGATCACATGGGGAAGAGTAAAAATAATTTAATATTCCTTGGAAGGATAAAAGGAATTAAAAATTCTTTGAGAGGTTGATTAGGCTAGTTAATGAATGACTAGAGGAGGGTTAGGTGGCTAAGAGAGATTAGAGGCCAACTTGCAAAAGTTGGAGGATGTGACATCCTAATCAAGGATTAGGCATGTGCACATCCTAATGATGAGATTAGAAGAATAATTAAGATTAAGAAAGGGATGTGACATGTGAGGAATTAAATAAATGTCATATTTATTTAATTCATTTGATGAAAAGGAGGATTAAAGAGATAAGGTATTTATTAATTAATTAAATACCTTAGGGATTTAGCAGAATTAAGGATATTAATTAAATAATAGTGATATTACTTAATTAATGCAAATAAGGGGATGCTTAGATGAAGGGATAAATTTGGATAAATTAAGTGTCCAAATCTAGGTGTCTACAATATGTTCCCCATGGACAAGTAAAATCCATTTAATGTTGATCTTCTTTAGCTATCATGATTTGTTTATACCCATAGAATCCATCCATCAGTGAAAACATCTCATGTCCCACATCATGTCTATAATCATATCAATGTTGGGAAGTGGGAAGTCCTCTTTGGGACATGCCCTTTTTAGGTCTCTGAAATCTATGCATGATATGGATGCCCCCATCGGGTTTTGAAATAGGAACCAGATTTGATACCCACTCTAGATAGTCAATTGGTCATATGAACCCTGCTTCAAGAAGCTTCTTTAATTCTATTTTGACTAACAAGGAAATTTGAGGATGTATTTTTTTGAGTTCTTGTCTGATGGGCTTTGCTTCAGGGTAAAATGCTAGATGGTGGACCACAATCTCTGGATCAAGCCCAGGAATGTTAGCATAGCTCCATACAAAGTTGACCTTTCTCTCCCTTAGAAAAGTAGCTAGGAGCTCATGTTATTTTGACATTAATGATTTAGCATAAAATGTGATATGTAGAGTTTCCTTTGTTTCCAAGTTGACTAGGTTGCATCTCTCGACTAGAACCGCTAACTTTTCCTGATGTAAAGCATTGAGGGGAAGATTGAATCCTTCATCCTTAGGCACCTCAGAGAGGTTTTCATCATTGGATACATCCTTTGTTTTTACTATTTTAGGGTCAGAGAGTGCCATAGTGTGGTTTTCAGTCAAAGACCTTGAGATTATTCTCAAGTTTTCGCTTTTGTGACTAAAGGATTCAATTGTCTCCCCATAGTAAGATTGTGTGTCTAGAATGATATCAAACCTAGCCTTATAATATCGATATGGTACCATGCTTTGTAGTCCCATGAATTCTGAGAGTGCTTCATCATTTTTGAAAGTGTCTAGAATTGGTAGTCCTCATTGGTTGTAATCGATGAGTGGGGGTAGACTAGGTTGATCTCATGGGTTTGTCTGGTTGATTCAAATGACGCGGTACTAATCATGAGGATAAAGTAATTCTTGAAGAGCATAGGTAAGTTAGTTATGGCATCTTCCTCAACACTACTACTACAAACATCAGTTGTGTCAAAGGTGAAGTTGTCTAAAGGTAGGCCAGTGGATATGGGCAATTGAAGGGTGGTTGTCATTTGCTAAGTATTTTTGACCTTCTTAACTGGGGGATTTTGGCCACATATTGTTATACTCAGAGGGGTACATCCAAGGCCAATATTTTTCATTTGTGCCTCAGGAATGATGGGTATTAGAAGCCTATTGTCATTTTGTCCAAGCCTTTTGTTTTTTTCATAGCCCATGGTGAGCATCATTTGTAAGCCTTTATTGCTATCATCCATAGGTAGATTGGTTTTCAGTCTATTTTCTTGGTATAGGAGATGGGATGGGTCCTCTTCTATTACTTCCTGACTGAGATCCCCCCAACTTCTAAAGTTGGAAGATATTGTAGTGAAGTTTTGGGATGAGGAAGCATCATTTGATTGTGGTCATCCTCATGACCTGGGAGATTAGGGTAACTCTCCTACCACACAAGCATATTTTGGAACTATATAGTGCCCGCATCCATTGTCTTGAATAATGACCTTGATATCAAATATGGTGGGGATGGTGGGGATGGCGGGTGTCTCTGTCGTAGAAGTGGAGGCGAGAGTAGCTAGGTCAATATATGGAGTTGATGGGCCTTCATCTTTGTTAGGCACTTGGTGGATTTTGTAATATTTTGCTTCTAGGCTCTTGCAGTAAGAGAAGGATTCAGGATCCCCATGGATAGTGACCTCTTGGCCTTGGTATGTGAACTTGACACATTGGTGGAAATTTGATGCTACTTGCATCCCATGGATCCATGAACATCCTAGGATAATGTTGTAAGGAAAATCAAGGTCTAGGACCTGACAGGTGGTTTCCATAATTGTTGACCCTACTTGAATAGGGAGTTGGATAGTGCCCCGAGACACTCTTTCTTGATCATTGTATGCCTTGATTGTGATGCCTTTTCCTTTTTCAGTGGAATCCTTTGAGATTCCCAAATTCTTTATGAGCTTGAGGGAACATATGTTTAAACCTGCACCTCCATCCACCAAGACTCTCTTGACTTTATTCTTATGTACTAGGACTTCCAAATGGAGTAAATGATTGTGAGATGGTTGGGCGAGAAATTCTTGATCGGATAATGTAAGAAGATTTTGGGTAATGAGGTTTCTGACTATAGCTTGGAATTGTTCAAAATCAAGATCTGCGAAGACGGTGGATGATGCCAATGCTTCCTCAAGGATCTTTCTATGGGAAAAATGTAGAACCCCAATCCTAGACCTGCACAACACAAGAAACAAATGCAACGTTAGATCAAATTCAAGTGAGAATCAAGATTGCCCATGAAATTTGTTTAAATTGCAAAGAAAAAGAAATGAGATGAAGAACATAAGTAATTATAAACAAAAGGTATCAAATCCTATTCAATGTAAAACAAACTCTTCATTCTATGGGAGAATTGGTGCCAATTTGATGTGGAAATTTTCCCTTTCCCAACTCCTATGATGCAATGTTGATGAGTGATCCACTTTGGTGAAGATTCAATTGAGTTCCATGATGAAATCTGCAATAACCTAGCTAATATCTTGAAAAAATGGATGAAAATAGAGATGCCTTGAGGATGAAATTGAGTATAGTAGACTTGCTCAAATTGTGGATGATCAAAACAAAGGACGAGCCTTCTATTTATAGAAAGCCAAGATGGAGAAATGGGAAAAATGGAGTAATGTGGGAAATTGGAAAAATGGAGTAATGTGGGATCATTCAACACCCAATGGGAAAGTGACACTTGTTAAGATGTGAATGGAGGAAGTGTTACCTATTTTTAGCTACAACTGAAAACATGTAGAGGTGAATTGTATTTTTTATTGAAAGGTACAAAATTTCTTCTTAAGTATTCATTCTATTCTAGAAGCTGATTACTTGTGAAGTTTGTAACAAAAGATATCATTAAAATTGCATAGTAATGTTGTTTTATTCATATTGTAAAAACCAAAGTCCCACACAAGCTGTGGGAGTAAATTTGATTTTCTTAATCAAATAATGAATACAAAGTAGGATGTATACTACACTACTGAAGATAATATAAACATGAAGGATGGGAATGATTCATCATTGCCTATAATGATGAATCAGTTTTACTCGACGTCTTCAAGATTGTTGTGTCTCCAATGCCTCAAGGTTGTTTCGATTCCAAGCTTCATGCATCTGGAAGATTGTAAAAGGATGGTGTTAGAGCAATGATAAATCACATCCTACTTCATTCCTACACTACAAACAAGAATGCAATATATATCTAATCAGGCATTTACCAGATGATTAAGTCATAAAAAGGTTGATATTCAAGGAGCATGAAGTTCAATGGAAGCTTTCAGCTTCAATTATTTTTTCTAATTTGTTTGTTTAAATGTGCAAGAACAGGTATAATAAGGTCATTTCAGTCAACAAATATTGTTATGAGTGGTAAGAAATGTGGCTCCCACAAGGGTGGAGCTCAACTTATAGACAATAACGTGGGACAACAGTATGGAATAAAGATAATCATCATTCTCCATGAATGAAGTTCATAAAAGTAGTCTTTAATTCAATATGATGAAAATAGATCGAGCAAAGCATCTTATTACTCATCATTTGAAGGAACAATTCAGAAAGTATCTATATCAACCTCAAGCATTGATCATTTATGGCAATCAAATGTAGGTGCAATGAAGAGAGAAACACAAATGAACAATGTCTCTTAATATTGCAAAGTAGAATAAAAATCCATCTTGTACATCATGTTGTCCTACATCATCAATTTGTTGTCATTCCTTGTTGTTATGCCATTAATAAATAAGATGAAGACATTAATTAAGTATCAATCAAAACAACATAGGAGTCATTCAAGGTGTATATTTTGAAAGGAAGAAATCATCAGACATTCCTTGCAAGGAGGTATCATATTCATAATGGAGCAGCAATTTAACATTGAGAAGCATAAATACAAGGACCATGATAGTCATGCAGAAGAGGAAAACATAACAATAAATAGAAGTTTCAAAAGTAGTGACATTCTTATGATCTCAATAAGAGTCTACAATGTCGATATGAGTGAAGACAAGTGCAAAACATACCATTAACAATCAAGTTCATGTTAAGGATAGTCACAGTGAAGCAAGCTGATACAATACTTTATCAAGAAATATAAATCATGAGGATAACTAAAATCACTAACACTACAGTGGTTATAAAAGGAGAGGGCAGTCAATGATGCTCTTTTAAAAGGATAAATGCAGAGAAAGCACATTGACAGTGGAGGGAAACAATCCAAGAGTACACTATTTTAAAGATACAGTACAATGCCTTATTTAGTATGCCAATGCTAGGGTTTTAACCTTGTGAACAAATGGTGACTATCAAATACCCTCGAGCTAGGGTTTCAATCAAAGGAAAATATAGTAAAATGAAAATACAAGTGGAGCTACAACCCATGAAGACTTAAGTCTAAGTTTAATGCACATAAATCAGGAGTTTTTTTCCTCTTGGAAAATGGGTTACCCATGTTGGGTTATTAACTCAAAGTGCTAAGAACAATCAAAGGTGGTTTTCATTTTAGAATAATTATAATCCACAAGTACAATGCTACCTTCAGGTTAACAATGATATTTTCTTGCATTTTCTAGAATACCCACATGAGGGTTTTTAATTAAAATGCAGTTTGTGGTTGAAATACAAAATGCTCATGTGAGAGTTTTAATTCAAATGCAGATTTCTCCAAAATAACAAATACCATATAAGTGTTTTTTCAAAAATACAAAAGAGGAATGAAATGCCTTTCATGGGTCGAGCCCAAGAAGTTTCAGAATGTCTTTTCAAGCATATACATGGCACATGCTAGAAAGAGCTTTTGGCTCTTTAAAAGTTTATCAACTCACAAAGGAGGGAAAAACCCATTTAAGTTGCATCAAATCTGAAGATACTTGAGGCAAACAACAGTCACAATGAACATTCAAAGTGTTTTCTTTACAAATATTCTTCAAGAAACCTACAGTGGTTGTGGCCTGTGTTATAGTTTACATATTTTTTTCTTGAAACTTAGCTCAAGATGAGCTATTTAAGAGGGAAATGTGTGGCAAAGGAAAGGAATTCACTTACCCATGGCATTGGAAAGAATCCCTCATTCACTTTTTTGAAAAATCCAAATGATAATGCCTAGGTTGAGCTCGTATATGGTGGCCAAATGGTATGACATCAACAAATAAACACATAAACATAGAAATACAAAGAATGCATCAGAATATTATGTATATAGCTATGGCTTGAAAAGCCAAAATACATCAAAGAATGAAGGTCGACCTCCACAATGTGATCAAAGTAACTCACCTCTGCGTCTCCTCTTTTGAAATCTTCAAGAAATTCCTCAAAACAACAAGGTATGATACAAAATCAAGCTATTAGAAAATCCCTACTGGCATAATGGCATCACTAGAGCAGTTTTCTTCAAATCAACCAAAGTGCAGAATGTGAAGAATGGAAAATATGATTAGGGTTTGAGCAAAATCATTTCATGGCTGTGGTCTTGACTTGCTAAGTCATAGGTCTACCTAATAATCATTGAAGGGTTGTGTATTATGAGATGGACTTGAAAATCATTTTTAAGTTTATTCTTTTTTATTTTGAAATGATTATAATCCATTTGCATTATTTTTAATGTTTATTCAAAACTATTAAAACAATTTCATTAATTGTTTTTAATAGTTATTGAATTAAACTATTTTAAAGAGCAAGTGAACTAAAGATGAAAGGTAATATATTATGCATGCCATGAGGGGTGAGACTTGAGTCTCTTTTGAGATTGTTAATCATGCAAACTATGGAGATTCTTGAGTTGCATGTTCAATTCCAACATCAATTTTGATGCCTAATCATCATGCACAATTATCTTGGGTAGATTGATAAAAATGAGGCAGTTTTTGCATTTTTTGGCTCACTTTTTCATGGATTTCCATTTCGGTTCAAGTGACCCATGTGTCAATCATGACTTGACCTTGACTTTGAGCCCGAGTTCACTCATTTTTGCATGAGTTTGAGCTCTTCTTTTGGAGATATTCATTTCTTCTCAGGTTTTGCATTGGAGTTATCATTTTTACATTGAGTTTGACTTTTAGTTTCACCTTCATGCCTTGGAGAGGCTTTTTGTATAAAGTGATATGAATTATTCATTTTTCACTAGTTCTTATTTTTCATCTCTTCTTGCATACCTTTTTGCAGAGAGAAAGATTTGTAACTCAACTTTTTACATTAATACAATTTTATAGCTTTACAGGTTACTTTAGTTTGTTGTTTTGTGGAGTTTTTCCTTCATATTGTTCATTTAGATAGAGTTCTCCTTTGTAATTTCATAAGTTTTGTATATTTGAATGATCTGATGCAAGTCTAATGTGTTTCATTACCGAAACCTTCAGACTTCTGTCTTATTTTTGCATGCTTATACACAATTGTTGTTTGTCATAGGCTATTAGTTGTGTTCAAAACTTGTTCCTTCTCCTATTTGTGAAAACTTAGTTTTCCTTAGAAAAAAGGAAATAAATACAGCCTTTTAATGAATTAATAATGTGTTCAGAGAGATTAAATTTCCCTATGTTAACACTTTTTACTAAAGATATAGGCTATGATTTTTCTGCAAGTTCTACCATTGTTAGATGCATCACCATCAAATAGTTCAATTTTTCCAGTTTTTGCATTAAATTAAGTCTTTTCCCATTTTCCCATCAATGTTTCAAGTCCATAATCAAAGAATCATATTGGAGGTAGCCAAGAATCTAGAGGTTTATCTTCATCAAAGGAATACCCACAGCCTGAAGATAGTTCCCATGTTTCAACAAATTGCTGAGTTTATCCATTCAAGCATTCGGGTGCAATCTGTTTGACAATAGGAAGCTTGGGCACATTTTGATGATGTGACAGATTTTTGGATCCAATGGAGTCTCTAACTCTTATAGGGTTTTTCACCTAAAAGGAGAGAGATTAGATCCAAAAATGCTTATGTAACACTCAAATTAGGACATGTGTGATGTGATATGATGTAAATGAGCTTAACTAAATGCAATTGATTGATTAAGATGATCTAAAATGAATGCAAAAGAGCAATTTAAGCTATGTTTGAAAACACATTATGATATGCAAACAATTATGAAAATGAAGAAATCATGCAAAAAAAAGGTATAGGGGTAAATATGAGTGTACCCGGATGAAACATGAGTTGTTTGGAGTGTCTAGAATGCTGATGGATTTTACTGATTTTTCACAATGGGAATCATTCACCCAGGGTGGCGAATCAATCCTCCAACTGATGAAAAAGTGTTAGGAATTGATTTCTGATAGTCAGGATCCAAAATCAGACAAAATATAGAATTTCAAATTTCAAGTAGGACTCATTCACGAAGGATGGTGAATTAGTCCTCCCCGAGATTTCTAGAAAATCAGGAGGCAACTCTGCTACACCAGCTTTGGAGATGCTTGAATGTTAGGTTGCTGGGGTCAGTTTTGTAGGAAACAAATAGAAAACACTAAAAATGCTTGAAAGTATGATAATTTGACTTAAAAATCCTAGTTGACATAATTTCCACTTTTCAACACCTTTAAACTTGTTAAATCTATAAAAAAGGGTTGCAAATACACATGCAAAAAGGGGGAAAATGTTGAGGGGTTAGTGAATAGGGGTTTTCCTTGGTCAAACCCCACTTTGGTAATCAAACCCAATAGAAATGAATGAAATGTAAATGAATTGATAAATGAACAACATGAAAGTGTTACTAACTTACCAAGATCCTTGATGTCAATGGCTACTCCAAAGTGCTTGAGTTGATAATGTAGAATGCTTGAGTAACTAAGGAGATTGAATGCTTTCGTGAGGAGATGTAAAATGAGGTGAAAAATACTTATTTATACAATTCTTGTGCCTTACTACCCATTCATACCTCATCACAGGCCAACATGAAGTGAATTTGAATAAAATATTGAAAGGAAATTTGATTTTTTTTAATTTGGGGCCAAGGGGGACTCATTCGCCACCCATGGAAAATGGGTCCCTCCTAGGACCTAAAACCATGTGTTGGGAAAAATGTTATGTTTAATGTTGTTTGTTGGGATAAGATCCAAAAATACACTTAATATAAGCATATGAGGGCATAAAAAGACAAAAAAAGGCATGAGAAAGGTGTAAATAGTGAAGATGTGCCTAGAAAAGCGTGAAATCTTATTACAAGACTTTACAACACTTTAATATAGGACTTGTTGATGAATGAAAAGGTGATTTTTAGGTGAAATACATTAAATAGAGTATAGAGTAATGTAGAAATGTCTTACAACTCTTCACAACACCTTCACAAGACATCATTCTTTGAATTTTAGTACCTAAATAAGCATGTTCAAGCCATGATACATCATAAAATGAAAGCAACACAGTTCCAACACCATGAAACAAGACCTAAAAGACCATGAAAATGACAAGGGGCCATTTTTATATGGCATAGATGAATGTGCACAATAAATGAAATTAGGTGGAATTTGAAAATAGTGAAATGGCATGTAAGAGGGAAAAAAATGAATTAAATGCCACTTGGCTCAATGCACAAGGACATGTAAGAAGGAATTAGTGTCTTGTTGGAAGGACAAATCCACTTGGGGGGATTTCAAATTTGAAGGAATATTCCCTTAAAGATGGCAAGTTGAAAGAAAATAGGGGTTTAATAAAGCTATTAAATGTATTTTCATGTGCAAGTGGCAAAATCTAGAGAAATTGGATGATTAGGATTAAATTAATCAAGGTTTAATTAATTTAATGAGGGATTAGGTGATGTGACTATTTGAATTAAATTTTTGGGTTGATTTAAATGAAATATGAGAATGTGATTTAGATTTAATTAAATAAAGGATTTGATTTATTTAATTTAATAAGATGACCCTACAGATTTAATCAAATAAAATGAATTATTTAATTAAATAGAGACCAGAGGGTTAATTATATAATTTTGATTTATTTAATTAACAAGAGAGAATGAATTAATCAGATAAATGATGATTTATTTAATTAAGGGATGAAGAGTGATGATTTAGCTGAGAAGATGATTTAGGATGAAACAGTGCTAGTAATCAGGATCAAGTGTGTAGGTATATTTTCCATGTCTACAAAAACAAAGGACATGACCCTCGTTCCCTTGACAAAAGTAGTTTGAGAACCATCTAAAACCATTCAACCCATGATGTTTTAAAAATTTTCTATGAAAAAATGAAACGAACCTCAGATTGCAAACAAATTGGTTCAAAATTCCAGAAATAGCAAAAGCGGTCACTTTTTTTTAAAAGCGATGACTTTGTTCTCCAAAAGTAGCAGAAATAGTCAAAAGTGGTCATTATTTTTTTGAAAGTGGAAGAGAAACTCAAGAGCGGTAAGAATAGAAAAAGAAAACAATTATAGCAAGAGCGAACAATTTTCACAAATGCAACTCTTTTACATGAAGAAAGTAAAAATAAAAAAATTAAAGTGAAGGCGAACATTAGACTCAAATGTGAAAATTTTAATCAATTGTGTGCAAGAAATGCAAAAGTGATTCATTCAAAAAAAACAAAAGTGGTTGAAATGATGCAAATGTGTGAAAAACACAAACATATCACTATCGCTTAAAATGATTTCATGCATTAATTACTCAAAAATTATAAGATAAAAATAGGAAAGGAAAGGGTACATACCGATGCATTGACACTAGAAGGCCGCCAAAACTCATGAACCACATCTATGCAACGTGGGGCTCCTTGAATCCTCACCATAGCACCTTGATAATCAACAGATCAAGAAATCCAGAGGTAGGAAATTACTATAGGCTTAGAATGCAAATGAGGTAAATTAAACCCTAATTACCTATTTTAAACCCCCAAACCCTAATTTTTTTCCTAGGAAACCCTCCTAGGTTGAAATTATGAGCTCCCATGAACATTTGAACTATCAATGAGAGTCTTATAAGCTTAATTTTTCATCTTCTATGCATCCAAATTGAAATGAAACATTGTTGCAAGCTCAACCTAAAAAATATTTGTTTTGGACAACCTCTCGAGGGGGCAACCCAACATCCTACCATATTTTCCGCTAACTACCGAGGCACATAAATTTTTTCACATCTTGATCTTAACATCAAATTCTTTGAAACAAAGCAACTGATACTTTGTCTCAAAGAGGGGAAAAATGTAGACATGTAAAAATGACCTCATACTTATCACACATGTCCTGAATGACATTTTCTCATCATCAACATCATTATCCCCTAATATCATTGCATTTCACATCAATTACATCAAAAAGCTTAATTTTCTCTATTAATTGAATAATATTAGATTATTTAGTTAATTCACTTTTTCATCATTTTTGACCAATTAAATAAATTTCATTTATTTAATAAAGTCCTAATCTAACTTTGTTCCTCCTAATTAATTAAATAACATCAAATTTTTAATTATGTCACTAATTTACCTTATTCCCCTAAGTCAATTAAATTATTATCACTTAATAGTTTAATTAAATCACTTTTCCCTAAACTTGAATAATTAAATTAATTATTGAAAAACATCATCCAAAACATCATCAACAAACAAATACAACTTTGTTTGTAAAATTCAAACATGACTTGCATGTTTAACCCAAAAAGGACTAATTAATTAATTAAATTAATTAATTACCTTCACCCACTTTCCTAATTGAGTGAACCACGATCCACTAATTTCTCACTTTGATTAGTTGACTGATCCATGTATTTCCTAATTATTCATCTATTCCTCAATTCCACTAAACACTCAAATTGATTTCATTAATCACACCGATTACATAATCAAAAGCCGCTAATTCTTCCCATCTAATTCCTCTCAACAATTTTGAACCGTTGATTAGGATATTCTACTATGCGATCTCGATCATTCATTTTAAAACAAAATTTTTATATAACAACCTCATTTCTTCTAAAAAATGATCAAATAATTGAAATCGTTTACACAATTAAGTAATATTAAAATTACAATTGATTTCTCATAAGCTTTTACATACGTCTGTGATCAACATTGCACAACTTTGAAGCTTTTGTTGTGCACAAATGGAGGCTTTGCATTGATACAACAATGATCCAACATCTTTGCAAATACACTTTAGCATGGGATGGTAATGCTATTTTTTATGAATTCAATTTATGTTCTCTCCTTTGATTGCATTAATTGGTTTCATTTCTTCATAGCTTCATTTTGTGAGTAATGGGTATGAATCTTAGTCTTTGTTTTGAATTAGATCTTGTTTAATTCATTTAACATTGTTTATCTCATGCTTAGCATTTCCCCCCTTACACAATATGAATATAAGACACCATAAAATAATTAATCTAAAACTAGATGTTAATACCTATCATATCAATCACTAACAAGTGGACCAAAACTAGGGCATGTTATTATTCTACAAATGTGTAGCATCAAAAAAATTTACCCTTGAGAATTTCACACTAGGTTCCCCCCCAGTTGTCCTTGGACCTAATTATGCATTTAATTATTTGTTTTGTAAATATATTTGAAAAATCAAAGAAGAGAAATAGAATTAAGAATTTAATATTTTCCCTTGACACTTTAGTCCCCGAAAAGGATGGGTCTGGTCTAGGGTGCCCTATACCATAGAGAAATAAATTCTGGCTCCATTTTTAATAATTTGGTTTTGGTATTTTATTATATTTGAAAAACTAAATTTATTTTTTAGTTACCAACATTTAGTTTTCAAGAAATTGGAATTATTGCATGCATATAAATACAAAGTATTTTCACAATTTTAATCCTAATGGAATTACTAGCAATTTTTGAGAGAAAAATATAATTTGAGAGCTCATCACCCAACACCTCATTCCAAGGATATTTTTTCTGACTAGTTTTAGCCTTTAATAGGTTTTCTTGCAAGTAGTTCTCCTCTTTCCTTCTATCTATTGCCCTTTTTCTGCTATTGGTTTATAAAATTATTCTCCACCCTTTCACATTCTATTCCCAGTTCTCAATTGTACTTTTACCTTTGAGCATCCACTTATTAACTTTTCTTAGGGTGATGATAGTAGCTTTACAATCCTCATATTTTAGCAAGCTTGTATTAAGGAGGAAGTGTCCATCCTTTTTCTTCTCCTTTTTCTTTCCACTTCCCACTAGGATTCTATCCTTTATTGGGTGATGGTCAAACAATGATTAGGGGTATATCTCCACCTTCCAGCTATCCCCACATGGGGTCAAAGTTGAAGTGATCCTGATTAAAAAAGAATCTATCTAGTTTGTAATAGATTCTCTTACCCCCTTTTGGTAATTACACTAGTATGTATACCAAATATTGGTATCTTCCTTCTTTATCCATTCCATGGGGTCAAATATGTTAAGCTTGTTTTTCATTGTTTACCAAGAGTAATTTTCATTTCCTTTCCACCCCATGTCAATGCCCCTTTGTTGTCTTCCATATGCTCTATCATATTAAAGTCACCCTCCACTATCTATGGGATATCTTGCAAGTTTCCCATCCATTTCCAAAGTTCAATTCTATCTCTATGTTCATTGGGGGCATATATGGGGAACATATTGAATGTGGCATCACCTTTCTCCATTTTTACCCACACTTCTCTATTACAGGGGGATACTCCATTAGCATTTACATATTGAGCCCATGGCTTGGAGATTAGGATAGCTTATCCACCTCTTCTCTTTTCATGATTCATTACAAAGTACTCATTGTTACATATAAATTTGAGGTTGGTTTCCAAAGCAAAACCAATTGCTTTAACCTCCTAAATGAGAACAATATAATTATCTTTTTCTAGGTTAATAAAAATCTTGACAATGTGTTTCCTATCAGGGGATTCAAGTATTCTTACATTCTAGGATGTGCAATTAAGGCTCGTGGAAATAAATTTTTTGAGGGCCATCTTTCTCATTCCTAAATCTTTCAAAACAAATTGGGATCTTGTCTTCAATTTCTATCCTTTTGGAGGTCGGCATTGTAATCACCACACTTGTTATATTTCTTTTTTGTTTGGTGATATGCAGACTTCCCCTACCAATTGGTATAATTTTTCCTTTTCCTTTTATTCTTGTTTCCTTTGGAACATGGGGAGAATCTAGGTTTGGTACTAGCTATACTTTTATGATTTTCTTATTGTCTAAAGACCCACTATCTCATGTAGGAGGAATCTTACAAAGAGAATTTATTTTATCCACTTTATCAATTTTAGAGCCACTTGGCTCAAGGTTGAGTTGAACACATAAGTTATTTCTATCTAGATTGACCTAGTAGAGTGTGCCCATCTCTGTGGCTATTTTTGCATCGGGGTTGCCACATTCCTTTGACACTCAAACAAAATCTTATCCCTAATTTGGGACATCATGTTATGCCTCTCTTGGATGATATTAGGGATGCTGATCCCTTCATCTATCAACCCATTACCCTCTTGATTTGGAGCATCCTTGGGTGCTCTTTTTTCATTTAGGTCCTTTTTATCCTTCTTGGGTATGCTAGTAACCCCCAAGGCAATAGTAGGACCTGGTGCTCCCCTATTTCTTAAATTTTGGTATTCCTTCTATGGTTCACTTCCCCATGTGAGCTATAGGAGCCCATCATACTAATATTTGCTTGTGGGCTACTACCATGTTGGTTTTTAAATTAAGTTTCAAATGCAATATTTCTAACTATAAATGGATACTTTTCATTGTTAGATTGATTTGAGTCTTTATTGTTTTCAACATTCAAGCCATTACTCTTTGTATTGTGTTATATTCATTATATAATGGTATAATTATATAGTCTCTAGCCTCTAATGAGTCTTTTAGATTAATATTGTTTATTCCTTTTCAGTTTCCTTAATGCTTTGTTTATGTAGTGTAGAAAATTGTACTCCTTTCTAAGTGAAAGTATAATTTCACACTTGATTTGGACCTATATTTAGAGACCTTGTATTTATGCACTTTTACACTTCTTAATAGGCCCCTAATTCCCTTTATTATGTATCCCAAGGAATATTTTTTTCATTTTCCAACAATGAAACATGCATTGAATAAATGCATTTAATTAATTTATGACTGCAAAACACATTGGTATTGGACTTATAGGCCAGGGTCCATTTTCCCATGGGAAAATGGGTCCCCTTTAAGTTCCAAAACCAATTTTTAAAT
Organism: Sequoia sempervirens; assembly: GCA_007258455.2. Taxonomy (NCBI): domain Eukaryota; kingdom Viridiplantae; phylum Streptophyta; class Pinopsida; order Cupressales; family Cupressaceae; genus Sequoia; species Sequoia sempervirens. Next base: position 175,120,891 of record VDFB02058242.1, on the reverse strand, counting down.
ATGTTTTGGGTGGTATTTTAAATTCTCAAATTCAAATTTCAAGTGTCGGCTATGAAGATCTAATATTTGGGAAATTAGAGAAGAAGCCTATAAAGCCTAATCTTTTCACCAGTTCAAACTAGATTGAATCAAGGATTGAGAAGAAAGATTAAATTCAAGAAAGGAGAAACATTCAAGCAAGCAAAATTGAAGTCTTGGAGTGACATTTTGTTTGTATTTGTAGGTCTTCAAGCTCATTTTGTCAATATTTGATCAAGTATTGAACTCATTACTAAAGGTTGATGCCTACGGTAGATCATGATGGATTCTAGGTTTGGAAGATGCATTTGGCCATTTCCCTTAATCTACTAACTTGTTTCCTAGTGATCCCATCTCTAAGCTTCATTCTAATAGCAATCAACAACAAGGTATAATCATATTTTATATTTATTAGGGTGTTTTGACTTCTCCCTAATTTAATCTTTGTAATTTTTCATTATCATATAGGAATCATGCTCTAACATGCACTTGAGTAGGGCGTCTTTGCATATTATCTCAAACAAACTTAGATGAACTTAAGGTTAGGGATTGCACACACTGTCATTTATCAAATCTTTATCTTCTATTAAGTTTTAATTATCAAACCTAGGGTTTGAATGAGGTAAACCCCCATAAAAACAAATATTCTCTTTTGTAGATTTTCTATAGATTTGGATTCGAAAGTGAAGATTTGAAGGTACAAGTGAAGAGTGCAGACAAAGGACTTTAATTTAAGTTTTTGAAGTTTTAGAAAAGGACACAAAGACTCATTCACCCCTAGAAAATGAGTCCCTTATCAAGGCTCAAAACCTAGCTTTTATACCAGGTGCACACCATCATACCTTTCTCAGATTTGCTTGTAAACTGCTATTTTCATTTTTGTTATCATAGGTTTTTTCATTTCAAGTGTTAGATCATACAATTCAATTGATTTAGGCACTTTATATAATCTCCCATTATTGAAAATCTATCTTTTCTATCATAAGAAAGCTAAGATCCCAAGGGTCCAAAATAGGGTTGGGTCACCTCAAGGTTGAAAGTCAAATCCTATCCTTTTGTGACCCTATCTCTCCTTCTAATGAATGTAGGAAAGTGTGTTTGAACCTAGGTGGAAATCCCCCTTTTCATCTTAGTTCACCTCAAACCTATTTCCCTTCATTTCATTTTGGTGAACAACACTTTTCTATGTTTCATTTTGGTGAACCTGACATTGTACATCATTTGATTTGGAAGTATTCAAACCCCTAAATCTAGGTTTTCATTAGTTTTCTTTGCATCTCATTTAGGGTTAAACATTGTACTTTTGCATTGTTTAAGTTCACAAAAATTTAAAAATATTGCATGAATCTTGCATACATCTTGCATATTAGTTGTATCAAGAGTGTCTTTTAGACAATTAGATAAAAAATTTAGTCAAAATTGCATTAAAAAAATTGTCATTTTGTTCACTTTTTTTCATTAGTTCCATTTGCATTTAGACATCAAATTCTAGAAAAAATTGTCACAAAAGAAACATTCTGAAACCTAAAACAAAGAACACAAACAATACCTTAGACTTTGTATTTTTCATTTTTCAAAACTCTAAGTAAGGACCCATTTTCCCCTAGGTGAACCTATCCTTGTATAGGTGTCCTGACAAAATTGTGGGTGCATTTCTATCTTTGTTCCTATTTTCAGTTTTTGTTGTCAAATCTAAGATTTGTAATTCTAAAACAGTTTGTTTTACACATTAAAGAAAGTTGTCTTTTTGATAAAATTTTGAAAAAGGTTAATTTTTTTTTTAATGTTTTGAAGTATTAGATAGTTTCAGATCTATAGAAATTTTCTTTATTTTCTTGCATCATTGCACATAGTTTAGATAGACTATTTTTCATTATGCAATCATTGGAAACCCTAATGATAAAGGGATTAGATCATGAAAAGTGTCAACATCCTGTGTGATGAGATGGATTGATCTAATATTAGCTGTATAGTTAACATAAATAAAGCATTGAGTTAACTAATAAATAAAACCTATGTTTAGCTTAAGTGAATGAGAATTAAAATAATAATTATTGAAAGATTTAATTAATTATTCTCTAATACATGATAACTCTAACACATAGTTGCAATGTGAATCATCATCAAAGAGAGGAGTAAGAATATATGGAGGGAGAGGTAGATGGGGATGGAGTAAGAGACCTAGGGAAAGATGAGATAGAGAGGAAGATAAGTAAGAGACCTATGGGGGGGGAGAGAGGTGATATGGGGGTTTAAGAAGGGACGAGAGGTAGAGATGGGGGTTTAAGGAGGGAGGGGGCGATGAAGAGGGGGAGAGTAAGAAAGGGAGGGGATGTCCTAGAGAGGGGAGGGAGGGAGAAGAGAGGAAAAAGAACAAAGAGAGAGAGGAGTAACAAGGGTTGGATGGAGTGGTAGACATGGTGGGAGTGAGAGACTTAGGGAAGGAGGAGATAGAGAGGTAATGACCTAGATAGGGGAGGGAGAGAGAAGAATGAAGAGGAATAGAGGGCTAAGGAGGGATGAAGAGGTAGAAAAGGAGTGACTGAGAGACCTAGAGAGGGTATAGGTAGATAGGTGAGGGAAGAGAGAAGAATTTATGAGAGACAGTTCAAAAAGAGGGAAAGAGGAATAAGGAGGGAGGGAGAGAGGGGAGAGATATAGAGGTGAGAGCTCTACAAAATAGGGATAGAAGGGTGAGAGACATAGGGGGAGAGAGAGAGGAGAGAGAGAGATAGAGGGGGAGAGAGGTGGGTAATGAGATAAGGAGGGAGAGGTAAAGAGGGAAGGAGGGAGAGACCAAGAGATGGGGAGAGAGAGAGAGAGGGTAAAAGGGAGAGGTAGTGATCTAGAGAATGGAGAGATATGGCAGATAGACAATAACAGAGGGAGAGAGAAGAAGAGAGAGGTAGGAAGGTAGGGATAGAGATGGGGGTAAGGAGGGAAGGAAAGGTAGAGAGGGAGAGAGAGGGCAGAAGAGACCTATAGAGGGGAGAGAGAGGTGAGAGAGAAGAGAGGGAGAGAGAAGGGAAATATCAATAGAGAGGGAAGGAGGTAGAGAGGGAGTGAAAGGTAGGAACCTAACTATCCATAATCAATCGTAAACCATAAACTCTAAGCCTTAATCAAAGAGGGTGAGAGAGAGAGAGAGAAAGAGAAAGAGAAAGAGAAGTCAACTCTAGCATTCTAAAAATGCGTTTTCATTTGGTGAGCACCAAATTTGGTGCTCACCAAATGATTGCATTGGGAAATACCAACCTTTTGGGTTGGATGACCATTTCATGCCAAAGACATTTTTTTGAAAGGTAAAAAATTTCACACATTTGGTCATGCTCTCCATTAGGTTTGCAAGTGTTGAAATGAAAGTTTATAAGAATAACATAATAATTTTAAGCTCTCTCTTAGCTATCTTTAGAACCATGTAATTTGTTTCATGTTTTGATTATGTTACTTGGTTTTCATCTTTAATTTCTTTTGTTAGTGTGTCTATTTTTTTTGTCAAAAACCAACTGTGGTATTTTGGGTATGTTTTTTTACTCATTCATCAAATTTTGAAACAAATTATATTCTTAGAACTAGACTTTGTTCTACACATATTGAAAAAAAATTAATCATTTTTCAAAAATTTTATGGGAGCATGCTCAAATATCTATTTTTTCAGGATGTGTAAACTTTGAAAATTAGTAAAAAATTATATATTCATTAAAAATTAGTAAAAAAATATGGCATAATCTACACTGTGTCAGCTAATATCTCACTAAAGCAATTTCTAAAATTATTAAAAATATATATATTTTAGGAGGAGCACACCAGATGCTATGTTATGGTTTTTTGAAAAAATAAGACCACTTTGAGTGCTCCCCCTTTTTGAAACCCTTAATCTTCACCATTTTTAAAAAATATTAGTAGTTTAGAAAGTAGATTTAGAGCACTACAACTCTTGTTCTTGTTATATCTTCAAATTTTGAGCATAACTATCTTCAGTTTTTAATCGACTATTAGGCTTTGCTGATTTCAAAAAAAATATTACATCTTAAGAATCACTTTTTGTATCACATCTTGGTGCACTTACCTAGTAGGTAATCTATGAACACCAATGTATCATCCAATATATATATCATGCTTTTGGTCACATACATATTGAGTATCTTTAGACCTATAATCACAAATAGACCCATAATTTTGGTAAATTTCGGGTGGCCATTGAGACCCAAGAGCCTTTCCCTCATCACCATATGCTAAAGGCTTTATATGTTATAACGAGGTTGGTGTGATGGAGTTGATGAACTCTAAAGTCTCTACCTCAATGCTCTCCTTCACAATGAAAGGGATTTTGACATGCTCAATGTTTGTCCCAATGAGGGGTCTATGTGAGTATTCCTCGACATGATGTGCCCCCTCTCTATCTTTTATAAAGCCCCCACCTTCACCCTAGAACTCACACATATCAAAGTAGTTCGAGATCTCATTGAGGATGAAATTGCAGTAGTGTTTCCACAAAGCTTATTATGGGAGCTCATTATTGTTGCATAGAGAATGATAAAAAACCATCCACCACCTCTTAAAGAAAATTCCTTATCCTTTGGTGTTGGAACCAACATGGATAGAGAACTTTCTCGCAACTACTATATAGGGGTGCATTAGTTCATGGAATAATGAACAAAACACATAAATAAAATTTCAATATTTTATTTTCTTTTATTTGTTGGTAGGATAACTTGGAGGCATAAAATTGTCATGCTTCCTCCCTCTTATTTGGCCAAATGTTAGTTTTACCACTTGTGGAATCTATATGAGAGATAATAGATCCCAGTGAAGAGGTGAGGGCCGATCATTGAAAACTTGTTCCACTTTGATTTTCCAATCTATTGATCAATGTTCAAAGTTTTCTCTTACTATTTTCAATTTTACTTATATTTTCTTGTATCTTAGGACGATGTTGAGAAATTGATAAAGGATTTTGCTAAGGGTTCGATTATATATGTTCTTCACCAAGGATTTTATGAATTAGTGAACTAGATTTTTCATCAATTCGTGAAGGATTTTCAATTCCTGAAAATTAAAAAATATTGAATCAAAACAATTGTAGATTGTTATTTAATTCAAATTTTACTCTTATAAAATAGAAAAACCTATCTCCTCAACAACATGGATGTCATGGTGTAAATTTGATGATAACTTGATCAACTTTAGAATGTGTGTGCTTTCTCTCTCTCATGGTTTGTTGTTGTAGAGGTAAGAGGCCAAGTACAAATGAGCTCAACCTCTTTGGAATTTTTATTTTATCATAGAAAAATACGATCATTTTATGGTTTGATAGCAACTAGCCTAGGCTCATTCACTATCAATATATAACGTGAGCACATTATCACATACTTGCATTATGTCCCAACTAGACCAAAAAGTGTTTGTGGCCACATTTTGGTCCCCATATTTTTTGCACATGCCTATAAGAGATTGTATGGAACATGTTAGGGAGGATTTAATTTAAAAAAAATTATAGTATTAACCATATTTTTTGGGAAGCCAATAGTGATGCAAATGGTGTGGCTAATGTGGGGTTACAATTTGACAACTAGATTTATTAGACAAAGAAAAATCACCCTTTGAACTCAATTATGAGTATTATAAATGATGAGGTGAAGAAAAGGAAGCAATTATTTCTTGAACATTGTCTTTCTTAATGATGGGTTCCTAATTTGTTTTAAGGTTGATGAACGTGTTTCAAGATTCTTACAATTTTAATTCCTTATAGTATTTTGTACAAAATATCAAGATGATTAATTATGGTTCCCAATTCATTCACGTTACTAAATATATGGCTCATGTTGGAGTAGTGATGAGTTGAATGGTGGCATTCGAAAGGCTATCTTTTGGACATAATTATCAAGTTGAGACACATTCTTAAATAGATTGTTATTGATACTTGAGGGTGTCTATATTTCTTATTTTCCCATTTTCTATTTTTCCTAACTATAGAGGGTATTGTAAGATGAGAAAAATGGGGGGACAACATCTCCGAGTTAAGCCTTTCAACAACACACATTTGAAGAAAATGAAAAAAAAATGGAATATTTTTAAAAGGGTGGAGTTACCCCTTATTTTCAACAAATGAAGGGATTTAATGAAGCCCTCATGACTAATTTTTCTAATTCATGTTGCAATCGCTAGATTACTATTGGGGGAGTTAAGTTAACTGTGAACAAAGGAATTGATAGGTATGACTATTGATTTTAGTTGCGAAGGGAAGATTTGAAGACATAGATGGAACTTTGCTATTGATATTGAAGATTTGAATACATTAGGTTCATAACCACATAGAAAGATCAATACCATAGATAATAAGTCAAAATAATTAATGTATTGATCAACTTTTCTTATGCAATATTAATATAAGTTCATGTATAATGTTAACTTTTAAAATTCATTGTTGTCTTAGTTTGTTCATCTCAAATTGAGTTTTAGGTAATAGTTAATGTTTGTCATAATCTTTTTAGTTTCCTTTCCTTCAATATGAAGATTTACCTCTACTTTTATTATTTTATTCATTTTTTATATCTAATTGGATACACATTAATCTTTTTCTATTATTATATTTTTAACTCAATTTACCTTTTTCTCTTTTATTTTTTGTGTGATGGAAACAAGCTAGATAACATAGATGTGAGCATCTATGCCTTTATATATTGGATTACAACAATTTGATGTAGCATACATCTAAACTAGAAGTTTCCTTTGATTACAAAGCCACATGTGGGGATCTAGTCTGTCAAAGTCACCTAAGGGTTGAACCTAGCTCAAACACATCTCTAGGAGTTTGAACCTTGGTGGATGGCTTCTATATCACATATCATCATCCTCACTATTTGTGCACAACCAATTGAGCTACAACCATTTAGCTTTGTCTTTACTTTTTGTCCTTCACTCTTGGTTGCATAGGCAAAGTCTATCCAACACTCTAGATGCACAGTTGACTATATTTATTAATTAATTGAAATTCAAAACCTTGTTATATTTTGAGTTTCAATTAATTTATAAATATGGTCAAATTGTGCATCTAGAATGCTAGATAGAAAATGTGTTCACTCTACATTCTTGTCATATCCTACTTTTTTTCCTCTTGAACTTCTTGTTCGCTCTCTTCACCCTTATTTCCTCAAAATTTTAAATGAGTCTTTGTCTACTTTCCATCTCATTTGCCATCTTCATTTTGATGATAGATAATAAAACATAATATAAAAGATTCATATAAAAATGAGACAATTAATTTCAAAATACTTTAACTTAAAATACATATTTTTAAAACTAATTTATTTAACTAAAATATTTTTTATTTTATTTTATTTTAATTCCTAAAATAACTATCTCTAATAAATTTCACAAATAAATTTCTTTGAATCTACTCAGCATGTTTTAATCCATTTATAAAAATTAAATACCAATATTAAATATGATTCGGTTGTATTAATTAAAAAGCTCATCCTTATCTTGTTAAACAAAACACGCGCGCCAAAACAAAGAAGTGACAGTATTTGTTGCCGGAAGTAATACCGGCAATGTTCTCCGAACCGTCAAATCAAAGGAAAAGAGAAGCGTGTTCTTTCCCGGCAAGTCCACAAAACGTGTAAAAAAGTTTGTCCCTTTCGGTTGTCATGTCCTAATGTTTCCAAGATGGACACACATTTCAACATGTCGGTACTAACAGATATGAACAACTTATCAACGATAAGTCCCTGGACTTATCAGGCTGCTGACAAACTCAAATGACACGAGCCCGGGCCCCCAATAGCACGGAGACGACTCGCAAAATAAAAATAAATTTAACGACTTTGCATTTTGTTTTATTTGAAAAAAAATCGTAGTTTGAGGGAAATTCTTTGGAAAGGGTGACATTGAGTTGGACTGGCCGAGTGGTAAATTCAAGGCTGGGGAATTCGCATTTGGCTTCGTTATATAATGGGGATCACTCCATTCTTTCATTCATACTGTGGATCGATTCAGCGTGTTTAAGCGAGTTTTATTTTCATTGTTTTTGGTTGTACTTCCTCTGTGGGGAGGAGAAAGAAGCAGAGCTACAATTGTAGCAGCAACGGCAGCGGAAGAAATAAAAAGAAAAATCTAATTTCACCTGCTTGGGTGCGCCCAACAATTAAAATTAGCTCTAGGCATGTTTATGTGGTACTCTATTCCTGTTACATGCTTTTTGTTTCTTGTGGTGCTCTGTTCTGTGGCCTTGCGGTATGTTGGAATGGCAGAACAAACTAATTAGATTTATTCATTTATTACTTTTTCTGCTTTCTTAAATTGTTCGTGGAGTGTCCCTTGGTTTAGGATACCTCCATGTTCAGAAGGATCTCTTGCCTTGATGTTGGGTTAGATTTACATCATAAACTTAGATTTGAGTTTTGGAGAGCTTGCAGCCTCAAGATTTATCTCGGACTTGCAACAGTTAAATTTACTGGATTATATTTTTCTAAAACCTGCGCCAGGTTAAATATACTCTAGACTTTCACCTGGCCTGCTCTGTTGCTGTGTGCTGTTAAATTTACCCAGAACCTACACCTGGCTTGGTCAGTTGGAGTAAGCAACATGGAGAATTGAATGTGTTAATATGTAAAATGTCTTTTGAAGATTTGAGCATGGATTTACTCTGCGAAAGCCCTGAATGAATATGCGACTTACCTTTTGAGATCTCCACTATAAAGGCTAGAAGATTTACAAATAATGAGTTATTATGTTCTTTTCCTTTTGAGATCTTCACTATGAAAGCCTTTCTTTTTCTTAAGAAATATACGGTTGTTTTCAGTGAGACATTTTTTACTCTCATTTTATTGTCAGCTTTTTATTTATTTTAATTTGGTTACTTTGAATCACAAAGATTTGGGTGCCATGGTCTGTGCAGGGATGAAATGATTAGCCCTTTTTGAAAAATTTCCATCTAAAGTTAAACTCAATCTTTCTTCCTTGTTTTTACCTGCAATTTAATTATTGTTCACTTTCCTTTTTGGCACACCTTGTGAAAAAGATGGAATTGGTTCCTTTTTTCTGATCATAAAGATTATTGGATTTCTGATGCTACAGGTGCTATTGACCATTTTCAAGGAGGAGGAGGAAAAAGAAGAGTTGATTTGGTTTAAGATAAGTGAATTGGATCAGATTATTGGGCCAGATCTTTCCAGTTCGGTCACAATGGGCAGCAACTTGGGCAGCGATATGGTGTTCATCATTTTGCAGTTTCTGGATGAGGAGGGACTCAGTGAAACGGCACACAAGTAAGTATTATCTATCTAATTTTGGTAATTTTGATGCCTGCTTGGCCATGGTTTTGTTTTAGCATGATCCTGTAAATTAGATACCACAACTCTCTTTTTCTCTACTTTTGATCTTTACTGTACTTTGATTTTGTATTGCCTAGGTTGGAACAAGAGTCTGGTTGCTACTTCAATATGGAGTATTTTGAATCCCTAGTTCTGGCAGGAGAATGGGATAAAGTTGAGTGTTATCTCTCAAGTTTTACAAAAGTACAAGAGAATCGCCACTCTATGAAAATTTTCTTTGAGATCAGGAAACAGAAATATTTAGAAGCATTGGACATGTAAGCATTATCTTCTATTGGAATTTGATCTGTATTGCTGCTTGTTGGATGTGTTGTTAAATGTATTTCCTGCATGAACACTAGGGCAGTTTATGCTTTCAACTTCTAATGATTAAGAAATGAAAAATTTTCAGGCTTCTTTGTTTGTGGAAATTGGGCTTTGGAATATCTTTCATTTTTCTGTTCGTAAAAATTGATTGTGGGTTTGTAGTTTCAATGTAAGGTTAATTGGTGATTCTGTTCAATACTTTTTGATTTTGCTATTGGGATAGTGCTTGATTCTTATTATCAAACTCTTCATGGTTCAGACTCTAGAATGTTGGTGGATTATTAGTTAGTCTTTCCATATTTTGTGAATGTTGTAGACAGTTATTTCAAGATTACGAGTTTAAGGTTATAAATTTCTTAGCAGTATTTAAATAATACAGCATTGAGCTTTTCAGCTCATCTTTTCTGAGTAGTTTTCCACTTTTCCAGGAAAGACTTCGCAAAAGCTGCAGAAATACTTAGAAACGATCTCAAAGTATTTGAACGTGTTAATAATGATGTTTACAAAGAACTCACACAGTTATTGCCTTTGGGAAACATCAGGTAGTACTCTGTTTAATGTTTGTTTTTATTACATTTTCATGTTGTCCCACTTTTTCTCTTTTCCATATTGATTCTAATTTTAAAACATGAGTTGGCTCTATGTAGGGAAAATGAGCAGCTTTCTAGACGTGGGGATGCAACATCCACACGGAAAGTGATGTTTCTGGAGCTGAGAAGGCATATAGAAAACAACCCTGAAATTCGCAATAAGCTGGCATTTCCACATGTTGAAACTTCTAGGTTAAGAGTCCTCATAAATCAAAGGTCCCACTTCTCTCCTTACTTTTCCACAGTTTCCAAAACTGGTTCAGAAGAATTATTCCTTTTAAATTGTTGCAAGATTCACATCTTAGATTTACTGGAAACTTCCACAAATCTAATATGTTCGCTTGAAATTGTATCTTCAAATAAGAGTTGTTTGATTGAGCTACCTAAAGAACTAGTTAATAGTAATTATGAATTAATTTAACACCAATAACCTTATTCCAGAGGTGAATCATCCTAAAGATCAAGTAATGTGATTAGAAGTTCTATTAATAGAGAAAATCTCATGTTTGTTGTCCACATTTTTACTGGTAGTCTGCAAAATGTTTGAAAACCAGTCTACCAGTTTGGAGGGTGCAATTATTGAATTAGAAAACCCATTAAGGGTCAGATTGTGTGCTTTAAGCAGGGATTTAGTCTGATTTTTTATTTCTCATTATAACTAACTCATAAGTTTTTTATTGCCCTTTTTTTCCAGTATAAATTGGCAGCATCAAGTTTGCAAAGACCAAACTTCTAATCCTCATATCAAAACTTTATTTGTTGATCACACATGTGCACCTCTTGGTGTATCTCAAATTTGTACAAATAATTGTATCGTTGGATCAATTCCACAAAGAGTACCCTTTTCCCCTATTCCTACACATGCTGTAAGTTGTGTTATCAATCAGTATTTTAAAAATTTAATATCAACCTCATGTCTTCACTATTCTCTTGTTCAACTTTTAGGCATTTGTTGATGTCATAGCCTCTTTCTCAACAATATACCTTTTTTTTCTGATATTTTGCAGCCTTTTCCACATAGAGTTGATCTCTCTGGTAGTTGTAGCTTGTCTCTTACAGGATGGATGAAAAATTCTGACCCTTCCATGCCACATCCTCCTGTACCTTCTGGCACAACGAGTCTTTTTCCACCTCAAAATGCAGGTAAATATTTCATAGTATATCAAAAATGATTTTTTCAATCAATAAATTTCTTAGCCATTCTTGACTGTGTTCAGGGATGTTTGTTTCCTAATAAGAATAACTGTTCTTTCTCAATTTCTGAATTCTAATAGAATCTACCTTATTGTGTGGAAAGGAATAATGAACCAGACAATGTATATTTTTTGAAATGTTTTAATGGCTGATGCCTCAAACAGGTTTGCAGATACAAACCAGAAGAGCCACTGCAAATAGTACTGGAATTGATTATCAATTTGTTAATCCTGAACATGTTGCTAAGCGTTCCCGTATTGGTCCATCTGATGAGGTAAGGAACGGTTTTCCATGTATGATGTAGATTTTGAAGCTCCTTCATACTCATTCCAAGATTGTTCTAATTGCACAAAATGATTTGCTTGGTCTTTGTCCCTTGTTGTGTCATCTCTCCTGCCATATATTTCTTTCTATAGTATTTCAGTAGAAATATTGATATAGCTTTTGAGTACACTATGACATGATAATTTACAGTTTAATAGTTCAATCAATGAATTAGCATAACACACTAAAAAACAAAGTGTTCTATAGAAGAAAGGTGCCTGCAGAGGCACTAGTAACAAAGGTACCTTGTTAGATCATATGCTTATCATGTCCAAGCACCAAATGACAAACAGTTATGAATATCATGTGAATGCAGGTCACAATAATAAATCCTGTTGCTTCTGTAAATGAAACTACTCCAATTTCTAGCACCACAAGTTGCTTAGAAAAGATTTTTTCGGCAGCATTAGTGGTAAGTAGCTTCACTTCCGTTGTTATGTGGCCTTCTTCTTGGGTCATGCAGTTCATGAAATACAATGAGTCTGCTAATTTTTTTAAGTTTTTGATTAACATACCATGAAAATGGAAGGTCACATGTGATCAATATAAAATTAATATTCTGGTTGATGATAAGGAGATTCAAAATTTCAGCAACCCTAATCCCATTCTTATTGGTATGGATATGAAATGCAAAATTGTTTAGGGTTAATAATTGTTGTTTGAAGCTAGCCACATCATGCATGATTGCTTGCTTCTTTTCTTATTATAATGTCACTCTTTTCAATACTATACTGTATCAGAATATAGACTGTTATTATGAGGATTGATTACATAATAACAACTCTTGGACTTCGGAACAATGAAATCAATGAATTAAATTTGTTTGTTGAGTATCCAATTTTTTGTACAACGCATTGTTATGTTCCCGTGAATAGATTGTTAAAAAGCAGAGTGATTATCTTTTTGGATTCTATACTTTTTATATATAATAGAAGTATTTTTTTATTTTTATTTTTAAACAATATTTTTAAAAATGGATTTAAGCCATCAAGCTATATTTTGCAGTTATATATTCAGAGCTCTAGAAGATTGAGTCACAATGTACTGTTTGGACTTTGTCTGTTTTAAATAAAGGGTTATCAGGCATCATTTGAGAGAAAATAGTATTATCTCATTCAAACTTAGAAGTAGAAATTGATCTGCATATTTTACCGATGTCATTCATATTGATTCCATGTGGTGTATTGCAGTTTTGAACTGCTTATATCTCCAAATTTGTTGTGAAAAACCAAATTATAAGACAGTGTCCACGTAAAATTTGACCACCCTGTTCAACAATTATGTTGGTGAAATTCGATGGTAATCTAGAAGTAGTATAATGTGAAAATTGTCAGCAAAAATGTTGGTGGATTGGGTGGTTCAGTCAGGATGAAACTCTAGGTGAATTTAGTAATATAGGCATACTTCTATCTTTAAAAAGGTGATGACAATTTGAATATACCTTGATTCTGGAGTCAGGATGAATGTCTAGGCGGGTCCATTTGTTGGCAGTATCGTACACCAGTTAGTCATTGGGCAATGGCAATGGGTGGATTTTTGTGTTTGAAATCAACTCCACGGAGCTTTTGGAGTTGATATTCGATAGAAGATGAAACGTTGAAGACTTCATGGGAGACTTGAAAAACCTTATACGTTGTGATCCAATCCTTGATTGTGGTCTGATGTTTGAAAATTTATATTAAGGTGGATCTCAATTATTTTCATGTTAAGGGTTGTGTTAGGATATGGGAAAATTGTGATGTGGAGTACAGGGCAGTCTATTTTAGGCTAGTCATGTGTAATTGTTTCTACATTCTTAATAGTTTTAATAACATATCATGTTCTCTCCATTCTCATCACATTCATTTGATACTAATGTATAAGCATCTAAAATATTGTTTCTTGAAATCTATAATTAATTAATTGCAATGACTGTTACACATATACAGAACAATGCTGACAACATCCGGCCAACAGATGTCAAACAAAGTCTTCTAGATGAGGATGCAAACAAGATAATAAAATTGAACGCAAGGGTGTCATATTCAATGCACGTTAAGTCTCTCAAATTACCAGATTATATGTCAAAGGGAAAGGCAAGCTCTCATCCTCTATATGCTAGATAAAACTATTAAGGAGAAATGCAGGATCTTATTTACTTGTTCTCTTGTGTACCTCTAAATTTCCTTACTGTGCTCTACAGATTGTTCAATTACTCTATACAAAGTCTGGCTCTAATGTCTTAGCTTTGGACTCCAATGCTACTCACAAGCGATGGATATGGACATGCAATGAGGGGAATCCAACTGGGAAGGTTCAGATTCTTAGATGGAAACTTACTTGGACTTGAAATGGAAGTCAGTTTATTTTAAATGAATCTATGCATTTAATCTGACCGAGTATTATGAACTTATATTCAGGCAACAACTACCATTCCACCTGAGTTCTTCAAGTCAGCTAGTCAACCAACCACGCATGATTCAAGTTACAAGGGTCCAGAAAAACAGATCTCATGCTCAAAAAATGACAAATACGTGTTATCCACTTCTGGTGGAGTGGTGTTCTTACTCGAGCTGGATAAATTGAAGGTGATAATTGATATGTTCATTTAGAATGAATATGTTTCTTTGTAGTTTTATAGTTTGCTTCACTAATCATGTTCTTCCTTTTCTATTAAATATTTCTTAGGCTAGAAAATATGGTAATTTGCCATTGATTCTACTTATACTTAATCCTTATGAATAAATACTCTGCTTTTATTTGTCAAAAACATTTTAAAGAACACCATGATATGGGTAGAAATCTGTATCCCTATGAGGTTCATTCCTAAATTCATGATTTCCTGGTGATTGGTATAAGATTCCTGATGCAATAATGCAAACCCTAATGCAGCCTATATCAATATTGTTGCCCTCTTCCCCAGCAGCAACATCTTTTGCTCTCCATCCGAAGGATAATAATACCGTAGCTTTTGGATTGGAGAACTCAAAAATTCTTATACGCAATGTGAATTCCGAATTGGCCGAGGTACCATGGAACATTTAGTATTTAGCAGTTTTTCCTGATTTTCATTTATGACCTGGTTCTATAATGCATTGCATGTGTATAATACCAGGAAACCGAAAAGATGTTGGAAGGACACCATCAAAAGAAAATCACTAGCCTGGCATTTTCGCTATCTTTGAATCTGTTGATATCAGCTGGAGCTGATGGCCTGGTAATAATTTTAGCTGCCTGAGAATTAAACAACTGGTTTACATTTCTTGCATTTAAGTCGTGAAAACACTGCTTTGATTGAGATAAATATTATGGTGGCAGCTTTGTGCCTGGAGCCTAGATGAATGGGAAATACAGCAAGAAAAATTTGTATATTCACATGGAGAAAGGTTATCATCACCAGTTGGAGTGAGCAAAATACAGTTCCACAAAGATCAGGTTCACTTGCTAGTTGTGCAGGAGAACCAAATTGCAATTTATGATCTTTCGAGATTTGAACGGGCATGCCATGTAAGATGCTACACTTGTATAAATGCTAAGACATTATATGTTGGGCTTTGCTTTAAGACATTAAAATTTTCAATCTATAGTTATACTAAGTTCATAAATGAAAACTGGAGTCTAACATTTGAAGAAACAGCTAATGACTACTTGCTATTTTCTTTTGCAGTGGGAACCTCAGGATTCAATGGCTGCATCAATTTCAAGTGCCCAATATTCGTGTGATAGCCAACTAGTCTATGCCAGTTTCTTTGATGGTGCAGTTGGTGTTTTCGATGCAGATGTCTTAAGGCCCCTTTTCCGTGTCCCTCCTTCTTCATATTTGCCATCAGGCACGAGCAGGTATGGTGCCATTTATGCACATGTTATGGTACACTTCTTGAACTCTACCTAACCTAAATTAATGGAACTTTTCTTGGTTCCCATCTGCAGTGACAATATCTATCCTCTTGCAATTGCTGCACATCCACATAAATTTAACCAATTCGCTATTGGTTTGACTGATGGGGGAGTGTATTTGATTGAGCTTATAGAATCAGAGGGGAAGGAGGCCGTGGGCTCAGTGGAGAATGGAATGGTTAGTTCAGATCCCTCAATGAGCAACCATGGTTCAGAATTACCAAGGTAGCATGGAAATGTGACATGGCAAACATCAAACAGCAAATGCTAAATTTTGTATTCTATTGATCTGTTTACGAGAGCAATAATTGTAGCATTTATTTTCAGGGGCATGCATACTGTAAACTAATTTATTTTAAATTAGCAGAGGTTCTGCTATTATTTTCTATCCATTACGAGTTTTTCTAATGATGGAAATCATTTGTTTATTTTGACTGAACAGTTGAGGTTGGCCTAACCAACTGTAAATGCATTGCAATGATTCCTCTGCATTGATCTGTTATTCATTTTTAAAATATTCAATAAAAGGGAGAAACCTTTGAAGTGTGCCTATTAGAAGGGCCAGTTCAGTTGAGGAGAGGGTAAGTAATTCGGTAGTCTGACTTGAAAGGGGGCAGATTGAAACATTGCTCCAAATTTGTTTGTGATGGCACTAGAGTAGTTACAATAAAAGATCCCTCAAATAGTGATCGCTGACAATTTTAGTGCCATTTAGGCCAGCTTTGCCTATAAGACCTATAAAAGTATATAACTAGACTCTTTCTATGATTGTTGAGCTTTACCATTGTTGTTGTTATTGCTCACCATCTTTCTGATTTTCAGTTTTAGTTAGTTTTCACTGGGATTTTCCTTTAGCGGAATGAGAAATGTTCTACTTCGTACTGTTTTTATGTATAGAAAACACATCTTGTCTTCCTTTAAAGAAGGTTATTTTTGTCTTTTCCTGAAATATGAGCATATAGATTTCAGGTAAAATATTATGATCAAGGGAATATAAAGATGCCATTGCAAACTGGGTATTTTTATATACAATGAAAAAGTTTTTTCTACGTATATTTTGATCTCTATTTCTGTTGTTTGCATATGAAGATATTTACCTTACTACTGAGAACATGTTGGCAATGATTCTTTGATTTCAACTGCATGTTATTTGCATTTGGCATCATTTTTCAGCTCTTGAAGTTTTTGTATTCTCTATGTTTTGCGTAATTGTTGGTCTTTATCTTTAAATTTGAGTTGACAGATGAAATGGTTCTTCATTTTTTTAATATGGTTATTTAGTTTTAATCTGTTGACAGTGAATTTTCTGTTGGTGAATGGCTGACGATGAATTTGCCATGCCCTGTTATATATATTCACACACATACCCACACACATATTTCAATCATGATTATATTGATATTTTTTATATGATTAAAAATATTTATAAATTTATCATTGCATAATAGTATTAAGGAGTTTCATGTTGTGATCAAGTAAATATAAATAAAAATCTCATAGCTTAAATTTGACATCCATACACATGAAATAATTAATATAATAATATATATTATTAATATTAGTTATAGATGATAGATTTATTAAAAAGATTTTGCTTTAGAACTATTTTATTTTATTACATTTTACAATGTCATAAAGGCCTAAATATAAATAAAAAGCTCATAATTTAAATTTGAGAATTATTTATATGTCAATGATTAATAATTAACAATAAACATAGTATGAATATTGACATACATATATATATATAGGCTATAAACATGATAATTTTTAGCCTAGTCTAAGTTAGGAGAGATCTCAAATGAGGGACATCATCCTCTACATGAACACACTAAATTAATATGTATAGTCCAAACCTCCAAGCTTAGTAGTCTAGTAGGGACACAAAGTCCACAAACATATTGGTCTAGTGAGGGTTTGGAGTATGAAGTTACTAGCATGAATACCAACAATTTCATTGTAAAGGTTCAAACCTACCACCATAATGAATTAGCAAGGACATAATAGTTAGAATGACCCAACAAAGATTTGAAATTTTGAAAACTATTTGCATGTCAAATGATTAATATTTATTAATAAACATAATAGGAATATTAATCAACACTATAAATATCTTAAATCAATATAAAATTTCTAGATTTACTTGAGAATTACTTTAGTTTATAACTATTTTTATTAGTTTTGTTAATTAGTTATTAATAATTTGTTTTTAATCAACTGAAAACTAAAAAAATTATCTTCTTCCAATAACATTAATTTTTTTTAAAGTGAATGTAAAATATTTAACTTTATAAATTTTAAAAATTATTTTTCTTGCACATGAGTGGCTAATTTTTTTGGGGTGTTATGAACTATTTTTTAGAAAAAATGAAAATGAACTATTATTTTTGTGATTTTTAGGAATGCATTTTACTCCAATTGTATAATAAGTAAATAAATGTTAGCTTTATTATAGAGTTTTTGATTTTATCTTACAATTACTTTATTTTACTTATTCAAGAGGTATTTTGTTTAATTAAGAATTATTTCACTTACTTGAGAATATATATATATATATTTGTTGAAATAATAATTTACAATAGTAATCAACTCAATGAATCCCACACATTTAATAGAATAGTTTTGTTTGTATTTGTTGAGTTTGTTGTGTTTTAGGAACAATTGGTTAGGTTAAAGCTGTTGTCACCTAAATTTAGGAATTTGATCATTGATAGAGTCAACTTTGTCTTCCATTAGAAAATGACCCTTATAACAAAAGAATTTTGCTCACTTCAAAATTTCCCCTACCACATTTATTCAAAAAACCTATAGATTCTAGTGTAATAAGCATGGAATGAAATGGATTTCAAAGTATTTGTAAAAAAATATTTAAATTTTTGCTCAAAACTATCTTGGAAGTGGATTCCAAAGATTTTTAGGTTGTACATGCCAAGTGTACTAGGGTTGGCCATGTGGTGGTCACTTGCTTGTGCTGCAAATAGACCCAAGTAGTTTTATGACACCATCCATACAATACATATTGTATGGTTTTTGTACAATCACACCGAACTTTGTACAAATGTATCCTCAAATAGCCCTACAAGTGCCTCAATAAAATTTTGTTAGAAAAATGCTAAGTGTTATATATCAAAATCCGTTTCTCAGTTGTCTCGGACACAATGATGCGGTCCTTTTTGACCTTAATGACACTTGCAAAAACTCTATTTCTGGAACCACTAAAAAAACCTTTAAACATAGTTAGTGGGAATCAACAAGAAGACACACAAACATGGAATTAGAGTGAGATAAGGGGTTAAGTTCCTTGATAGAGTCGTCAAAATGTAATGCTAAGATTTGAAACTTAAATTAAATCAAACTAGTATGCAAGCTCCCATTTTAAAAGGTCTACTGGTTTTAGACAACATTGCATTCAGGAGACCACCTCTGCATCGGCTAGTTTGTTATCTTATGATTTCCATTGTGAATTATCTTATGAGATCATTTAGGTCAGTGTATATTTGACCTCTATAATTTTCCAGACAAACCATCTAGGTAGATGTGTATATTCAACCTCCTCATTTTTCCAGACAATTCTCTCAAACCAGAATCATTGGTACCTCTCAAAGTTTATGAGTAGGGTAGATTTGTTTTTCTATTGGAGATCCTTATGAATTTGATGATATAAAAAACTAATGCTTTGACTATATATGTTATTACGCCAAAGGCGTTCCCTTTGTGAGGAGAGTGGGTTGACTTCGTGGATTGACAGTCTCCATTGCTGCAGAGGCGTGCAAGATGACTGCAGCACCTTTAGCCGTTCAATTTTTCCATTTCCCGGTTCTGCCTTCGATCATCATTTTTTGATTTCGCCATTTCCCGGTTCTGCCTTCGGTCATCATTTTTCACTGTTTTTCACCATTTTTTCACTGTAAACCCCCATTTTTGTTATTAGTCGGCTTATCATCATGGAAAGAAGATAGCAATGAATGATTTCATTGCAGTTTTTTGGATACATACAATGAAAAAATTACAAATCCGAGTCATCGATCACTACACAAAATGAATATAACAAGAACAATAAACTCTATTAATTTAGAATGTTGCTTATCTCATAACCACGAGCCTCCATCTAAGGCACAACCAACCATTCATCTAATAATAACAATCTCGTGTGTAACAATTCTTATCATATTAAAAGAATGCATTTAATGAGTTATAAATAACAAATCGGTCAAGGAAGATGGAACAACTCATTTCTTGGAACAAAAAGCAGTTACAAAGATTGAAGCGCATGCACCAAGGTACTAGTAATAGATGGAAATGAGGGAAGGGTAAACAAAAAAAATGCTTATATAGGAAATATATCACTCTTGCACATGATACTTGCAAAACCGTTACCACTAGAGTAGCATTGTGGAGACATATAGACATTAATACAACACACAACTGACTCAACTGGAATGCATGACTACCATGAAATGATTAAAAACTTAAGCAAGAAAAAATACAAATTTTAAACCACAATCTAATACCGGAAAATCACAAGTAAAGAAAATCATTCCATAATTAATCTGTTCTCAAAAAACACCCCACAAAAGACCCAATACCGATACATTTATATCTCCAACATTAGAAAAATGAGTGTCGAAACCTTCCCCCTATGTGTATAATCAATACCTTACATATATACCCCCATGTTTGCACAAAGCCATTTTCAAATATAGTGCTCCTATAAGTAGATTATTACACCACGGTTACCAACATTAGAGAACTGTAACACAATGGGAATGCCTATTCCAAGAAACGGTTACTCTTATACCGGCAGAGCTGCATCAAAGAATAAACGATAATCTTTTTGTTAGACCTGAAAAAGAGGTATCTTAAATATTAGACATGGAGATGTCTCCGAGATAAACCAGTTTACTATCTCAACAGTCTACAAAATATAACATGGAATTTGAACAATGCCCTTCAATACCTGTGAAATATGCATTCACAATAAAATTTGAAGTAAGTATGTTTATCGAAATTCCCAATTTCCTCTCGCCAGTGCACACAATATTATAGTTGTTGCTTTCTTTGCTATGATTTTCAAACTGTCCAAGCTGAAATAATATCGTAGTTGATAACGGTTCCAATTTTTTTGCCGAATTTTCCCTTTCCATCTATCATTAGAATCCCCACTATGATAATGGATCCGCATAAATCCCTCTTATCGGGCAAAACTTTCCTGCCAATTACATTTGAGAAAATTAATTTATGAAATATGTTTTGTTAAAACTTTCCTGCCAATTACATTTGAGAAAATTAATTTATGAAATATGTTTTGTTATATATTTTGCATGTTACTTTAACAATACATAAATATTTGTTAAATAAAAAAAAAAGAACTCTCATTTGTCAAAAATAGAATTATTAATAACGAGTTAAGAAACATGTGGTGCCTATAGTTCCCTTGGTAGGAACTAATAATAAAACAAGAAAGAGATATAATAAAAGATATGTATAATAAAAATTCAAATATTAAGAATTAAGATATATGAAGATATAAAATATATAATAAAACAAAAGAGATGTTTTTGCAAAAGTTAAAAAGGTTAAAAAAATTGATATAATTACAAAAAAAAAAAAATTAAGAATTCCATATAGTTGATTCCCATGTTTGACACATGGTTTGAAAAATACATAGAAAATATGGAGGCCTTTTCATATTATATTCAGTACGCGTTCAATTAAACCTAATTTGACCAAATTGCTTTACAATTTTCTCTTTCAAAATTTGGTAAATTAATAAATTTTAAATTATTATAATTCTCTTCACTATAGATTTTACACAAAGGTTTGTACTCTTCTATAAAATTTTCATGTAGTTAATTTATGATAAATTTTATTTTATGTGTAAAATGTAAGTATAGTTCAATTTCTAGATGATTTTGATGGGAATAGATTTTGTAAGCACGATGATTTAATAAAAAGATTTATTTTTAAATATGCAATTATTAAATATACTAGTTTATATATCTCAATATTAATTTATATAATATACTAGAGAGAAATCTCCATTAGTGATGTACTTAGGAAAGCACAATTGTGTGCCCTATGTTACAAAATGAAAAAGTATTTTATCACTTATGTTTGAATATCTACCGAGTATATATAATTTGTAAATAGAAAACGGTTGCACACCAAATTAAAGCAAGAATCCGTTATAAAAATTGAACAACTCCCATAGGTTATCCCATTCAAATCCCATTCAAAACTACTAACGCGAGTTTTCAAAAAGTAAATATTAAATTTGTTAATAATTAATTTTAATTTATTTAGGTATTGTTGTTTATTTTATAATATATTTGTTATATGTTAATAAATTTATTCTATATGTTTAGGATTTATATGATATTATTTTATATAAATATTGATTATATTTTATTTTATTTATTTTATATAAATTTTTCTAATAAATATGTATGTTTTCATAATAAGTAAATAATTTTATTAATTTTTTCATAATTTTTTAATTATTTATGTAAAATCATTTAAAATATTTAATGAATTTTACTTTTTTGAGAAAATGGAAAATATAAAAAATATATTTAAATTTGTCACTTTATCTTAAATAGTTTTGCATAAATAATTTAAAAAATATTCAAATATAAAAACTTAACCCATATAAAATTATACATGAAATAATAATAATAACTTTAACAATAAAAATATTAAAAATGTATTGAAATTTATCTTCTTTCAAAATATTTATCTTAAATAATTTTGCATAAATAATTAAAATGAAACTTTCTAAAAAATGAAAAATATAAAAATTTAGAAAAAATAAATAAATTTACCTTCCTTCTATATATTTATCTTATAAAATAAATTTTAACTATAATAATTAAACAGTCAATATATCTTCCTCCTAAACATTTATCTGAACAAATAAAATGAATCAATATTAACTAGAATAATGAATTAATAAATATTTATCTTAAATAGTTGATTTCAAATATCAAGTTATTTAAAAAATAGTTATTATTTTATTATAAATTAATAGTTTCTATCTTTAATTTTTTCATAATTTTTGCATCTTGAGAAGTGGCAAAAAAAAGTCAATAAAATTGCAAAATAAAAATGAGATATGTGAATGATATTGCAATTATTATAAATTAACATTTTTAACTTTAACTTTGTCATAATTTTTGCATCTTGAATGTATAAATATTAGTTGAGAAGTGGCCAAAAAAAAAAGCCAATAAAATTGCAAAATAAAAATGAGTTATAGAAATATATTTATGAATGATATTGTAATTATTATAAATTAACATTTCTAACTTTAACTTTGCCATAATTTTTGCATCTCGAATGTGCAAATATTAGTTGAGAAGTGGCAAAAAAAATGCCTCAAAAAAAGTCAATGAAATTGCAAACTAAAAATATTATAGATTCCGCATAATAACTAGTTAGGATCTAGCCGTGCCTATAGTTCCTTTGGCAGGAACTAATAATAAATAATTCATAGTAATTAAATAATAATGAAATCTCTAAACTTGTAATGAAAAGTTAAGTGGGTGGCATATTCTTAAGGAATAATTTGTTTCTCCTTAAAAACAAATTATTAAATTATATTCTAATTACTATTAAATTAATTTTTTTTTTTATTAATTTTTAAAATATAATATTCTAATAATTTAATAGGATATATATTTCATTTGGAAAAACCTAAAAGAAATTATTTATACTCTAAATTATTATTAAATTAAAAAAAATATTAATTTTTTAAAATATATTGTTCTAATAATTTAATAGAATATATATTCTATTTAAAAAAACTTGTAAAAAAGTTATTTATACTCTAATTATTATTAAACTAAAATTATATTTTATTAATATAGTATTCTAATAATTTAATTTATATATATAATTAAAAATTAATAATTAGTAATAAATACTTATTATAATATATAACAATATTATATTAATAATTTTCAAAATATAAACTACTATAAAAAATACAAAAAAATACAATAACAATATTCATTCTAAAATATAAAATATAGCATGTAATGATATTCTTATAAATATTATAATAGAATAAGAATATTATAAATATTTAATGTAAAAACATGATGTCATTCTCATAAATTTGCTTTTTGTAACAATAAAGTAATAATTTAAATCTAATATGATTCATGTAAGCACATAAAATTAGGGGTACCCAATAGCAAAATAAATCATGTAGGAACAAAATTACAAAGGGTATATATATATATATATATAAAAAAAATTAAATAATTAAATAATTATCATATGATTTTATGTCAATTGTCTGCAAGTATTGTCTCATAAATGTTATCTTGATAATTATGGTAATAAATGCACCATAACAAAAGTGCTTATAAAAATATGCTCATGTCATATATTGTAGCTAAAAATATTGTCTTTGTATGTAAGAACATTGGGTCTTGGAATGGTGAATCTAAGGTTAATAGGGGTGAAGAGGTAAAGAGGAATACTACGGTTATATATAATAAGGTGAATAGTTGAAAGTGAAAAATTCATTTTGCATGCTACTCTTGTTAGAGATCCTTTTGATATTAATGAGAATAATCACATGATGTGTCATAAAGGATATATCCTAAACCAATAATATAGAGTTTGTGCAAAGGAACAAAGCAAGCTTCTAGAGGCAATATGTCCATTTTCAACCTAATTGTTTTTTATTTTACATTTTTACCATTAAATGGCTTGTAATATTTTTTGATAATTAAATAATTTTCTTTGATAGTTATTTTTATATTTGATATTTAATCTTCACTATACACTTTATTCAACTTGTAGAGTTTATAGATATAGCATGGATAGGTTGTCCGCATGCAACCATTTTGTAGACCTTACATAGTTTGAGAAGGTAATTATCATATCATACTACTCTTTTTTTCTATAATAGTATATTGATCCCTCCACTAAAAGAATATTGATCTTGATACTTGAAAGCAAGGACAAGATCCCTGAATCTAAGAGATTTTTTTATGTAATAGCATATCCTAGAGTTGTTGCTTGATTTTCAACTTGACTTTTGTACTATCCTCTTGAGATTGAATTTGTTTGTACTTCCCAATAGAGACCATACCAACTTCATATTCAAAATGATGAAGAAGGCTAGCCAATGCTTGGGAGGCACACTTCACTTGTTCCAAATTTTGATCATTCAAATCTCTCCAACTTTTATTTCACCATTTTTTAGCAAGCTCTTAGAATCAATATTGGAGTGGGTAACTCCTTTCACCATGTCTAGCTCAAAAAAATACCCTACTGATAATGACCTCTCCTTAAGGCTACTACCTTGAAAATTACATCAAGACTAGCTTCCACTAGCCCATCATCTCCTTTAGAGATAACTGAAGTTGTATGTACAAAGAATAAAAAGATTGATTCCAAGCTTCAGATAATGCATGTATCTTGGAATCCCCCTTGGATGCAACCACAACTTCACACAACAAAAAAAAATGATCTTGAGTTTTGCAGGATGAAAATTCAGGTTAGGATTTTTAGTTCCTTGTCAAGCTTGAATGGTGGGGGAATTACCAATATCTTCCCGCTCAAACTCTATGGCCTCTACAATATCCTTTTTGGAAAATATGTAAAATTTTCAAAATTTAAAATTATAAGAAATTTGGGGAGAAACATAGAAGTTGTAGAAAATTTAACATGAATATTACAGTGCTTCACTCTCTATATCATACGATTAATGGATTACATACTTATAAGAGTTTTAGTTCCTACAATATAGGAACAACTCACTAATTATTATAGTTGTTTTAACAACTCAACAAACAAACAATATCAAAAAATGATTACAAATGGCTACATGAGAAATGTGTTAACAACTCACAATATGTGAACACTAACAATTAATTTCCCAACATTCCCTCATGATTTTGAAAAGGGTTGTACAAGAATTGTTGAGACTCTATTTATGTGTTTATAGCGAGATGGGTAATGCCTCGCATGTTTCTCTATGGTGATCTAATGTTCTTTTTTATGTTGTACAACCCTTGGATTTTGGTTTATGTTAGGGGTCATAGGGAGAGTGGCTCTTCATGGGCGCCAGTGCCTCAGAATGAGGAAGGGCTCAGGATAACCCATGAAAGAGTAGTTAAACAAGTGATAACCTAAACAATAGAATTTAGGGGGATGGGTAGTAAAACACACAAGATAATTAAAACTGGATTCCTCGTCTATGCATTAGGGCTACCATAGACTAGTTATAGACTGAGAAGGCCATGGTCGGCAAAGTCGTAGTCTCATCTTCATGAGAGATTATCGGCTCCACATTAGCTACCCTATGGTGTCGGTGCCTCAGTTAGCAGGAAGGGCCAGGAGATCCATAGATGGGTGCTGACACCTCAGTTGGAGGAAGGGCCAAGAGAATCCCATGAGAGCTATGCGATGACACTCTCCACTAGACACCCTTGTGCTTTGTTTTTGGTTGCCTCTGGAATTGTATTCTATTTATATATTCAATTTGATTTGGAAACGTTTCAGGATCATCCTTTGGTTACTTGTTTACTGGTCATTTCTTTGTTTAATGTGGTGAGATTTATGACTTTAAGTTATTACGTTGACTCATAAATGTTGTTGATTATGTCATTTTAATCCTTGAGTTTTATGATACTTTTGTATGACGTTGAGTCTTGTGGTTCCCTGTTTGGATGTTCTTGGTTGAGGTCTCTTTCTTGTCAGCTCCTTAGCATGGGGGGTGGGTCTTTGGACCCACATGGTCAGGTGGAACGTGCTAAGCACCCCATTGGTCCCCAGTCAAGGATCGAGAGGTGCGGATTGGTGCTATTGCAGCTATTCCAAAGTTGTATCATTCTATCTTGTCATGTGGTTCCTGCCCTTATTGGGAACATGTTTGTATCTTTGTCAGACTTGAATAGTGTAAAGTAATGAAAAGGATGTGATATAATATTTTATCATTGGTAAACCTTGTGTGGATATGGATCCATTTCAGATGTTATTCAAGTGTTGTATTTATTAAAGTGAATGGTTTCTTATTGATGGTTTATATGTATGCTTTGTCATGGATTAAATTTGGCTTTCATTCTTTATCATTGATGTATGGAATTAAGTTTGTAATGTCTCCTCGTGTACCCCAAGGGATGCAAGTGTAATTGAATTTGTTTAAATGAATTTTCATGTCATAACTTAATGTGCATCTCGTGTATGTTAGTTTTATTTAAAAAAAATTGTGTGGTAATTGTTGCTTTAGTTGTCCTTTGGGGTTCGCACGATGGGGCATTACACCCCTTAGTGTGAATATGGTAAGAACTCACACCCTACATTTGTAGTAGGCCAAACTCTTGTGAGTCGTGATCTTGATTCAAAATGAAAGGCACCTCCCATCAACCTTTCATAGTTTTCACATAGGTTTACCACAAACCTGGACATGAACAGAAACCCATCAACTATCCACCTCGCGTGGTTTTCTGGATCCTCCCACAAACCCTTTCAAGATCCATGAACTGACTTAATCTAATGCTTTTTTTTTCCACTATACTTATACACAAGGGAAGTTATAGAGAAAGCAACATACATATCACAAATCTAAAATACCCATACTAGAAAACATTTCACATTACACTCCATAAGAACACAATGTTTATTACCAATCACTGCCACTCGATCTTGAACAACATAGGAAACTGCCACTGCCACTAAAAGTTTCCCTTGATTTTAGCCATTTTGGTGCAAAATGGGAATGGAACATTGTGGTCATGGGTTCAAGCCCCACGATGGATTCCAAGAGCTTTAAATGAAATTGATGGAAATAAAAAACACACCATATTTTGTTGGTTCTCTAATCATTGACACATGACTGGTTTGGTGCCTTAAAGTCTAGGTCAAGCTTCTCAGACCTCCAAGCATGAAAATTGCACAAACTACACAAATACTCAGATTCTTCCTCCAAACTCAATCAAATTCTCCTAGGTTTCAGGTGACAAACAAGATAGAGGCCAATCCAAAGAAATACACAAGTTTGTCAAATATACCAGTCTCCTAATATGCCAGCTGATCTAATCATTTAATGCAGATAGATAAGATATCAACCACCATAGATCGTGCCACTATTGTAGATCACACCCAACAGGGTCCCTGTGAATTACAGATTATGTCATTTATCAACGAATGTAGCTCCAACCATAAATGAGTAGAAGGAAATACGTCGAGCTAAAGATATGGTTTGGTCAATAGCAAAATCAATCCCCCAATATCTTCTAATACATGCTCTTTTACCATATAAGAAATTTGGGGAGAGACATAGAAGCTACATTAAATTTAACATGAATATTATGGTGCTTCACTCTCTATAGCATACAATTAATGGATTACATACTTATAGGAGTTTTAGTTCCTATACTAGGAACAACTCACTAATTATTAGAGTTTTTTTAACAACTCAACAAACAAAAAATCTCAACAAATTATCACAAATAGCTACGTGAGTTGTGTTAACAACTCACAATATGTGAACACTAACAATTAATTTACCAACATAAATTTTTACTTATGTCTTCTCAACTATTTTAGTGTAGTTGATTTTTCTCTAAAAATTTAGCACACTAAAGCGGGGGCAAAAAGTAGTGTCATAAAATTTCACCTCGTGGAAATTTCACACTTGTGCATTTAGCTCATTGCATTTATGGCACTTCACCATATTAATGACAAAACCTATTGAGTTAGAATTTCAAAATTCCAAATTTATAGGGGACAATGATGAAGCGTTAACAATCTAGATACCTCATTTCTTGTAAAGTTTTGAGTAGGATTATCACACCACACAAACTTCTGCATGATGTGTTAGTGTCCCTAAAATTTCCAAGTTTCAAATGAGGGAATTTCACATCCTATTCCTATGACACATGCCATTATGATAGGAATGTGAGTGTAATAGATCTTCCTGCTCATCCAAACTCAGTAAACCTCTCTTTTCACTCTCATTCTCATTCATTCTCATATATTCTCATCTATTCTCATTTGATATTTCTCTCTTGTTCTATTATGCTTCTACATATTTTCTCTCTTTCTCTTCATAGCATAACTCTATCAAATTATTTTCACAACAACAATCAAGGATCTTTTTCAAGTAAGCATATCTCAACTATCAAGCCAAGAGGGGAGCCATAAAAGTTATTAGTAATGATGTTTTGTCTATTTTGTCTCATCTATTTACAATTGTCCATTTGTCTCATCTAGTACATTCATGATAGGGGATCTCCTCCATAATGGGTTTGCTTTTATCACACGCCTTTTAATTTCATGTCATTTTTTCAATCTCTATCTATCTAGCTATCCATGGAGGTGGAACCACCAAAATGGATGTTTGACTATGACAAGCGGGTGAAGCCACAATAGTGGTTTATAATTGAAGTGAGAAAGGAAAAATCACAAAAAATGAATGCATGGCAAAAAAATTGATTTTAGGGGTTCGTACGAACCTATTGGTTCAACTGAACCCATTAGGGGTTTGCTAGAACCTAGGTTCGAGCGAACCCTCCTAATACTTTCCCACCAAAAAAAGATATCAAAAACCCTTATAGAAGGGGGGTTCAAATGAACCCTAGTTCGAACGAACCCCCTTTATTCCTCATCCCCTCCTTGAGACACAAAAAACCTGAATTTTGGCACTTCAGAGGTTGGGTTGAGGATGAAAATGGAGGAATCTTCACAAAACCAACTTGAATCAGGTAGTCCTTAGAATGAGCTATCCAAAGAATACAATTTTCATATGTTTTTGTTTTTTTAGTTTTATAAAACATAGGTTTTTCATCAAAAATGAAGGTATTTGTTCTGCACATGTGGAAAATTAGCAGATTATCAATTTTTTTTGAAAAATATGAGTGCACCAGATATTGAAGTCCTTGATCCAACAAAAAAATAAATTGAATTTCAATATATACAAAAAAAATTATGTGTTATATGGTCGTGCTATGTCTGAATTGAAATGGGTTTGACTTTGAAACTTGATTAAAGAAAAAATATTCAATAAAAAATTATCTAACCAAGTGGAAGCACTATATATCAGAGTTACAAATCTAAATTCAAAAGAATTAGAATTTTATCCTTCATGGAAAAAAAGTTATGCATGATACGGTGTGTGTCACTTTCTAAAAATGTTGCTTTTTGAAAAAAAACTATTTTCATGGGAGATGGAAAAAGAAGTGCAATCTGATTCTAAATTTTTTGAAAAAAAATACTTTTAGAATCTATAGACAAAATGCGATGAGACTCTAGTTTTCATCATCTTCAAATTCTTCACGGTTTAGCCACTATAGGTGCCTGAATGTTAAGATTTAGTTTAAAAGAATAATTTCAATGTCCAGTTTGGTCAAAAATTGTAAACCACTATTGTGGGATCACCCAAGCCCCAACATTTTTCCTCATAATTTATATGTGTAGATGTTCAAGTTTGAGAAGTTGAGTATTGTATATTTAAGGTTCTTACTTCTTATTCTGATACAGATGACAAGGTGGGGTGAAGATGTCCCCATGGTGCATTTTCATCAATGGCTAAGGCTTTGTCCTTCTGTGAGAAAAATCTACGAGTTCTTTATTTTTTGATTCTATAATTTATCTCCTAATTATATCTACATTTTTTTCTATTTAGCAGCTTATCATTCTTGTACTTAATATCTTAGCATTCATTCAATCTAGTTATTCAAACATTATTTATTTTCTACTTTGTCACTTGAGATTTATACTTTGAGGTAATCAAGGGCTATTCTCTCCCTGAAGAATCTATTTGTCTTGAGACTCAAGAGTAGTGAATTCCCTCTACATTTTGGTAAAATCGACATGAATGAAATAATGTCAGATCTATTTCTTCAAAACTTTAATGCTTTCGATAATACATTCTTAAAAAAATATTTTGATATGTTGGATGATGCACTAGATGATTTCTTAGAGGTGTCTCCTTGTATCCAAAGATCTAATAAACAAACTTCTTCATCTAAACTATCTTCTTCTTCACAAGTCGAAGATTCTGTGAATGTGGTTGTAGCCTCCACTACCCCTCAAAGACCTAAGAGACCAGTCATTTATGTGACTATGGATAGCCCATCTCTCAAAATAATTCATTTTATTTGTGGGGTTCCTATCAAAAACAACACACCAGACCTTTACATGAGATTAATGCAATCTAAGGCTTCGTATTGTAGAGTTATAGCCCACACTTACAATACTATAAAGAATCAACAAAACCTTAATTTACCACCTTCTCAACCAAGCCTTCCTCAAGAACCTAAACTTGCAACTAAAGCACCTAGTGAGTATGATCTTGTAGAGCAACTTCATGTTACTCCTGCCAAGATCTCACTTTGGGATTTGCTTCAAACTTCTCTATTTTAATAAGGAATGCTAGGCCTTGCAAAAGATTTGTTTTCCTTCTTATGCTAGGCCAATGGATGCGAATGCATTGATGGATCATATTTGTACAAATTCATTGAATATTACATTCTATCCACATGAACTCCCATCTCTAGAGTACAGGATCAAGAAGATCCTTTAATGGGTAAAAGCACAAATCCGTGTCACACTTTATAAAGGAATCGGCAAACAACAAAAATGTTTTTGAACTTCGACCACATAAAAGTGGTCTTTATGTTTTGAATTTCAAAATTGTGTAAACTAATGAAATGTAGAAATTTTGATGAAGTTTATTGCTGTAATTTTTAAAATTAAAAAAAAAATTGTTTTCATTATGTTTTTATCAATTTAAGGAAAGATTTTGGAATGCTGAAAATTTTAGAAAAGAGTGACTTCACGGGCTGTCAAGAAACAAATTGAAAAAACTTCATTTCTCCCTAATTTTTTTCTCCAAATAGGTAACTTCAATATATTGTGCATGGAAAAATAAAAATCAAATTTTGAAGTATATTTTTCTCGTAATAATGTTTTAAAGTCAAACATGTCAATATTTGACAATTTTCATGGCCCATCAACTATTTTTAATTTTTTTAATCATTTTCAAAAAACAAATTATACCCTTTTGAAGAAGACTCTCTCCTCTTGTGCCCCATATAAGATTTAAAAAAAATTAATAAGTTTTACTATCTTTTTTTTAAAAAAAATTGTAATCAGCCTCTTTTTTCATTTTAAAAACCTACTTGCATTATTTAAAAATAAAATATATTAAAACTAATCAAAATATTAAAAAAATTATATATTTGGATTCTCCACTCTGAGCTCTACAAAAGGGTTTTTTTTTTTTTTTCTTTGGCAGAAAACTCATTCTGACTAAAGAAATACTTAGCTAAAGTTGAAAGTTCTAGAAAATTTAGAAAAAAGCTTAGTTGGCTACCAACTAGGGTGCCACATAGACAATCTTGATAAAAACCTCGCACGTTAAAAAATCCAATTTAAAAGCTAGTTTCAAAGCGGGAAAAGGAAAAAATTGATTTTTTGGGATTCGGGTGAAACTTATTTGACCGAAACCTATGTTCCACGTAATAGGCCACATGGTTTCGGTCGAAACCTAGTTGGGAAAAACCTTTCCAGCCAAAAATATTTTGCTTAGAAACATTTATTTGGTTGAAAGTGTGACACAACTTTGTGCTTTTACCCTAATGATAATAACTAACATTAAGAACATTGGTATTAGGTGTGCTCTCATTGATGCTAGTTCAACTCTCAACACATGTAGCATCAAATTATTACCTAAAATTAAAATTGATTATTCTTCTCTTATTGCTTCTTCTTTGTACATTCGTGGGTTCGTTAAATGTTTATCAACAATCCCTAGGCATGCTAATCTTTCCTTTGAAGTTGGAACCTGCTACCATTCCCACCCTAGTTTATGTTATGTTAGGACCTTTACTTAAAACATTCTTTTAGGAAGACCCTAGATTCATGCTTTCAGAGTAGTCACTTCTACCTTGCATCATTCTATGAAATTTATTGGTAATAATGAAGTAATATAATCAAGTCCAACTAAGATGCTATTCACTTGTGTGAAATAGTAGCTACTAGTCAAGACTTGGTTGCCCCTAGTTTTAAGAACTTTATTCCTTTGTTATCTTCTAACATGTTGACATCTGCTCTGGTAGTGCTTGTTTCAAAAGTCACTCGTGAGATGAATTTACCTAAAGAAGATCATCCCAAAATAGAGAATCCTATGTCTACCCCTTCCACTTCTTTTGAATTGAATGCATGCCTCAGTGATGATTGGGGATCCTTTGACTTTATCAAATCCTTTTTTGAAAAGTACAAAGTAGATCCTATCCACCTAGATATTTTTACAATCTCATACACCTCCATTAAAAAATCCAATTGCCCTCCTGCTAAGGAAGATGATTGTGATCTTTCTAAGGAGAATGGTCACACCTCTTCTAAGAAGGATAATCATGCTACTGTTAAGGAGGCTGGTGTTTGTATTCATGATAAGAAGGAAGGTGATCATGTTTCTGAGTATGATACTCATAGTTGGAATGATCTTATTTATGTTGTTTCCCCTCCTTTCCAAGAATTTTAAACACATTATGTCCTTGGTTTAAATGTTCTTTCTAAATATGGTTATGGAGGTAACGATTATGGACATAATGAGCAAGGTACTAAAGTACCCATATAATTTGATTCTCATGGGCATAATATTAGACTTGGATATCATCACTCAAATTCTAAGAGGAAACCATGGTTGAATGGTCAACATGATTTCTATTGAACCTCCTCTTGAATTAATTCATCCTAAATTAATTGAAAATAAGGTAGAATCTAATTAAGTTCCTCTAGATGTATTATATTTGAAAGAAGCGCTAGAAGAATTATTAGGTGCCTATTCACATTTACCTTCTTATCACCATAAACAATGATTCCTTTATTTCTTGAATAGATAGACATATTTTGGGGAATCCATTATGAGTATTGATGAGGAGGTTCCTTATATAATGTAGATGATGATACTTTTGCACCTCATCTTGAGGACCATAGTAATATCCCTAAAGTAGATACTTCTATTATCTTAATGTACCCTAAATCTTTTGAAAAGTTGATTAAGATAAAAAAATGTCTTTCTTTCGAAGACTCTAAAAAACATTTTGATTTATTGCATTCTTATCTTGATATTTTTACTTGGTCATATGAGGACATGCCTAGTATTGATGAATATGTAGTAGTTCAAAATATCATTCTATGTCTTAATGCCAAGCTTGTTAAAAAAAAAAATGTAAAATGAATCCCAAGGTTGCCTTATTAGTCAAGTCTGAGATAGAGAAGCTTTTGAAAGTTGGATTTATCTATTTGATTGACTATTCACCTTGGATATTGAATATAGTCACCATTAGTAAACCTGATGGTTGAATTTGTATTTTCATAGATTTTTGTAATTTCAATAAAACTTCACTTAAGAATGATTTTTGATTGCCTAATATTGATATGATTGTGGAATCAACTATAAGCCATGCCTTATTTCCCTTTATGGATGGATTCTCGAGATATAATCAAATTTTTATTAACCCAAAAGATTAGTATAAGATAGCCTTCACTACCCCTTGGAGTACTTTCTGTTATGTAGTCATGTCATTTGGGTTAAAGAATGTTGGAGCCACTTACCAATGTGCAATCACTTATCTTTCATGATTTCATTCACAAGATCTTAGAAGATTGCATTGATGATATCTTGGTTAAGTCTATGACTCATCAAGATCACAACAAAAATATTCATTTTATCTTTGAAAGGCTTCAACTCCATAAGATGAGATTAAATCCTCTTAATTGTATCTTTAGTGTAGATGTGGGAAATATTTTAGGATTTATCATCTCTCATAGTGGAATAGAAGTTGACACAAATAAAATTGATACAATAATTAACATGCCACCACCTAAAAATGTATCTCAACTATGTAGTTTGCAAGGGAAGATTTAGGAAATTTATAGATTCGTATTTCAATTGGCTAATCATACTCTTCCATTAAAGAATTTGTTGAAGAAAGATGTTTGTTTCTAATGTCACGACAAGTGTGGAAAATATTTTGTGTCAATCAAAAGTTATTTGGCCAATCCTCCTATATTGATGTTGGCTATACAAGATAGACCCTTTTTACTTTATATATTTGTATCACCTCATCCCTTCGCAAATTTATTAGCTCAACATGATGATGATGGTAAAGAAAGAGTAGTTGATTACATTATTCAAATTTTGATTAATTATGTGACTTGATATTTTTCCATGGAGAGACAATGTCTTGATCTCATTTTTATAATGTAGAAGTTACATTATTATCTTCTCCATGTCGAAACCCATGTGATTGTGAAATGTGATCTTCATAAACATCTATTTACTAGAACCAATCTTTTAGGAAGGTTGGAAAAATGGGTAATGTTACTCTCTAAATTCAATGTATCAATTTCATATCTTAGAAAGAAATTAAAGGACAAGTTATTGCTGATCAATTGGAAAAAACTCCCTCATCCCTTTCCTTTCCTAATCTAGATTTATTTCCAAATGAAAATCTCTTCAGATTGGACCATGAATCTATTTGGGAGATGTACTTTGATGGATTGAGATATCAAATTGTCTTTGAGGAAGGTGTAGTTTTAATCTCACTCAAAGGAAAGTCAGTTCACCTATCCTTTTGATTAGAATTTCACTACAATAATAACATCGTTGAGTACAAATCCCTTGTCGTTGGCTTGTGTGCTATGATATAATTAAAAATTAAACATATTCACATTCATGGTGACTTTGAACTTATTGTAAATCAAATCATCAAAGGGTATCAAGATAAGTAGAATAAGTTATCTCAATATCAAGATTTGGCTTTATCCTTGCTTGATCACTTCTCCTCCTTCATGATAGATAGTGTCCCTAAGAGAGAAAAATTTCATGTGGATGCAATGGCAAGCACAAACTTCCTTGTACCCATAGACAATGGTGTAGAAAAGTACCACTTCATTGTTTACATTCTCTACTCTCTTGTTGTCTTAGATCAACCCGAACCATATAGTCTTGTGTGAGCTCACGTAGACTTAGGGTAATGGTATTACCACATTTACAATTACCTAAAGACTAGAAATTTTATTGACTATGTGACTAAAAACATTCACTTAAATTCAAAAACTTTCAGTTTGATACATTATCCTATCTAATGTTCTTTATAAAAACTATTATAATGGACCCTTCTTCAATGTATCATTAAAGCTAAGATACCCCTTGCCCTTCAAGAAGCTCATTCAAGCTCTAGGGTTGGAAACTTTGGTGGTAAATCCTTAGTGAGTAAGCTAATGCACATGGGATATTATTGGTAAAAAATGGAGCAAGACTCCTTTTCTTTTGTCAAGTAATTCCCTCAATGCCAACAACATAGTAATCTAATTTGACCTCCTACTCAAAATCTTAAAAATCAAACCTCTCCTTGGTAATTCATGAAATGGGGGCTAGATATTATCAGAAAAATATCACCTCCTTCTTCTACAAGACATATCTTCATCATCATAGCAACTGATTACTTTACGAAATGGGTTGAAGCTATTCCACTTTGATCATGAACACTGAAGGAATCAGTAGCTTTCTTCTAAACAATATTGTTGCTCATTTTAGATTGCCTTCTACCCTTGTTTTTGGTAATGGTACTTCATTTAAGAACAAAGAGATGAAGAAATTCTTGGAAAAATTTCATATTCAACACTAATTTTCTACACCATATTATCCTCATTCTAATGGCCAATATGAAGCATCTAATAAAATTCTTGAGTTGATTCTTCAAAAAATAGTAAATAAACATAGTAAAGACTAGAATACTTAGCTAACTTATGTCTTGTAGGCCTATTGTATGAGAATTCATATGGCTATTGGTACAACACCGTACAACCTTATGTATGGTGTTGTGGCTATCATACCTTTAGTGTTGGAAATTTCATCTTTGTGTATTTCTCTTAAAGGGTTGATAGATGATGACACATACTATGTTGAGCATTTCAACCAACTTGAGTTTCTTTATGAGCATTGACTTTAGGCCGCGAATATCTCCAAGCTTATCAATGATCCATTTCTAAGCATTACAATCAAGGTGTTCTTTCTCATGCTTTTAAAGTAGGTGATCAAGGTGTTCTTTTTCATGCTTTTAAAGTAGGTGATCTCATTCTCTATGAGATTCAAAGAATTCTAAATGTGTACTCTGATCAAAAGGGCAAGTTCAAAGCTAATTGGCTAGGTCCTTACATAATCATCTTCATGTATAGTTCTAGTGTGTATGACTTATCGTCTATGGATGGTACACCTCTCATCGATCAAGGAAATGCATCTCCATCAATACTATGCATAGGGTCTATGTGGCATGTGAATGGCACTCGTTCCTATCCAAGGATCATAGCTCATTATGCTATAAGAATATTTTATTAACATAATTATCTCTCTATTTTGTGTTATGATGTGAACATGTGTATGTAATTAATTTCTTTAATTAGGAATTATATGTACATGTGCTTTATTATTATGTTGTGTATCCATGCATTGTATTTGATTAAGTATTTTGGTTAGGAAATTAGATCATCATTGTATTTAATTAATCATACATCCATAACACAATTCCACCACATTTAACCATACATTAAACAAAAGTACACATAATGAACACGATGATGCTAGTCAAAAATCTCATATATATATATAGCTCAAAAATTTCATGTACAAGTATCACACTACTATGTCAAAAATATGGTGTATGCATATTTGTATGTGATTCTATACATAAAAAATGATATGGTTTATAACAATATTTGGCATACAAAATTGGACCTCTAACCCTCAGGTGCATGGAATCCTAAGCCCTTTAGTAGTGGTCATAGTAGACGAGGGTGCTAGATAGATGTATAAGAATGTGACCACAACACATAAATAATTCATGATCTCAAGCCTTTGAGCTCTACTACATCCGCCTACAACTATGCGATCTACTCTTACAATGAAGCCTCCCGCTGTTGAGACTATTGTAGCTCCTCCTAGAGCTCCTACACCTGAGGACCAGTGGGGTCATCTTTGACACCTCCACCCACCTATTGAGGTCATAAAATTAGATTTGCAAGGAATCACATGCCCTCTCAACACTCCTTTACCATGTGATCACAACCTAGTCTTACTCAAATAAGGCAGTGTGGAGCTCTATCACCCATTGATCCTACTACCCAATCATGGTGGTCAACTCAGTGGTCCATTACATGAACTCCATCTAAGTCTCCTCATCTATCCTTAGGCACATATTAGGATTGAATAAATGGGCATGACACCATTCCGTTGGAGCCTACACATGTCGAGGACTAACCCCGGGACTTTGATAGCTTGGGCCACCTCTACAATGTATCACTCAATGAAATCAATCCACTTGTGTGTCCAACACAACCACAAAGTAGTGGTTGATATCAATATTATATCATAATACATGTATTATATATATGAAAAAATTAAAATGAAAATATAGAAATAAAACATGTATCACACTTGTACCTATGTCCCCAACCTACTAGTGTGGATTAGGGGGTGGCGTTATGCTCAGCCTTACTACTAGCATCAAAGGAGGTGCAATTGCCTAGCTTACAAGTGGTGCCAATGAGATGGGAACTATGGGTGGAGGTCATGATACTTGTCACCATCACCTTAGTCTCTTTGGTGCTACACTTACCTCTACCTTTCCCTCCTCATCATCACTGGCAGGACCCTTCCCTCCTAATCCTTAAGCATTAGAAATGTCACTTATGGGGCACCTGCTAGGAAAATCAGGGCTAGACCTATTGTCAACCACTAGGCATAAAAGTTGACTATGATACCAACATCATCGGTGAGGAGAATAGGGGGCTTGTCATCATCATTCAATCCTTCATCACTGAGTAGGATGTTTGTGATCACTAGACAAGTCCAATCTCTTACTTAGGCCATGCTCTTGTATGACCATATGTACATTAGAGCCATTGGAGGGATCGTTTGAACTTTCCCAAATTGTTGAGATACCTAGTACAAATAATATGGAACTATAATATGGTCTCGCCAACCTACCAAGAGTAGATCACATTGAATCCCATGTAGTTGCCTCCTATCAGTTAGCCACACTCCCATCTGCCTATATGGGTTACATATAATATCTCTCACCCATAAAGAATCCATTTGAAGCCACTGAAACTAAACTTCATTGTAATTCTAATCATACACCAGGAGGCATGCATGCATTTTAGGTGTACTATATTCTAGGTCAAGGGGAAACCCAACCAGCCTCATATAGTGGATATACTCAAATACCCACACTTAAATGGTGAGGTTATGGTACTCATAATGCACATAGGGCTTGAGGTCATGGTAGAGATGTGCAAGCATGCTCCTAACCCAAGCATACACTATTCCTCTCTCATCCATCATGTGAATACAATGGAGGAGGCTACCATAGAGGTGTGAGCCTCATTCATCCATCACTACATGTAGCACGGTGATGAAAATCATGACTCGATACATGAATGGCATCCCAACTCACTTCTACTTGAACCAACATATGTATATACACCCACATAAATGCTTTGAGATGACCCATCTCAGGTTGTACTACTACATGGCTTGTGCATCCTATGTTGTCCTACCCTCCTCCTAGGCCACCCACTCCCTATGGATGGGTAGTTTTGTGATTTTGTAGATGTCCTTGAGAGTCACCATAATCTCCCTAGTTGGGAGATAAAATATTGATGTGTCAACATCCCACCACTCCATCAATGCCATGAGCATGGGTGTATGGAATCTAATCTCTGACATAGTGTATACCCAACAAAGGTTGACCCATTGTAGAAAGTCCCCCTCATCAAGATGGATCTCATTGTTGCGACTATGTAGTAATGTCAATATCACTCCATTGACATGCTCACAAATCTTGGGCTACTCTTGCAATAGAATAAAATTTCACGTTAATACATTGGTTGAACCCACTATAAGTCCCCCTCATCAAGATGGATCTCATTGTTGTGACTATGCAGTAATTTTAATATCACTCCATTGACATGTTCATGAATCTTGGGCCACTCCTGCAATAGAATAAAATTTCACGTTAATACATTGGGTGAACCCACTATAGTAGGTTATAATTTTTGCATAAAGAAAAATTAGAAACACCCATTAAAAAACCTCAAAATGGCTTCGAACGAAGGGGCTTCATTTGAACATGCATGACATCCACCCTATTTGAATGAACCCCTCCCCCTCTTCTAATGAAACCCCCTTCTAATAAACACAAACTTGTGTCATATGGGGGGTTTCTTAGAATGCCCCTTTTTATCGCTTTCCCCACTCTATCTATTAATGTATGCAATTTTTTGGGTTTTGAAGCTCAGTTTGAGGGTAAAAATGGAATCAACTTGACAAACCCAGATGGAGGATTATAGTCCTCAAAATGAGCTCTCCATCAAGTATAGCTTTAATATATTTTGGTTTTATTATATATATTTTTTAGTTTAATTAAAAAATAGCTTTTTCACTAAAAATCAAGCTCTTTATTCTACACATGTGGAAAAATAGTAGGTTATCAAAAAATTATTTAAAAAATATCTATGCTCTTGGTACTGATGTCCTTCATCCAGCAAAAAAATAAATTGAATTTCAATACATATAAAAAAAAATTGTGCTTTATTGCACACCTATGTCTAAATTGTAATTGGTTTGACTTCAAAACTTAATTAAGAATATAAGAAAATTCAATAAAACACTATGAAACCAAATGCATGCTCTAGATATCATAGTTACAAATATAAATTCAAAAAAATAGAATTTTATCCTTCATAGAAAAAAGTTATGTGCTTTATAGTGCATGCCACTCTTTAAAAATGGTGTATACTGTTAAAAATAGTTATCGAAGGATCAAATGGAAAAAGAAATGCAAATTGATTCCATTCTCTTAAAATATATTTAGATTCTACAAAAAAAATGTAAAAAGTAACTAGTTTGTATCATCTTCAAATTCCTCATGGTTTAGTAGCTATAGGTGTCAAAAAGTGAGTATTTAGTTCAAAATGTTCATTTCAATGTCAAATTTGGCCAAAAAGTGTAACCCACTATTGTGGTATCACCCCATTCTATATCATGAGAAAATTCTCTACATCTAAGACTTCTCACATTTTCCTATAAGACAAAAGTGTGCCACATAGATGTCTATGTGGCATGTTGGCATTTGAGTTGAATGAAACATGATGACAACACATGAAATGGATTCCAACAAGGTCAAAGGAAAATGATGCATTGTCAAGAAAATAGTGCACTAATTAGACACCTTCAAGCTAGTTGGAGGCCTACATTACTTGGGGAAAACAATAAGCTAAGAAAATTGATTGAAATAACTAAGTGGGTGAAAAACTATGTACCTCATATGGTGGGTCACCCCTCATCACTCATGCGAGAAGCTAGTTGATCCTTAGAGCTACATAATCATGTTTGCGAGGCAGTTTTATAACTTCTCTCTCGAGAAGTCAATGAAGTACTCACTATGAATAGTGAAAATGAACCTTCTAGGGTCCACCTAGGACATATATAGGCCATTTTTTCCTTTTTTTGTGGTGAAAATGTTCCTTCCAACCTTCCTATTTTCACCCCACCTAGTTGGGGGAAAAATAGGAGGGGGCATATATCAACCTCTTCATCATATTTTTCTTCTGAACCACTAAATTTTTCTTAAGCATTCTTCTCATTTTGCTAGCTTCTTCCAATTTTCAAACTAACTTGATATTGAGTTTTAAAAAATGAAACTTCACATCAAACTCTATAGTTCCTTTCCAAGCTTAAACATTGGGGGAATCACCAATATCTGCTCATTCCATCTCTATGGCCTCTACAATATCCTTTTTTGAAAATTTATAAAATTTTCAAAATTTCAAATTTGTACAGGTATATCTTCTCAACCACTTTAGTGTAGCTATTTTTTCTCTGAAAATTAATTTGTAGCCAATTTTTCTCTAAAAATTTAGCTCACTAAAGTGGGGGAAAAATATAGTGTCATAAAATTGCACCTTGTGGCAATTTTACACTTGCACATTTAGCCTGCTACATTTATGGCACCCCACCACATTAATGACAAAAACTATGAGTCATAATTTCATGATTCCAACTTCATAGGGCACAAAAATGAAGTGTTAACAATCCAAATATCTTATTTATTGTAATTTTTTAGTAGGACAATAGCACGACATGCAAACATCCTCACAACATGCTAGCATCCTCAAATTTTCCAAGTTTGAAATGAGAGAATCTTGTATCCTTTACTTATGATATGTCATTACGATAGGACTGTGAGTGCAATGACTCTTCCCAACCATATGACCTCATAAAATCTCTCTTTTTCACTCTCATTCTCATTCAATCTTATTATATTTCTCTATTTTGTTTCTATATTTTCCTCTCTTGCTCTTCATAGCAAAGCTCTTCTAGATTCTTGTCACAAAAAAAATTCAAGGCTCTCTTGCAAGCAAGCATGTCTTGTCTATCAAGCCAAGAGGGGAGCCAAAGACCACTAGTAATTCTCTCTTGTCTATTTTGTCCCATCTATATATAATCATCCATTTGTCTCATCTATTATATTAATCATAGGGTCTCTCCTCCACGGTGGGTTTTTCTTCTATCATATGTCTTTTAATTCCATGTCATTTTTGTCACTCTATCTCTCTAGCTATCCATGGAGGTGGAAACACCAAAAATGGGGGTTTGATTGAGGCAATCCTAGAAACAACCGCAACATTTTTCCTCATCCTTTCTATGTGCAAATTTTCAAGTTTGAGGAGTTGGGTAATATAGATTTAAGGCTCTTCATGTTTTGACAAGGATGATAATGTAGGGTGCAGATGTCCCCATAGTGCATTTTCTTCCATGACTGAGGATTTTTCCTCCTAGGAGAAGAATCTATGAGTTCTCTAGTTTCTAATTCTATAATTTATATCTTGTAATCATATCTACA
Source organism: Sequoia sempervirens (assembly GCA_007258455.2). Classification (NCBI taxonomy): domain Eukaryota; kingdom Viridiplantae; phylum Streptophyta; class Pinopsida; order Cupressales; family Cupressaceae; genus Sequoia; species Sequoia sempervirens. The sequence goes on along the minus strand of VDFB02058242.1, from coordinate 175,078,315 downwards.
ATTTCTATTATTTAGTTCATCTTATCATTCTTGTACTTAATATCTTAGTCATTCAATCTAATTTTCAAAGCATTCTTTATTTTTTGTTGTCACTTGAGCTTTATACTTTGAGGTAACCAAGGATTATTCACTCCCTAAATACTCTATTTATCTTGAGACTTGGGAGTAATGAATGCCTTCCTTTATAATGTTTAAATTTATTTTAGTCAAAAGGTTGGATGCCTATATTTATATTAATAGCTTATAATAGATAATTACATAGATACCAAAGATGGCAAGAATATCAACTTTACAACTGAGGAAACAAAAAAGCATTTTATCTACCCAGTTGTTCAAAATACATACAAAAATTGATTTACTACCTATACAAAATTACTACTACCCATATTCCTAGAATTTGAAATCCTGCCACCCTAACATGTATTACCATTTACTAGTATATTTTGTAGTATGAACACAACTTAACATAAACATTACATTTTACCCACCCTTGTGGCAACAGTTCACTAATTTTTCATCCTATCCCTCATGAGCTACCAGATGTACTTGACTTACTACTTGAGCTTGAGAGTGTACTATTATATTAATGTCAGAAACTTGATGATTTTCCTTGTTAGCTTAATGAACTAGTGGTGGAATGCTCACTTGTAGACCTTGAGGGAAATCATGTGATAGGATAAAAGAGATAGCATGATATTTCTTCTTAAATTTATCAATTTCGTCCCCTGCTAAACTCAAAGTGATTCCTGTTCAACTTTATAATGTTTAATTTATTTATTTACATCACAATTTTTTGTCTTTCTCTTATTCCAACAATATGCTACTTAAGCTCAAAAATAAATATGTAATCTTGAGAACATAAAAAGGAGTAAAATTTCCTTATAGTCTGATTGGTAGAGGACATGTTGCCTTATCTTCTTAACATGTTTAAAATGAAATATGGAATGGTTCTCTTGATTATCATGAATTTTATTCATGATCTATACTGGGGTCTTAATAAAAGAACACATATGTAATATAGCTCAATTATAGTGTTGTATTTGTGTTTGATTTTTTTCCATGCCACCTTGCATGAAATATCATTTATCTTGAAACCATTCATTGCTATTACTTTAATATCAAAATACAGTGATTGAGAGATCCCGTCCCTATTAAAATGAGCATCTCACCATGCAAAACATTGACAAGTTTTATGATTGTACTAAGATAAGTAGAACTTGTAAAGATAAGTATGGAAAAAATAAAATATTTTCTAAGATAAAATATTAGTTAGCAATTGAGAGATCATATCATTATGGAAGCTTGAAAATAAGCATCTTTGCTTATGTTCCTATAGTCTCAGAATCAATATTTTTTGTAACTCTAAAATTAAAAGAGAAATAACACATTCAACTAATGTTTTCTTAGAAAAAAATCCTTACTGTAAAGGAAGGAAATCTCCTTGAAAGGTTGATATACATTGCCTTTTATTTTTAAATAATTATGCAAAAAAACTATTAAAAGAAATTTTCCATATTAGTCTTGGACACACAACTATCAACAAGTAGCTTCTTTGCATTGCCAAGAGATATAGAACTTCAAAACTTTGATGCTTGCTTTTGACACAATATACAAGTATAATAATAAGAAATCTTATCTTAGACAATCTTGTCTAGCCCAATAAAAGTTGATGGGGAAATTTATACCTAATATTTGTTGGAGGATAAACCCCAACACTTTCTTTAAGGTAGTAATACTCTTGAATTTCACATGAAACCTCATATATATTTTATTTACCACAAACAATAACATATTCATTACCAAAAGTCAAATTTATCAAATCATCACTCTCGTTGGTTTAAATTTTTAACCTATGAAGTTGGATGTTGTTGCTTTTGGAAAAAAAAAACTGTATAGCACCCTTTAGATATTGGCAATGGTCTAGACTTCCCATTGCCATCTTGTTTCTCCTAGGTCTACCCTAGTTAGGGCCCTTGAGAAGTCAATGATATTTTTTGTGATTTTTTTGAGAAAAAAAAAACTAGTCAAACAAGTATAGAAAAATAAGATAACATATTAAAATCTGAGTACAAATTTCAAACCAAACAATTCAAATTTATTTTTTGAAAAACCAAACAATTAAACAACACAACTTTGCAAACTTATTTATATCAATATATACATCATTATCCTGCAATTTATATTATAATGAATAATATATTATTAATATAATTTAAATAATAATTAAAATTAATGTGATTATGTAAATATTGTATTAATATATTAAAATTTAAAAATATACCTAAATTGTGTCAAATATGTATCTTTCCATTAAGCTATAATATAGGCATGCATTACTAAGCATGCAAATAACTAATTAACATAACTATTTTTTTATTTTTTTAGACTACAAGAATCGGTTGGGTATTCGTGTGCTTGGTAAACTTTTTTCATGTGACCGGTGGCACTGGCATGAAACTCCCTCTGGTACCACGAGGATGCTGGGGAGACTAGACCTCATGACCTCTTTCCTGCAATAGGATGCTTTAGCCAATCGAGCTAGGTTTTCTGCCCATAAAAAGGGGTAAATGCTTTTGATTCAAAGCTATGAGCCAATGAGGTCACAAACAGGGGACCTCATCCCCAATATATCCACTCAACAATTCCACCCCAATGAGGTTTGAACCTTGGTGGCAAGAACAACACCACCACCTTTAAAACATTACACCATGCCAATATCAGCTTAACAAAACTAAAATATTATAATTAAAAAAAATTACATTTATTCTTATTCACATTAATAAAACTTACATTTAATTTTTTTCAAGCCTACAAAACTATAATTGCAATACTATAAAGGAAAATACTAGTCACTGCATGGCACTTGTTTTATTATGAAGAGAGTTGTTCTAGAATGACATCAAGAGTTTGTAGTCATTGTCCAAATGTAAATAAAAATATTTTTTAGATTTTTAATATAAACAGAATACTAAATAAAATATTTTACTTAAACGATAAATTTATTTTATTTGTATTATTTATTAAGAGTTATTTTATTTTACTTTATAATTATTTATTTATTTTAATAGGTGCTTTTGTTTATCTAATAAATACCTTAAAAATATTTTATTTCTATTTTTATTGACTTAATAATTATTTTATTTACTCAAACTTATTTTATTTCATTTTACAATTATTTAAGTATTATTTTATTTTTTTAATAAAAAAGAGGATAAAAAATTTATTGAATCAAGAAATCAGTACAAAGCCAAACAATACAACCAAACCACCAAGGATAAAAACCAATAGAAAGAGCCATCAATCACTAGCCAAGAAACATCTCATGTATTCCATAATCACATCCTCCAGTTCCTGAGAAAGATTCCTAGGAAGACCACCCCAATCTTCAACACTCTAATTTTCCATCTGTTCAAAAGCCCATTTAGCCAAACCATTAGCTACCTTATTCAATTCCCGTGGGACATGGAAGAAGGAGATAGAGTGTAGGACTCCACCCAAAGAGATTATTTGTCTAACCACCACTACCAACTTCCAATTCACACCCTCTACTTGGTGCTTGTTTAGCAAATCAATCACAACCTTTCAGTCAAATTCACATATTATCCTTCTCCAACCAAGGTCACAAGCCCTTTTCAAAGCTAAGGGAATAGCTAAATGCCTCCATGAAGTTGTTATAATTCCAACCACTATACTCCAAGAAGAAGAACTCGTCCACTTCAAATCTATCTCTCCCAATTCCACCAACCCCAACATGACTAGGATTACCTCTAGAGGATCCATTAGTATTAATCTTAACAACCTCAATAGGAGGTGGCCTCCAATGACCATCCCTTGCAACCTTTCCTCTAGCACTTTGACCCAACTGAGGCCTAGGCCCATCCTTATCACCAATTGGAACTCCTAAACACTAAACCACACCTATGTCTACAAGATCCAAAGGGACTGAAAGATCACACTTAGCCCCCAAAGTCTCCTAAAGAACCCAAAAAATTCTTAGCCAAACTTGTCTTATCTAGAGCTTCTTATCCAGAAAAATCCTACGGTTGCACTCCAACTAGATGTTCCAAAGAATAAAACTAGGACTAGTTGTCCAAGCTATGTGTAGGAAAGAATTCTTAGCAAGAGAATTCCCCAACCAACACTAGAACTCACCCAAGGAGAAGGCATTCTCACATGACTATTTCTAGGAGTCCCACCAAAAATGCCAAATCATCCTAACAAAAGAACAATGGAAAAAGAGATGAGAAGAATTCTCATCACTATTATAGCACAAGATGCACATGGAGGGGCCTTGAAAACCACACTTCCAAAGGCTCACTCAGGCCAAACATCTCTTATGAATCACAAGCCAAGAGAAGAAGTTGCACTTGGGTAAGTGCGAAAAGATGGGGGGCCAAAAAGAGGTCTTAAGTGGCCACATTTTTTCTAAATAAAAAAATAGTGACCTTGGATGAAAAATTGAGGATAGTCACACTCAAAATTTTAGGATGCAACAAAAAAAATGTAGCAAGTGCTTTGAGTTTTCTTTCTAATTTTTTTTTTTAAATGGTATAGATTAAGGGGTTCAAAATAGGGAGCCACATAAATTGGTGTTATTTTTGTCAAAAAAACATAACATAGCGAATTTTGTGGCTCCCTCAAAGGTTAAATTTCTTTTGTTATTTTTAAAATCACTTTGGTAAGAAATTAGCTAACAACATGTAGTTTATGCCCAATTTTTTTCATAATTTTTTAATGAATATTTTATTTTTTACTAATTTTCAAAGTGGACACATCCTAAAAAACAAAATTTTGGTCATGCTACCCCTATAAATTTTGAAAACTAATTGATTTTTTTTTATTATGTGTAGAATGGATTGTAGTTTCTAAAAATGTAATTTATTTGAAATTTCAATGAATGGTTAATTTATAACAAAAAAAAACATTAGTTTTTGCCAAAAAATGGACACTCAAACAAAATAAATTAAAGATGAAAGGCTTAACATTGCCAAAATGTGAAAAAAAATACATCATGAAATAGCTAAGAGAGACCCTAACATTACCTAGGTGCTTGATTTTTTTGACCTTGAAACATGTGCAAACTTGACGGTTAGCACGAACATGATTATGTGAAATCTTGTAGAATATGAAAAAACACATCTTTGGACATTTGGAAGGAACTCCAAGCCTTTGGGTTGGTAATCCAAAGAAAATACCAAGCCTAAGGCTTGGGGATTCTGAAAGAAAGAAATAACATGAGCATTTTATAATGTGCTTGGGTTATTTCATGGTTTTGACATATTTTGCTTTGTGTTTATGCTCAAGAGTTTCCTAAGAAAGACATAATGTGAGGGTGTTATAACCCATTCGTATTATGATTCGATCCATGTTAAATGCTAATCTATTAAATGTATGTATATATATTTGTTTGTATGTATGTATGTGTTCCTATATGCTTGTATGCTTGTATGTATGTATGTATGTTTTCTTATGTGTATGTATGCATGTATGCATTTAGAGGGAGTGATAATTTTAAAGAGAGTGAGTGAGTGAGAGAGAGAGAGAGTTGTCTAGGTAGGGTGGTAGGAAGGGAGGGAGGGAAAGACTAGAGAGAGACATAGTGTGAGAGAGAGATACTTGAGAGAGAGAGAGAGGGGGTGTGAGGGAGAGACTTGAGAGAGAGGGAGTGGTAGAAAAGGGGTTGGAGTGAGAGGGACTTATCTATTGTGCCCTAAGCACACACGCCCAGTTCAGAATGGGGACCCTCTTTTGTTTCACCTTGTCAGGTTGTTTTGTCACCGCCTCATTTTGCAGGCCCCATTTTGGTGTCCTAGATGATTAACGTACCTCCAAAGTCTCATCTTAAGTTGATCATGTTTCATCCCCTCCATTTTTGCTAAGTTTTGGTTCCTTGCAGAGTTTCCTTGGTAGTTTGCTTCTGCCAATGGCCTCAGGGCCTAGTGCATCCAGCTTGGCAGGTTTCCCCTGCCAGGTTTCCATTGTGTGCTTGTTGTCCTGAACAGTTGAAAGCCTTCACCTTCCCATGCCCCATGACCCAGCTTCCCAATCGCCATCCTTATGACTTTTTTGCAAAATGGACCGCCTTTGTCCTTTCTAGGCCCGATCTCTTGGACTTCCCTACTCGTAACTCCGTATCGACTTCCCTTTTTCCCAACGGCCAACCTGCACCGACACCCCATCCTTTGGGCCCCAGACTCCTTTTTGTCATCTATTTCCAAATGAGAACTTTGAAGCATCCATCTGATTGTGTCCTTCTAGCCTCTAGGCCTCAGACCTCTTGTCACCATTTGGAAATTTGAACCCACCAACTATTTTTTCCTCTATACGGGCATTAATGGGTGTATTAAATGCTAATTAGGGGTATAAATATCTGGTTCAACCTATCATTTTCATATGTCAGGTTGGCCAGAGGAATGCATAGTAGGTTCTAAGAGTTTATTTTCCTTCATCTCCCACCGCCCTCATGCCCATTGCTCTCATTTGTCGATTCCTCGAGGATTCGGTTGCCATCTTCATCGAGATCTTGTGGTGAGTTTTCTATCCACCCTTCCTTTGTGTTTTTGATGATTTTGTTTCAAAAAATTTAATAAATGGAGATGAAAACACATTAAATTGATAAAGGAGGGTTAAACCTAAAAATCCCACATGATGGAATTCTAAGAAAATCTCCTAAACATCATTTAAACTGAGTCTGAAACTTTACCATGTTGGCGCTATTCTTCACGTAGGGAATTCATACCCTCCAGACCCAGGCCTTCCTGTTGTCATTTAAAAACATAGAAATCAAATGAAATTCAAATGACAATATGCCCCCTCGGGCCCGTGACCTTAGACTTCCTTCAATGAATCACGGTCAGGACTTGAGACAATTTTGAAAACCTTAGCCTCCATCCTTGATTCCTGGGCCCACTCTTACGAGATTCCATCCTTGGGATGCCATGTCATGATCGCCATTTGAAATGGTGGATAGGTCTCATCCATAAGGATCCCCAAAGTCTACCTTGCCTTTTATCATCTAAGATAGAAATAGAATGAAGTGTTCCCTCATGTCCCTGGGCCCTGGTTTGGGGAGTTTTGTCTGTGGACTTCTGTGGAAACTTCACTATTTCCAAATGGACATCTGACAGTGTCCTTCCATGTCCTAGGTGTTGAGCCTCTATTCACCACAAATACAATTAGTGATAAACTTAGGCATCCTTGTTCTCACTGGGCTCTGTCTGTCGGGTTTCTATTGACAGGATTCCATCCCATCTCAATCGGCATGAAAGGGAAAGTAAGTCTATCCTTCCGACCTCTAGGACCCATCATCCTAATTGCTGATAACTTAACAAAGAAAAACATAAAGGGCCGAATGTTGTGCCATGTCCAATCCACTGGGCTACCCATGGCGGACTTCCATTCAACACCCGTTGTTCTCAAATAGTAATTCACTAATGGCTTCCCTCCCCTTTGGACCTAAACATTTCAAAGTTAAGAGGCACACTGACTGCCCTTCAGCCTCCTGGGTCCCGAACCCTAGGAATCTAACCTCAAAATTTTGTTTCCCTTTGGCTATTCCAAATGGCAGAACCCCTACAACTTTCCAGCCTTGTATCCCTAGATGCTCCAATAGGGATCCAAATGACCTTCAATTTGGAAAGAAATCTTGAACCATGTGCCTAAATTCAGCCCTCTCTTGCATGAGCCTTTCAAAACATCAAAATCTAAAGCTAGGAGAAACCACCTGGGTTACCCCACCCTGTTCACCCTTTAAATGACATTCCTGCCAAGGAAGTCTAGCCCCTTGGGCCCGAGTTGTCCAAAATCCCTCCAGTAAATTGCTAATGATGTCTTGAGGTAGAGTTTTGATTTTATGAATGATATATCATCTAATTATAATTCATATAAATTATTTTGACTAACGTTCATATTTTCATGGTTGGTTGTGCTCATCTTTCCTTTGTTTGCAGGATATACGGAATCAGGTGTAGGACCCTCGGGGGTGATTGCAGAGAAAGACAAAGGGAAGAAATTGGGAAAGGTTCCCTATGGGAAAGAAGACAAATAACATATGAAGTACCAATTCCAGGGAGATCCTTTTCATTCCAAAATCATTAAGGACTAGAAGGAGATTATAGATACCAATATCAGCCACGTCGATATTGACGAATTCAAGCAAAGGGTTAGAGTTCATCCTAAGACTAACAATGCAAGACTGATCTCAAGCAATGGAATTTCTAAGGTTGCAGGCTTTCCTTCATTGCTTGTAGCTCCTGAATTGGTCATGGCTTGCCAACAGGCATATCAACCAGATAGATGAATAATAGTTGACAGAGATGGGAACATTCTCGCTGATATGTCGGGTGAAGCAATAACTAAAAGTTTCCACATCCCTACCTTTGAGACAATGGAGCTACCAACCATAGCAGAATGTAAGGCAATGTGGGATGAGGACTCAACTGGCTATAAGAAGCTTATAAACTAGTATTGGCTTAAAGAAAAAAGGGGTAGCGCTGCTAAGGTTCCTCAAGAGCTCTTCCACAGTGACTTCCATGAAGACTATGATGACTTGGTGACTCTATTTAGCAGGGTGATGGACCTTCCCACTGTTGCGTATTTTTAGGAGTGGATGGTATATTTCATAGAGAAGATCCTCCCAGGGGAGGAGGATGTCACCACACTGGCCTCATTTTATTGGGGAGGAATAATAAGTGATTGCTTTCATGATTAATTTATGAATGTTAAAAGGACCTCCAAATTCTATATGACATCCTACCTAGTCTACTCTTTGGCTGAATGGAGATAGTAGGCTGGGTTGTTCAGGGTGCTTGATGAAGAACTAGGTTGTACATTAAAAGTTTATGATAGATATCCCCAGCTCTAGTTCATAAACTTCAAGAAGGATTATTGCAAGGAAAATGACGCCTTCGTAGGTCACATCATTAGGCTGCTTGGAGGGTATTTTGAGAGAAGATTCTCTCATAGTGCTCGAGCATTCCTAAAAAGTATGCCTTCTTGTTCATCTAGTACCCTGAATTCACATACGTTTGTGCCCAAGGCTATATAGAGAGGCCCAATAAGCTACCTCGATACCCCAATGACTAGATCATATTGTTGGAACTCTCCCTATAGCTATTCCATGTACATTCAGTTCTCAGCAATAGGAATTTGGTAGGGATTCCTTATCCCCTTTATTTTGGCCAAGGGATGTACAAGCTGCAAACCTCTCAATGTGTATGAAATTCATAAAAGGAGCTAGTAGAATATCATTTTCACCTGTACACTGCTCACCTGCAAATGGATCCTTACAGGCACATAAGAAAGGAACTAGTACCAAAGTAATCTCACATGTATCATGTTGAATATTTCTAGGCAAATTATGAAGATGACAAAGAGGTACGCGCAAGGCACTACATGTGAATGACTATGTACTTTGTAAAAAGGGTGAGTCTATTTCCTATACCTAGCCATGTTGAAGAGGATAAAAGTACTGTAATGGACCCTAGGTATGATGTAGTTACCAACTTACCAATACCAACAATATATTGGGATGAACAAGAGGTTGATGACCTCGACATTCTAACTAAGCCCATCGAGGCTCACACCAAGGAATGGGTCAATGGACAAGTGGTCAGATTGAAGTAGTAAGGGGTCATCCTAACTTATGAAGGACTCAAAAGTGAGCCTAGTGCAACCAATGATACTGCTGCTACAACTTCAATAGGAGAAACATCCAAGTCTCCTCAGCTCACGAGATCAAGGAAAAGGAAAGAGGCTAAGGAGAAGCCTAATCCTAAAGTATATGCAAAGAAGGATTCAGAGGGTTTTCCCTCAAAGAAACATAAAAGATTGGGAAGTTCTATGAGGCTACCTGCAATTCAAGAGGATTCCCTTCATGAGGGAGAAGAGATAGAGATAGATCAACCTGAGCTTCTACCCACTGCTTCCAATGTTGTTGCCCCTCCACCTATTTCTCAGGTTGTAGTTGCTACATCACCACCAACAGTGGATATATTGGTCCACCTTGCCCCCTCTTCACCAACTGGGCCCATAATATTGGTTGATTCCTTCTCTTCTACAACTTCTCCACTTTCCTCCACCTCCATGTCGCCCACTATGTCACTTCCCAAGGTGACATCTAGAATACCAATGCCCACACTCACATTTCTAGAGGCATTCTCGCGACACATGAAAAATGTCCCCATTGAGATTTCTCAAGTATTTCTGAATCCCACCATCCAAGCCACCTTTGCGTAGGTCCTCTCTAGTGCTCCACCTAGGAAACCTCCAATAGGGCCACCAACAATGGAAGCCACAATGTAAATATCTGAGGAGTTGGAATGTCAAGGAAGGGAAATTTCAAAGGCATTGGAAAATGAAGTAGATGAGTACCATGAGCATCCTAAGTATGAGAACTGAAAAATTGACAGGGTGTTCCATGAAGAAGAAGAAATAGGGTCTTCTGAGAGTGGAGACGAAGAGGATGTCAGTGATAGAGTTATTGTACAAACCTTTGAACTAAACTTTGAAGAAGAGCTGTAGACACCAAAAAATGCCCTCTTACGATACCTTGTCACAACATTCCATCATTTAGACATCTTGTAGTATGTTTTTCCCTAGGTACCCATGTTATCACCTAATTAGTTAAATAAATCTTATTTATTTGACTAATTTCATTTATTCCCTTCCTAAGCATAATCCATCCATTCCTCTAATGTTAATTAAATAATTTATATTATTTAATTAATTAAATCATTTCCATCCATTCCTCTAATGTTAATTAAATCATTTCTATTCATCCTTCTAATGTTAATTAAATAAATTATATTATTTAATTAATGAAATTATAAATTTAACATTAATTAAATAAATCAAATATTTATTTAATTAATAAAATATAAAAAGGATATCCTCGCTTTCTTTCCAAAATTGAAACTCATGTGTATCTAATTAATTTATTTAATTAGATAATTCATCAATTATCCTTCTCATCTTTTTTAGGATTTATTTCCTTTAAAAGAGAATCAAAATCTTTCTATCTTTTCACATCTTATCTTGTTCTATTTCCTTTAAAACAATAAATCAAAATCTTTCTATCTTTTTAAAATCTTATCTCATCTCATTGTATTTCCTCTTTTTGTCAAAAATCAAATCCTTATTGAATCTTATCAAATCTTATCTCATTCCACATCAAGGCCCTATAAATACGGCCTCTCACAATCCATTTGCATAAAATATTCATCTAGCATCCTCACTCTATTAAAATCAATCTTCAATCTTCCATCCATTGTCATCTATCACCTTCATCACATCGTTATGCTACAGAATTGAGCAACCAACATTCCTCCAACAATCAACCTTCAAAATATAGCATTCTTATGCAGGTGGAGAAGACCCATGGAGGTCAATCAAGTCTAGTTTGAAAATTGGTTTGCATATCTTTTGTTTATTTTTATTTTCATTTTAGTTTGTGCTTCATGGTGCTTGATAGGATTTAATTAGTTTATTGTTTTCAACATTAAACCTACTAATTTTTCCCTATCTACATTTTTGTGCCCACCGTGGGGCCTTGCCCCATTTTTAACATCTACTTGCAGGTTTTTTGACAGGTTTTACATTCTGGAATTTAGTTTTATGACAAAAATTCTCATTTTAGCGCATCTATGGGTTTCTGTAGCGCATCCACAAATTTTTGTAGCGCATCTATGGATTTTAACGATGCTTTTGTAGGTCTTTTAGTGCATTCAAAGATATTTCAGCACATTTAGGGAAAAAATAGCGCTTATAAGGAACATAATGGCACAAATACTAAGTCCATTTCATTAAAAAATTTGATTTTTTTTTTAGCGCATTTAAAGTTTTTTGTAGCGCATCTGGGACTTTTTTTAGTGCATCCGGCAATGTTTTCATGCATATGAGGTTTGTTTTAGCACATATGGTCTCTGTTTCAACACTTTTAGGGTAAATCTTAAAATGGCCATCTCTTGGTCATATTTTGGTCTTTTTTAGAGTTTTTCTTTTTGAAATGGGGTAGAATTTCATAAGCTATCCAATGGTGTAGGTTTTTATCAACTTTGACAAAGTTAAAGTTTTCAAATTCTCACATATTCTTCAGCGCATATGACTTTTTCTCTAGCACATTTGTAATTTGTTTTTTTTGTCTTGGTAACTTGTCAGTGAATCATACAGAGCTAGAAAAGCATTGGGATCAATTACAACAACAATTTGGAAAGTGAAAATAACTATGTGCACTCATTTCATCCTCCATATCATTAATCTTTTTTGTCACACATTTCAATTTGGGGCATAAAATCAATCTTGTTTGATCACGCATTTGAAAGTGGACTTAAAAATTTTTTTGTCTTCAATCACACATCTTGATTTGGGGTTAAAAAGAACAAGTGCTTGAACTATTTTATAAACATTTCAATTTTCTAAAGGGTTAATTAATATCTGTGAGTGTGAATCAAGTGTGTGTGTGATCACAAACACCTCACTTAGTTTTCTTTTGTCATACCCTTCGTAGGAGGCCTGCTTGGAGCACAAAACCCTCAAAGGGATGACCTCAATAGAGTGTGAATCCAAAGACACGCTCCTTTGGGAGTTGAAATATTGTCACTTTGAGCTAAGCCCCAAAGAACTTTATACCTTTGGGAAGTGAAGGTGAAGGGTGGGTTACCCATTTCTCCCGACTTATTGGCAAGATTTTTCTTTTAAATCATTCCTTAGTCGACCTTGTGCAGACTAGCTTGAGACCTAATTGGCCATACCCCACTTAACTAGTCATAGGGATTGTTGATGTGTCTTCCATTGTGTGCTTGTTTAATAATCATCATTACATTCTTCAAATTTCAAAATTCAAACTTTCTTATGTGTCTTGTGTGAGTTATTTATGTGTGTACATGTGTGATCATTCATTTAAACATTTCCAAATCAAGCTAAAAACCAAAAACATAAAGACAAGTCACTCTACATGTTCTTCCAACACATTCATATCCAATTACTTTCATCCTAATGACTCTTCTTAGTCACATCCTATCCATTTCATCCTAATCAATCTAAGTCATCCAATCTTATCATTCCACATCATCACCATCACCAACCTAGTCCTTGTCACCACTTTTCAAAATGGTCATAATCATAAACAAGCCCAATCCTAATCATAAGCCCAAAATCATAATCCAATGGGGCTATCCCTCTAGGCCAAATCATGAGACAAAACCTAAGCTCGAGATCATAATTCAAGGAGTCCCTTTCTATAGTTCAAATAATGAAACAAAACCAAAACCTAAAATCAAACTTGGAGGGGCTTCTCCTACCACCTCTAATAATGACATGAATGATGTTGCATACTTTGAGGAACAAATCGATATGCAAGAGCTTACACACATGTGTGACACCATGCCCACATTCAAACAAAAATCCCTAGCATCCCAACTTCAAAAATTCCTTCAAACACTTCACTAAATACCCCAACCCCTAGACCACCAAACCATACAAAGCCTTCAAACTCTCTTCCAATATTTTCAACAAATTAAATCACCTCAAATCCAACACCTCCTAGCTCAATCCAATCAATTCATGGCCACTTGTCAAATCCAACAACCACAACATCATCCCCTATCCATTCATTATCATCCTTGCACCTCATACCAATCTAATCCATCCACTTCTTTGTATGTCAATGCCACATCAACATATCAAGCCACATTAGACAAACACATGTGAATTTAAGTTCTACCTTGCAAAATGATCAAACTTCATCATGTTCTAATGCAACCATTGACAAGGGGAATACCAATCTAGCACATGCACCCTATAACTTTATCATACCATCATCCAATCAAAATCAAAATCCTAAGCCAACACCTTCTGCCCCTACACCTCCAAAGAATGTGACCCAAGGGCTACAAGCAAGGAATCAACTATCGCCATTTCATTCAACACATATACTTGAACATACAAAAGATTCCTCAAACATCATGCCAAGTCATTCAAGTCAACCATGTCATCCACAACCACTTGATCCAATTCAAGAGTCTTCCGTTGTAAGTCCAAGTCACCCTCTTTCATGCTCCTATGTTGTTGATCATCAAGAACATGCCAAGTCTCTCCATGATAAATCCTCTTCCACTTCCATTCATGCAACCCAAGAGTTATATCAAGAGTCTACTCCCATGCATGTGGAAACATCAAGCCCTAGTCCTAATCAAGATAAAATCATTTTCATCCAATCTATCCATAATCTATATCATTTTTATGATCAAGATGATATCCATAATGATGAAGAGCCTATCCATGAGCAACTTGATCCTATACCCATCCATGAGAAAGATATTCCAAATTCACCTCCACCTAGTCCTATCCATGATCCATCAACATCTGCTTCCCATGATGAGACAAGTTCCTCCCAAGCACACATAGAAGATCAAACAAATTCCTTGGATATAAGTGAACAAAATGCTAATCAAGATCCTAATGATCCTCCATCACCCACTATCGACCCCATTGCAAGTCCTCCATCATATCCTATTGGTATTTCCACCCTCATTCATGAATGTTCCTCCTTAAAACAACAAAAACCATTATCTTCCCTTTCATCATTTTCTCCATCCAATAAGGAACTTGTGTCTAGTGTTCCACCTACACCTAGTCCCATTATCCATTGCCCACTCAGAAACATGAACCACCAAGGTAAAGGTCTAGACCTTCATGAACAAGGTATTTTGGAGCCTATCCATGTCAAATTCCCTCCATGCTCTTATGGCCTTGGACCTACACCCCATGGAAAACAACCTAAAGATGTTGGTATTTCCTCCATGCATCCCAAGTCCACCTTTGTCCATCATAAAGCCTATCATACACCTAAAACATATGTTGCTATCCCTCCTCCATCATTCTAAAAATGTCAAAAGCATGTGACTGTACACCTTCCACCATCCACTTTTCCACCATTACTTCCATCTCCTTATTTACCTCCCTCCACTTTACCACCATTACTCCCAACACCTAATATCCCTACCATTCAATCCTCTTATCCATTTATCCATAAATCTTCTAAAAATCCTAATCATGACCAATCAATGCACACATTGTCTAAACATGAAGCTTCCACTCATTCCACCATACCCATGGTTTTCAAAAGAAAAAAAATCAATGCCTCTACACATAAAGTCAAAAATTCTAAAATTCCTAATGCCTTAGCATACAATTGCAAAATATCAAAGACAAGTACATCTAAAAGGCTATATAAGCCCATACCTCCAAAAGAAAAGTCTAAAAAAATTGTTTGGGTACCTAAGAAAAAATAAATCAAGTTAAATGAGGCACCCACATCACAAAAATCCCAACTATCTACTTCCACCTCATATTCCCACTCTATTCAAAAATCTCAAATTCCTAAAACCCACAAGCAAAATAAAAGTCATAAAAATACTAAGTCTATGTGGGTACCTAAAACACTTCATCCACCACCTTCTAAGCAAACATCTCCATTGCTTCCTACACCCCATCCACATCAAAAGCTTCAACGTTTATCACAATGTGTGCAACCATTGGTCATGGTTCCCTTCCATTTCACAACAGTTCCACATACCTCCATCTCCTCATCCTTCACTCATTATCCTACATATCTCCCCCACCATCTTCCTATGGTCCATGCTTTTGGCTAAGCCTCCCCATTCATCTTTTTCATAAGTCCCATATAATCCCTATCATCTTCTATACATAATATGCATCATAATCCATTATGTTTCCTCCATAAGCCTTTCATAATCTGCCATCTACCACTAGTACAAAAACAACAATATATAACTAAAAAAACTGCTAAAAATTGCATATAAATGACTAATTTTGGTCACATGACCATTAGTAGTTTATTTCTGGTCATTTATAACACGACCAAATTTATGACTAAACTATTTTAGTCATTAATTTAGTCATTGATTGTTGTTAGCTGGTCATTTATTTAGTCTTTGTAGTGATTTATTTAGTCATATATTTAATTATTAATTTATCCATATATTTAGTCATTAATTTAGTCATTGATTGTTGTTAATTGGTCATTTATTTAGTCATGGTAGTCATTTATTTATTCATTGTAGTCATTTATTTTAATTATGGTAGTCATTTATTTAGTCATAGTTTAGTCATTTATTTGGGTGAATCAATGATTCAAATTACAAATCAAATCTAACTTAATTAATACTCTCAAATTTATGCAAATAAACTTCAAGTATCATAGATATTCAAATGTTGAAAAAAAAATTATGAAATGAAGACTAAAATGTTTGAACAAATATGATTGATCACAAATAGATCACAAATTAAAAGAGCCACAACACAATATTTATGAGTCTAAAAATTCACTTTATTAAGCCTCATTGGTAAATCAAAACCTCAATGGTTACAACATTTTTGTATCAATTATTTTTCTTACTTGAAAGTTTCATTTGGATTTGAAACTCAAAAACCAAATGAACCTCAAGAACCTTTACAACAGTTATAATTTACAGATCTTTACAACACAATTAGTACACCAGAACATTTGAGATGAGTTTCACTTCAAATTTGAATTGAAGTTAATGCATGACTAAGCTGAGAATGGGCTAATGAGAGCTTCTTCACTGCCACTACTTTTCCACATTTCAATGTGCCCTGCAAACAAACAAATTCTCAAAAAATGGACCCTTTGAAAAAAAACAATTAAATACACTAAGTGCTTCAATCAGCTTAAGGATTTTACAAATTTGACCTTTCACTTTTGATGGAAAGCCTTGTTGGTTAAAACAAGAAAACTCGTAGAGACTTCAAATGCTAGTAGACACTCACAAGGAAATTCAGGAGTAAATTTAAAAACTAACTACTAAATACATCAATCCTTCTTAACTAATGTCAAAAAGAACAAACAAATGCAGTGTTTCATTCATGTGGCAGGGGCAACTACCATAACCCCATTGTTGTCTTGGTAAATCATCAAGTCATTTGTACCCATCTTCATGTGCTCTTTCTTTATTCAGACATGTGTAGATATATGAATATATAAACTAAAGGTGGAAAAATGATCAACTGTCTAAGAAATCCACTTTTTCTAGCCTAGTGAAACTTTGGAATGCAGGAAAGGAAACAAAATATCACTAGTCTCAACACTTGGTCAGATGCATCAATGGTTGGAAACAACTTCACCATAATCTTTCCATCTATTTAGCCTTAACTGATGGTTCTCTCCTGCAAAAAAAAAAATCTCTAAATCAAATACATAATGTTCAAATAGTGGCTAGGGGACAATCTCGAGAGAAAATATTAGGAGAGGTGGAAGAAAAGATAATTAGCATGGGATCAGAGATGTGAGATGAAATAATACTATGCTATGACATAAAAAATAATATCTAATAAAAATAATTAATGTTCAAATAACAGATGAGTTTAATCTTGAGAAAATATTTAAAGTGAAAAAAAATGATAGTTAACATGGATAGAGAAATGTGAGATGAAATAAGATCATGTCATGAAATCAAAACTAAACACAACACAAGCACCAAATATTCAAATAGAACCTAGGGTAATTCAAGGAACAAATACCTCATAATTTTTTTAAAAAAAAGACAACTCAAAATTTCAAAATAGCTAGAGATATGAAAGATGGAGCAGATTTACCATTAGAAATATGATAATATAAAATTGAGAGAACATATCTTTGCAAAATTTACCATAGTTTCTAATTAGGAGAAGCCATCTCAAGAAAAGGAAAATAGCATTCATTGTATGGAGAAGTGACAAGAAAAATTTCAGACCTATTATCATATTGGTTTGTATTTTGTAGTTACAAGTAGGAATGCAAAAATAATAATAATATAAAAATAAAATCAACTGTCTAAAAAGAAAAGATGATTCGATAAAAAAATCCTAGCATTCTTGATTAAAAACTAGATCTGAATATTTTGGGCTCCATGGAAGCTCATGTGACAAGCCAGCTTCCATAGCTACAGTTAATTTTTTCTAACATAATAGAAAGCTATTGAGGAGCAAAACTGTTGGACAGTTACCTCACAAGATGACCAACAGGTTCAAAGCATTTTTATGTATACAATTACCCTTGCACGTTGTAAAATACAACAAACCATCATTAGTAAACAACCAATCTAGATAACCTTTTAAGAACATATTTGAAACTCTACTCAACTTCAAATATTTGAATAAAAGATCTAGCATTAAAGACTAGAAGCAAAGTATTAATGCATTGCATTCATTCAATTTTGATGAAGAATACATAAAGTATAACTTTTTCAAAACAACCAGTTATATGATATATCTGTGACTTGTGGTCATGCTTAAAGACTTGTTTTTCCATTATTTTATTGAAAACTCCCATTAGATTGCATTATAGATCACACTTTAGAATCTAAAATGTAGGATGCTTATGAAAAAAATGGGCAATTATTATGGTGTTTACAATTTGAATTGGGATATGAATGGAAATTGATAATATTAACTCATCAGATGAGAATGTTATGGAAATATTATTTAGCAACCACTTCTTATCCATGCAATTTAGATTTTTTACTTTTCACTTTTGTTTCAGTCTCCCACTTATAAAGAGTAGGGGAAGTGTATTTTGAACTCTACAACCATGAGCGAAAGTATCATTCATTACAAAATGGTATTACACAAATATAGCAAGTTGGTTCATGATTGCATCAGGAATCCCCATATCAATTTCATTTTTCCCTCAAGATCATGCTTAAAAATTTATGACATGGTAGCCTAGTTTAAAAGGTAGATTTTATTAACATTTTTATTGCAAGTGTGTTTGGAATCTAATTAAGAAGAATTCAATTACTCAATTACTTAGAAGTTAATGACACCTGCTAATACCAGTAACTCAATTTACTAAACCATGAGTAGACATGAAATCATCCAAGGCTAACTAGAATTTTCTTCATACTTTCATACTGAATAGAATCGATAGACAATTTGTGTTATATGGACCATTGTCAAAACTATGAAAACATCCATTAGTATTCAATTTATTGAACCATGAGTACACATGAAATCATCTAGGTCTAGTTATAATTTTCTTTATAGTTTCCTACTGAATAGGTAGCTTGCTTTATATGGAGCATTGTCAAAACTATGAAGATAAATTATTTTATCAAAGCATTGTCAGATGACCAATTTTCATCTCTATTTTCTATTTGAAGTGATGAGTTCCTCTTCTTGACATAAATTTTCACTTTACCATTTAACATGCATATACAATAGGTGTATTCACTTACGAGAAATTTAGACTATGTTTTTAAAATAAAAATTACAGCCAAGATCCTAATACTAAGCACATTTAGGTTTTAACATTAGGGAATCCTTTACTTGCACACATTTTTTCCCCACCACTATTGGATTTGGCTCCTCCAAACTCTTCCTCGCTCGTATTGGTTTCAGCCCCTCCTGGTATTGACCTTTCACTTCTCCAATTTGGTGAGTTTGGCAAGCTACAACCTGTAAATAAGGTCTCGATGAGGGTTTTAGAGTATGTTTATTAAAATGAAAATTATAGCCAAGATTCTAAAATGGGAACATTTAGGTTTTAACATTATGACACATTACAAAATCCTTTACATTCAGTTGGGGTGATCTCCAATTGACATCGTTCTTCTAGGACCAATTTAATTTACTTTTGGACACTGATAGGACCAATAATTTGAGAAAAAATTAATACACTGTAGACCAATTTACCCTTGAGGTTAGTAAAAATAAAATCATCTAATCTTATCTCTATTCTCCCGTCTAATCATATTAATCTTCTTATAGTTTTGTGAATCATTATCAAACTTAATATATTTTTTTGTCTAGGAAGACCTTGATTTTTTTTAAAAACCATGACCACATTGAAACAAAACCAAACTTGATAGAATTCAATTTGTTTTCCCATACTTCTCTAGCACATAGAATTACTAAGCAGCTATAGACTGAAATCTACTTAAATACAATTGGATTGCACTCTAACCCTCCAAATTTGCATTGCAATCTATTATTTAAACAAAAAATTCCAAATATAAGAATAGAGGATATTCAAAATTGGCACCTTTTCAATACAGTCAGCAATTGAAAACAACCCTAATCCTCAAAGCTTGGATTAATATCCATAAGTTGAATAAAAATACAAAGCCAAATATTATAAAGGATACCCAGCCTTGCTATCTTTTTGAATATAATTTCCAATGGAAATCCACAATATCTCTCAAACCTTTCCTTCCTATCCATGATTTGAATAAACACACAAAAATAGAAGAACCACATATTGTATTCAAATTTGGTACGTTTAAATATAATCGCAAATCGAAATCCACCCTATTCCTGAAACCCTTCATTACCATTTATGAATTATAAAAAAATCTAAATACAAGAGCCACAATATGTATCCAAATTAGGTATCGTGTAAAAGATAAGTTGATACTGAGCCTATTCTGAGCCTATTATTTTATTAGGATTGTTTGTAACAAATGCAATTTTGTTCAACACAGATAATGGGATCAAGATTCTTTTTTTATGTTTTGTGCACCATTATACAGTGTAGGTTTTTAATGTTGTCACAAGTTTTCTTATTTGGTTTGTCATTTTAGTTCCAATATGGTGTTAAATTGGTTTTTAACAATGGTGCGGTTAGTTTATGCTGCTCACTGTGTTGTCAAAGCACAAATTAACAATTTCAACTATGATTGTGGAAAAATGTTTCATCAGACAAAGGAATTTTTGGAAGTGCTATTTTGGGAATATCATTTTAGAATATGCTCAATTGGGGACATAATTCCATACCCATTTGTGTTTGTCCAATCCTTTTAAAAGTAGATGAAATACACACTTTTTGAAGTTTGGATCATTCTTGTTTTTCCCTTATAATCTTGCAACTAGAATTCAAATATTGAAATATCCACAATGAAGTTCTTTAATACATTATTAAAGATATAGGATGGCATTGGAATAAGATAAGGTGACACAGAGTGATACAATATTTTAAAATGATTTGTGTTCTTAGTTATGTAGTGCAAAGCTCATTCAAAAGAAATCACAATGGTATAGAGGAGCATAAGAATAGTGAAACACCATGTTTGACATGAGTGCACATGCAAGAGATTCCATGGTGCTATTTGTGATAAAAACATAATAGACCAAACTGCCTGACTTGTAATGCTAAATTCTAAAATAGATGATGTGTTATATGACTAATGAGATACACTAAATGCATATTGTGATCCTACAAAGAGATATGAAAAATGGATACATTAGAAAAATGTGTTCACAAAGAAGGATGACATGTTGAATTCAATTATTTTCCTCAACATTTATAAATTTATTAACATTGAATAATCTTAGTATGAACTAAATTATGAAAACTAATATAAAATTCTTTCATCGCTATGTTAGTTGGGATAGGAATTTTTCAGTTATTTTAGCATTGGAAACATTTGAGGGACATGATGTTAAATCTAAAGTAGCGCCTCCTCTATATTTGGATGAAAAATTCATAAAGTAAATTTCAAAAGAAGAATGAGTAAGTTCTCACTAGCAGAATTTTTAGTATTATGGAAAGAAATTTGTACCTCTAGGTAAAGATTCTCTTCAAAATATTGAATTAGGAGAAGAAATAACATGCCTAGAAGTAAGAAAATCCTTATCATCTTGCAAAATTTTAATAGCTATAGTGCCATATGAGAACAAATAAAACATTTCCAAATTAAAACCCTTAGATAAGGAGTGGATTCCAAAAACATTCTAAATTATAATTTGGCTAAGAAAAGCATTAGAAAACCACACTACCCATAATCATTTGAATTTAACATGATTTAGTTGGATGTGTGTAAGATACACACCCATAGTTGGTGCATACCCGCTCTAATATTTTGAATTTTCTATGACTTCTGGTATACTCTATGAATGTTTACCTATATTTCTCTTGTGTATAAAAGTAAAACAAACGAGAATTATACTTGTAGCACCAAGTTTTGAAGTTCTAAACTAGTTGTTGTACATCTCTGCACCCAGGTAAGTTTAAGACACCTATTTCCTTTTAGTTGATTTTAAATACACATACTCAACTCCCAATCCAAAGACCCTAAGCTTCAATTGAACATTATGATAAAAACAACTGTTGCTACTATATAATGAGAACCACCAAACTTCCATCTGTTATTTTGCAAAAGACCATTTTGTGCTATATAAAAAAACATAACTTCAACTTGGTTTCTAGAAGAACTAGATAAAATTCTAGCAACAATAGCACCAACATTGCCACAAGTAGGATAAAGTTGTTTTCACAATAAAACTGCCTTTTTCAAACCTCTTGAGGTCTGAGCAAGATCAAATCTTTTTATGTTAATGATATTTCTATTTTCAGGGATGCTAAAAAAAGTGCTCAAATATAAAATGAATATTATTTGTATGCATAAAGGAAACACTAGATTGTTGCATGGACTATAGTTCAATGAACATGCCTTTGTAGGACAACAACACAAATGGCCACTATAGATTATCGTAGACTTCCATGGAAGGAGCTTCAAAATTTGTGTAAGAAACATAGAATACCTTGAAATAAAATGAATTCCTTATGACAGATGCTCTTACTTCAATCTATGGAAGATGCTCTTAATTAAATCTTGAATTGGAAACAAAAAACCTTGAGCTACAAAATTGTCTTCTTGCAACCTAGGAATGGAAGCAAAAAAGACTAAACAGGAAAAGAGAGGTAGATAAAGAAAGTATGAAGATAGACATAGTTTATGTTTTCAATATAATAGACAATGATTATGAGGACTTGGCAAAAGTATGGTCAAAACCTTAAGGGTCCATGAAGAAAATATAAAAGAGTAGCAAGGTCAAGAAGAAGGTTATAGTAAGGCATGGAAAAGTTCAAAAAGGAAGTCAATGAAGAGAATAGTAGCAAAGACAATGAGGTGTATAAATGCAAATAAAAGTCCCAAAAGAGCAGCAAATATAGTTCAAAATAAACAACAAATGTGAGTTCAAATGGATAGAAAATAATAAGTCTTAAGCATAGTCATATCACAAGAGTATGATAGTCAAATTTAGCATAAATTGAGAAAGGGGCAGAGTTTTATTGATGATAAAGGTGATGAGGACAGTCATAAATGCACCAGGGAGGTAAGATCTCTTCAATACAAAGGTCAAGCCTCCAATGGAATTTACATTATAGTCCTTCAGGAAGAAAATAATCAGAGCTAAGGTATTGATGCTATTTCAAAGGGGACAGTAGACTTAACACTCCAAAGACAAAAAAAGCTATAAATATAATGAAGGAAAATCATCATTCAAAACTTGAGGATGGACAGTAAAAGGAAATGTTATGACTAAACCTTGCAAAGGCAACGAGACCATGAGTGAAAGACAAGGTTTCAAGGGCAGTTTTGAAGTAATGTGAACCAAGAGAACAGTCACAATGAATGCTTATGAGTAGCATTAAAAAGGACTGCCATTGCAAAAGGACAAATGAAAGGATGAAACCCATGTAAATGAGTAGCAATATTGCAACAAAAAGTGCAGAAATATTTGAACAAAAAGTGCAACAATAACCAATGAGAATGAGCAGAAATAAACAATGTAAATGAGCAGAAAATAGAGTCATGAAATGTGCAATAAAGATTCCTTTATGAGCAACAATTCTCACTGAGAAAGCATTGCAAATGATGACATAAAAAATGTAGCAATTATGACATAAAGTGCAGCAATCTTATGACAGTCAAGGAGTCTAACAGTGAAAAAATTTTCAAAGATAAATGAGCAACAAACTTAGAGAAGGAGAAAGCAGCAAATTTATAGGCCTTTTTTAGTCATTCAAGGGCTCTAATACTATGCCCTGAAGAGTGATTGTCATATTTTTTGATTTACCTCAAAACTGTAGAAAAGGATTTGGTTGAGAAAACAGAACAATAATAGAGTTGCATTCTTTGCAAAATTTACTTTATGGGTTATCACATTAACCCCATTCATATGTCTAATAATTTTACAATTATTCAATAACATCATACTCATACAATTAATTTCAGAACTTAATCTTCTAGAAAGTATTCCAAATAGGTAGTTTGGAGACACAATAAATATGGGAAACCAAGAATAATTTCAAGAATGTAGAATGCCCCTAATCGATGCATGGAGGTTTCTAGATTTAACATGTTCATTCTTCATAATACACATCTGATTTATTGTGCAGTGCCACCAGATCATCTCTCAGATGCTCCTTTCCATCATGAAGGACTTGGCATATAAAGGTCAAATTATTTAAAATAACATTGAAGGAATTTTAATTTTTGTTGCCAATTTATTCACTCTATCAGATTGGTTTGTCTTTTCAAAATCAAGTATGTCAATCAAGGTATGTTATTAAAACATGGAGGTGTTACACATGAACTATTGTGGAGCTCATATATCAGTCTTCTATGATTTTTACATTGGGGATTTTTGCTATTGAGAAGTAAAATTGTGTTTGGGGTTAGGGTGAAACATTCCCCTATTTTTCTATTACCAGGTCTTTTATTGATTATGCTACCAATTCTAATTTACATGTCAAATAGAGAGGTTGTCTAGCTAGGGTATTAATAGAAGATATGAAGGACAATTCAAAGTGGTTGTTCAAACTTTTAATAATAGAGTTGTATGAGAGTCCTTTTTGGAGCATGAGCAAATGATAATTTACAGGCTAAAAGGACATGAAAACTGTTGAGAGCATATTACCAATACAATTCTACAAATGCAAAGAATAGTAATATGTAAATTAAAAAAGGATAGTCAAAAGCTACAAAATGACAATAAAAAAAGATAGTGAAAATTTGGAAGACAATGGTAATACATGAGAATGAATTATACCGATGTACTTAGAGGCAGTTCCAAACATACAGAACTCATGGATGTTCATAAGAATGATAGAAAGACTAAATTCTAAGTTGAGTGTCATTGAAGCAAGATACAAGTGATGAAGATTTGGAAGATCCATATGATGACCTTATTTCAAAGAAGGGATTGAATGAAATCATAGAGAAAGATGCAATAAATGAAATGTCAAAGGGACAATCCATTTAAATGATAGTGATAGTGAATAAATTACTTCAAAGAGTAACCAAAAGCCCCTATTATTCAAGTTTCTCTAGACTCCAGTGGTTTTGTGAGAAATTTGCATAGAAAGAGAAATTCATTCTTCACAATGGACATTACTACCTATTAAATCAACACCATATATAAAATTAAAGCCAAGTAATATTATCTTAGTAATTTTGTCTGGATTAAATAAAATGGGTAGTAATATGGGAAACCATGAGACACAAGACAAGCTGCATGATAATGAAGTTCCCATAAACTTCAAACCAATGTGAGCATTGCTTTTATGAAAACATACATTGTATTTGTATTATTTCTATTCTTCTAAGAGCTGCAAGTTCTAAAAAAAAGAAATGAATTAATGCTCTATAAATGTTGGAGGTTATTAATAAAGTTCAACTTATATGTGTTGACACAAAGCTGAACTAAAACATATATCAAATGATTATGGACTTAATGGCTGGTAACTTGTATTGATTAAGACGAACCAAACCAAATTTCTATACTTTTGGGATAGAGTGTATGACTGCGATGGAACAAGGGAGAGAGAAAGAGTGGGACATAGTGTATGACTACGATTTGTACAATGATCTGTGAAACCAAAAAAATATGAGGAACACAGTGGTCAAGTGTCTGGGAGGATCTAAGGACTTTCCATACCCTCTGAGGGGTAGAACAGGTTACCCCCCTACAAAGATAGGTTGGTTAATACAAAACCCGTTAATAATACAAACGATGACCAAATGCATAAAAATCAATGAGACCAGTTAATATATAAGGACTCTATCAGAGAGTGAAAATATAAGAGGACTCATCATAGGATACAGTAGTATCCACAATATTTTGTGGGAGCCCAATTCACAGTATTATAGTATCTACTATGTAAACATAAAGATCGAATTTAAGATACAAAACTCCTAATTTCTTTATGATATACATCTTCCAATATTAAAAGCGAATTGGGTATGTGTTAAAATTACTTGCAATGTCTACCAGTAGCTCCGATCTCCCTCTCACAATATACTGCATACCGCATGAACTATAACCTCTATAATAATAATTTTCATAAAAGACCATAATTAATTCAAGGATAATCAATTCACAATTTAATCTATCATAACTAACATTAACAAATAAATTTCTTCCCTGTAAATCAAGAAATATCTCTTTTTAAAAAAAAATTAAAAAAATTATGGACTTGTCCCATACCTACTGCAAAGCACTGAGAAATTGTGCATGTAAACAATATAGTCAAGAGAAATGTAAACGCAAAAAGCACCTACCCATGCATTATTGATGTTAGCCCACTTGTTATTTGATCAATGCATTATTGATGTTAGCCCACTTGTTATTTGATCAAAATTCTACAAGCATATTCTCTTTCCAAATACACAGCTCCAAAATTCTTTATGATATACATCTTCCAATATTAAAGGTGAATTGGGTATGTGTTAAACTTACTTGCAATGTCTACTAGTAGCTTTGATCTCCCTCTCACAATATACTCCACACCGTATGGACTACAACCTCTATAATAATAATCTACATAAAAGACCATAATTCATTCAAGGATAATCAATTCATAGTTTATCTATCATAACTAACATTAACCAATAAATTTCTTCCTGGTAAATCAAGAAATATCTCTTTTAAAAAAATAAATTATGAACATGTCCCATACCTACTGCAAAGCACTGAGAAATTGTGCCTGTAAACAATATAGTAAAGAGAACTATAAACACAAAAGCACCTGCCCATGCATTATTGATGTTAGCCCACTTGTTATTTGATAAAAATTCTGCAAGCATATTCTCTTTCCAAACCCTCCAATTAATGTAAACCCTCCAAAGATTGATGGAGTAGTAGCTAGGGTTTTCCAAAATAATGTAAAATCTTCTCATAAAAAATTCTGAAATGGTTTCTACATTTCAAGCATGCATACAAATAATTGCAATAAAATGTGACATTTAACTAGTCAAAAGAACTGATGAAATACACAATTAAAATCAATATGTAGAAAATCCAAGACAATCACGACTTTACAACATTTGACCAATTTGATAGGGTTAATGAAGAAAACATTTCATTGACCTCTAAGCCAATTCATTCAAATGAGATTACCATTGTGCAAAACAGAGAAGAAGCAAATTTTCACAAGCAAATCAGCATTAAGAGAAAAGGGTTTATCCTTTCCAAAGGATGCCCAATTAAAGATTTGATAAATAGAGTGCCAAGGATAGCAAAGTGTGCCATTCTTCCAGAAAAATTTGATGTAGTTACTACTTTGGAACAATAGGGTATATCCACTTATCCATTTGCATACATCAATTTTTGTGATCAATATGAAATGGTAAGTGGATTTATCTTTGTTTTTCCAAGTGTCCTGCAATTAGTATGGGAATTTTCTCTCTTTTGTCATGCATTGTCTGCAAGTTGTCAACTTGCACTTCATCTTTTATTAGTTAGGAGGGGTAGTTATTTCATAGAGCTGGTGAATGGTTTTGTTTGACTAGCTTCTCTGCTAGTTAGTGTAGGGTAGGTTTAGTTGCATTTTTCAATTCCCTAAGTGTTGTCCTAGCATAGTTAGATAGTTTTCCCTTCTATAGTTTCTTGTTTTCAATAAATGTCTGAGTCATCTATTTCTTGAGTCACAAATACATTATGGCCATGTACAAAGCTTCTCCCAGTCCATTACTAAGTTTTCCCAATGAATTTGTGCCCAATGGATAAGCCTAGGCTATTGGTCTTCATGTTTAGCAGGAAAACATCCAGCAAAGGTCGCTAGAAATGTTACCTAATTTTCACCCTCAGGCTCAATCAGGTAGAATATCATGTGACAAGGGTTCCATTAGGTTTGAATGCTTCAAACTAGGGAACATATTGGTGTGAGAATGGCAGGATCCCCCCAATCCATTTTTGAAATGTCTGTGTTGCCTATCGGCAAGACATTTCTTATATCATAATGATTTGTTTTCACATATAAATAGATTTTGGCATGACATTCACATGGTTTTGGCGACAGTGGAAAGATATATCAGCATGATTTGTGTTCACTGCTGAGAGGTCTTATCGAATGAGTCAGGTCTCACCGACTAACTCATGAGGTTCTTCATCGGCATAAGTAATCCCTATCGGCATGTTGTTTCATCGAGCTCTTTGTGTCTTGCCAACCGACACAAGATGGGTTATATCGGCAAGACTTATTTGATGTCATAGTGATTGGCATCCATCTCCAAGCATCTATCGGTGTGACATTCTCTTTCATTTTGGTGACAGAAAGGGAACATATCGACAGAAGTTTAAGGCTTCAGTGAAGGGTCATAGCAAAAGGGTTATGTCTCCTTGACCGTGCACCAAAAGGTCTTATCGACATAAAGAGATTTTGCTAGGATGTCACACCGATCTGTGGAAGGTCTTGTTGAAAGTGGAGGCCCCACCAAAACATGAAGGGCTCACCAACAGTTGAAGATTTTTCCCTAAGGTCTTGCCGACATTGGGAAGTCTTGGTGACATGGAAGGTATAGTCGGTGAAGGTCTCACCGACTAGTGGAGCCTCCCATATGAAAAAAAGTTTCAGCCAAAGGATAGGGGTCTCAGCGAAATGTTTTGCTGAGATGGAGATGTCTCCCGAACTAAAGGATAAAAGGGAGGGGGGTAGGTCCTCGATACGTTTGTCTTCAGCAAGAGTCTCACAGATCATGAAAGACTTTTCTGAGAGTATTGGATATTGGCATAGGGTCATGCTGATGTGTAGAGGTCATGCCAATGCCAAGGGGTCTTGCCAAAAGTTGAAGATATCGCCTTGAGGTCCTGCTGATACCGAGAAGTCTTGGCGATTGATGAGCCTAAAATATGCTCATAATTTGATGTTATGATAAACTTTTAAATGACTTCATTTTTTCTATTTTATGGCTGTTTAATCTTTGTTGAAACCTTTTATGGGGATATCCTGTAGCAAGACACTTTTATATTCCTACAGCCTATTGTGTTGACTTGATTGCATTTATTGCCCTGTTGACTCCCGAAAATGGCTGGTATATCGTATACAGTTTTTGAATGGTGAAGTAGATTTGAAATGTGTGATTAATGAATAGATATCGTGTATGTACCATATGCCTTTTCTTGCATGTCGTTACCTTTTGTTTCACAGGTTGTTGAAGAATGATCGAGTCAACGCAGCCGATCTCGCTGCGGTAAAGCCCTATTTCTGCGACTTTGAGGAAGCTGCAAAGACTCTTTGACCAAAA
This sequence comes from Sequoia sempervirens, assembly GCA_007258455.2. Taxonomy (NCBI): domain Eukaryota; kingdom Viridiplantae; phylum Streptophyta; class Pinopsida; order Cupressales; family Cupressaceae; genus Sequoia; species Sequoia sempervirens. The sequence goes on along the minus strand of VDFB02058242.1, from coordinate 175,048,988 downwards.
CCGATTTGGAAAGATTTTTAATGGAAAGTCAATCTGGAGAGAGTGGAGTAGATTCTCTCTGAATTTGAACACATGAAGTTTGTTCCTTGATTCAGGGATATACTTTACTTCCACGTCTTTCTTTGATGAAGTTAGTTAGTTAGTTGTTCTTTTAATTTAAAAATAAGATACTCCTCCTGCGCGAGGTAGTGGTAGAAGATGAATAGAATGAGTAATAGATGATTTTTAGGTAAGATAGAAGCAGTAGCGGAGATCATGTAAGAATCGATTATGATAATGAAAATGTCTGTTTGACCCGAAGGCGAGAGTTTGTTGTTAGTTTTCACACCAACAAGACAATGTATTTTATTATGTTTTCATGAATAAAGATCGATGAAGTTTTGAGTTCAGCATACGTGTAATCAGTAGATGCTTGCTAAGGGGCCCACTTAGTAAGTATGTAGTTAGTAGTTAGATGTTCTTTCCTCACGATATCGAGTTAGCTTTTCATCTTTTTGAAGTTTTATTACAAGCTTCGGTCTTACACTACTCTGCAGCATAGAGAGTCCATCCACAGTGGTTGTTCTGCGCATAAGGCCGATTCATGGTTTGTGCTTCAGTCATAGCTGTTACAGTTTCTGTTTTAATCAAGCATAGTTGAGTTAAAGAATTCTGCATTACCATTCTGTAGCTTAGATAGAATTTCTTTCCAGTATGTATTTTTGCGAAGATTTGACCAAAGCAAATTCCTAGTGCATATATTTTGCTGCGCCATTTAAAGTCTACGTCCCCTGGTTTGACAAGTAAATGAACGTCCATAGAAAGATATTAGTCACCTGTCGGAATGTCCAATTCCCAGGAAAGTTTTACTGTGATATTCATATCCTTTTGTGAGTGCGAGCCATTTTTGGCACCGTTGCCGGGGATGGCGTCTAACTAGGAGTCTGACAAGTCATTTTTAGAATTAGTTTAGTCTGTTAGTCAAAAATTTTCAAAATCTTTCAAGCCGTTACTCACCATATTGTATGCATAGAAGAAGAAGAGACGCACTGGGAAGGTTCCTCTCTGAAAATCTATTTATTGAACTACCATTTGACCCAGCTGATAACGAACCTGAGGAAAATCCATTTGCTCTGTTATTCCAGCACCCAGACATGGCAAATAATCCACCTAATAATCCACCTCCTGCATTTGAGTTTCCCATTGTTCCCCAACAAGATACTGACAATCTTAAAAACATCCCCTCTTCCTTGCTTCCAAAGTTTTATGGCCTGGTCATAGAAGACCCAGAAACCTTTCTATTTGAATTTGATGTCCTCTGTCGCAGTTATGACTACAACACTGACGCTCATAAACTGAAGCTATTTCCTTCCACTTTGAAGGAGAGATCTCTCAGATGGTTCATGAGTCTGGGAAGAGCTGTTGTAAATAGTTGGGCAGCCATGTAGACTAAATTCCTTGAAAAGTATAAAGAATATTATAAGAGTGCCAGCAAAGGTGATGACATATTCCGAATTCAGCAGAAGGAAGATGAAAGTTTGGAAGATTATATTTCAAGGTTTTTATTTTCATTAAAAAGAAACTCAAACCATACTCTTAACGAGGACTCTTAGAAACTACTCTTTCTAAGGGGAATCAGTGATGCCTGTATTGACGCCCTGGACCTAATGGGAGGAGGTGATATAACTCAACTACCTTGGGATGATATACAGAAGATATGCCTTAACTACTCTTGAGCAATAGTTAAGAAAGGTCGCGGTCATCATACTTCAGTGGGGAAGTCCTTTTCTGGTGGAGTTTCTTAGATGGAGATCACAAATCTGCTATCTGATTTCAAGCAGGACATCATTAATAATATGGCTACACAATTGGACACTATGCAAGCTCAGAAAAAACATGCAGAAGCTGAGGTAGCCTTGGCTGAGTTTTGTCCCTACTGTAGACAAAAGAAGTGTGATTGCAGATGCAAGATGGTGGCTAATCTGGAAGCCAGACAACTGCCTACTGATTTCAAACCAGTGGAAGGTGATGATGATCAAGTGTTCTTTGTTGCACAAAGGAGATCATGGGCCCAAAGGCAAGGTATGCCCCAAGACCCTTTAACTTTTGGTAATCCTTATTCTGGCTATAATAACCAATGGCAACAAGCATATGGACCACCACCACCATGGAATCCGCCTCAACCAAGTTGACCTGATTATCAAACCCTACAGTGGCAATCTCCTCAAGGAGGTTGGCAGCAGCCACAGGGTCAATGGACCCCACCTTCAGGAAATTGGCAATAAAACCCTCAATAGAGAGGTCCTCAACAATGGCAAAACCAGTCTCCTGGGTTCGTGCAGCCTCCACAGCCACAACAACAGGCCCTTATGCCGCCTCCTGTAGCAACTACCACAAATCCTGGACCTCCAAAGCAAACACCTATGCCTGCCCAGCCGTTGCCTAATCCCAATAATAAACAACAGCAGCGGCCTCAATAGCCTGTGTATATTTCTGAAGCCAACCAATATCAAGCTTATGCCTTAAATGTTAATGACATCCATTTGAGGTCTGGAACTAATTTACCTGCTCCCAAACCACCTCTGATTACAGAAATATCTGATTCACCCCTTGAAGAATCTAATGCACCTGCTGTTTCCACTGAGCACATGCCTATACCCGATACAGTTTCTATGGAACCTGTTCTGCAGAAACAAGATAAACCACCTTTTCCTCAGAGGTTACAAAGTACTGAATCTAAACTCATGGAAGAACCCACTTTTGATATTCTAGATCAGCTCAAAAATGTGCAAATTCAAATCCCTTTGTTTTAGGCTATTAAAGATGTTCCCATTTTTGGAAAATCTATTAAAGAAGCTTGTTTGAAGAAGCCTGGACGAAAGAAAAAGGATCCCCAAACAATTCATGTTTTAGGGAAATTGGCTGATATAATGTTGGGAAATGTAGTCATTCTAAAGTATATTGATCCTGGAAGCCCTGTAGTACAGATACATATAAATGGCCAAGTTGTAAAAAATGTTTTGATTGATTTAGGAGCTTCCATTAATGTAATGACAAAGCATACTATGGACTCCTTGAATATTTCAAACATTAGGTCTACAACCATAGTTCTGCAACTTGTAGACAGCTCCATAGTCAAACCTGATGGGATGATAGAAGATGTAATTGTCACTCTTGAATCTTGGGAGTATCCTGCTGATTTTACAATATTATCAGTTAAGGCAACTTTAGGAGGGTATCCAGTTATCCTTGGTAGGCCATGGTTAGCAACTGCTGATGCTTTTATAGGATGCCGTTCTAGAGATATGACCATTTCTGATGGGTAGTCCACAAAGAAATTGACTTTGTATCCGCCTGCTAAACCTCAACCAGATTTGTCCCATCCTGTTTGGCCAGATGTGGGAGAAGAAACTGAAGAAGCCAATTCTTTGGCTCAATTGATGATGCTTCAAAATGATCGATTCTCTCAACTTTAAAGTGAAGATGCTTTGCTTTTTCAAATTCTACAATTCAATCTTGATGCAGATAGTTTATCTGATCCAAGTGACAGTCAGCATCAATGTTTCCTGCAACAGCTAGATTCTGAGAGTTCATTGCCTAAACTTCTGACAATTTTTCATAACTTGCTTCCACAAGAGGTACAAACATTACCTGTTGATTCTATGAGTAATCTCATTAAGCAGATAGAATTGTCTCCAGATCATTGTTTGAATATTAATAGTAAGTTGTCTCAGTCTCAAGAGGATGACTTATTAAAAATGCTACAAGAACAGCATAAAGCTTTTGCATGGGAATATGGGGACATGCAGGGAATAGATCCTCGAGTCTGTACTCATAGGATATATATCAAAGAAGATTGTTCACCAGTTAGACAACCTCGGAGAAGAGTAAATCCAACACTTAAAGAAATAGTGAAAAATGAACTTCAAAAGTTGCTTGATGTGGTTTTATTTACCCAATTTGACAGCCAATGGGTTTCTCCATTAGTCATTGTCCCCAAGAAAGGAGGAAAATGGAGAGTATGTGTAGATTACAGAGAGTTGAACAATGCCACTAAGAAAAGATCATTTTTTCATTACCTTTTTGTAGACCAAGTACTAGATTCATTGTCTGCGGTAAAGATATTTTTTCCTTCTTAGAGCCCGATTCATGATTATAATCAGATAAAATTGCCCACGAAGATCAAGACAAGACCACTTTTACTGTCCATAGGGAACATTTGCTTATTTGGTCTTGCCTTAACTTTATCACGAATGCACCAACAACTTTATTCCGAGCGATGGTAAGTATATTTGCTGATATATCTCATGAATGTATGGAGATTTATATGGATGATTTCACTACATGTGATCACATTTGAAGAAGCACTGGTGAATTTAGAAAAAGTATTAAAAAGGTGTAGAGAGAAAAATTTGTCTCTAAATAGTGAAAAGTGTTTTCTAATGATGGAAGAAGGTATTGTTCTAGGTCATCATATTTCAAAGAATAGAATTCAGGTTGACCCTACTAAAATTGAAGTTATTCAGAATTTACAAACTCCTGTAAAAAAAAAAGATGTTAGAAGTTTTCTTGGTCATGCAGGGTATTATAGAAGGTTTATAAAAGACTTTAGTAAAATTGTCAGTCCACTTTATACTTTGTTAACAAAGGATTCCCAATTTGAGTGGACCGAGGCCTGTGAAAAATCCTTCCTGCAGCTAAAGGACTTGCTTACCAAAGCCCCTATTCTTCAAGGTCCAAAATGGAACTTGCCTTTTCACATACATGCTGATGCGTCTGATTTTGGTATAGGAGCAGTTTTAAGTCAAAAAAAAAATTTAATTGAGCATGCTATCTACTTTATCAACAAAAATCTTCAAGGTCCTGAGCTCAACTATACTGTTACAGAAAAGGAATTGCTTGCAGTAGTATATGCTTTGAATAAATTCAGGCATTATGTCATAGGTTATCAGATATTTGTCCACACCGACCATGCAGCAATCAAGTACCTAATGAACAAACCTGTCATTTCTGGTAGATTGACACAATGGCTCTTGTTGTTACAAGAATTTGATATCACAATCATTGACAAACCAGAAAGAGCTAATGTTGTAGCTGACTTTTTATCAAGACTTCAATTAGCTGCATCTGAGGAACAAGAGGTCATTGATGATAGATTTCCATATGAACACTTATTTTCCATTGCTGCACATACACCCTGGTATGCATATATTACTAATTATCTGGCAGCAAACAGAATACCAGCTCATTTTTCCCCAAAAGAAAAGAAGTTGTTGATAGAGAAAAGTTTCAACTTTACCTGGATTGCCAATTGTCTGTTCTATACTGGCCCTGATCAAGTAATGCGAAGATGTGTAAGAGAAGATGAGACTTATGATATCTTGCATGCCTGCAATGATGAACCATGTGGAGGGCATTTTGCAGCAAAAAGAATAGCAATGAAGGTTCTTACAACAGGGTATTACTGGCCAACGTTACACAAGGATGCTGTGGCCTATACAAGGAAGTGTGACAGATGCCAGCGTATGGGAAAACCAACTAAGTCAGATGAGATGCCACTATATCCGCAGGTAATAGTAACCCCTTTTGATAAATGGGGGATGGATTTTGTGGGACCAATTGATCCACCATCAAATGGAAAGTCATACATTCTGGTTTGCATGGATTATGTCACAAAATGGGTCGAGGTAAAAGCTATGACTAATGCCCAAGATAACAAAGTTGCTGAATTTTTGTATGAACAAATTTTCACCAGATTTGGAGTTCCCAGAGAGCTTGTAACTGATCAAGGAGCTCAGTTTACGTCAAATCTGATCACTGCACTTATGAATGACTATAAGATCAAACACAGGAAGTCCAGCCCCTATCATCCTCAAGCCAATGGTCAGGCGGAGGTAACAAATAGAGAAATTGAAGCGATCCTCACAAAGACAGTGCAGATTCATAAGAAAGACTGGAGTAATAGACTTCCTGAAGCAGTTTGGGTTTACAGAACTACATGGAAAACAACAATTGGGTTTACACATTTTGAGTTGCTCTATGGGAAAATAGCTATATTACCCATTGAATTTGAACATAAAACTTTGAGGACATCTCTTGAACTCAACATGGACTTATCTGAAGCACAGAAGGACCGTCTCCTGCAGCTAAATACTTTGGATGAAATGAGAAAAGCTTCCCTGCAGCATACAGAAGTAATCCAACAGCAGAGAAAGAGATGGCATAACCAGCACATCGAAACCAAAAACTTTTCTGCTGGAGATTGGGCTTTGTTATATGATTCTAGGTACCAAGAAAACCAGGGTAAGCTCACAACACGCTGGCTTGGCCCCTATGAGGTTGAAAATGTGTTTGACAACGGAGCTGTGTAACTGGTCACAATTGATCCAGTCCGTTTCAAATTGCTCGTCAATGGCCACCGACTCCGACTGTACTATAAGCCAGTTTCCAAGGAAGACTTCATGAAGCAGTTCATTCAGGTTCCTCTCGCTACTCTTCCTGTAGCCGAAGGCTCTAGCCTTTCTCCTGCAGTGTTCCCGTAATTTTCAAAAAATATGCCCATAATAAAGGTTTTCTTTTTAAGAAAACCCCTTTTCTCCATTTTCATTTATCGCCCCCACCTCACTTCTTTACCTTCCATCCATCCATCCCATCCATCCATTTCATTCGTACATTTCATCTACCCACGTCACCCATCCACTTCATCCATCTGCATCAACCTTAATTAAGATATCTTTCCAACTTGTCAATTCATGCAGTGCCGTCATCTTTCTTTACACGTACGTGCAATTACTAAAGGTACGCCATATCTTTTCTTATCACATATTTGATTTATTTCATTCTATTCAATTACTGCTATGCATGTACCGGTCATTATCACCCGAATCTCTACCTATTTTTTAGTACATGTGAGGACACATGTCAACTTTTAAGTAGGGGGCGGGGTAATCTATTGTTTGAAGCCTGTCTTTTTGCCGCTGCCATAACTGAAAAATAATATTTCTTTAATATATTTCTGGTACTTTCCAAACGTGATTGCATGACCTTCTTTAATGCATCTTTTTCTTGCAAACTATGATTAAGACTGCTTGTTTAAAAAAGTTTATTTTTGGAAAAAAGAAAGAAATGTGGCGGCCTGACAGAGAAAAACCAGAGCAAAAAAGGAAATAAAAAATTTGAATCTTCAGCAAGAATTGAGTTCAGCTAGAAAAATTGCAAACATGGGTGGTCAGTTGGTACGACATGAGCCTATAGTTCATGAATTGTTGTTGCAAAACTCGCAGATAGTCCAAGCATTTAGCCTCTATGGATGGTTAAATTATTTTCTGAGTTTAAATGATTTTGATGAGGAGGCTGCGACAGAATTTTTGAGAACACTTTCTGAAGGGGAAGCCACCATATGGGGTCTAACAGTTTGTGCAACCGAAGATAGAATTGCTGAGGTAATCGGGCTCCCAGCCGTTGGAGAAAACTTTTCTTCAGACACTGCAGCTGCAAGGGCTGAATTTTCGATGCCTGCTGATGAACCTCTAGACATCTCTAAGCAAGGATGCAAGCAAGTGTCACTGCCTCTTCCATATTCAGAGTATGCCACTTATATAATGAGGTATTTAACCTGTGAAGGCCATTTTTCCTATCTACATTCGCATCATTTTAAATTATTAAGCCATATAAGGCATGGGTTGGCTGTGAATGTTCTGAATTTCTTGTTAAAGTTTTTAGAGCAAAGTGCCCATGGAACTCAACAGGGGAAAGATAACTCTGTCACTCATCATGGCCTTATTAAATTGCTTATTGAGCGCTCTTTGAGAGACGTTCACCTCTCTCCTGGCAACAATTTGTTGCCCAAAAGAGTTTACAACCTCCACAACCCCCTAGGGTAATTACCCCACGGCCTCAAAGAAAGAAGAAAGAAATTGCATCTACTAGTGGAACAGGGCAAGGGTCATCTACTCCTGTAGCTGTCACAGCTGAATCCTCTGCTAGGGTACAAACTAGGTCTGCCGCTAGGAGGGAGAAAGGAAAATCAAAGGCAGAAGGGTCCCCAGAATCTGACCCTCGTTCTCAGAAAAGGCAATGCTCCTCTCCTGTAGCACCTTCCCCTGCAGCAGTTTCTCCTACAGCAACAACTGTTGATATTACCAGTTCACCATCATCCTCTGTAGGGCAGAGCCCCCTGAACAAACAAGAAAAAGAAAAGCTACCGAAACACCCCCTACAGCCACATCAATACCAAGAAGGGTTTCCACAAGGAAACAATTTAGGACCTCCCCTGTTTCACCGCAACCTGAGGTAATTGTAATTTCAGAAGGGTCTGTTGAATCTGAATTTAATGTTTCTCAGAATGAATCTGAGAATGCTGCTCAGAGTTCGGTCGTTCCTGAAGAGGAACAAGTAGAGACAAAAGAAGCAGGGCATAATGGGCACGAGTTGCCAAGTCTTGATGATCTGGTTAATGCTGCTATGCAATTCTCGGAGGAAGCACAGACTTCTTCACCGCAGCAACAAGAAGAATTTATCCTGCAGCAAGAACAAGAACAGGCTGAACAACTAAATGTGCCTAATGAAGTTGTATTTCATCCTGCAATGTGTAAAGCCATTGTTGTGTATAGGAGGACCTTTTTAATTGAATTTCTGGAATTTGTTAAAAATAATTGGGAAACAGTTACACTGCAAACTGTGACTTTTCGACACATTGCCCAGACTGATATGCAACAAAGTCTGTGGCAAATAGAAAAGAAGAAATTGAAAAAGAAAATTGAAAATCAGAAACAGGAAATTGCTGAATTAAAAGCAAAAATGGACGAAATGCTAAAGGTAACTGGTCAAATTATGGAATGCAGACCGCCACCCAGAGTTTATGCTCTGTGCCTCAAAGAACAGTTTTTATGGTTTCAATTGATGAGAATTTCCAGAAACCAAGACCCCATAATTCATTCTGCCAAAGAGTTTTATGAAGCATATCAAGCAGCCCCTAACTGGTTAAGGAATTCTCTGTGTGAATTCTATTTGCATGGATTTTTAATACCACTTGAAACAGAATGGAATCCTCTTCCATACATTGGTGATATTCATTTGAGAGCATTCATGTCATGGGCAGAAAATGAGGTGAATTATGGCAGACAGTGGGAAACGTATGAGGAAATTGAGAAAATAGAGCCTGTCCCATTACGCTCTCAAAGTTCAAACCCACATGCAATGCTGAAAGATTGGTTTGCATTGACATATGGTATTAATAATGTTTCAACCAGAGCAAAAATATTTGACATCAGAAAGCAAGTATATGATGAATTCCAGGCACAGCAATATTCATTTTGGAGATTAGCATATACCAGAACTGAGAAAAGATGGGAAAAATTGACTGTTGGGTTAAGAAAGTCAGAACCACATGGTCCCTTAAACTTTACAGCTGCACTCAAACGAACCAGCAGATATATTCAATTGGGACTTCAAACAAGATTTGAATTGTGGCTGCCACTGACATTCAGACCCCCTGTGCTAATGTGGCCCCTGTATCCTCATCAGGCTACAAATCTTAACAGTGAATTAGAAGACCGCAGATATGAAAGGTGCCGGGATTTCAGAGGATTCTATTACAGGTTTGGACATCCATTCTAGAGTCATGCAGCCACTACTGACTTCAGAGAAACCACCAGGAAAGTTAATGCTGGAGGACCAGCATTGGGCTAAGTAGGGGGCAGTGATGAGCCTAAAATATGCTTATAATTTGATGTTATGATAAACTTTTAAATGACTTCATTTTTTCTATTTTATGGCTGTTTAAAATTTGTTGAAACCTTTTATGGGGATATCCTGTAGCAAGACACTTTTATATTCCTGCAGCCTATTGTGTTGACTTGATTGCATTTATTGCCCTGTTGACTCCTGAAAATGGCTGGTATATCGTATACAGTTTTTGAATGGTGAAGTAGATTTGAAATGTGTGATTAATGAATAGATATCATGTATGTACCATATGCCTTTTCTTGTGCGTCTATTACCTTTTGTTTCGCAGGTTGTTGAAGAATGATCGAGTCAACCGCAACCGATCTCGACCTTGCAGTAAAGCCCATTTCCTACATGACTTTGAGGAAGCTCCGCCAAAGACTCTTTGACCGAAACGATTTGGAAAGATTTTTAATGGAAAGTCAATCTGGAGAGAGTGGAGCGCTAGATTCTCTCTGAATCGGGTTGAACACATAAATTCATTTATGAAGTTTGTTCCTTGATTCAGGGATATACTTTACTTCCACGTCTTTCTTTGATGAAGTTAGTTAGTTAGTTGTTCTTTTAATTTAAAAATAAGATACTCCTCCTGCGCGAGGTAGTGGTAGAAGATGAATAGAATGAGTAATAGATGATTTTTTAGGTAAGATAGAAACAGAGTAGCAGAGATCATGTAAGAATCAGTATGATAATGAAAGACAGAATCTGTTTGACCAGAAGCAGAGTTTGTTGTTAGTTTTCACACCAACAAGACAATGTATTTCATTATGTTTTCATGAATAAAGATCGATGAAGTTCTGAGTTCAGCATCTGTGTAATCAGTAGATGCTTGCTAAGGGGGCCCACTTAGTAAGTATCTATAGTTAATTAGTTAGATGTTCTTTTCTGCTGATATCCAGTTAGCTTTCATCTTTTGAAGTTTTTACGCAAACTCAGTCTTACACTGCTCCTGCAGCATAGAGAGTCCATCCCTGTGACTGTTCCTGCAGCATAAGGCCAGTTCATGGTTTGTGCTTTAGTCGTAGCTGTTACAGTTTCTGTTTTAATCAAGCATAGTTGAGTTAAAGAATTCTACATTACCATTTTGTAGCTTAGATAGAATTTCTTTCCAGTATGTATTTTTGCGAAGATTTGACCAAAGCAAATTCCTAGTGCATATATTTTGCTGCGCCATTTAAAGTCTATGTCCCCTGGTTTGACAAGTAAATGAATGTCCACAGAAAGATATTAGTCACCTGTCAGAATGTCCAATTCCCAGGAAAGTTTTACTGTGATATTCATATTCTTTTGTGAGTGCGAGCCAGCGATGTGGAAAGTGTTATCGCCATAAGGTCTGGCTAATAGGAAAAATCTCCACAACATAAAAGAGAAAGGGCCCTCGACATGACTAAGGGAATTTGCTGAGATGTCTCAGTGACTATAAGAGGTATCCTTGAAATGAGGGGCCTTCGGCATCACATTTGGAGTTTGGGAGGACCTCTTCCTGACTGACAGGAGTCTTAGTGAAGGAAACAAAGGGCCTAGCAGGGAGACTTCAATATAGAGTCACGGTGAATGGAGTGTGTCTCGGTGACAAAAGAAAATGTTGATATGATAGAAGAGAACTCAGTATGACTATGGGGATTTTGATAGAATGTCTTACCAACCATGGGTGGTCTCATTGACAGAAGGGATCTCCATGTGACTTGTCAACCCACTGATCTCTTGGCAATAAACGATGTCTTGTCGATGGCTCAAGTAGAATCAGTATGTTTCTTTGGCTCACTAGGAGCTCTCAATGACAGGTCCATGCTATGCTGATACTTGCGAAAAGATTTAACCGCATCGAGGAGACACAATTAGTGTCTCATTGATATGCGATTCAATAGGGGAAGTTTTGACCACCTGAAGAAGCTACGTGGACTTAACTCAACCAATCAGAGAGAACATAGGTAAACTGTGGCAGCCTAAAGAGCATTAACATGATGAGGGGTGACGTGTATCTATTGTAGGCTCAGAGCGTTCAAGGTGTAGCCAAATTAGCTCAATAGGACACGATGGATTGAACAAATTCGGTAGCTGCAGAAAGATCAGAAGGCTTCTACGAGGGTAACTCTTCGCCGACACACACAACAGGGACACATAGCCTTCAGTATTAACTTCATCCAAAAGATCTAAGGGTAGATCTTTCTGAGCTTCGATATTTTTGTAAGCCCTAAGGGGGCCAACACAGTCTGTATATAAGGATTTTTTTCCTTTTTGTAGTTAGTTCAAATTATGTATTCAAGGGAGTTAGTGTTTTTATCAATCCTTTCTCAATTAATGTATGTTTCTATAACTCAAACTGAAATCTTGAATACAACACAAAGTTTACCTTTGAAGCTTGAGTTCATATTTATATTGATTCTCATTCTTGTATCTTTCTTTCGAATATGCAAGTCTTTAACTGTGTTTGATAATTATGCACTTATGTCTTAAGGTCATGAAATTGATCTTTCCTTCCTAGGATGTGTATGTAGTCCAAACCTATTAGGACTAAAGTATTAAATATGAAAGAGGTTGTTCTGAGTATGTGAAGCAATAGAATTTAAGCTTTCAAGTGTATGTTCTTCATGTGTCCATTTTCATGATTTCTCATTAACTTGGTGTATCACCATAGAAATAGTTTAGCTTAGTTTCATTATTTGTATGCATTCCTTCTCCTTTTTCCTTCACAAAATCATTAGTTTTAGGTGATACCCAAAGGAAGTCGGCCTTATTCAGAGGTTCACTCCAACATCAGGTGACCCATAGCCTTGGAGTGATCCAATGTTTCACCAGAAAGCTCAATTTGACAACTTTGCATCAGGGTGCATTTCTAGGTGACAAAAGCTCTTACTAAACACCATTGTTTCTAGTTAAGCCAAAATCCCTTATCTATTTCCTGAGCAACAGGTTGGACCTATGAAGTCATCTCACATTTTATGGTTCATTATAGAGATGAGAAGTATGCCATGGGAGTTTCATGGGTGATATAGCTTGGCTACCCCAAATGAAGTGTTGAGCTATGGAGGGGAGCTAGTGGGTTCAAGCTACTAGTCATCAGCCTTGAATAAGCGTAGCTAGGGTAAAACCCAAGTGATAACTCAACAAGTATTGTATTTATTTCATAGCCTTAGGATTGTACTTGTTTTCTAAAATATTACATGGTCACATGTGTCAAAATACATTACTTTTTGATTGTCTTTATTTTTCAAAACTTGATCATGAAACATAGTCAGTTTACATTGTTATTCACTAGAAAACCACAACTATTCACCAAAAAAATGCAATTGTTACATAGTGTTATAGAGTCTATCACATTTGTTTGAAACCTAGTCCAAATTGCATGTCCCAAAATCTGAGTTGAGTCACATTTGTTTAAATTATAGTCACATCTTACAAAGTGCCTCACATCTGCTTAGTAGAAAACTGCATCTGATATCTCATTGTTACTAGAAAACACGCACTTGAAACATTTTGTCACATCTAAATAGGTGAGTTGTATCTATAGTCTAGAACGATGCATATGCCCCTATCATAGAACCAACCCACTTACCAGTAAACAACCAGAGTCTTGAAAATAGCATCTGATCAATTTTGAGTCACAATTGATACCCTGAGTCACATTTGCTACAAACTAAACCACATATGTCTGATATCTGAGATTGAATTTACCAGAAAACCACAACTGACAAGGAAAATTGCAACTGTTAAATTTTGCAACACATCTACTTGAGTATCAGAAAACCAGAATTTACTGTCACAAACCGAGAACAAATAATCAAAATAGTATCTAACTTATCATTTTTCATTGATTCTTGGATAGAAACCATAATGTTTGCTCAAAATTTGCACAATTACATCCTTTAGGAATCATTCAGTCATAGCAATAAGTACCCTAGTCATAGATTTTACTTTCATCTTAGGGGTCTTAATTTCCTTTAGAGAGATCATATTTTATAGATTTTAGGATAGGCACCCTTTCACACTTTGGATAAACCCTTGATTCAACAAGTGTTTTCATTGAACCTAGTCATCATATCTTTTGTCCTACATGTGAATCCTTCCAGCTCATTTGTCTATTTTGGGAGTTCACCTTATCTTTTGATCCTAGTCCTATGGAGGTTCCTTGTCAAAACTAAATTGAAACCTAGGTAAAGCTTTAGCTAATAGATAACCTATTTTAGAATCTTCCAATTTGGTCACTTAGACTTTTGCATACTTAGACACTATCATCCTATAATAGCATTATTTTTATACATACCTTATTTGCAGAGAAAATACTAAAAAAATATAGCTACATCCTTGATATTCAGAAAATCCAAAAAACATAGATTAGATTCATATTATCCATAGACTTAGCTTTTGCATCACTTGCACTTTGAGCTTACAATACATGATTGAAACAAGATCAAAAAGGAAAGAAAGAGAAAAAATGGTTGATCCAAGTGAATTCATCAATCCATTGTCAAACCCCTTTTCAAGGACATCTTCATCGAGACCTCACAAGTCTTTGTTAGATAAATTTGTTACTAGAAATGCACAAGGATATGTCATAGTGGAAGACATAGATGTTGCTACACAATACCCTAAGTTTGCTTCTTTTTAAGATGACTATCTAGCAAATGATCCTCAATGATACTTAGCCAAATTTCTAGTAGAAGGTGCCAAGTTACCTCCTAGTTTTGATATTAGTACCCTACAAGCTACATCTACTTAGGGGACAAACACCACTACTACTAGTATACCATTTGTAGGGCCTACACAATGTGCCTCAATGATACATACATCTCCATTTGGTACACCTACCTCGAAACAGGGGTTAAATTTCACCATAGGGGTGTCATTGTCCAATCCCTTCGGTCCTCTTGTTGGGAACAAAAAATCTAGAACATCAGCTCCTATACCAAGTGTCAATGTCACTAGTACTATTCCACAGACAACAACTATACCTAGTGTTAATGTCACTAGTACCATACCACAGAGTGGAGTCTCACAAATAGGAGGTATACCCTCCTTTCAATATGTAAAATGACCCATCATTTCAAGGATTCCAAGTCAAAACCCAGTTTCACAAATTATGAGTCAAAATCCATTTTCACAAGTTCTAAGTCAAAATCCATTTTCATAGATTTTAAATCAAAACCCATTCACTAAAATTCCAAATAAAAATTCACTTTACATACTGACATTTAACCAAAACCCATCACAAAACATTGGATTTTACATGTACATAGACCCAAATAATCTAGCTAACACATCATTAACTCAAGTTGACATCCTGTAGACACAAATGCATGCACTTCAAACATAGATGGATAACATGGTAGTGTCTAACAAGAAAACCTTTTTAGAAAAATATTTATGCCCATTTCCCTTCGACAAATCATTGTACATGACACCTTTCCCTCATGGGTATGTTATACCAAACTTTCCCAAATACAATGGAAAGTGAAATCCAATCGAACACATAAGGGAATTTTCCATGATGTGCATAGATTTCACCTATGACCCCACCTATTTTATGAGACTCTTTCTGAGAAGTCTTATTGGAATTACACTAGAGTGGTTTTCAGGTCTTGACTATGACATAAAATCATGGGGTGAACTAGCTAAGAAATTCATTGAACAATTATCCTTTAACATAGACCATGAGATTAACATAGCAACCTTGTGTCACACTACACAAGACAAAGGAGAAACTTTTATCTTTTTCTTCCAGAGATGGATAACTATAGCTAGCCAATGTCTTATCGAGATACCTAAGAAACATAAGGTCACTATCTTCCAAGAAAACCTCAAACCAAAATTGAGAAGTGACTTGAGGGTACATTGTTTTACATCCTTTATAGAACTAGTGGAAAAGGGGATCATACTAGAAAAATATCTCATTGAAAAAGGAGAACTTAAAACATAGACACCCAACATAAATCCAAATGTGCAAAACACCACCAATGAAAAAAATAAGTTTTGGTCTTGGAATAAAAACATTACCAATGATGGGGTAGTTGATGCTAAAAATTTACAAGAAAGAATGATCATAAAACTTAGAGGAAATAGCCACTCTACCAACACACTTAACACCATCAAACAAACCCCCAACACTACCCAAAACACCCAATGGCCACAACAATAGAGAAGGTTTCCAAAATGTGACTTCACTCCCCTAGGGGAACCCACATAGTCAATTTTCAAACAATTATTGCAACACAATCTTATACAGCTTCAAGAGCCAAGGCAATATGATCCAGGGGAATTCAAACCATTTTGGTGGGATGATAATTCCTTTTATGATTTACATCGGATCTAAGGATATATCCTACAAAATAACTAACAATTGAAAAACATCATACAAGATTTTATTGACAATAGACTATCAAAGTTGTTGGACAGAAACTGACATCTTCAAACACTGACCACAAGGTCTTTTCTGATCCATTACATGACCATGGGAAAGGAAAAGCCTCTAGTTCGGGGAATAAGACCAACACTGTGGCCAATTATGCTAATGTTAAACATGATTATAATGGCACAATCATAAACCACATCCGAGTTGTTGATGAGCACATCAATACCATTACCATAAAGATAACTCCCAAGTGTGTCCTTAATACTTTCCAAACCAATATCACCATCCAAGGCCCTCCAACACCAAAAGTACCATAGAATTCCAAGTCATAGTATAAGCTACTTGATCAATTGGGAAAAACCCTAGACCAAATCTCTATCTTGGAACTATTGTGTATCTCACCTAAACATTGATCCATTCTAAACAAGGCTTTACAAAGTGTGATTGTCCCTAATGATCTTGATGCCAATTGTTTTAAGGAAATGGTGGGTTACTTGACCAATAATCATCATGCCACCTTCTTTGAACAAGACTATGCAACTGAGAAGACAAATCATAATGACCTATTACACCTTGAAGTCCTTGTTCACAAAACCAAATTTAGACGAGTCCTAGTAGATGGAGGAGTAGGGTTAAATATTTTCACTTTAAAATTGGTTAAGGCACTGGGTTTCTCAGAAGCATGTGTAGACACCACTGAAAGCATAGTCATTAAGCTTATGACAATGAGGAACAAAAATCAAAGGGTGTGGTAACACTTCCTATTAGAATTGGTCCTACATAAATGGAAAAAAAATTCCAAGTCTTGGATCTTACCCTTCCATACAACCTTCCGCTAGGAAGACCATGGATTCATGCCATGAAGGTAGTCCCTTCCACATATCATCAATGTCTCAAATTCCCCTACAATGGCACTGAAATAATGATAGATGGTAACCCAAATCCATTCCAATATTGTACCAATCTATGATAGATACCCCAACATCAAGTGCTAGTAAATTAAGAAGCTTCATCATCCAATTCATCCTAATATCTCGATCCTTCCACTCCTACCAAAACATCCAATTCACCATCACTACCTTCCACTCCTAGGGTTGAGATCCTAGACAAGGGTTATGGGGAATATCACATGAAGAAATCTTATTGTGTTATCCACTTGAGTCCTCCTAAATCATATGGTTTACCTACAACAAATAGGAGACACTCAATGGTCACTATACACATTCCTCCCTCAACAACCTTTACAAAATGGGGAGAATTAAGAAAAGAGGTCATAAATATAGAATATGTAAATTCATGGTTGTATAGAGAGGACCATGAAGAACCTCACCCACTTGCTCACATTCCTATAGATCAATATGGAAAAGGTTTCACAATCATTCCGAGCAAGGGATATAATGGGCATAGTGGTTTAGGCTTATATCAAGATAGGAGAACTAAGCCAATCATTGTTTCTAAGTGGCCAAAAGGCTTAGGGCTTGGGTTTCAAAAGATTTAAATTGGAGTTCCTAGCACCACATCACCTTTACTCGAGGAAGTAAGTGCTTATGAGGATATTGAGACATCTAACAAACCATCTAACCAACCCTATTGTGACTCCCCTAACTCTAACGAATATGAGTGGGATTTCATATCATCCACATCTACCATGGACCTTGATAAACTGTTTCAAGAGCTTGACTTAATGCTGAAATTCTCACTAGACCCATTGAAGCCCTATCCACATAAGAATTTGACCAAAGAGGAATGGTTTAAACATTACTATTGGGAATCTCTTGATCCTGCCTCTTGGGAACTTGACCAATCCATTTCAAATAACCAAACCTTGGCATTAGGCCCACCTCAGAGTCCACCTAGATCCAAGAAAAAGACCAAAAAGGAACTGGTAAGAAAATTTTGTGACTATATGAATAACTCAGCTTTTACCTTGACCCCTTTGAACTTTGATAACTCTGATGATGAAATGCCTTTATTCTATCCCCAACTCATTGATTGGGACCAACAAGACACACCTATTTTAGACATTTTTGAGAATGATGAAGCAATTGTTGAGTTCCCAAGATTACGAGAAGGCATACCTAGTGGTAATCACAAGGCTAGATTTACCATTGAATTGGACAATAAGGCATATTTTGGGGAATTTGTTCAACCCTCCAGTCAAAAAAATAAGAAAAATGACAAAAATAAAATTGATGAGTCTCTAGGTGAGAACCGAAAGGCGCCTTTAGACATGAAAAAGGAAAAAATAAGGATGCATCCGAAGGTGAAAACCTCTCTGAGGCACCTACAAATGGAGGTTTGAACATTCTCCCCATTGCAAAGGAAAAGTCACCCATGTTGGTTGAAGAAATAGTGGAAATCAACATAGGCACAAAAGAGAATCCCTGATTGGTATACTTTGTTGCATCATTGACATAAACAAAACAACTAGAATTTCACAACTTCTTTGCACAAAGATAGATCAATTTTGCATGGTCATATGCTAACATTCCTGGGTTAGATCATAAAATTGTACTACATCATTTTCCCTTGCAACCAGGGGTAAAACCAGTGAAACAAAAATTGAGGAAAATTCACCCACATATTGCTTTACTCATCAAGGCTGAATTGAAGAAACTGTTGGACATTGGTTTCATTAGATCAACTGACTATGTTGATTGGATTTATAATTTGGTACCAGTCACAAAACCAATAGGGGGCATCTGCATATGCACATATTCCAGAGATATAAATAAAGCATTCCCTAAAGACAACTTTCCTTTGTTGAACATTGACATGATTGTTGACTTGATAGTAGGGTATGAGATGTCCCTTATGGATGGGTTTTCAAGGTATAATCAGATCAGAATTGCAATTGAAGACCAACCTAAAATAGCTTTCACATGTCCTTGGGGAACTTATTGCTAGAATTTAATTCCCTTTGGAGTAAAAAATGCTAGAGCAACATATCAACAAGCTATGACCACTATTTTTCATGACCTTATACACACTCTTATGGGGGATTATATCAATGATCTGATTGCTAAATCATTAACAATAGTTGATCATTTATAGGTATTAGACAATATATTTCAAAGACTATAAGATTATAAAGTGAGACTAAATCCAAAAAAATGTGTGTTTGGAGTGAAATCAAGAAAGCTTTTGGGGTATATCATTTCTAGATGAGGCATTGAAGTAGATCCAACCAAGGTAAAAGAAATCATTGGCATGCCTTCACCAACTAATCTTAGTCAGCTAAGGACATTACAAGGGAGACTGATATCTATCAGAAGATTCATAGTGCAGTTAGCAGCTAAGACACATCCTTTTCAACATTTTCTTAGAAAAGGAATACCCTTTGTATGGACAGGTAAATTCCAAGAAGCTTTTCAACTGATTAAGGATTATCTACTCACACCACCAATTTTAAAACCACCTATCGAAGGACGACCACTGATTCTCTATATTTTAGCAACCCATTGATCACTAGGAGCATTGCTTGCATAGAATGACAATGAAGGTCATGAAAGAGAAGTATACTATAAGAGTCAAACTTTGGTAGGTTATGAGCTTAATTATAGTACCATTGAACATGCGTGTCTTGTGGTAGTCTTTTCTACTCAAAAACTAAGGTACTTTATGTTGAACCATCAAACAATGCTAGTTGTAAAGATAGATCATCTGAAATATCTTCTAAGCAAAGCAACATTAACATGGCGACTAGCCAAATGGGTAATGATACTTAGTGAGTATGACATCTTGTACATAGAGAAAAAATATATCAAGGGACAAGTCATTGTTGATCAATTGGTTGATGCACTGATACAAGTAGATCACCCATTAGTTGCAAAATTTCCTGATGAGTTTATATTCACCATTGACACAAGCACAACATGGAAATTATACTTTTATGGCTTTCATAAAAATCATCACTTAGGGGCTAGTATGTTGTTTATCACACCATAGGGTGATTCTATCCCTAAGTCATTCAGGATTTCATTTCCATGTACTAACAACATAGCAGAAGATGAGGCTCTTGTGATAGGATTACACATGGCTATTAAATGGAAGATTAGGAACCTACAATTTTATGGTGATTCTCAAATGGTAATTTGACAGGTAAATAATGACTATGAGACTAAGGATGAAAATATTCCTCTCTAAAAATGCATGATAGGAAGTTTTAAGGAGTACTTTGACAAGGTTGACTTTCATCAAATACCTTGTGTTCTAAATAAGGCAACAGATGCCATGGCTACTAGTGCTTCACTCTTGGACATACCTAGCAACATGCCTAAATTTGAGTTCTTGGTAGAACAAATTTTGGTCCCTGCCTATGACATCCCATATTTGGATATGGTGTGTGATATTGTTGGTCCTAATTCCCCATGGTATAAAGACATTTATGACTACCTCCATGCCGATATCATACCCCCTAACCTTTCTAATAACCAATGTAGAACATTCCTTCATAACTCAGCCAAGTACACCATCATCGAAGACACCCTTTATAGACGTGCCCTAGACAATACCCTATTGAGATGTATCAATACTAAAGAAGCACAAGCAACCTTGTGTGGGGTACATGAGGGTATATGTGGATCCCATTCTAGTGGTCCAACCTTAGCTAAGAAGATTATGAGATTGGGTTATTATTGGCCTACCATGGAAACTTGGACTCATATATCTTTGTCAAGAAATGTCGCCAATGTCAAGTACATAGAGATTTCATACATGCACCAGCATAGGAGCTCCATCCCATAACGTCATCATGGCCCTTTTCCCGGTGAGGACTTGACCTCATAGGTAAGATACATCCCACATCATCCAATGACCATAAGTTCATCATTACCACCACTGAGTATTTTACGAAGTGGATTGAAGTTATTCCCGTGACCTACATCAGTGACACATAGATTTATAAGTTTATCTTGAACTATATCATTTGTCGGTATGGTGTACCTCAATCCATAATCATAGATAATGGTTTTCCATTCAAAAACCAAGAATTTCGTCATCTCTATGGAGAGTTCCATATCCAACACCATTTTTCCACCCCATATTACCCACAAGGTAACTAGTGCCACTCCATATTCCTCAGTATTTGGTTTTAAGGCCATTCTTCCTATTGAGGTCGAGATTCCTTCCCTCAAGGTATCCTTGAAAGTCCATATTAATGATGAATAGTACCAAGTTTCAAGACTACATGAGCTAAAATTTCTAGATAAATGGAGACAGAAGGCATTGATCATCTCCAAGAATATCAAAATCATCTTCATCACAACTATAACAGGAAGGTCTTGAATAGAAAATTTGACATTGGTGACTTGATCTTAATGGAGAATCCCAAGAATCAAGTTGAAAGAGACAAACCAGCAAAGTTTGAACCTAGGACCCTACATCATCATAGAAGCTTTTGGATCAGAAGCATACCAACTCTCTACTCCTGAAGGAGAACCTTTGTAAACACCTATCAATAGTCTTCATCTGAAGAAGTTCTACAGATAGCTTTTGAGAGCCTTGTCTTAATTATCAAAAATACAAAAAAATAAAAATAAAAATAAAATCAGTACCTAAGTGAAAACTTGGCAAAAAGGCATCTTGGTAACATAAAAAAAAAAATCAAGAAAAATATTAAAGAGTAATAAGTCATCCACTTGTGAAAACCACTTTGGTCGTGCTTTAGATAAGTACCATGGTGAAAACTTGGAAAACAAGCACCATGTGTAGTTGACTCTGCTCCTTTGTCTACCATATTCTAGTCTAACTTCCTTGTACATATCACTTATCCCTATACATATCGCTTACCCCTATACATATTATATATCCCTGTACATATCACCTTTCTTTTCCATCCATCACTTGTACATACCAATCATAGCAAATTGTTGTCCTTTCCATAACTTGGAACAATTAACATCGAGTGCATATCATATCCCCCATCCTATCCTATCCATAATTAGTTGGTCTTATGCTTGACTAGGGGCAAGCACTTTACCTATGTCAAAAAGAATCAAAAAATCCAAAAACATTAGAAAATCCAAAAACATCAAAAAACTTCAAAAATACAAAAAATCAAAACATGTCAAAAATACAAAAAATAGAGTCAGATTCAGTCGCACTTGTTAGTCTTTGTCACTTGTTGAACTACGTTTCCTTTGCAACTGGATGTAGGAAAGGCCATTTGTTGATGTTCCCCCAAGGAATTAGGTCAATCCTTATAGGTTTGTCTGTATAAAATCGTGATTCAATCCATTTGTCTATATGACAAGGTCATTGGTCATGTCGAACTACGAGGTATAGACATGTATAATGTAGGAAAGGCCATCAATCTATGAGCCCCCAAGGCTGCACTAGGTCAATCCATTAAGGTTTGTCACATTCACTATCACACATGTCTTATATTTGTAAATCAATTAGGATTTTTATAGTCAATCTTGTCAATAAAAGTCTAGTCAAACTACAAGGTCTCTATGTGTATAACATAGGAAATTCCATCAATTGATGAGCCCCTGAGGCCACACTAGGTTAGTCCTTTAGGGTTCATCATCACACACAAACAGTTGTTAGCATATCATATCAAGTCACACATCAACAAGATCAAAAGTCCACAATCTCATCAAGTCAAATCAAACAAATTTCCAAAGATACAACCAAAACAAATCAACTTATGTCGGCTAGAGGATGTGTCCTTCCTGAAGACAAACATCATAAAAAAAATCAACCTATCTTATTCAAGATGAGTCCTTCCTATTGATGATATTCTATGCACAACAACAACTCAGACAGAATATGGAAATCCTATCTCTCTTGAAAGGTAAATCTCTATCAACAAGCCTCAAGAGATAACCCCAAGGTCTATAAGGCTAGGTCTTGACAATGCATAAACAACTCAATGATAAATGTGAAAATGTTGGTAATCACAATGGGACCTTACTACAAGCAAATACTGAATCTTTAATTTATTAGATCTAACAATATAATGATACTTCAATCCTAAATCTAACCCAAATGACAAAAGAAATAACAAAAGATAAGGGTTTCAAAGAGATTTCTAAATTTAACACTACTCCTAAGATTAACAATGCAAATGACAAACACTTGAAATGGACCAATCCTTCAGAAACTAATTTCTACTTGACCCAGATGGATCTGCAATCTTATAGAAATAGTGCAATCTTCTATGGTACTAAATATTTTCAAATCATGAACATTCATTCAAAACAACCCTATTGCAATCAAAATGAATAAACCTCCACAATTGAACTAAGCACAATGAATATAAAAGTCCAAGATAACTTTACAAAGAAACTAAGAATCAGTTGGTTGTGAAAAGTATGGACTAGTGATTGTTGCAAACACTTCAAGTACTAAATCATAAACACTATCAATTTATCTAACATTAAACCTAATGCATTTATCAAATAACTTAAGCAATTCCAAAGATAGAATCACAAGAACCATGTAAGATAAATAAACACAAGAGAATTCACCAAAAGCACAATGTCTCCAATTGTATTGAATCACCCAAAGTAGCAACAATTCCATTATTTTGTTATAGCACTTGCTCAAAATGAACTAACTTCTAACTCTTGCTCTACTGCTCAATTTTCTCTAGCATAAAAAATATCTATCTTTCTAGCCCTTACAAATGAGGTAGAATGTCATCTTAATAGAAACCCCCAAGGCATGTCAGCCTAATTAGAATTTACAATAATAATAAATGGCCATAAAAAAAGTCAGACAAGAGGAATTCAAAATAAGATAAAATATGCATTAAATACATGAACTCCATCTAGGTCAGCCTGGGATCTCCAATGTAGCTCAGACCAATGCATGCAAAATAATAGGGAAGCACAAATTCTGATGTGACCTTGCATTAACTGCTTTCCTCTTTGACTTTATTTCAATCCACCCTATCATGCACCATCACAAGCACCTTGTCAAAGTCAGCTATAGGTGGCAAAGGTAAAACCTTAATTCTCCTTTCGATGGATCTAATATTTTCTCTTGATTGCTCCACTGACTTAAGTCTTTCATTTTCTTTCTTCAACTCCTATTTAGCTTGTGCTTCTTTCCTCAATCTCCCCAGGATCACAACACTTTAACCCTCATATTCTTCAATACCCTATTCCATGGAGCCAGGTCCTAGGTTGATGGTCTGCATGTTGTAATCACTCCTAGTAACCTTATATCTATTCTTTTCCGTGGCAGGAGAAGCAATGTGGACCGCTCTGTTGCTTGCTTCATCCCTTTAAATCTTGGAAATGACTATGTCCTTCTTCTTTCCTTTACCTTTTCCTATTTTTTCTAGTAGCTCATCCCTATTGAGAGGGGTATCATCCACAATAATTTTCTTTCTCTTTATTTATTTATCCAACCAACCTGGAACAACATACTCTGATTGTACTTCACTTTGTCCCACTTCTTCCTACTGACCTTTGGGTGCATCTTCCTTCTTCTCAGGAAACTCTTCATCTTTATCATGCTCTTCTCTTTCATGTTTCTCTTCTTCATGTATTGGTGATGGAGTCTTAACAGGAACTTCCTATGTCTGAAGAGGTCTGTCTTCTTCACTTCTAGCTAGAGAATCCTCATAAGTTACCAAGGGAGTCTATAGAATTTTCTCCATCTCTACAGTTGCACTATGAAGCTCACCTTCTTGAAATTCTTCTCCCCCTTCACTTGACGGGTGCTCCAGATCTGCTGGTTGTTCTGATGCACCATGTGGCTCATGGGGTGGAGAAGCCTCTTTATGTCGTTCTACATCAAAGGTTGCTGGAGGAATATCCTTCTTCAACACATTATCCTTGGGAGAAATTCTTGATCTCCTTGTGTATACCTATGTCTTTTCTCCAGAACTTTCTACATTTACCACTATTGAAGGATCAGTTGAAGGTCCACCCTTCTTTCTTGAACCCCTTGTTGTTTTCCTCCTTTTAGGTGTTGGGGCACTGTCCTTTTCTTCTCCTTCACTAGGTTGTTCCTCTAAAAATTTATCTGTCCTTGAAGTAGAAGTCATCTTCTTTGCTTTTGGTTTCCTCTATTTTCCTTCTCTTCTGCTTGGGGACCTTTTATCTTAATCTTAAAAGGAGAATCAAGCTTGGTCTTTCCCTTAGGATCTTCCTCAGCTGACTCCTTAGAAGTGGAATGTGATTTTAGATCCCCCATCAGATTATAGGTAGATGGAAGACCTTCACTTTCAAGCTCCCACACCTTGTGTTTGACCCAAAACTTGGTGTATCTCATCACAGGGGTCATGATTTGTTCTAATTCAATTTTTTCTTCTTCCAACCATTCTACTTCTCCAATTGGCCTATCCTTAATTGGCTCATAATCATGACTTTAGATTAAGTCTCCATCATCTTCCACCTGATTGGGAACCATTTTCACACTATACATTCAGACTACATCAACTGGGAGTATAGAGAATTTCTTTTTTCTTACCTCAAACTCATCCTTGCTATTGGCCTAGTAGTCCTCTATGTCATCTCTATGGTGGTATTCCCTACTACCTTTCTTTTGTGCTTCACAAGTGATATCAAAACCCAGCCTTTTGGAATGGTAAGATAACCCAAGAGTGCTCATTTCCTCCTCAGAAGCATAGGCTGAATTAATTGAAGGGCATACCTCGCTAGTACCTATCTTCAGAGGAAAGTCTCCACCAAATCTAGTTTTATGCTTATCTTTCTTAACAATGATGTCAAAGTCACATATTTTCCTCGTAACCTCCAAAAGTATAACAATGTCCTTGGGATACCTTGGAAGCCTATATGGAGCCCTCTAACAATCATCAATTCTTATGTAGGAGAAGGTGGGAAACTGTATGAACCATGCCCCATACCTTTTGAACAACTCCTTAGCAGCATTTGATAATCTCACATGCTCTGCACCTTGGAGCAATCTAGTGATATGCATGGTGAATGTGTCATTCACCCTCTTGTAACTTGGGCTTCCTAAGTGAAATTGGGGATAAAATTCATAAATAACATCTTGTCCAAATATTCATCTTGTGCTCTATCCTTTATAGGGATGAAATCTTGCAAGTGCATACACTAAATAGGAAGTGATGGTGAATGTCTTGGTCTGTAGAAAATTACACATTTGCTCATGAATCATAGTACTTATAACACCTGCCCAATGATAATTAATATTTTCTTGCTTCATCCTCACAATAACATGCAACATCCAATTCTTGAACATACCTGCACTCTTCAAGCCTACCACTCAGCTAAGCAATGTGATGGCATCAGAGACTTCTTGTTTAAGCTTTTCCCTATGCAACTGCTTAGGCAGTTTTGAGAAATGAGACTGTGGCTTCTCAAGTCAATAATTGATAACTTGTTGTGAATTAATAGTCTCCTCCTCATATTGCCTTTTAGCTTTCTCCATATTGATTGCTACCACATGAGATCTGTCTAGCATATCAAAAGTCTGTACAATAGAGACAGGGTAAAGATTAGCCAATACTCTCCCTTGGGGACTGACTATCCTCTTGAATCTTTGTCATAGTGCCAGGAACATTCTAATACCAACTCATAACACTGAACTATGAGTGGAAATCCTGCTACATGAGATAATCATGATTCCTTTAATCTCCTGGCCAGCACTGGAAGATATTTTTGTGCCATCCTTGCCTTATACTCTTCATTGTCCCATTGACCTACATTTGTGTCAAACTTTAGACCAGACTAAGGCTATCTTACTTTCCAAGATCCTCCTCTTGATGTCCAATTTAACTCTTTTCACTTCTGAGATAGAGGATCGCTCCATATCACCCTTACCCATTCTAGCCATTGCCTTGCTAGCTTAAGCGTACATCCATCAAATACTAACATAAAAAATCCAATTGTTGATAACATATTCATCAAATTGTTAGCTCCAAATCATAAGAAAACCATCAAATAAACTATAAAACACCAAATTGAGAAGTTCAAGATTCCAAGCTAACTGGGAAAAACCAGTCTAGGAGGAACTTCAAAAAATTCCAAACCAAGCAGATTTTCTTGAATAAGGCACAAAAATCAATAATAGATCATCAAAAATGAATAAAGGATGCATAAAACATCATGTAATTTATTAGTTAAAAGCATGGACTATTAAACATTCATCGTTACATTCATCCATCGCATCCAATCTCTAAGTTCCACAAAGCTTTCAAGAGATTTCAAAAAAATCCAGCCAGATCAGAATTCTGTCAAAACAATAATACCATATGAACTTCGGGGAACGAAGGGATGAAGGAGAAAGTGGGAAAATCTAGGATCAACAAAAATCCACAAAGAAGGCAAGATTATGGATTTTCAACACATTCTGGGGAAACGAAGGGGACAAGGAAACTTGGGGAAATCCACCAGCGTAGGAAAATCCCAAAACTGAAGGAAAACCTGAATATCGACATTCTCACATGATCTCACTCAAATTGATTGAAAGATCACAAATTTGAGGAATTTCAGCCTACAACAAGTTTGACTTGAACCTCCTATTGATTTTCATCCAACTTAAAGCTCCTCTTAAAGCGAATCAAAAGGGAATGGCGATGCCCTAGGTATGAAACCCTAAAGATCTGCCATTGATGCACAAACAAGCTTAGGATTTAGGTTACTCAACTACTAGGTTTCAAAATATAATCATTTCCCACAAGCAAGAAAAATTAAAGTGAAAAGAAAGGACGAAACTCACTTGGGGAACTATCAATCTAATCAACATCATGCAACCCTAGCTCTAGAATACCCAAACACATAGAAATTTGAACTTTGATCATATCCAAAATGCCAAATAACCACTCACATTCATCAATCAAAAGATAGGAAACATGTACATACCATTTTATGAAATGGAAATCAATTATAGCAATGACAAACAACAACCCCGAACGCCCGAGCAAGCTTTGACAACAGTGATGCCCAGAAAACAACTACCAAATCCCACAATTTAGAAGTTTAGCACGCTAAATTCAGCCAAGCACCACAAGATTGAACACCCCAACTCACTAGAACATAATTGATAAAGCATAATGGCAAGAAAATCCCCAAAAATTTATTAAATACATCCCTCATAATTCGTACGAGTGATCATAAATGTCGTCAACAAGATAGGTTGAAGAAACTCAAAAACCCGATGGCAAAACAAAATTTCAGAAAAATTCGGTCCAAGTAGAATCTCATGAAGTCCCAAATTTCCTAAACTGTAGTGTTAATCTCTTTGTCGGGCTTTGAATGAAATCTGGGAAAATCCAAATGGAGCAGAAAATCCCAAACTAGCGTAAAAACCCGAATTTTGTTCAAAACTTCGATTTTCAAAGTGTAAATTACGGGAATCACTTAGGCAAGAGGGATAAACATTTTAAGCTCATGCCAAGGCAAGGTAAATCCTCAAAATAAAAAGGGCCAAAAAATCAAGGATAAAAGAGAAAAACGGTCCCTTCTTTTAGCAGGGTGTATGTGCAAAAACTACATAACAAATGGCAACTCTACTAGGGAAACGCTCTAGAGAATTTGATGATGAACAAGAATCATGAACCCAAAATCTCTAGTTTTGATCCCCCTATCAAAGAAACAAATAAAAATGCAAGATTAAAGAATCAGAAACAAAGGTAGACTAAACCTTCCATAAACTGAAAATCCAAGTGTGTGAACATGAGTTCATTTCCCTCCTTGAGCTACTATAGAAGCCAAGTTTAATCAGGTCAGGCTACATAAAGATTCTAACTCCAAAAGAAATCTGGATAGAGCCTCGTTGCAAGTTAGGTATCTATAGCCCCGATGAGGTTATCGTTGTGACTCTCCTGATCATAGCTCTATTGCTAGCCAGGTGTTTATAGCCTCGATAGAGATATTCAGATACTTTTGATAAGTTGAATTCATTTTATTTTTAATATTTTCTCTTTTTCCTTCTTTTGATATTTCTTTTCTTTTTCACTTTTTTTTTTTAATTTCAACCTGTGAACAATGAAGTTCACACTCAGGGTTGCGAACCACAGTGGCACTGAAGCAAAAATAAGATTTTTCACCTAACAAGACCTCACAAGGACCCTACCACAACTTCAAGATTATTAAGATGTATGAAAGATATAAGATTTCATAATAATTCAAATTCAAATCAAACCAGTGACCCATCTTCCTAAAATCAGACATTTAGACTTCTTGACAATAATGAAGACCTCAACCATCCATTCAAGACACATGATTAAAATTCATGAAGGAAATACTCAAAACAGTCCTAGGTAAAAGAATATTTGTCAGACAGGTGCAACACATCCAGAAGAAAATAAGAAGACCTCCAAAGTGAAAGTAGAGTAAAAACACACCAAACTGAAAGCAAATGTACTCTAACCAAAGAAAAGCAAAGCAAAACAAAAAGGGAAACCTACTCTAACCAAAGCAAAGCAAAGAAAAATAGAAAGGGAAACCTACTCTAACTATGTACATGAAAAGAGCTGAAAACAGCTCAAGATTGGAAATAATGCTTCAAATACTGCCCATTGATAGGTAGTGAGATATCCTTCCCAATGAGTGTTTTCAAGAGAAAAGCATTATCTCCCAAGATCTCTGAAATATGATAAGGGCCAAGCAAAAGTATTTCAAATTTACCATGCTCCCCCTTATGGTCATGGGCTTTATCCTAGTAAAGAACCAAGTTATAAATCCAAAAGTTTTTTACCTTGGCTCTTCTATCAAACCACCATTTGATTACCCCCTAATGTTTGGAAAATTTTTCCAGGGCTTCATCTCTTTTCTCCTCAAGGTGTAACAACTCAGCAAGTCAGGCTTCACGTTTATCCCCCTCATCATAATATTCATTAATGAACTATAGGGTGGGGATTTTTAACTGAATAGGAAACACAGGCTCTAACCCATAAACCAGGTGGTAAGGGGATATTCCTATGGAAGTCTTGTGTCTTGTACGATCTATCTAGAGAGAAAATCTGAGCTGGGTGTGCCAATCCTTAGGATTTCTTTCTAGCATCTTGTGAATAAAAGTCAAGAGATTTTTAGTAGAAGACACAACCAAATCATTACCCTGAGGGTAATAATTGGATGCAAACTTAATTATAATTCCATGATCGAAGGCCCAGTTAGATAATTTCAATGATGCAAATGCAAGACCATTATCACAAACCAAAGACATGGGTCATCTAAAATAGTTAATAATACCTGATTCGATGAAATTGTTTACCACCTTAGAAGTACATTACTTGCAAGCAAGGGCCTCAGTCCATCTTGTGAAATAATCAGTAATAGTAAGAATATACCTATGACCTATAGAGGAAGGCAGATTGATTGGACCTATGAAGTCCATTCCCCACTGTGCAAAATGTTTTACCTCAAAGACTAGTTGAAGTGGGAGTGATGTAAACTTCTTTCTGGTTGTTGTAGTCTGACACACATGACAAGTTCTGACATGCTTGTGTGTGTCCTTGAACAGTGTGGGCCAATAGTAACCAGCTCTCAAAATTTGATTCACTATAGAAGGTGCAGATCCATGGCCTGTACCATATCTGTCATGAAACTCCAACATTACTCTTTTAGATTCTGCTTTTCCTAGGCACCTTAAGTAAACACCATCATGATTTTTCTTAGATAGAACAACTCCATTCAGCATGAAACTGTCACTCTTCAAACGTAATTCCCTTCTCTATACTGCATTAAGATGGTCACGACATCTTTGAGTTAGGAGATAGTGAACAATATCATCATACCATTCACCGGGAGAAACATCCTCTAGATTGTAATGTTGGGCTGCAAGATCAGGGCCTATTTCTGCCATTGTCCTTGTAATTCCTTGCCCTCTTACCATCTTCATGGGTTGAATCTCAATATTGTATTCATGTAACATAGTTACCCACTTAGCTCTGCACTCTCCTAGCTCATTTTACATCAACAATAGCTTGACTACAGGATTGAGAACTATTGCAAAGACCTTGTTTCTGAGGATATAGTGTCTAAATTTATTCACAGCTCTAACTAAGGCATAAGATTGCTTTTCCACACTTGGGTACCTTAGTTCTGCATCTTTCAATGGTGCACTCATGAATACTATGGGATGTTCATTTCCTTGTTCAGATTTTTGAGTCAACATAGCAGCACAAGAATGATTAGAAGAAAATGAATCTATATAGAATGTCTTAGCATAATATGGACTCACCAAAACCGGAGCCTCAACAATATCCCTTTTTATCTCTGCAAATGATTCCTTAGCTTCTACATTTCATTCAACTTTGGCTTCCTACTTCAACATTGCATTCAATGGCTTGACTATTTATGCAAATCCAGTGATGAACTTCCTAACAAAGTTGATTTTTCAAAAGAATGATTTCATTTCTTTCTTGCTAGTAGGTGGTTGGATCTTGAGTATAGCTTCCACTCATTCTGGATCAATAGAAATTCCTTTCTCAGAGATAATGTTCCCTAGCAATTTTCCCTCCATAACTCCAAAGATGCATTTCTTTGGATTGAGAGATATACCAAATTCCCTGCACTTCTAAAACACTTTGCACAAATCTGCAATATGATCACCTCTCTTCTTGGAAAAGACTTTCAGATCATCCATATAAATGATTATGCATTTACCAATTATGTCTTTAAAGGAAATGTCCATGGCTCTCTGGAAGGTGGCTCCAACATTGATCAAGCTAAAGGGCATTCTCCGATAGGAAAAAGTGCCCCACTTGGTGGTGAAAGCAATCTTATGTATGTCCTCATATTGCACCATAACTTGATTTTATCTCGAGTATCCATCCAAGAAAGACATCATCTGAGATCCACTGACAATATAAAGTACTTCATCCAGTGAGGGTACTAGATAATTATCCTTTTTTGAACCTCTATTAAGCTTCCTAAAATCCACGTAGAGTTTGATTTCACCATTATTTTCTCTTACAAGAACCAAGTTTGCAACCCAGGTTGAATGTCTAACTGGAAATATGATTCTGGCAGATAGCAGCTTCTACACTTCCTTTTGAATTACTGGTTCTAGTAGAGCATTGATGGGCCTCTGCCTCTGCATGAAGGGTCTTACTCCTAGATTGAGAGGGATAGTGTGAGTTATAATTGATGTTTCATAGGTCTTTAATTGTTCATAACTCTAGGTGATCACATCTTGATATGTATGTAATGTATTGATTATCCCTTTCCTCTCTTCTAGAGTAAATACTTTACCAATGAAGACATTCATGACATCCTCATGAGTCCCCATATTATACTTTTCACATTGTCCACTGATGGACTCTTTCTTGGCATCTTGTTCTTGATCTCTGACCTTATCTAGATCAAAAATCCTTTCTAATTGCACCATTCCTCTGGGAATAGTATTGGCCTTTAGATTAATTACCCCTTCTGAATCCATCTCTACTTCTTGGAGTTCAGTTTCATCAATAATTTGTGAAGCAAAGACATATGAGCTTGTGGTAAAATCTAAAATATGCTTATACTCTTCAAATACCTGGAAATTAGTAACGTTGTCAGGTACTGAAGGTACTTGGGTCAGTTCCACCGTAAACTTCTTCAATCCAGAAAGAGAGAGAGGTTGCAGTGTACTAGCTGCCTAGGCAAGAGAGTCAGTCATTTGATTCTTATTGTGCGGTATCAACTAAATGTTGAAGGCATCAAATCCTTCAATAAGGTCCCATACTCTATGTCTATAATTGGTCATTCTTCGGTCATGACAAGAGTATTGTCTCCTAACTTTCTTAACCATTAACTCATAATCTCCAAAGACTTGAAAAATCTTGACCTTTTTCTTTAGTGCCATGAGCAACCCATGGATGAAAGCTCCATATTCTACTACATTATTCATACAATGAAATTGAATTCTATGAGCAGCAAAGAAATTCTTACCTCTTGGACTGATTAGCTCAAATCCTACCCCAACTCCTTGCTTTGATTTGGATCCATGAAATCTTAAAGTCCAACAACCAGCAACTGCAGACTCGCTTGCTATAACTCTTGCACTGTTGCTACTGGATGGTTCTTCAGAAAGCATCACCTTTTTCCCTTTAGGATCCTCTTGGACATTTTGGATATTAATTTTGACTACTGGAGTGGGGTTGATACACTTCTATATTTGTTCTACTATAGCTTGGCACAAGCAACAGTCTAATTCTGAATGAGAGGCATTATGCACCCTACACCAATTTGGAAAGAGTAGCTCTCCAAAATTCATTCCTCTACCCAATTGGACCTAATCTTCAATGCACTTTTGAATGAATTCTTGGAAATTATCTAGCAAACTGAGATGATTATCTTCAAGATCATCATCATTTTCAACTAGTTCCACCAGAGTTTCAGTACCACTAGATTTTGTTGTGAGATCAACAGGCACAACATGTAACATAAGGATTTATTTTGCCTCATATTCCTCAAAAGGGGTTGCAAGCACGTAATTACCCATACTTACTTATGATATCATAATTTCATTGGAAGTATTCTAATATTCTATAATCATGTATTTCATCCTAGGTTATCTTTCAATTCTAATCCAGTTTGGCACTCCCTTCCAGGGAAACCACATGTGAGAATGATCAGTTGAGACATATCCATGCAAGGCCCTAGTGAAGTCTCTTCCCAGAATTAGGCCATAAGCATTGGGTATATCAGCCACCTATATATTAATAACCTGTTGAATTCTAGGGTTAGAAGCAACCTACATATGAATCATGTTTAATTCCCCTACAAAATTAACTTCGGTTCTATCTAGCTGAGTAAATTTCTTTTGGGAATCAATAGGATTAATACCCATAGCTCTACAAACACCAAAAGGCATTAAATTGGTGGAAGCACCTGAATCCAACAAATAGTTGTGCAGCTTACCAAATATATGAATAGAGATCAAGAATAAAGGAGTGTCTATTTTCCCTTGAAACAAAGTTAAGGGAGTATCCACTTGAGCAACTTGAGTTTTTTCCTTCTCTTTTCCCTTATCTCTAGGAGGAATGTGGACTTGATTATGATTCTGATTTTTCCTTCCTATCGACTGAGAATTGGATTCTTTATTGACACTTGTTGAAAATATGTGCCTAAATCATCATAGGCTAAAACCTCTATTGGAGCCAAGTCTGTGTGAAATCCATCATGTTTGGCTAACTAGCAGTAGTAACCTTGTTGAAATTGTATAGGTCGCTATGACCTTGCAGAAGTCTTTCCAAACACCTTTACTTTGGTGCCTATCGTTGTGACAGTTTATTTGTTATAACCTCTCACCGCTCGTGGAGATCTCTAGCTGACAGGTCATTCAATTGGATATCGGGGAGAGTCTTGGATATTCGCTATGAGTTCTCAATGATGTGTTAATTTCTTTCCGAAAGCATTTGGTTTGAAGTCATCAGGGAAACTCTCATTAGAAGGAATACTATCGGTAAGAAGTCTTACTAATGAGGGAATGACACACTGACAGTATTCTCTCAAGGTAACTCAAAGGGCTTCAGGAAGATGTTCTAGTGATTGATGAAGGTCTTACCGATGGGAACACACTTGGAGGCATCGGGGTAACACTAAGGGTTTTCTAAGAACTCTTGTCAATGGAAAAAAGTCTTGCTGACCATTTGGTGCTCAATGTAACATAAGAATCTCAGAGTAAAGTCTTAGCGAACGACGATAGTCTTACCAACTATTGAATTCTTTGGAGTAAATATTTGAACATCAATGTAACCTCCTAGCGATAGCAATAAGTCTCACCGACTCTTGGATGCTTTGGTATAACATAAAGAGCTCGGTGGAAGGTCTTGGCGAAGAGCGATAGTCTTCCCGAAAGGAAAAGTGAAGTTGATGAAACTTGAGGAGACTCAGTGTAATCTCTTGGCAAGCAGTAAGTCTTACTGATAGCAAACTAAAGTCTTTGTGACTTGTGAGCATCGGTAAAACATCTTGCTGATAGAAATGTAATGGATGTTGATGGATTCGGTATGACTCATGGTGTTTGTTATATCATCTTGCCTACTATTGGGACTTACACCGGTATCAACAATGAAGCCTTTGGGCATCAGGGAGACACGGTCAGTGTCTCACCGACATGCCAACATAAATTGAAGCCTTTTGACCATTTGACCATCCTATGTGGAGTCTCATGGGCCAATCAGAGAAGCCGAATGGAAACCATCGGAAGATAGTTTGTTGAGGCAGTTTTGTGAGGAAGCACAAAAAACAAGGAATGACATGAATATAGTTTGAAGTTGCAGATGTTCGATGGTTCTATCAATAGTTGGCTGAATAGTTAGAATTGTATCACTGGATGAATTCTATTATGTGAAGATTGTAACTTGTAGGTTCCTGTACAAAGATTGTTCATGGTGAAAGCTACTATATTATGACATCAGAAAGATAAGTCTGATATTTGTATGTAATCTCCATTACTATAATACAAAGTGATTTCTCTTGGTGTGGTGGGTTATTGTTCATGGTGAAAGTTGCTGTATTATGACATTAGAAAGATAACTCTGATATTTGTATGTAATCTCCATTACTATAATACAAAATTATTTCTCTTGGTGTGGTGGTTTTTTCTCCCATAAGGGTTTTCCCACATAAATCTGTTGTTCATATGTGTTTGTCAAATACTCTATTTCTGTTATCTCTTTCATGTGCATCTTAATTGGACTGTAATTGTAAAATTTAAATGTGTATCAACATTATTTCCCAAGTATTTGATGTTAGGAGAGTTGTTTATGCATCTAATTTTCTTTACAAGTGTTATCAGAGCCTGACCAGTTGTGTTATCCTTATGGGTACGTTGGGATTTTTGTGTCAATTTTTATTTAGTGGGATTCTTATAGAAGTTTGTCAATTTCTAATTATAGATTGAGATGGCTAGCACATCAAGAAAGATTGAAATAAAGAAGTTCAATGGCAACAATTTTGAGTTGTGGAAACTTAAGATGGAAGATCTCTTAGTGGATTGTGATCTTTGGATTGTTGTCTAGAGGGAAACCTACAGGCATGAAGTAAGAAGATTGGGACCTTGCAGATAGAAATTCTAAGGGTCTGATAAGGCTTTGTTTGGTAGACTCTGTTCTTATGAATGTGCATGAGGAGAAGACTGCATCTTCCTTGTGGAAGAGACTAACATCTATTTATCAGGGGAAGTCCTTGGTGAATAAACTGTTCTTGAGGAAGAAGTTGTATAGTTTGAGCATGCAAGAAGGAGGGTCTGTAGCTAATCATTTGAACACATTCAACATGTTGATTGCACAGTTAACATCTGTTGGTGTGAAGACTAAAGAAGAGGATTGCTATATGTTGATATTGTGTTCTTTGCTAGACTCTTGGGATCATCTGGTGATGGCTATTGGGATTACAACATCCAATTTCAAGATGGAAGATGTTGTTACATCTTTACTATTAGAAGAGATGAGAAGGAAATATTTTGAGATGGTGAAGGAGGCCCTTGCTGTTAGAGGAAGGTCAAAAGAGAAAGGCAAGAAGGACAAGAAGTCTAGATCAAAATCAGAAGGGAGATCAAAGTCTCCTGGAAAGAAGTCTAAGGTGAAGTGCTAGAACTGTGGGCAACCTAGTCATGTCTGAAAGGATTGTAAAGAGGAGAAGAAGAAGAAGAAGAATTATTCTGAAAATGATTCTTCTCACAGTGATGCAGATGCCTTCATTGCGGCCTTAGCTACACAAGCATCAAATGATGTTTGGCTGATTGATTCTGAAGCATTTTTGCACATGACATCTCATAGAGACTGGTTCATGAAGTATGAAGAATATGATGGTGGAAAGGTGTACTTGGAAAGTGATTCAACTTTAGAGATTGTTGGTCATGGAAGAGTCAGAATCCAATTCCCTAATGGCAGATTGAAGGGAATCAATACTATAATGCATATACCAGGTTTGGCTCGAAACTTATTTTTTGTAAGTATGCTAAATGGTATTGGAGTGCAAGTCATGTTATTTGGAAATGGCTACAAGATCACTAGAGGCTCTATGGTGCTGGCTAGAGGTGCTCGAATTGGTACCTTGTACAAGTTGGATGCATAGGCTGTTCAATATAACAATGTCTTTGTAAAGTCATAGAAAGCTACTCGTGGAGGTAAAGAGGGAAATATCCCTAATTATGTAAAATCTATGGAAGTAAAAATTCCAGCAGATAAGAGTATGCTCTGGCATCATAGGCTAGGCCACATAGGAGAAAAAGGTTTAAAAACCTTGAAGAATAACAACCTGGTTGAGGGGCTTAATGATTATAATCTCAAATTTGAATTTTGTGAGCATTGTATATATGGAAAACAACACCATGTTTCATTTTATTCTAGTCCCCATAAATCTTCTGGTTTGCTAGATTATATTCATTCAGATGTGTTTGGTCCAGTGAATGTTCCTTCTTTGTCTATATCAAGATACTATGTATCGCTCATTGATGATTATTCAAGAAGAACATTTGTTTATTTTTGAAAAGTAAATCAGAAGTGTTCAGTCAGTTTAAGAAATTTAAGAACTTTGTAGAAAATCAGACTAGAAGAAAAATTAAATGTTTAAGGATTGATAATGGTGATGAATTTTTTTCTGATGAATTTGAGAGGTATTGCAAAGACCATGGGATTAAAAGACATAAGACTACACCTTATACTCCATAGTAGAATGGAGTTACAGAAAGGTTCAATAGGACAGTGATAGAGAGAGCACAAAGTATGCTCAGTAGTGCTGGCTTGGAGGAGAAGTTCTGGACTAAGATTGTATCTACTTCATGTTACCTAATTAATTGTTCTCCACATTCTACTCTTGTTGAGAAAACACCTTTGGAAGTGTGGTCTGGTAAGAAGCCCTCTTTAAGACATATTCATGTTTTTGGCTATGAGGAATATGCATATGTGTTGTATGAGGAAAGATCTAAGTTGGAGAACAAGGTTGTCAAATGTATTTTTATTGGCTATAGCGCTAGCATAAAAGGCTACAAGCTTTGGAATCCTGATATGAAGAAGGTTGTATACAGCAGAAGTGTAATCTTTCATGAGCTGAAGCCTTCTACCTTGGCTCTGTAGTGAGAGACAAAGTCAGAAAATAATAAGGATGTAGTTGGAATTCCTCCTACACTAGATAAAGAGGAATTGAAAATTCAAAATGTACCTAAAACTGAGGAGAGCTCAAGTAGTTCTAAAAGTTCTGAAGAAGAAGAAGAAGAACCTCAGCCTCAGCAAGTGAGGAGGTCAACCAATGAAAGAAAACAACCTGATAGGTATGGGTTCTCTTTAATAGATTCTACTTGTGCCTATGCTTTAATTTCTAGCACTGATGAGCCTAGGACTATAAAGGAGGCATTTAAAATGTCTGATTCAGACTCTTGGTTGGAAGCCATGAATGAAGAAATGGCATCATTAGAAAATAATGAAACTTGGAGTTTGGTGCCCTTGCCTAAAGGCGGAAAAGTTGTTGGCTACAAATGGGTATTTAAAAAGAAGATTGGTCTGGATGGCAGTGTGGAAAAGTACAAGGCGAGATTGGTTGCAAAGGGTTATTCCCAGGTAGAGGGAATTGATTATGGGGAAAAAATTTCTCCTGTAGCAAAGCTGACGTCTATCAAATTTCCTTTGTCACTTACAACATCGTATGAACTAGAGGTCAAACAGATGGGTGTGAACACAACATTTCTTCATGGTGACCTTGAAGAATAAATCTATATGTCCCAGCCTAAGCACTTTGTTAAAAAAGGTAAAGAGAAACTAGTTTGCAAATTAAAGAAGTCTTTGTATGGGTTAAAGCAATCACCTAGAATGTGGTACCAGAAATTTGATACTTTTGTATTGTCTTTGGGATTTGTGAGATCAAAATTTAATCATTGTGTTTATTATAAAGCTAAAAGTGATCGAGTTCTTATTATTGCTCTCTATGTTGATGATATGTTGTTCATAGGTAATAGTAAGCTAATGATTTCTAATCTTAAGTCTCAGTTGTCTGCTAAGTTTGAAATGAAAGATCTTGGTGCAACAAGGTATATTCTGGGGGTGGAGATAACTAGGGATAGGAATAGTAGAAAAATTTGGCTCAGTCAGAGTAAGTATATCAAGACTGTTCTAGAGGTATTTTGCATGAATGATTGCAAACAGTTAGTTGTTCTAGTCTTGCAGGGAACAAAGCTATCTATTGAAGACTATCCAAAATCTCAAACTGAGATGGAGGACATGACCAGTGTACCTTAAGATAGTGCAATAGGCAATCTTATGTATGCAATAGTCTATACAAGGCCAGACATTGCCCAAACAGTGGGAGTTCTTAGTCAGTTTTTGGCTAATCCAGGAAGAACACATTGGGATGTTGTGAAGAGAGTGTTTAGATATTTGAAGGGGACTTCAGATTTTTCTTTGTGTTACCATGGGAACTTGGTTGAATCATAGAGGACTCTCAGCATTTGTGGATATGTAGATTCTGATTAGGTAGGGGACATTGACAGTAGGAGATCCACTAGTGGATATTCTTTCATGTTGAATGGTGGTGTAGTGAGCTGGATGAGTAAGGGACGGGCTGTAGTTCCTTTGTCCACTACAGAGGCTGAATACATGGTAGATACTCATGCTTGTAAAGAAGCAATTTGGTTAAAATGTTTGTGTTCTAACATTGGTTTTTATGTAGGGGAAACAACTATTTTCTGTGACAGTCAAAGTGCAATTTTTCTAGCAAAGAATCCTACTTTCCATGCCAGGATGAAACATATAGATGTACAGTACCACTTTGTACAAGATATGGTGGAGGATGAAAAGGTTAGTTTGGAAAGGTTGATACTTTAGAGAATGTTTCAGATGCATTGACGAAGCCAGTGAGAATAGAAAATTTTAGGTGGTGTGCCAGTTCAATGGGCCTTAGTGCCCATGATTTTCAGTAAGTTTTGTTGTTCTTTGGAGGTGCCTATGTGATCTTCGTCAAGTGGGAGATTGTTAGAAATATGTGCCTAAATCATCACAGGCAGAAACCTCTATTGGAGACAAGTTGGTGTGACATCCATCATATCTGGCCAACTAGTAGTAGTAACCTTGTTGAAATTGTACAAGTTGCTATGACCTTGCAGGAGTCTCGCCGAACACCTTTACTTTGGTGTCTATCACTATGATAGTTTATTCATTATAACCTCTCACCGCTCATGGAGATCTCTGGATGACAGGCCATTCAATCAGATATTGGGGAGATTCTTGGATATTCGCTATGAGCTCTTAGCGATGTGTTAATCTCTCATTGAGAGCATTTGGTTTGAAGTCATCGGTGAAACTCTCGCTGAAAGGAATACTATCGGTAAGAAGTCTTACCGATGAGGGAATGTCACATCGATAGTATTCTCTTGAGGTAACTCAAAGGGCTTCAGGAAGATGTTCCAGCGACCGATGAAGGTCTTTCTGATGGGGACACACTTGGAGGCATCAGGGTAACACTAAGGGTTTGTGAAGAACTCTTAGAGATGGAAAGAAGTCTTTCCGACCCTTCGATGCTTGATGTAACATAAGAATCTTGTAGTAAAGTCTCAACGAAGGATGATAGTCTTGCCGACTATTGAATTCTTCGAAGTAACTATTTGAACATCGATGTAACCTCCCGGGGATAGCGATAAGTCTCACCGACTCTTGGATGCTTCGGTATAACATAAAGAGCTTGGTGGAAGGTCTCGAAAAAGAGTGATAGTCTTCTCGAAAGGAAAAGTGAAGTCGGTGAAACTTGAGGAGACTCGGTGTAATCTCTTGGCGAGCAGTAAGTCTTGCCGATAGCAAACTAAAGTCTTTGTGACTTGTGAGCATTGGTAAAACATCTTGCCGATGGGGGAGTCTTTTGCTGATAGAAACACAATCGATTTCAATGGATTCAATATGACTCATGGCGTTCGTTATATCATCTTGCCTACTATTGGGACTTATGCCAATATCAACAATGAATCCTTTGGGCATCGACAAGACCTAGTCAGTGTCTCACCGACATGCCAACATAGATTGAAGCCTTTTGACCGTTTGACCATCCTATGTGGAGTCTCATAGACCAATCAAAGAAGCTGAATGGAAACTGTTGGAAGACAGTCCATTGAGGATATTCTATGAGGAAGCTCAACAGACAGGGAACAACATGAATATAGTTTAAAATTGTAGATGTTCGATGGTTCAGTTGGTTCGATCAATAGTTGGATGAATAGTTCGAATTGCATTAGTGGATGAATTCTATTCTATGAAGACTGTAACTTGTAGGTTCCTATACAAAGATTGTTCATGGTGAAAGCTATTGTATTATGACATCAAAAAGATAAGTCTGATATTTGTATGTAATCTCCATTACTGTAATACAAAGTGATTTCTCTTGGTGTGGTGGGTTTTTCTCCTGTAAGGGTTTTCTCATGTATATCTGGTGTTCATATATGTTTGTCAAATACTTTGTTTCAGTTATCTCTTTCATGTGCATCTTAATTGGACTGTAATTGTAAAATTTAAATGTGTATCTGCATTCTTCCCTGAGTCTTTGACATTAGGAGAGTTGTTTCCACATCTAATTTTCTTTACAACACTTTCACTAACTGATTTATCTTGTGATATGGAATTTGCATTGTAAGCTCCTAGAATTGCATTCCTAATGGCTGGAACTCTCAATAATTCAAATGCAGAGAGGCTTACCTTTAGCTTCTTGAGTTCTTTTGCAACAGATATGGCCAATTGTTCCTCACTCAAATCAACAGGGGTCTCCTTTGGGTATTCCACCACCTTTCCCTTTTGGCATGTCCATATGTCCTTGATCTTGAGATAAATATTTCCTAAACACTTGAGGATGTGGCGGATTATTGTTGGCATTAGGATTTGGAGGTGTAGTGAAGTTGTTCAGTGGAATGGAAGTGGTGAAGGGGCCTCTATCCTATGGACGTCTATGCGGCAGGTCCCTTAGATCATACTTCTTAATAGGCCTCTGGAAGGTCTATACCTCTTCAACATAAGCTTCTTCTTCATCTATGGGGCCATTGTCATTCACTGTATTTTCATCAAACAACTGTGTAATCTCATCCCCATTGCACACTTGGTCTATCTCTTCCTTCAGCTGGTCTGATTCTTCTTTAGGTACATCTTCCTTGCTTTGTGGAAAAGGAGCATGATTAGTACCAACACTGATGAATCATAGGGAGTAGATGGCACCATTTCCTAACTATATGCATTATTATCCACTTCATAATGAAAATTTGAAGTTGTTGTCTAGAACTCTTGACAATCTAACTCAAAATGTTGACTTATTTTATGGAGCCTACACCATCCTGATAAAGCAGCCTTAGCCAAATATAAGCCACTAGGAGGCTTCTCTTGACTGACTATTTGATTGACTGGCTGATCCAATGGCATGGGGACTCCTCCATTGTTAGGCCTCATATTCCAAGTCCTATTCTGTCTAAGTGGTTGTCTCCTTTTGAACCCTTGTCCACCAACTTTCCCTCTATAAGAGTTTTGGCTTGAGGATTGTCCTTTCTCATAATTATGTCCTCTATCATTATTATACCCTATGTCATTATTATACCTTTTAGGATGTTTCCCCCTATCAAAATTTTTTCCTTGTTGTTTTCTCTAACTTTCTCTACTCTGATTGGACTGCATATTTCTCTAAGAAGCTTTCAACTAACTGTTTTGGTTCCTCAAATAAGTTACCTCCATATTCAAATTCTTCACTTATGCAGTCAATTCATCTA
Source organism: Sequoia sempervirens (assembly GCA_007258455.2). Taxonomy (NCBI): domain Eukaryota; kingdom Viridiplantae; phylum Streptophyta; class Pinopsida; order Cupressales; family Cupressaceae; genus Sequoia; species Sequoia sempervirens. The sequence goes on along the minus strand of VDFB02058242.1, from coordinate 175,006,333 downwards.
GTCTTTCCTTGTCAGGATTATTATATGGAGGCTAGTTCACATTATTTTGGGGATATCCTACTATAGTATTGGCATTCAGTGATTGATTTAATACTTCAAAATTCAACAGATACATGGGAAAACTAGCCTGAGGCTGTGTATGGAGAGGTTGATTTACATTTTGCTGAGGGTAGGTAGTTGATTGTGGGTGAAACTTGACTCACAGGAGGTCCTGGGTGAAGGACCAAAGGCAACTAAGGTATTGGATTCATGATGGGAGTGTGATTAGCAAGAGCCTGGTTGAGAGCTAGGACTTGTCCAAGGTGAGTAGCGGGTCCTAATGATGGTAAAGGCCCAGAGAAATGTTGCCTTAAAGTAGTGCTAACCTTCACAGCCTTTGCATATGTATCAAGTATGATATTAGGAGGGTTTTTTTCTCCTTTTCATGAAGGTATTTGTCATACAATCAAGTCCCTCATAATAGACTTGTAAGGCAGTGGGCTCATCAATAGCATAAGGGGTCTGCAGTCGGGTATAGACACAATGAAACCTATTGTTAAAAGACCCTATAGGCTCATGGACTTCTCTCTTAACATTAGTGAACTGAAGATAGAGCTCATTGGGACTAATAGGGATCCTAAACTTCTATAGAAATGCGGTCTCTAGTTCAATCCAATTCTAGATAGACCCAGCTGGTAAATGATTGTACCAATAGAATGCATCCTCTCCCAAGGAATAAGGAAAGAGTCTACATGCTACATCCTCATGATTGATTCCTCTATCCTTAAGAATAATCTGAAAGATCCTGATGTGTTCCTCCATAGTTCTATTAGGATCATTAACATGGAACTTTGAACAAAAGTGTTTAGGGTTCTTTGGCATGACATTGTAATTAGCGAAACTCAATGGAGATAGGTTATTAGCTAGGAAAGCCATTGGTGTAGGTGGGGGTGGTAATGGATGATTTATGGCTGGCTGAGGTTGTTGAATGGGAATATTCTTAGACTAAGATGAAGATGAACTTGATGAAGATGGGGATGATGGAGACGGTTGGGTGGATGATGATTCTCCCCTTTTGTTGGTCCTTCTTGACCTAGTAGGGGCTGGTAACTCTTGAAATTCCTCCTCCCCTGGAGTAGATCTAGTTCTTCTTCTAAATTTTTTAGGAGAGATGGCAGACATAAATCGATCCAGCTTGCTTATTCAGGCCCTCCTTCTAGCACCAATTTGTTGATGGTGTTTTCTACACAACAACAACCTAGATAGAATATGGAAATCCTATCTCTCTTGAAAGGTAAATCTCTATTAGAAAGCCTCAAGAGATAACCACAAGTTCACTAATGTCAGGTCTTGACAATGCATAACAACTTAGTGATAAATGTGAAAATGCTTGTAATCACAATGGGACCATACTACAAGCAAATACTGAATCTTTAATTTATTAGATCTAACAATATGATGATACTTCAATCCTAAATCTAACCCAAATGACAAAAAAAAAAGAAAAAGATAAGGGTTTCAAAGAGATTTTTAAATTTAACACTACTCCTAAGATTAACAATGCAAATAGAAAACACTTGAAATGGACCAATCCCTCATAAATTGATTTCTACTTGACCCAGATGGATCTGCAATTTTATAGAAATAGTGCAATCTTCTAAGGTACTATAGATTTTCAAATCATGAACATTCATTCAAAAGAACCCTATTGCAATCAAAATGAATAAACCTCCACAATTGAACTAAGCACAATGAAAATAAAAGTCCAGGCTAACTTTGTAAAGCAACTAACAATCAATTGGTTGCGAAAAGTATGGACCAGGGATTGTTGCAAACACTTCAAGTACTAAATCATAAACACTATCAATTTATCTAACATTAAACCTAATGGATTCATCAAATAACTTAAGCAATTCCAAAGATAGAATCACAAGAACCATGCAAGATAAATCAACACAATAGAATTCACCAAAAGCACAACGTCTCCAATTGTATTGAATCACCCAAAGTAGCAACAATTCCAGTATTCTATTACAACACTTGATCAAAATGAACTAACTTCTAACTCTTTCTCTACTACTCAATTCGCTCTAGCATCAAAAATATCTCTTTCTATCCCTTACAAATGAGGCAAAATGCCATATTAATAGAAACCCCCAAGGCATGTCAGGCTAATTATATTTTACAATAATAATAAATGGCCATAAAATAAGTTAGCCAAGAGGAATTCAAAATAAGATAAAATATATATTAAAAGCATGAACTCCATCCAAGTCGGCCTGGGATCTCCAATGTAGATTAGACCAATGCATGAAAAATAATAGAGAAGCACAAATTCTGATGTGGCATTTCATTAACTACTTTCCCCTTTGTCTTTATTTTGATCCACCCTATCATGCACCATCACAAGCACATTGTCCAAGTTGGCTACAGGTGGAAAAGGTAAAACCTTAATTATCCTTTCGATGGATCTAATATTTTCTCTTGATTTCTCCATCGACTTATCCCACTCAACCCTACTGGTTTGATATTTTTCAATGACTGCAATATAAGTGGCCGCATCATCCAACTGATGCTCAAAAATTGGCTCCTCAATGACTAGAGAATATACATCTCACCACCATTTCTTTAACTGTTCAAAGCTCAAATGCTTTACTTCAAACTTCCTTCTCCCTATAATCACTTCAAAGAATGAGATGCATCTATCATAGATATCTATCAGTGCATCCTCAATTTTCCTCCGCTGCTTAGATATCTTCTTCAAAACCTTCTGCCTTGTTTGCAAAGCTTCAAACCATTCCCAAGGTTCTACAGCTCTGGAGGAAGGGAGAATTCCATCACTCACCAGCTTATCTTTAGTGTATTCCGTGATAGTCTTGGTCTTCTGCAATAGGAGATCTACATCCTCTTTATCTTGAGCCAATACATCTTTCAACCAATCTATTTCCCAAATTGAATCTTCATCAATTGAAAGGATGTCCTTGATAGCATCATCTCCTTTAGTCTACACACTTTGTAACTGGTTCACTAGGGAAAGAGTACTGGCCTTCATTCTTTCCAACTCAGATATAGTTTCCTAGGGTAGGAAACTTGCAGCAGATGATAAGGAACTAATGGATTGCAAGGGTTTCATCAAATCTTCCAAATACTTCTTAAGTCTTTCATTTTCTTTCTTTAACTCTTGTTTAACTTGTGCTTCTTTCCTCAATCTCCCCAAGATCACAGTACTTGAACCCTCATATTCTTCAATATCTAGTTCCATGGAGGCAGGTCCTAGGTTGATGGTTTGCATGTTGTAATCACTCCCAATAACCTCATCTCTATTATTTTCGATGGTAGGAGTAGCAATGTGGATCACTCTATTGTTTGCTTCATCCCTTTCAATCTTGGAAATGACTCTGGCCTTCTTTTTTCCTTTACCTTTTCCTATTTTTTCTAGTAGCTCATCCCAATTGAGAGGGGTATCATCCACAACAATTTTCTTTCTCTTTATTTCTTTATCTAGCCAACCTAGAACATCAAACTCTGACTGTACTTCACTCTGTCCCACTTTTTCCTACTGAACTTTGGGTGCATCTTCCTGCTTCTCAGGAAACTCTTCATATTTATCATGCTCTTCTCTTCCATGCTCCTCTTCTTTGTGTACTGGTGATGGAGTCTTAATAGGAATTTCCTCTATCTGAAGAGGTTTTTCTTCTTCACTCCGAAGACGAGAATCCTCATAAGTTATTAAGGGATTCTGTATAATTTTCTCCATCTCTGTAGTTTCACTATGAAGCTCACCTTCATGAAATTATTCTCCCCCTTCACTTGACAGGTGCTCCACATCTGTTGATTGTTCTAATGCACCATGTGGCTCATGGGGTGGAGAAGCCTCTTTATGTTGTTCTGCATCAAAGGTTGCTGAAGGAATATCCTTCTTCAGCACATTATCCTTGGGAGGAGTTCTTGATCTCCTTGTGTATATCTGTGTCTTTTCTCCATAATTTTCTACATTTTCCACTGTTGAAGGATCAATTGAAGGTCCACACTTCTTTCTTGCACCCCTTGTTATTTTCCTCCTTTTAGGTGCTGGGGCACCATCCTTTTTTTCTCCTTCACCATGTTCTTCCTCTACAAATCTTTCTGTCCTTGAAGTAGCAGTCCTCTTCTTTTCTTTTGGTTTTCTTTGTTTCTCTTGCTCTTCTGCTTGGGGACCTATGATCTTAATCATAAAAGGAGAATCTAGCTTGTTCTTTCCCTTAGGATCTTCCTCATCTGAATCCTCAGAAGTGGAATGGGATTTTAGATCCCCCATCAGATTATAGGTGCATGGCATACCTTCACTTTAAAGATCCCACATATTTTGTTTGAGCCACAACTTGGTGTATCTCGTTACAGGGGTCATGATTTTTTTTATTCAATTTTTTCTTCTTCCATCTAGTGTACTTCTCCAATTGTCCTATCCTTAATTATCTCATAATCATGACTTTGGATTAAGTCTCCATCATCTTCCACCTGATCGGGAACCATTTTCACACTATACATTCAAACCACATCAACTAGGAGTCTAGAGAATTTCATTTTTCTTACCTCAAACTCATCCTTGCTATTGGCCCAGTAGTCGTCTATGTCATCTCTATGGTGGTATTCTCTGTTGGATTTCTTTTGTGCTTCACCAGTGATATCAAAACCTAGCCTTTTGGAATGGTAAGATAACCCAAGAGTGCTCATTTCCTCCTCATAAGCATAGGATGAATTAATTGAAGGGCATGCCTTGCTAGTACCTAGCTTCAGAGGAAAGTCTCCACCAAATCCAATTTTATGCTTATCTTTCTTAACAATGGCATCAAAGCCACATATTTTCCTTGTAACCTCCAGAAGTATAACATGGTTCATGGGATACCTTGGAAGCCTGTATGGAGCCCTCTAAAAACCATCAATTCTTATGTAGGAGAAGGCAGGAAACTATATGAACCATGCCCCATACCTTTTGATCAGCTCCTTAGCATCATCTGATATTCTCACATGCTCTACACCTTGGAGCAATCTAGTGATATGCATGGTGAATGCATCATTCACCCTCCTGTAACTTGGGCTTCCTAAGTGCAATTGAGGATAAACTTCATAAATTACATCTTGTCCAAATATTCCTCTTGTGCTCTATCCTTTATAGGGATGAAATCTTGCAAGTGCATACACTAAATAGGAAGTCATGGTGAATGTCTTGGTTTGTAGCACATTACACATTTTCTCATGAATCACAATACTTATAACATCTTCCCAATGATAATTAATATTTTCCTACTCCATCCTCACAATAACATGGAACATCCAATTCTCAAACATACATGCACTCTTTAGGCCTACCACCTGACTAAGCAATGTGATGGCATCATAGACTTCTTGTTTAAACTTTTCCTTGTGCATCTACTTAGGAAGTTTTGATAAATGAGACTTTGGCTTCTCAAGCCAAGAATTGATAACTTTTTGTGACTTAATAGTCTCCTCCTCATAGTACCTTTTAGCTGCCTCCATATTGAATGCTACCACATGAGATTTGTCTAGCATATCCAAAGTTTGTGTAATAGAGACATGGTTAGGATTATCCAATACTCTCCCTTGAGGATTGACTATCCTCTGTGAATCTTTGTCATAGTTCTGGGAACATTCCAATACCAACACATAACACTAAACTGTGGGTGGAAATCCTACTACAAGAGATAATCCTGATTCCTTTAATCCCCTAGACAACACTGGAAGATCTTTTTGTCCCATCCTTTCCTTAAAATATTCATAGTCCCATCAACCTACATTTTTGTCTAAAATTTCAAACCAAACTGAGGCTATCTTACTTTCTAGGATATTTCTCTTGATGTCCAATTTAACTCTTTATGCTTCTGAGATAGAGGATCCCTCCATATCACCCTTACCCATTCCAGTCACTGCCTTGCTAGCTTCAACCTGCATCCATAAAATGCTAACATAAAAATTCCAATTTTTGATAACATATTCATCAAATTGTTAGCTCAAAATCATAAGAAAACCATCAATCAACTATAAACCACCAAACTGAAAAGTTCAGGATTCCAAGCTAACCAGGGAAAACCAGTCTGGGAGGAACTTCAGAAAATTCTAGACCAAGTGGATTTTTCCGAATAAGGCATGAAAAATAAACAATAGATCATCAAAAATGAATAAAGGATGCATAAAACATCATGTAATTTATCAGTTAAAAGCATGGGATGTCAAGAATTCATCGTTACATTCATCCATCTCATCCAATCTCTAAGTTCTACAAAGCTTTCAAGAGAGTTTGGAAAAATCTAGCTGGACCAGAATTCCACAAAAACAACAATACCATATGAACTTCGGGGAAATGAAGGGATGAAGGAGAAACCAAGAAAATCCAAGATCGACAAAAATCCATGAAGAAGGTAATATTCCAGATTTTCAACACATTCTAGGGAAACAGAGGGGACAAGGAAACTCGGGGAAATCCACCAATGTAGGAAAATCCAAAAAATGAAGGAAAACCCAAATATCAACATTCTCACATGATCTCACTCAAATTGATCAAACGATCACAAATTTGAGGAATTTCAGCCTACAACAAGTTTGACCCAAACCTCCTATTGATTTTCATTGAAATTAAAGCTTCTCTTAAAGCTAATTGAAAGGGAATGGCGATGCCCTAGGTATGAAACCCTAAAGATCCTCCATTGATGCACAAACAAGCTTGGGATTTAGGTTACTCAACTGGTAGGTTTCAAAATATAATCATGGCCCACAAGAAAGAAAAATGAAAGTGAAAAGCAAGCACGAAACTCACTTGGGGAACCATCAATCTAATCAATATCATGCAACCCTAGCTCTAGAATACCCAAACACATAGAAATTCGAACTTCGATCATATCTAGAATGCCAAAGGACCCCTCACATTAATCAATCAAAAGATAGGAAAAGTGTACATACCATTTTATGAAATGGAAATTGATTATATAAATGATAGACAACAACCCCGAACGCCCGAGCAAGCTTTGACAACAGTGATGCCCAAAAAACAACTACCAAATCCCACAATTCAGAAGTTTAGCACGCTAAATTCAGCCAAGCACCACAAGATTGAACACCCCAACTCAATAGAACACAAATGATAAATCATAATGGCAAGAAAATCTCCAAAAATTGATTAAATACATCCCTCACAATTTGTACGAGTGATCATAAATGCAGTCGACAAGACAGGCTGAAGAAACTTGGAAACCCGACTGCAAAACATAATTTTGGAAAAATCTGGTCTAGGTGGAATTCCATGAAGTTCTAGATTTCCTGAACTGTAGTGTTAATCTCTTCATCGAGCTCTAAATGAAATCCGGGAAAATCCAGATGGAGGAAAAAATCCCGAACTAGTGTAAAAACCTGAACTTCGTTCAAAACTTAGATTTTCAAAGTGCAACTTAGGGGAATCACTTAGGCAAGCAAGATAAACATTTTAAGCTCATGCCAAGGCAAGGTAAATCCTCAAAATCAAAGGGCTAAAACATCAAGGATAAAAGCAAAAGAGGGTCCCTACTTTCAGTGGGGCATGTGTGCGAAAACTGCACAACACTTCCTAAATTCAAATATCAACAAAACAATCTATGTCTTATATAGGATGAGTCCTCCCTACATATAGACACTCTCAAACAATAAACATGGCCTTACATAGGTTATCACATTAATGACATCAAACTCATTGTCTTATACGATAAGTGTCTTTTCTGAAACCAAGGTTTTGTCATGCCTTATACAAAAATTCATGAACTTGAAACCAGGCTCGACATCTTATACACTATGTGTCCTTCCTGAAATCAGGTCTTATCAATCAATTATCTTATCAATCAAAACAATCAAACAAACAGATCAAGTTTTGAAAAATATTTTATTGGATTTTTATTTTGTGGGTTGTTTATCTTATCATTTTATTTGGTTTTAATTTGGAATCTTGATACTAGCTTTCTCAAGGATGTCCCATGAAGGATTTATAAAAGCAACAATGTATCATAATTCTATTTTCTTTTACTGTTGTTAGTCGAATGTCTTTTAACTTTGGATTTTGAGTCATGTTACTAGTTCCTCAAGGATTTTCGAATGACATCTCATGACTCGTATTTTATTTGTTTGTTGTCTGTAGTTTGTCTTGACAAAAAGACTGGAGCAATTGTGCTCTTAGTATGAGTTAATACAATCCTTGTCTACGATTGTCTATTGTTAGCAAGTGTATGACCTTGCACACCTTGATCTATGTCCTATCATATTGTTTGTCTCCATTTGTATTAGTTACCGCTCAATGATGATAAAGTGCAAAGCCTTTTGTGATTCGAAAAAATATCAAAAATTTCTAATACTAACAACCATGTCTTTTATTATTCATCTTCTTTTCACACTAAAATTTTTCCTTTCTTGCATTATGACAGAGTCCTATGACACACAAAAATATAAAGCATCCTGCATATGCATTCATGTTAGAAACATCATGTAAATATCATACATTGTAAATCAAACATATATCCTGCATTTCAAAAACACAAAAAACATAAGTATCTATCATATCTAGGAAATCATGGCATAATAGGAATTCATCATAAAGTACATAAAAAAAGAATTACATGTACATAAAATTTTTAAATATACACATCACATTACATCCATCATCATCAATATATAACATCACATGTAGATAGCATTGTATATATAAACATCACATTACATCTCATAATCATAAATTGCATACATAACATCCATCGATACCGTAAGAAATCAATGCATACATCATCATATAGAATCAACATCACTTCATAGGCTACATAAACACATCATAATGTACATATTGTAGACACCTAAAATTGACCTAGGCCTGTGACTCTTAATTTCTCCATATTTCTTCTAAAAACATAATATTTGATTATGTCCTATCCAAATTCAACTATTAATTAAATAATTCTTAATTATTTAATTAATTCATACCTTCTATTCTTCTTGACTATTTAAATAAATAAATTACATTTTTTTTATTTAAATACGCCACTAATGTATAATCTCCTCTTTAATTAAATAAATAATTAAATTTATTTAATTAATCCATTATTCCCTCTTGATTATTTAAATAAATAAATTTTATTTATTTATTTAAATACGTCTCTAATGCTAAAGGTCTTTTCATAATTAAATAAATCTTCCACAATTTATTTAATTATTGGTCCACTTCTTCCATGATTAAATAATTAGAAGTAATTATTTAATTGTCTCATTTAATTTCCTCCATTTTAAATAAAATTAGTTATTAAAATGGTCTCACATTGCTAACTTCCACTTCTTTTAGTAAATAATTTAAAATCAATTATTTACTATTACATAACTCCTCATTTTTTAGTTAATTTTAAATAAAAAATGGTAATCTTCTTCCTTAAATCAAGTAATTTCTAAAATTATTTGATTTTCCAAATCTTTCTCTTCCTGTCCAATCTTTATCTTCTTGTCACATTTATTTTCAATTGTCAATTTAATTTTCTCAAATTGCATCTTGGCCACTCATTTTAGATTTTTTCCCTAACCCTAATTATGGGTTGTCACACACAATCTTGACCATTGATTTTAGGGAATTCATCAACTTTTAATCTTGGCGATTTGTCCAAAATTGTATTTGCTATAAAATTCCAATTTTGCTCTCATTTTGGTACTTCTTAGCACTTCATCTTTTGCATACTTTATTTCATGCTCTTTGAATCTTAGGCAATCTTGCATTCTTGTCACTTTGTCAGTCATATTTACATTTCACTTAGCATAGTTTAGATGCTTACTAGTTGCATTATAGCATAGTATTGCATCTAATCACATAAATCCTTCAACATTTTCTTTTGTCATTGTCATTGCATTGCTCATATCAAATCTGAGGACAAACACACATTTTCAACAAATTGAGAAGGGCTATGGAGGTGATTCATGGAGGTTTTGAGGACTATTTGGTATAATTGTTCTTGTTTAATGCATTTTCCTCCATTGTTCTTCATAGTTAGCTAAGATTTTATGTTTATGCATGATTATAAGCTAACCCATAAAATTTCCTTAGTTACACATATGATCATCCATAACATAGGCATATCATATAGACAATAACATGCACAAATAAAAGACTGCATAGTCATACATAGAACTGCATATCATGAGAATTGCTGCTAATATATATATATATATATATATATATATATATATATATATATATATATATATATATATATATATATATATATATCACTCAAAAAGTGTCACATCACAATGTCATAATGTATCCATAAATATGAAGCTCGTAGGCTCTATGATCAAAATACAATTTCCATCAATACATAACATAACATGTCCCTTTTCAGAACTCCCACTGCTCCCATGGGAAAAATGTGAAGGTGAATGATGGCGAGATCCTAATGACCTATGTGCAAAAGGAGGCATGTCATATGGTCTAGGTCTATGAGGTCCCTCGACCCCCTCTGTACTCACTGTCCTGCTATGAGTCTTGCTTTGGGACCTATAGCCTGATCCTTGTCCATGTATGCCCTGTCTCTCTCCATCTATAAGGAATCTTGCTCTGACATCAGAACCCTCATCCTCTCCTCAAGGGATGCCACATGAGCATGTAAATCTATAGTATCCTGATCAACAAGACCTATATCATCCTATCGTGGCCGCTCCATCCCATGATCCTCCCACTCCTCCATAATATTGTTCTTAGAAATCTCGCTCTTAGTCATCCATCTCCTCCTCCTCATCATCATCATCCTAGTAGTCGATAAGCAGACCAAGAGAACCCATCTCTACCTCCTCCATACCTACCTCCTCCTTTGCATGCTCCTCAAGAATTTCCTCCTCTCCCGTATGCTCCTCTCCACCAACCCCAACATCTACCTCCTCCTCACCTCCACCAACATCGAGCATGTGAATATCCTCTCCCTCCCTCTCCTCCTCATGAATGGGTGATAAATGTGGGCCTCATCCTTTAGGGCCATGTCTCCCCCCCACCACCTCTTTGACCTCCTCCTCCTCCATATCCACCATCACCTCTACCACCTCTCCCACAACAACCTCTACCTCTCCCACATCTAACTCACGGTCCTATCCTGCGCATCTCTACATGAGCATCATAATCTCGATCTGTCAACAACACTAGCCTATGACTGACCCACTAGTGATCATATGCCTTTGTGGTACCTGGATCCATTACTCTACCTCTCCAACCCCACTGTACCAGTTGTAAGGCATCAATGTCTACCTTTTTTGTCACAACCAGAATCTCCACTCCCCATAGAGTCACCTCTCTCGATGATCTAGCATACTTTGCTTGACCTCAAGGCTCATCCTGAACCACTCCAAATTGTCTCAATACCCTATTTGGAAAATGCCACTCAATTATATGTACATGTGAGACTATTTGTCCAATCAAATATTATATCTACTGGAAAAATGTCAAATTCTCGTCCTCATCTAGCCACTATGGGCAGTCCATGTACAACCTCCAAATGAACTGAACCATCGTATCAATAGGATGTATGTAGTAACCAATGTATCTGACATGTGTCTAGGTGTTTGTCCCTGCATAATAGAAGGCATAAAGTGATCCCTGTTGTAGCTCTACTATGATAGGTGAATGAAAAATGGATGTGTTCTCACACCCATACCATCAAGAGCGTGGTACCATAGCTCTAGACTGTGTGTCTCTATAAGCTATATCATGTAAATGAAAGTACAAAATGGATAGCAAACAAGGGCCCCAGGAATATACCACCCATCTCTTGAGCATGCCTACAAGCATCTCTCCCCATCCTAAAAGGAATCCATGACCTCAACGGTCAGGAAGAACTAACCCTCCAATCAATATACACAATAAACAATCTAATCTACCATATCTATATGCTAACACATGCCATCTAACCTCATAGTGATCTATCCCTAACTTACTAATGTCTTGATCATGTGGATAGTATATACACATCTGAGCAAATCCCCTCTGTGTATCATACATCACCCTAGCTCCTCTAATCAGTAATCTCAGTATCCTATATACATCCTCTAATGTCACCATTGCCTCACTAGTAGGTAGATGAAACGAAAATGTCTCTAAGTGCCACCGCTCGCACAAAATAGTCAATAGACATTGTTTGGCCCAAATAGTGGGCATGAATGTCACATGGTGCAGACCCAAGTGCCACAAGAACCATTTCTCCCCACTCTGCAGCCAATCCCAGAAGCCAAAGGTCAACAGTCTTGACTCTCTAGTATATATCAAATCCAATACAACCTGCAATGGCATTATGCATGCCTCATGTCAGAATCATTAACCTATCCTAGTCCAAAGTTCTAAAATTCTCTGCCAATCAAATGTGTCAAATTTCATTTTCAAATGTGTTGCAAAAAATCAAATGAGTCATTTAAAATTGCAAATGCGTTACAAATAGACACATGCAACATCCTAATATGAAAATGTGTTTTACAAATGCAAATGCATACAAATGCAATCATGCCCAAACAATGACCATTCAAAATGCAAATGCGTCTAAAAAACAAATGCATTGCAAAATTCTATATGTGCTACTATTAATTACAAATGCGATGCAAATATACACATGCATTGAAATAAAAAACAAATGTGTTCATCTTCTAAAATACCTACGCTATCCTATTATGTGAATTTACAAATGCATTGTTCCACATACACATGCATTGAAAATGCATGCATATGCAGTGCAACATAAAATGATGCATGACCAAAAAAAAAGCATAGAAAAGTGTGAAAATAAAAATTTCAAAAGACTATTTCTGACTACGTACCGGGAGGCCCGCGTTCGTAGGTTGTCTAAAGGTCCAAATGTGATAACTATGATGCTACGAGTGTGGAACTCGAGACATGGTGGCAGAAGGTCAAGAGCAAAAAACTCAAATTTCTAAACTTGGAGGGTGAAAATGAATTGGATTTTCACCCAATTTCTATATATACCTAAGGTTTTGGGTGGCATTTCCTCCAACCTTGTCTATTAGCCACTTATTCTTCCAACTTATATCAACCCTTACACGTATCAAACACCTCAAAACTCATTTTTGTCAACTCCATTGCATTTCTGGCTATCAAATTGACTAATCAGGACTATTTCCATTTTTTTTGGAATTTTTCAAAAATTTGTCAATTTTCCCAAGCTTCACCTATTTTACAGTGGGGCATTTTTTTGATCGATTTTCTTTGGCACAATGCCGAAATGACATTGTATCAAAGAGGGGATAAATGTAGACACCGAAATTTGGTGTAAGCCTGCGACTTCAATTTCTTCATAATTCATATTTTCATAGTCATGATTAAATAATGTTAATTATTTAATTATTTTCTAAAGTCCTTTCAAATCTATTAATTAAATAAGTTTTAATTATTTAATTAATTCACTTTAACATGTATTCATCTATTAATTAAATAAACTTAATTATTTAATTAATTCACATTATCCTTACTCTATCTTGATTAATTAAATAAACATTATTTAATTACGTTGCTAATTAACTTTATTCTCCTTCTTGAATTAAATAAATTCTTATTTAATTTATCTTTATCATATTTTTTACTATAATTAAATAAATACTCTAATTATTTAATTATTCATTTAACCTTTTCTTCAGTCAATTAAATAAATCTTATTTATTTAATTTATTCTTTAAATGTTGAATCTTGAATTAAATAATAATTTAATTCATAAAAGTCTATTTTTAACACAATCCTCTATATTTAGATAAATGTTTAAGTTATCTAAGTATTCATTTCCACTTGACTTGAGATCTATTTGAATCAGTGAGTTATCTCCTGATTTAATGTATGAGTGTCTTTTGTGAATAAACTCTCTGTCATAACTAGACAATTATCTAGTTCTAACTCGTATGCATGTATACATTTATTAATTAAATATCTTTATTTAATTAATTAATTTATGTGTGCATTCGAACAGATTGTTTTTGTTATTTTATCTTTATATTTGTTATGTAAATATTATTATTCTAATTTTTGAATACTTTCAACTAGAGATTAAATAATGATATAATCTTTATCTCTATTCTTAGGTTTTATCACTCATGTCAGTACTAACACTTATCTTAATGCATGTCAAATATTTTAATCTAAATCATTTTTTTATCTTTTGATCTTGTCCTATCATTTGAATGATCAATTTTCTATAAATTAACTTGGATTTCATCATTTCAACTCCTCTCGAAATTGTATGACTTTTGGAGCACTTGTTAATCTTTGATATTTTCTTATAATCACATCTATCAAGGCTATACTTGCACACAATAGTGAAAAATATGAGGGAAATAATACCATCACAGTGAAATGGAGAAGGACAATAAAGGTTATCTATGGAATTGCATCAATCTTTGGTGAGATTGTTTTATGTTTTAGCTAGATTTCCTTTGTTCTTTGTTGTTTAGCTTTAGATTGCATTAGAGTTTGATTATATTTTTTTGTGCTTTAATCTTTCCTATTTTCATGATAGTTACAATATACATAGCAAGTTATGTTATATGACACACACGTATGTTCAAATTATAGTTATAGTGACTTCAAAAATTAACTAAAAAAAATGTAACCAAAAATTATGAAAAATACTAATTCCCTCCATATTGATGTTGAGAATCTATATTTTAAAAAATTAGAATTTAATCCTTTATAGAAAAAAGTTATGTTTTACAACACAAACGAGTATGTGCAGGATCATCATGGAAAAAATAGGCCCTTAAGTGGCAAAAAATTTAGAAAAATCAGAGTTAGGTAACTTGACATAAAAATTTGAATAAGTTATCTATATTATTTCAAAAATATGTAAGAATAGAATTTGTAGCAAATTGAATGTAGTTTCTAAACTACTAGGTTTGTTTAAAAAAATCTATTTGGTGAAAACATGAAATTTCATGTAGTGGTACTTTTAAATTCTCAGAAAAATAAGTAGGTGTTTGTCCGACCACCTAACTACAATAAAATGAGAATATTTTTTATAATATTTTATATATATAAGAGAGGACCCATGCCTCAATGTGATGCATATTTTTTGTAATTTTTTTCCAAGTAAATAATTAATTATGTATTTTTTATTACAACTTTTTAAAATATATAAAAGCTCTTATGTCTAACCACCTTAACTTGGTCAAAACTTCATGAAATTCAATTTTCTTTTTTTAATCCTATAGCATATGAAGCATAGAATGTGACACATGTTTTGGATTCAAAAAATGTGATACCATTTGAAAGCTATATATGTTTTTCAATCAACCTATCAATCAGGACTTTAGTCATAATTTGAATTGAAAATAAATAATAATTACTTATTAAATTCAAAGTAAAGCATAATTTATATTGGTGGAAATCTAAGAATATCCTTTAAAAATCCTTTTCGTTTCATGAATTTTGGGTAAAAAGATAGTCGTCAACCACATACCCAAACATTACTTTTGAAAATGTTGGGTTTAATTTCAAACTAATTATTAAAGGAGATGTTGAAAGTCATAATTTATTTTGAAAAAAAATTAAAAATATATATTTAGAATCTACACAGAAATTTCCACAAACCACTAGTTCACATGATCATATTGAAATTCTTAACGGTTTAGCTTCTATAGGTTTCAAAAGATGACGATTCAATTAAAAATATTGATGTAAATGTCCATCTTGGGAAAAAATTAAGACAAAGTATTGTGATTTCATCCCACCTATATCATTACAATCTCACAAGATGGAGGAACTAACTGATGACAAGTTAAATACTATAGATAATGTTGTCATTGATTTTGAGGTATTTCTTAGAGATCATGTTTCTATTTTTGAGGTTTTGGCCTCACAATATAATTGTGATCAGGTGAAAATCCTTGTTAGAAAATATGCAGCAACAACAAAGATGTAAGAAACAATGAAAAAAATAGAACACCTCAAGATTGGACAAAACGTTGAACTTGAACAAAGAGGATATGATAAAAATGATTATACCTTGTCAAGTTGTCCCTTGGTTGGCCCTTCAATCTTTGATGTTGTGTATGCTCCTTTTGATGGAAAATGAGATGAAAAGTGGATGCAAGGTGGTTGAAAGTGGATGAGTGGTAGATTCAGGTGGTATGGTGAATGCAAATATAAAAAAATGGTTAAGTATGGATTCAAATGGAAAAATCGAAAGAGTTTGGTGTCAAATGCATAACCCCCCTTAAATGAGAGAAAAGAGGGGGTATTTATAGAAGTAATTGAATTCTCTAGAGAATTCAATGGTCAAGATTGAGCCACCATGGCCAAGATGAAGGGCTATGGTGAGTTGAGGACTCACAAGCCCTCACATCTTGACATGTGGAAGGTGAAGTGGCCAAGGGTGTGATGATGTGTTAGTGAGGTGGAAGGACATGTGATGGAGGTACTTGCAAGTAACTTGATGTGACCATTCAATGATCACATGGGGAAGAGAAAATTCCTTGGAGGAAGAAAAGTGAATTTAAAATTCACAATGATTGGGAGATCTTATGGATAAGACAATGTTCCCAAAGAGAAGTGAGAAGTTCCTCGGATAAAACAAGGTGCTTAAAAACATAAGTACTTACACACATGTGACTTGATGTGATAGGTCAAAAATTCTAGAAGACTTTGGCACATGTGATGTGACAAGTCAAAGGTTCTAGAACTTGCATGGGGAAGAGAAGATTCCTTGGAGGAATAAAAGTGAATTAAAAATTCACATGGGGAAGAGAGGAGTCTTGGATGAATACAAAGGAATTAAAAATTTGTTGGGGGATGGAGAGAGTTGACCAAGATGCTGATTGGATTAACTAATTAGTGATTGGAAGATAATTAGTGGTTAAGGAATATTAGAGGCCAACTTGCAAAAGTTGGAGAATGTGACACATCCTAATCAAGGATTAGGCATGTGCACATCCCTATTGAAGAGATTAGGAGGTTGATTAGGGTTAAGAAAAAGGATGGGACATGTGAGGAATTAAATAAATATCATATTTATTTAATTCATTTGATGAAAGGGGAATTAAAGAGGTAAGGTATTTAATTATTTAACTAGATACCTTAGGGATTAGAAGAAATTTAGAGGTATTAATGAAATAATAGTGATATTACTTAATTAATGTAGATAAGGGGATATTTAGATGAAAAAGGGGTAAATCTATACCAATGAAGTGTCCAAATTTAGGTGTCTATAATAATATACCTAGGTCCTCATAGGGTAAAAAGAACAAAAATAAATAATTTCTTCTTTTGAAGATCCTCTTTGCATAAGTATTGAAAGTACTAATAAAGCTCCTCACTGTGAGGTATGTCTTATCAAACAGAAAGAAGTGCACTTAGATTCAATGAGAAAGGAAAGAAAGGGAGAAAGAATTAGCTTGGATCTTAACTCAAATTTTAAATTGAAGTAGGAGTAGCTTGAAATTCCTACAACTAGAGTTGGTTTGCTAGCAACACTTATAATACCAATGGAAAAGATAATGGGTTTTTGGGGATCACAAAAAAATGTTGGAAGTATTGAAAATCATAGCCTTTTCCATAGTGGCTGGCTTGAAGTAGAATATTTTCTTACCCTATAGACTGGAAATGGTGGATTAAATTCTATTAATAATGAAATTGTTGGTAATTCTGCTTGCTTGATTGTAAATATTAGAAATAAAGGGAGTGATATTTTTGATGATCATACAATTTATGCTTGCGGGGGTATCAAAAGACCTTTGTGTTATAATTTTAAAAATATGGGAGAACAAGTGATAGTAGGAGAGAATATAGATAATAAAAATATTTAGAGAAAATTTTAGTCCTTCTTCCTAGGGTAAGGGTAAGCTCAATAGGAGCATATAATCAATGATTTTTTTTGTGAAAGAAAATTTTAGGATCATAATTAAATAGGTGAAAATGTAAATACTTCAATGAAGTTGATACATGATGGTAATGATTTTGATGGAGTTGATTCATTGATCTCTACCTATTTGGCACCACATTTGAAAAATAACACAAGCCATGTTACAATGAAAATTCTCATCTTCTCTGTAGGCATGGAAGGTCTTGTGGACTAGATTTTGGTAAATTAGGAAACATAAAATATTTCACATGATTACAAAGAGTCTATTGAAAAAATTATAAGTGATGAGGTGCCACCATAAGAAATTCCATTTGAAGTGTTTGAAGTGTCATTTGAAATATAAAGTCATTTACCCTATCTACAAACTAATGTCTAATGATATTAATGCCAAAAGATCTAGTGATTAAAGTGCATCATATGGAAAGGTCAACATAAGAAATTTCCCTTCTCATAGCTTTAGAGACTCAAATGACCATCTAAAATAGACCATGAACAAGGTGGATGCTATGAAGGGTGTTACCAAGCAAGCAAAGATTAGTAGGTAGTAGAAAAGTTCACCGGGATTTCTATCTGTCGAAGAAATCAACATGAAAAATTTGATGAAGAAATGTGTTAATGAAATTCAAGACTTAAATAGGAAACTTGATAATCATATTTAGCTACAAGAAGGTTTATCTACATCAAAATAAGTAATGTTGCATAGGTAAGAGAGGATGTCTCAAGAATTGACAAACTAGAAATGAATACAATCTTATAGATAGAGTAAAGTTTGAAGGTCAAAAGAATTTACCTCCCATTCAAGATATCAATAGCCACTATGCTTCTAAAAAGAGAAATTATTTCTCCTTTGATAATTTAGATGCTACCAATATTCCCTTCTTTTATATTGAGAAAGATCTTGAAAGGCGTGAATCTCATTTTCCCTCCAAATTATGTGAAAAGTTAAGTCCAAGTTTATTTAAGATTCACTCAAGGCTAGCTATTTTACACACTAAACAAACAAGTTTGGCCCCATGTGATCACCATAGAATATTCTTTGATAACATCATCACAAATCACTTTGAAAATTCCTCACATCCTTTAGAGTGTAGATGCTACGATCCACAGTTCCAATGTGAATGCATCATCAAATAGAGAGAGGAGTAATAATAGGTAGAGGGAGAGGTAGATGTGGATGGAGTGAGAAACCTAGGGAAAGAGGAGATATAGGGAAAGATAGGTGAGAGACCTACAAGGGGAGAGAGAGGTGAGATGGGAGTTTAAGGAGGGAGGGGGAGATAGAGATATGGATTTGAGGAGGGAGGGGGAGATAGAGATAGGGATTTGAGGAGGGAGGGGGAGATAAAGAAGGGGAGAGGAAGAAAGGGAGGGAAAAGGGGAGAGACAAGAAAAAGGAGAGAGAGGAGTAATAAGGGATGAAGGGAGAGGTAGACATGGAGGGAGTGAGATACCTAGGGAAGGAGGAGATATAGAGGTGATGAGCTAGAGAAGGGATGGATAGAGAAGAGTTAAAAGAAAGAGAGGGCTATAGAGGGATGGAGAGGTAGACAAGGAGTGATTGAGAGACATAGATGATATCAAGATGATTAATTATGATTCCTAATACATTCATGTTACTTAACTACATGACTTATGCTAGGATAGTGATGAGTTGAATGGTGGAAATTGAAAGGCTATCCTTTCCATAGGTGGGATTGCCCCTCTTTTTAGGAAATGAAGGGCTTTAGCGAAGCCCTTGTGACTAATTTTTTTAATTCATGGTTCAATCGCTAGATTTATATTAGGCGATTTAAGTTCATTGTGAACAAAGGAATTGATAGGTATGATTATTAGTTTTAGTTGCAAAGGGAAGATTTGAAGACATAGAACTTTGCTATT
Source organism: Sequoia sempervirens (assembly GCA_007258455.2). Lineage (NCBI taxonomy): Eukaryota > Viridiplantae > Streptophyta > Pinopsida > Cupressales > Cupressaceae > Sequoia > Sequoia sempervirens. The sequence continues at coordinate 174,986,594 of VDFB02058242.1, read as the reverse complement.
GATATTGAAGATTTGGAGATATTACGTTTATAACCACGTAGAAAGTTCAATAACATATAAAATTTGTTAAAATAATTAATGTATGGATCAACTTTCCTTGTGAAATTTTAATCTAAGTTCATGTATAGTGTTAAATTTTAAAATTAATTCTTGTCTTAGTTTGTCCATCTCAAACTGAGTTTTAGGTAATAGTTGTTTGTCATAGTATTTTTAGTTGATATGTTTCTTCAACATTTTTCAATCCAAAAGGCATGATGTTCTAGCAATATGTTCCCCAATAAAATGTGAAATTTTTATTTTGTTGGTATTCAAAGGCTATCTTAATTTGATTGTATCCCAAGAAACCATACATGGGGGAAATATTGTATCCTACTTTTAAGTCCACTATACTATTGATATTTGCAAGGGAAAGTCATCATTTGGACATGCCTTGTTTAAATCTCAAAAATCAGTACATATGTGGATTCCTCCTATTGGCTTTGTCAATATTACTAGGTTATAAATCCACTCTACATAGTTAATAGGTTGAATGAAGCTAACATCAAGTAACTTATTTAACTTAGCCTTTACTAGTAGGGAAATTTGAGGATGCATTTTCCTTAGTTTTTGTTTGAATGGTTTAGCATCATGGAACAATGGCAAGTGATGTAGAACCAACTCAAGATCCAAACCAAGCATGTCAGCATAAAGACTAAGAAAATTTGATTTGTCTTTCTCTGAAGAAGGCATGAAACTTTGGTTGTTTTGTTTCTACCAAAGATGTTGCAAAGTGGACAATCTTAGGATTTTCATCAGTGCCCGCATTTACTTCCATATACTTCTCTACTAGCATGGGAAAGTTCTCTTAATTTATGGGAAGTAATTCCAACCCTCCATCCTTGGGAACCATAGAGAGGTTTTCACTTTTGGATACGTCCTTTCTTTTTTATTTTTTCTAGGTCTAGATGTGCCTTTCTATTTCACCTAGAAACCTTTTATTTTTATTTTTATTTTTTTCACTTTTGTGACTAGAGGTTGGGATAGAATCCCAAAAGTAGGTCATGTTGTCAAGATCTATGGTAAATACAACTTTATGATCTCTGTAAGGTATTTATTTGTGTAATCCTATAAAATTGACTATTGCTTCATCATTTTCAAATATGCCTAAGCTTGGTGGTCCTTGTTGGTCCTAGTCTATCAATTGCAAGTATACTAGAGGCATGCCATCATCAGTATTGTCAAGGTTCTTTGAATGGGAAGATAGTGTGAAAATGGAAGTATTATCGAGATCTCAAAAGGAATCAATCCAAGATTTTCCTTTAGTTGAGGGGTCAAATAGGTCAAGCTCTTGGAATTTCTTGGCTAGGTTATAATCACTGGATATGCAAGAGTACCACTCCCACTCATTTGAGTAAGTATTGATATGGGAATCCTAGGATGTCTTGATATCTTTTGAATCACTCACTTCCTCACTCGAAAACACTTTAGTATTATGAGCACCCACTTTTAATGGTTTTTACCATATCCCTATATTCTTTGTTCATTTGGATGGTAGCAAAGGTTTTGTAATCCCATTCTTGTGCAAACCAAGTTCATTGTGTCCATCATAACCTTTTTGTTTCATGATCCCAAAGCCTTTACCATATTGTTTGGTTTGGATTTGCTTTGGTTCAATGTATTCTTCTTCCTTATATAACCATGTGGTGATGTCCTCTTCATTAATATCTTATTTACTCAACTCTCCCCACTTTGTGAAACTTGTGGTGGGCTCAGATGCTCAAATAGTGACCTTGGGTTCCTTTTTTATGGTTGATGGCTTACCATAATTTTTTGGTGATGTAGGAAGTTTACTAATACAATAAGATGTATTAATATGGTACTCTCCACACCCCTTATCTTGGACCTGGATCTTAGGATCTGACACTAGAATTTTGGAAGTGAATGATTTGGTTAAAGTAGAGGGATCGATGTAATGCCCAATGGAGCAGATGATGAACCTTCTCGATTGATTGGTACTTGTTGCTCAAGTGTTCCTCTTAGATTGTTGCAATATTAGAAAGGATCAAGATTGCGAGCTGGTGTAATCTAGTGTCATTTTGGGGAAACTTTAAGCATTGATGATACATGGATGGGATGACCTTCATAGAATGAATCCATGGCTAGCCAAGGATGATGTTATAGGGGATATCCAAATACAAAAATTTGAAGGTGGTATCTAATATAGTGGGCCCAACACTTATAATTAGTGATATGATGCCCTTGGAGGAGCATCCTACATCATCATAAACCTTTATGATAATGCTCTTTGAGGAGTCCATACAAGCTTCAAAGAAACCTAATGTCATAACTATTTTTAGAGTACAATTATTCAATCCAACTCCACCATCTACTAGGAATCATTTGATTGTATGTTTATTGATGTAGACTTATAGGTGTAAAGGGTCATTGTGGTTGGATTTCTATGAGAACAAGTCTTGGTCAAAAAAGGTTACCTTGGTTCGTCACGTTGTGATTGCACATTTTGGTGGTTTCTTAATGATAATGGTATTGACATGGTTATTTGAGGCTTGAATGTTACTTATAGTATATTCATAGGTGACATGGGTGAATTTAGCTTGGTCATCGATCTTTGTACCTGAGCTGGAGGCTTTCCCTATCCCAAGGTCATGCAAAGGATTTTTAATGATGTTATGATCACTATTGGAGGTCACTTGTTGGTTATCTACCTTTATGACACCATTTTTAATAAGGTCCTAAATTATGTTCTTGAGTTGTTGACATGATGAATTTTTGTGTCCTTTGGTCCAATGATAGTCACAAAAGCCATTTTCATCCCACCATAAAGGTTTAAATGACCCTTGTTCATAGTCTTTCACCTCTAGAAGTTGTATGACATTTTTCTGTAAAAGTTGTTTTAAGATGAATTTGATCAATTCCCCTAAGGGATTGTATTTTTGTCTTGGTTGAAATTTCCTTTGAGGTCCACACCTTGGTTATTTTAGATTGAATTTGTTGTTTTCTCAGGTACACGTGGTTTTTGTTTGATGCATTAGGTCCCTTAAGGGTGATTGTGGGATTAGGTTTGTGCATTGCATTTGCATTGATAACTCCATCATTCGTGGCATTCTCATTGCAAGCCAAATACTTACTTTTTTCATTTGAGGTACTTTGGGAGTTTTTATTTTGTTGAAATTTTTAATTTCCCCTTTTGAAATGAGTTCCTTTTCAGGGGTAGTGACTTTCTCCATGAGGTTGGGGAACGAACCGCAACAATAGACTTGTAATTGGTATTTCAATTTCAATGAACATGATAACCCTTTTTTTTTGGGTATCTCACAAGGACATCGACTAGCCAAGCTTCTCCATATTTGGAAGAATTCTATGAATTCCTCACCTTCTGCTTGTTTTGTATGACATAATGTAGCTACAATAATGTCACTTTTGATGTTGTAAGAAAAATCTATCATAAATTTTATTTGCTAGTTCATCCCATGTTCTTATGCCTATAGGTAAATGGGAAAACCATTTGAGTGCTTGTCCTATGAGGCTTCTTGGGGAAATCTCATTAGGTATGTGTGTTCAAATGTGATGTATATGCAATCCATGTGAAACTCCCTCACATGGTGAATGGGGCTTCCCTTTCCTCTATACTTGATGAAATTCAAAATAGCATAGTTGTGTGGAAAGGAGGCATGTATATGCTCTTGTCAAAAGGATATGGACATAAATCTTGTGTGGAGTACATTTTACTTATTGATATTTGCATGTTGTCCACTTGTCTTTGTAGTGCAAGAATAGGGTTTTTCAAGATATCAACTTGATTCAATGATGTGTCCACCACGTTTGTAACTACATTATGAATATATGGGCCCATGTTTGAGTTTTACAATCCAATTTTTGGGGTGTATGAATTGTTGTTGATCCTAAATGTGTGTTATGGATTTTGGTTTTGAGTGTTATGATTGAAAGTTGGAATTTGTTTTTGGATGTTGGGAGTGAAAGTTGGAATTTGGTTTGATGTGTGGAGGGTTCATACTGAATTGCATTTGTAATCGACTTGAAATTGTTTAACCATGTGGATTTTGGTTTCCATATTGTTGAAAAGGCCCTTGTGTGCCGCTTTGTAGGGGAACTTTGTTGTGATGTGTTGGTGCTCACGAAAATTGGTATTTGGTGTGGTGTTCATCTACGGCTTAGGCCCACTAATGTAAACCTTTCACATTTTGTTGTTTGACTTGTTTTTATCCATTGAAAAAGGATTGGATGATGAATCCCCTATAGCATTAGATAATGATCCAAATGGATTAAATATATTGATAGGGGGTTGTGTCATAGCTTGTGAACCTTGTGTTCCAAACAGTGGTGTCGTATTGAATTTTGTGGTGTTTTATGTTGTCCCTCCTAATGGCATAGTATCATGTATTTTTGGAATAGTGTGATTAGGAGTAGATGCATTGTGTCCTTTTTTTTGTGTAGTCTCATTGATTGGTGTTGTGGAAAGTGTGATAAAGTCAAAACCATGAGGAAATTTAGCTCCACTTTGTAACATTTTTTCTAGGAATCATTGTGGGTCTTGTGCTACCATCTCATCTACAAACCATGCCACACTAGGGTCTTGAGTTGTTGCCTCAATTTCCTCTTTAATTAGAGGTCTTTGGATGTCTTTTATTATGAATCTTTCAAAAGGATTGGAAAATGATGATCATTTCTTAGGTGTCTCATTGGAGGACTTGACCCAAACTTCATGTTGCTAGTAGGACTAAAAAAGGAATCTTCATTGGTGTAGTCCATTTCTTTTCTTTCCCTTTGTAATCTCATTTGGACCATATAAGTATTGAAAATTAATGAATGGATATGAAGTATAAGGAATGATAATACAATGGTAGGTATGCAACTATGCTATGTTTTTGAGGTTTTCAAGATATAATAAATACCAAATGATGATGCACCTATGGCCAAGATTAAGGTAGAAAGTAACAATAGATGAAATTGAGATATGGTAATGTCACTATGATCCTAAATCTATGGTAGGACTAAGACTAAAGTATGTAAATGTGATGTTATGATGAAAGATGTGGAATGACTAAAGTTATGATACAAAAATGAAGACTAAGCACTTTTGTGGACCTAAGAGGAGGTTACTAACCAGACTAAGATAGTCCAAAGTACCCAAACCTAATTATCAAGACCTTAAAAGGGACAGACTAAAATGATTATGATTGAAAAAGTGGACCTCAAACTAGACTTATGAGTTTAAAGGGACAACTTAAATGACAAAGATTGATTGATGAAAAGAAAAGGTCAAGACAATCTAAATTTGTGATAGTGATTTCATCCAAAGTCTGATAAGTCCCCTAGCCTAAATTTTGAAAAAGTGTATGCAACTAATGAATAACCTAAGGTTTGACTTAAGGTGTATGCAACTAAAGAATACAATGACAACTTATATGAATGGAGTGAAATGAATGGTATGAAATGAGCAAGTCCATAGTCAAATAAGATGATTACTATAATGAATTGGCCCAAAATAATACTATACCAAAATTTCCCAAAAAAAATGACAACTATGAAATGCGGTTCACAATATATCAAAAGTGGTTTACTGTCTTGCAAATGTGGCTCACAATTTTTAGTAGTTGTGATGCTTTGTTTTAGTAATTACAACTTATAGTTTGTACATATGGTGAATAGTGTGTTTGAATCTAGTTTGAAATGTTTTGGATTGATTTTTCATCTTTATTTTTTATGAAATGTGATTTCAAAAACAACAAACAATATGAAATACAAGTATTGGTTGTTGAGTAACCATATTTTATGTGTTATGTGTATGCTCGAGGGTTATTCACCCCAATTTCCATGGGTCTAATCACAATTTGAAAACACTTCCTACCCTAAGGTTAATGGCCAATGGGAGTAAATCTTAGGCCCACAACTTGGAATCTCCTTCAACACAAGTGTAGGGACACCTTCAGGGGATGTATTCACTCTTATCTTTGTGAGAGAGGATAGATAGGGGCCTGTAGGACTAGAAGGATGATCCAATCACCCTCTCCCCTGAAAGCTACAAGTAAAAAAGTATCTTATGCTAAGCCAATGATTTCTGTTTCATCACAAAGGAGCCATATGGTAAGTAACTTCAAGTTGTGATGATACACCTTTGCACTAAGAATGAAACCAAAAATAACTCAATCAATAAGGACGGGCCTCTAACTAACTGGTTTCTAGTTGTTGCTCAGGGACTTGACACCTTGTTAGCATCCAACAAGCCACTTGATGCTTTAACCAACCCTACTTGGAGCTCTAAATACCTCACACAAGTGTGGGTATCTCCCCTTTTAGATTGGTACTATACGAAGAAGGCTAACATCGGTTTGGACTTGGCTTTGGCTTCATCCTTTTATATAGCAGCCTGAGGGAAAAACTGGTTTGGGTCATACCCCTTAGAGTGATTACTTATCTAAAGGAAATAAATTCTAAATGGTTATAACAAAACTAATAAAAATATAATGTTTTTGATCTCCAAGGTCATATAAAAATGTGAGGAGAGAGCATACACATATATTTTCTTACATTGGAAAATGTTCATTAACCTTTAAGAAACCAAATGTATGGTGTGAAAGTGAAAGTGTTGAGAAGATTTTTTGATTCCCAAGATCACATAAAATGTGAGGGAAGAGCATACACACCTCAAAACACAAAAAAATCACCAAACAAGACAAACAATGGTTCTTTTTAATCCCAAATTGAAAATGTGATAATTCAAAGACACTTGGTTCTTTTTAGGTCTGAAATCCAAATGCTCCTACTTAGAAATTAAAGTAAAATAAAGCCCTACAAGAACATGGATTAGTAGTCTTTGATATAAATGCCTTGTCCCCATGAATGCCATAAGCTGCCAACCAAATATCAGTAACACAAAAACCTCTAGATTTTACCAAATAGAAAAAGAAAAATGAAAAAATCATAATTAAAACCATGATTAACAATAATAGGAAAATGTGGGTTAGAGTGTCACAAATGCGGCTCACTATAATAGAAAAAATGTGATGAACCAGACTAGGACTACGACAAACTAGCTAGTGACTATAGCAAACCAAATAGTGACTATGGTGTACCAAATAGCGACTGAGGCTCACAGTCAAAACAAATATGGTGCATGACCTGAAAGTTGCAAAAACACTCAAATCTAGAAAAAAATGGAAAATCTTGAAATATAAATAGTGTGATAATTTTGACAAGATGCAAAAATAAAAAACTAGAAATAGAGAAATGATAGCAAAGACTAAAAATAAACTAATGAAATGATTTTCCCTATAGTTAAACAAATGCGACTCTTGATGCCACGAATGTGGTATTCTATCTACATGAATGTGTCGCAATATCTATCAAATGTTTCATGATGTACCACAAATGCATTGCGTTGTTTCTCAAATGCATCGTTTGGCCTTATGGATGTGTTGCAAACCCAAAACTCAAATTTTCTTAAAAATTCTTTCAAATCTAGTTAGTTTGCATCAGGTTCACCAATGTAGAATAGGGTAAAATTAAAGTAAAATGCATGAATCAATAGAAATCAAACCTTAAAGGCCCTAAACCACTAATGAAGCACAAATGAACATAGAAACATAAAATATGAAAGAAATATTACCAATGTTCCTATGCCATGGTTGATTCACCTCCATTGTCCTTTTCATGTTTTCCCTCAGATTTTGAGTATGCAATAATAAGCCTAGTGATAATGATAGCAAAATATTGAAGATTATACCTATCTCTTTGAATACGGTAAAAGTACAAAGCTATGTCATACTTACTTTATAAAGGAAACAACCAACACTAATCCAAATTTTAAACTTGAATCACTAAAAAGTGGCATATATTTTTTGAATTTTGAAATGATGTAAACTAGTAAAATATGTACTTTTTAGTATATTTTATGTTTATACTTTTTTTAAAAAAATAAAATTATTTTAAACTAGTTTTTAATAAATTAACACTATAATGTAGTTGTTGATAAAATGATGAAAAAAGAAGTTGCATGTTACGCCAAACCTTTTATAGTAAATTTTATTTTTTTTCTTTCAAATTTTTTGTGTGTATTTTTAACTTGAAATTTTAGTGCATGGATATTTTTTTTTCCAACTTTGATAAATATATATTTTTAAATAAATATTAAAATAATCAAACAAAATTTGTTTCCATAGACATCAACTTTCATATTAAATATTTATCTAAAATGGAAAAAAAAATTATACCATCTTGAAATAGATTTTTTTATCTAGTGCATCATGTATTTTTATTATGGATCTACAAAAGGGTATTTTTATGATTTATATTAGTAGGAGTTTTGAAACTTCAAGTTTTTCAAATAATTTTATTGTTTTGATAAATTGGACTCAAAGTGATGCTCTATATATTTTTAGCCAACAATTTTAGTTGAAAAATTTATGGAACTATCTAACTTAGCTAAAATATTTTTAGTTAGAAATAGTTAAATTTAGTTGTGTTGATAAGTTGGCTTGAAAGTGTGAAACAACTTTGTGCTCTTATGCAATAACATGTATTGAATTAGCCAAAAAAGTTAATTCTTTGAATGAAGGGATAGGATTAAAAGCTAATATGATATCAATGCCAAGATTGGTTGAGAAGCAATGAAATAGGGTTAGGTAAAATTTATGGCAAAGATAAGGTTTGGTTAAGGATAGACGGTTGAGATTAAATTAGAAATTGATTCAATCAAGGGTGGAAATTAATTGAGATGTGAAGAGATAAGAATGACACAAATAAAGAGGTTGGTAGAGAAAAAGAGGTTGGAGCGAATTAAATAATTAGGAGGGAAAGTGAATGATAAAATAATTTAAAACAATTATTTAATTATAGAAGAAAAGGGAAGGTTGACTTTTTAATTAAAAAATAATTTAATTCAAAGGTAGAGGAAAATGACAAATTTGTAAATAATTAAATAAACAAAATTCATTTAATTATAGAAGAAGAGGATAATGAATAATTAAATAACTAAAATAATTATTTAATTATAGTAGAAAATGACAATAATTAAATAAATGAGCATTTATTTAATTATATAGAGAAGGGGACAATAGTGATGTAATAAGAACTAAAAAAGAAATGAATTAATTAAATTATTAAAATTATTCAATTATAAAAAAATTAAATTTATTCAATTATGTAAGGAATAAAGAAAATTGACATAAATTTTAGTTAGATCCAACATTGATTTTTAGTTAGAAATAGTTAAATTTAGTTGTGTTGATAAATTGGCTAAACAACTTTGTGCTCTTATGCAATAACATGTACTTGAATTAGCGAAAATGTTAATTCTTTTATAGAAAACCAAATTTGAATGAAGGGATAGGATTAAAAGCTAATATGATAGGAAAATCAATAGCCAAGATTGGTTGAGAAGCAATGAAATAGGGTTAGGGAAAATTTATGGTGAAGATAAGGTTTGGTTAAGGATAGATGGTTGAGATTAAATTAGAAATTGATTCAATCAAGGGTGGAAATTAATTGAGATGTGAAGAGATAAGAATGGCACAAATAAAGAGGTTGGTAGAGAAAAAGAGGTTGGAGTGAATTAAATAATTAGGAGGGAAAGTGAATGATAAAATAATTTAAAATAATTATTTAATTATAGAAGAAAAGGGAAGGTTGGCTTTTTAATTAAATAATAATTTAATTCAAAGGTAGAGGAAAATGACAAATTAGTAAATAATTAAATTTAAAAAATTATTTAATTATAGAAGAAGAGGATAATGAATAATTAAATAACTAAAAAAAATATTTAATTATAGTAGAAAACGACAATAATTAAAAAATAAATAAGCATATATTTAATTATAGAGAGAAGGGGACATTAGTGATGTAATAAGAATAAAAAAGAAATGAATTAATTAAATAATTAAAATTATTTAATTAATAGGAAAATGTGACTTTAGACAATAATCAAAAAGATAAATTTATTCAATTATGTAAGGAATAAAGGAAACTGACATAAATGTTAGTGAGATGCTTGTCCAACATTTATTTTTAGTTATAAATAGTTAAATTTAGTTGTGTTGATAAATTGGATTGAAAGTGTGAAACAATTTTGTGCTCTTATGCAATAAAATGTACTTGAATTAGCCAAAAATGTTAATTCCTTTATAGAAAACCAAATTTGAATGAAGGGATAGGATTAAAAGCTAATATGATAGGAAAATCAATGGCCAAGATTGGCTGAGAAGCAATGAAATAGGGTTAGGGCAAATTGATGGCAAAGATAAGGTTTGGTTAAGGATAGACGATTGAGATTAAATTAGAAATTGATTCAATCAAGGGTGGAAATTAATTGAGATGTGAAGAGATAAGAATGACACGAATAAAGAGGTCTGTAGAGAAAAAGAGGTTGGAGTGAATTAAATAATTAGGAGGGAAAGTGAATGATAAAATAATTTAAAACAATAAATTATAGAAGAAAAGGGAAGGTTGACTTTTTAATTAAAAAATAATTTAATTCAAAGGTAGAGGAAAATGACAAATTTGTAAATAATTAAATAAACAAAATTTATTTAATTATAGAAGAAGAGAATAATGAATAATTAAATAACTAAAATAATTATTTAATTATAGTAGAAAATGACAATAATTAAATAAATAAGCATTTATTTAATTATAGAGAGAAGGGGACATTAGTGATGTAATAAGAACTAAAAAAAGAAATGAATTAATTAAATAATTAAAATTATTTAATTAATAGGAAAATGTGACTTTAGACAATAATCAAAAAAATTAAATTTATTCAATTATGTAAGGAATAAAGGAAATTGACATGGCGTTGGTAGGCTTAAGAAATTTTTTCAGTTGCATAGATCTAAACCATAAGTTGCCTTTGACTAAGAAGTCACATGTAAGGGGATCTAATCTAAAGTCGCCCAAGGGCTAAACTTGGCTCAAGCGTGCCTTAGGGGGTTTGAACCTTGGTTGATGACTTCTATATCGCATATCATCACCCTCACCATTTGTGCTCAACCAAATTGAGCTACAAGCATTTAGCTTTCTCTTTATTTTTGGTCCTTAACTCTTGATTGGATTTGACAATGTTTATCCAATAATGTAGATGCACATTTGACTATGTTTATTAATTAATTGAAATTCAAAACCTTGTTATATTTTGAATTTTAATTAATTAATAAACATGACCAAATTGGACATCTAGAATGCTAGATAGAAAATACATTCAATCTTAATTGTGTTCTTGTCATATCCTACCTTCATTCCTCTTAAACTTCTTCTTTGCTCTCTTCACCCTTATTTTCTCCAAATTTTAAATAGTTCTTGTCTACATTCCATCTCATTTCCCATCGCATGATGAATAGTAAACTGTAATAAGAAAGATTCATATAAAAATAATATAATTAATATTAAAAACATTTTAGTTTAAAATCATATTTTTAAATCTAATTTTTTTATATAAAATATTTTTAAATATTATATTTTTTCCCATTTATTTATTTTATTGTTTTATTTCTTTAAAGAAATAACTAATAATAATTTAATTAAAATTAAAATAAGGAGAAGACGCGTTAAGAAGAATTGCCTAAAATAACTTCGCTCCCACTAATAAATTTCACAAATAGATCTATTTATACGGAACATGTTTTAATCCACTTATAAAAACTAAATCCCAATATTAAATATAATTCGATTGTATTAATTAAAAGAGCTCATTTTGATCTTGTCAACAAAACGCGCGCGCCAAAACCAAGAAGTGGCCAGTATTTGTCGCCGGCAGTGATACCGGGAATGTTCTCCGGGGCGAAGTGTGTTCTTTCCCGGCGAATCCACAAAGCGTGTAAAAAGTATCTGTCCCTTTCGGTTTCGATTTTCGGTACTATAAGATATGTATCGAACTTATTAACGATAAGTCAACTACTTATCAAGCAGGTGAAAAATAATCGCGCGGAGACGACCCACAAAATAAAAATAAAATTCAACGACTTTGCATTTTGTTTTATTTGAAAAATAATCGCAGTTCGTGGGAAATCCTTTCGGGAAGGGTGACATTGATTTGGACTGGGTGAGTGATGAATTCGAGGATGGGGAATTCACATTTGGCTTCGTTACATAGTGGGCATCACTCCATTCTCTTTCATTCATTCTCTGGATCGATTCACCGTGTTTACACGAGCTTTCCTTTCATTGTTTACAATTGTAGCAGCAACGGCAGCGGAAGAAATAAAAAGAGAAATTAGCTCTAGGCATGTTGATGTGGTTTACTCTATTTCTCTTACATGCTTTTTGCTTCTTGTGGTGTTCTGTTCTGTGGTCTTGCGGTATGCTGGAATGGCAGAACCAGCTAATTAGTTTGGTTCATTTATTACTTTTTCTGGTTTCTTAAATTCTTTGTGGAGTGTCCCTTGCTTTAGGATACCTCCATGTTCAGAAGGACACTCTTGCCTTGATGTTGGATCAGATTTAGATCATAAACTTAGATTTAAGTTTTGGAGAGCTTGCACCCTCTAGATTTCTAGCAACAGTTAAATTTACTGGATTATATTTTTTCAAAGCTTGCGCCAAGTTAAATATGCTATAGACTTTCACCTGGATTGCTCTGTTGTTGTATGTTCTGTGTGCTGTTAAATTTACCCAGTGGTCAGCTGGAGTAAGACGCAGGGAGAATTGACTGTGCAATGAGTATGTAAAATGTCTTTTGAAGACTTGAGCATAGGTTTACACTATGAAAACATGCAACTTACCTTTTGAGATCTCCAGTATAATGGCTAGAAGATTTTGCAAATAATGAGTAACTCTATTCTTTTCCTTCTGAGGTCTACTGTAAAAGCCTTTTCTTTTTTTTTAAAGAAATATACGGTTGTTTCGAGTTCGACATTTTTTAACCTCATTTTATTGTTAGCTTTGTATTTATTTAAATTTGGCTGAAGATTTGGGTGCCATGGTCTGTGCAGGGATGAAATGATTAGCCCTTTTCAAAAATTGCCATCTAAAGTTAAACTAATTCTTTCTTCCTTGTTTTTTATCTGTAATTTAAGTATTGTTCACTATCCTTTCTGACAGTCCTTGTGAAAAAGATGGAATTGGTTCCTTTTTTTTTTAATCATAAAGATTGTTGGATTTCTGATGGTACAGGTGCTATTGACTCTTGTCAAGGAGGAGGAGGAGGAAAAGGAAGAGTTGATTTGGTTTAAGATAAGTGATTTGGATCAGATTATTGGGCCAGATCTTTCCAATTCGGTCACAATGGGCACCAAATTGGGCCGCGATTTGGTGTTCCTCATTTTGCAATTTCTGGATGAGGAGGGACTCAACGAAACGGCACACAAGTAAGTATTATCTGTCCAATTCTGGTAATTTTGATGCTGCTTGAGCATGGTTTTGTTTTAGCATGATACTGCAATCAGATACCACAACTCTCTTTTTGTCTGTGTTTGATTTTTACTGTACTTTGATTTTGTATTGCCTAGGTTGGAACAAGAGTCTGGTTGCTACTTCAATATGAAGTATTTTGAATCTCTAGTTCGGGCAGGAGAATGGGATACAGCTGAGTGTTATCTCTCAAGTTTTACAAAAGTTGAAGAGAATCGCAACTCTATGAAAATTTTCTTTGAGATCAGGAAACAGAAATATTTAGAAGCATTGGACATGTAAGCTTTATTCTCTATTGGAATTTGACCTGTATTAGTGCTTGTTGGATGCGTTGTTAAATGTATTTCCTGTATGAATACTAGGCCAGCATATGTTTTCAACCTCTCACGATTAAGAATTGAAAAATTTTCAGGCTTCTTTGTTTGTGAAAATTGGGCTTTGGGTTATTTTTCATTTTTCTGATCGTAAAAAATGATTTTGGTTTTTTAGATTCAATGTAAGGTTAATTGGCGATTCTGTTCAATACTTTTGATTATGTTATTGAGATAGTTCTTGCTTCTTATTATCAAACTCTTTATGGTTCAGATTCTGGAATGTTGGTGGATTGTGTTAGTTTATTAGTTAGTCTTTTCATATTTTGTGAATGTTGTAGACAGCTATTTCAAGATTACGAGTTTATGGTTATAAATTTCTTAACTGTATTTAAATAATACAGCACTGAGTTTTTCAGCTCATCTTTTCTGAGTAGTTTTCCACATTTCTAGGAACGACTATGCAAAAGCTGTGGAAATACTTAGAAAGGATCTCAAAGTATTTGAACATGTTAATAATGATGTTTACAAAGAACTCACACAGTTATTGGCTCTGGGAAACATCAGGTAGTACACTGTTAAATGTTTGTTTTTATTATTTTTCATGTTGTCCCACTGTTTCTCTTTTCCATATTGCTTCTAATTTTAAAACATGAGTTGGCTCTATGTAGGGAAAATGAGCAGCTTTCTGTACATGGGGATGCAACATCCACACGGAAATCGATGTCTCTGGTGCTAAGAAGGCATATAGAAAACAACCCTCAAATTTGCAATAAGCTGGCATTTCCACATGTTGAAACCTCTAGATTAAGAGTCCTCATAAATCAAAGGTCCCACTTCTCTCCTTACATTGCCACAGTTCCCAAAACTGGTTTAAAAGAATTATTCCTTTTCAACATTTGCAAGAGTCACTTTTAAGACTTGCTGGAAACTTCCAAAAATCTAACATGTGTTCTGAAAATTGTATTCAAATAAGAGTTCTTTGATTGAACTACCTAAAGAACTAGATAATAATATTTATGAATTAATCTAAACACTAATAACTTTATTCCAGAGGTGAATCATCTTAAAGATCAAGTAATGTGATTAGAAGTTCATATTAATAGAGAAAATCTCATGTTTGTTGTCCACATTTTTACTGGTAGTCTGTAAACTGTTTGAAAATGAGTTTTACCAGTTTGGAGGGTGCAATTATTGAATTAAAATACCCATTAAGGGTCAGATTTTGTGCTTTAAGCAGGGATTGAGTCTGATTTTTTATTTCTCATTATGACTAACTCATAAAAATTTGCATGCCCATTTTTCCAGTCTAAATTGGCAGCATAACCTTTGCAAAGACCGAACTTCTAATCCTGTTATCCAAACTTTGTTTGTTGATCACTCATGTGTACCTCTTGGTGGATCTCGAAGTCGTTCAAATAATTCTGTTGTTGGAGCAATTCCACAGGGGGTACCCTTTTCCTCTATTCCTACATATGCTGTAAATTGTGTTATCAATCAGTATTTAAAATTTTTTAATATCAATCTCATTTCTTCACTGTTGTCTTGTTCAACTTGTAGGCATTTGTTGATATTCATAGCCTCTTTCTCAGCAATATACCTTTTTTATGGTTTTTTGCAGTCATTTCCACATGGAGTTGATCTTTCTGGTAGTAGTAGCTTGTCTCTTACAGGATGGATGGAAAATTCTCAGCCTTCCATGGCACATCCTCCTGTACCTGCTGGCACACCGAGTCTTTTTCCACCTGAAAATGCAGGTAAATATTTCATAGTAGATAGCAAAAATGAATTGTTCAATCAATAAATTTCTTAGCCATTCTTGAATATATGTTATGGGATGTTGGTTTTTTAATAAGAATAGTTGTTCTTTCTCAATTTCTAAATTTTAATGGAATCTCCCCTGCTGTGTGGTAAAGAATAATGAACCTGAAAATGTATATTTTCTGAAATGTTTTAATGGTTGATGGCTTCATATGGCTTCATCAGGTTTGCGGAAACGAACTAGAACACCCATTGCAAATAGTAGTGGAATTGATTATCAATTTGTTAATCCTGAACATGTTGTTAAGCGTTCCCGTATTGGTCCATCTGATGAGGTAAGGAATGGTTTTCCATGTATGATGTATATTTTGAAGTTTCTTCATACTTATTCCAAGATTGTTCTAACTGCACAAAATGATTCGCTTGGTGTCCCTTGTTGTGTTGTCTCTCCTTGCATATATTCCTTTACATAGTATTTTCAGTAGAAATATTGATATAGCTTTTGAGTATACTATGACATGATAATTTACAGTTTAATAGTTAAATTAATGGATTAGCTTAACACACTAAAATGAAGTATTCTATAGAGCAAAGGTGCCTGCAGAGGCACTAATAACAAAGGTACCATGCTGCATCATACGCTTATCATGTTCAAGCACCAAATGACAAAACATTTATGAATATCATGTGAATGCAGGACACAATTGTAAATCCTGTTACTTCCGTAAATAAGGCTACCCCACTTTTTGGCACCATAGGTTGCTTAGAAAAGATTTTTTCAGCAACATTAGTGGTAAGTAGCTTCACTTCATTCTTATATGGCCTTCTGCCTGGGTCATGCAATTTATGAAATACAATGCATCTACTAATCATTTAAGTTTCAAAAAATATACCATCAAAATGGAAGGTCACATGCGATCAATATAAATTTAATATTCTGGTTGATGATAAGGAGAATCAAAATTTCAACAGCCTTAACCCATCCTTAACCCATTCTTACTGGTATGGATATGAAATGCAAAATTGTTTAGGGTTATTAATTGTTGTTTGAAGCACAAATTTGGATACCCCAAGCTAGCCACATCATCTATGATTGCTTGCTTCTTTTCTTATTAAAATGCCACTCTCTCCAATCTCCTCAGTATTATTGGACATTATTTTACAATCGCTTAAATCTAATAATATTCTATCAGAGCATAGACCTGTTATTATGAAGACTGATTACATAATAACAATACTTGGAATTCAGAACAATGAAATCATTGAATTTGTTGAGTATACAATTTTCTGTACAAAGTCATTAAAAAGCAGAGTGATTTTTTTTTAAGATTATAAACTTTTCATATATAATGGAAGTATTTATTTGTTTTTATTTTTAAACAATATTTTTAAAAATGGATTTGAGCCATCAAGCTATATTTTGCAGTTAGATATTCAGAGCTCTAGAAGATCGAGTCACAATTTATTGTTTGGACTTTTCTTCTTTAAATAAAGGTTATTAGTCAACGTTCTCATTCAAACTTAGAAGTAGACATTGATCTGCATATTTTATAGATGTCTTTCACATTGACTTTATGTGGTGTATTGCAGTTTTGAACTGCTTATATCTCTAATTTGTTGTGAAAAACTAGACCATAAGACAGTGTACATGTAAAATTTGACTAACCCTCTTCAACATTTATGTTGGTGAAATTTGATGGTTATTTATCACTTAATATAAGATGGTATACAAGAAGTAATCCTTTCTTTTAGGTAAGATACGGCATTCTCTAGCAAATTTTTATATTGGATGTATGAATAAATAAATATTGAAAATTTCAGCCCCTAAAATGCAGTTTTTTGTGGAACTCTAGAAGTAGTATAATGTGAAAATTGTCAATTAAAAATGTTGGTGGATTGGGTGGTTCAGTAAGGATGAAAGGATTTTTGTGTTTGAAATCAACTCTATGGAGCTTTTAGAATTGATACTAGATAGAAAATGAAACTTTGAAGACTTCATGAGAGACTTGAACTAGCCTTAGACGTTGTGATCCAATACTTGATTTTGGTCTGATGTTTGAAAATCTATATTAAGGTGGATGTGAATTATGTACATGTTAAGGGTTGTGTTAGGACATGGGAGAATTGCAGTGTGGAGTGTACGACAGTCTATTTTAGGCTAGTCATGTATGATTGTTTATACATTCTTAATAGTTTTAATAACATATTATGTTCTCTCTATTATCATCACTTTCATTTGACACTAATTGACACTAATGTATAAGAATCTAAAATGACTCTTTCTTGAAATCCATAATTAACTGCAATGACTGTTACACATATACAGAATAATGCTGACAACAACCGGCCTATAGATGTCAAACAAAGTCTTCGAAATGAGGACGCAAACAAGATAAAAAAATTGAACCTTGGAGGGGTGTCATATTCAATGCACTTTAGATCTGTCAAATTACCAGATCCAGTGTCAAAGGGAAAGGCAAGCTCTCATCATTTATATGCTAGATAAAAATATTAAGGACAAATGCAGAGCCTCATTTACTTGTTCTCTTGTGTAACTCTAATTTTCCTTATTCTGCTCTACAGATTGTTCAATTACTATATACAAACACTGGTTCTAATATCTTGGCTTTGGACTCCAATGCTGCACACAAGCAATGGAAATGGACACTTAATGACGGGAATCCAACTGGGAAGGTGCAGATTCTCAGATGGAAACTTACTTGGACTTAAATGGAAATAAGTTTATCTTAAATGAGTCTATGCATTTAATCTAACCGAGTATTATGAATTTATTTTCAGGCAACAACTACCATTCCACCTGAGTTCCTGGAGTCAGCTAGCCAACCAACCATGCATGATTCAAGTTACAAGGATCCAGAAAAACAGATCGCATGCATGGTTTTGTCAAAAAATGACTCATACGTATTATCCACTTCTGGTAGAGAGGTGTTCTTACTCACACTCGATAAATTAGAGGTAATTGATATATTCATTTAGAATGAATAGGTTTATTTGTAGTTTATGATTTTCTTCACTAATCATGTTCTTACTTTTCTATTAAATATTTGTCAGAGTAGAAAATATGGTAATTTGCCATTGATTTTACTTTTATAGTTAATCCTTATAAATAAATCCTCTGTTTTTATATGTTAAAAACTCTTTAAAGAACATTACGATATGGGTAGACCCTATGATGTTCATTTTTAAATTCATGATTTCTTGGTGATTGATATAAGATTCCTAATGCAATACTCTTATGCAGCCTATATCAATATTGTTGCCCCCTTCCCCAGCAGCAACATCTTTTGCTTTCCATCCAAAGGATAATAATATCGTTGCTTTTGGATTGGAGAATTCAAAAATTCTTATACGCAATGTCATGAATCCCGAATTGGCTCAGGTACCATGGATATATCATATCAGTTTTTATGTTATTTAGCAGTTTTTCCTGATTTTTATGACCTCATTCTATAATGCCATTGCATTTGTTTAATACCAGGAAAAGATGTTGCAAGGACATCATCAAAAGGAAATCACTAGCCTGGCATTTTCTCTATCTTTGAATCTGTTGATATCAGCTGGAGCTGATGGCCTGGTAACAATTTTAGCTCCCTGAGACTTAATAAACTGGTTGACATTTCTAGCATTTAAGTTGTGAAAACACTGCTTTGATTGAGATAAATATTATGGTGGCAGCTCTGTGCCTGGAGCCTAGATGGATGGGAATTACAGCAAGCAAAGATTGTATATCCACATGGAGAAAGGTTATCATCACCTGTTGGAGTTAGCAAAATACAATTCCACAAAGATCAGGTTCACTTGCTAGTAGTCCAAGAGAGCCAAATTGCAATTTATGATCCTTCTAGATTTGAACGGGCATGCCATGTAAGACGCTACACTTGTATAATGCTAAGCCTTTATATGGTGGGCTTTGCTTCCAGACATTAATTTTTTTGAATCTATACATGAAAACTGGAGTCCAACATTTGAATAAACGGCTAATGACTACTTGCTACTCTCTTTTGCAGTGGGAACCTCAGGATTCAATGGCTGCACCAATTTCAAGTGCCGAATATTCGTGTGATAGCCAACTAGTCTATGCCAGTTTCTTTGATGGCACAGTTGGTGTTTTTGATGCAGATGTCCTAAAGCCCGTTTTACGTGTCCCCCCTTCCTATTTGCCATTTGGCATTGGCAAATTGAATTTGACGGTGCTCGATATGCAAGTTGGGTTGATGAACTTTGGAGAGATGAAGTTGACTTTGCGTTCGCCGGAGAGATGAAGTCGAGTTTGTTCACCGTTTGCAGATCACGTTCATCGTTCGCGTCACGCACAGAGCACAGGGAAAGCAAGAAAAAAACAAAAATGACAGTGACAAGTTCATTTTTTTTTGTCTTATTTGA
>VDFB02058242.1:174839634-174966659 GCA_007258455.2 Sequoia sempervirens | reverse complement strand
CAATAGGATGTTCATCCTTCTCTTCTGTTCTTTGCGTTAACATTGCGGCACATGTATGCTCTGATGCAAAGGAATAAAGGTAGAATGGCTTTGTATAATCAGGACTGACCAGGACAGGAGCGTCAACTATGGCCTGTTTGATTTCTTTGAAAGATTTTCTTGTTGACTCTGTCCATTCTATCTTCGCATCCTTTTTAAGCATTTCAGTTAAGGGCCTGAATATTTCGGCAAATCCTGTTATAAATTTTCTCACAAAATTAATCTTTCCGAAGAAAGACTTCAATTCTTTCTGACTTGAAGGTAGACCAACTCTGGAAATAGCCTCTATTCGATCAGGGTCTATAAGAATACCCTTTTCTGTTATTACGTGGCCAAGCAGCTTCCCTTCAGTTACCCCGAACACACATTTCTTCGGGTTCAAAGATATTCCGTATTTTTTGCATCTTTCGAATATCTTTATCAAATCTCTGACATGAGTCTCTCTTTTCTTTGAAAATACTGTAAGGTCGTCCATATAAACAATGATGCACTTCCCTATGAGATCCTTGAAAGAAATATCCATAGCCCTTTGGAAGGTAGCTCCGGCATTGATCAGGCCAAATGGCATCCTCTTGTAGGCAAATGTGCCCCACTTTGTTGTAAATGTCGTCTTAAGCCTGTCTTCTGGTTCTACGAGCACTTGGTTGTAGCCAGAATATCCATCTAGGAATGACATCATCTGGGATCCATTCACGATTTGAATAACTTCATCTAATGAAGGCAGTGGATAATTATCCTTTTCTGAAGCTCTGTTGAGGTTTCTGAAGTCAACACACAATCTTATCTCTCCATTCTTCTTCCGGATGGGTACCAAATTGGCGACCCACGTTGAGTGGCGCATCGGAAAGATAATGCCTGCTGAAAGTAGCTTCTTCACTTCTTGGAAATTAAGGGACTCTAGCAGAGGATTCACAGGTCTTTGGCGCTGCCTGAACGGTTTACTGCCAGCTTTGAGGGGAATAGTGTGCGTAATAATTGAGGTGTCATATGTTTTCAGACCCTCGTAGCTCCAAGCAATAATGTCTTTGAATTGTTCCAGGCTCTTGATTATCTGTTCTTTTTCTTCTTGCGTGCACACTTTGCTGATGAGGACATTTCTTTTTTCTTCTTGTGTTCCAAGGTTGACAGCTTCGTGTTGAGCTCCATCACTTCTTTGGTATTTGATGGCGTTGATCTGGTCTGGGTCAAAGATTCTTTCTAACTGGATCATCCCTTTGGGGATGTTATTGGTTTTCAAGTTCATTATGCCTTCTGCATCAAATTCAGTTTCCCCTTGGTCTTCTTCTTCATCAATGACTTGGGTCAGGAAAACATCTGAATTTGTCAGAAAATCTAGGATGTGTTTGTCATCATCAAACACCTGGAAATTTGTGATATTGTCTGGAACTGACGGTGTTGAAGTGATCTCTACTGTAAATTTCTTCACTGCATCCATCTCAAGCGGCTCTAAGGAACTTGCTGATTGAGCTAGGGAATTTGCAATTTTGTTTTGAGATCGATACATTGATTTTATGTTGAAAGCGTCGAAGCTCTCAATGAGATCCCAGACACGATTTATGTATCCTCTCAGCCTCTTATCATGGCAAGCGTACTTCTTTCTTACTTGCCTCACTACAATTTCTGAATCACCATAGACATGTAACACTTTGAATTTCTTGCGAATTGCGTGGAGCAATCCGTGCACTAATGACTCATATTCTGTGACGTTGTTAGTACACGGGAACTGTAATCTCATGGCGGCCAGGTAGGTCTCGCCAGATGGACTGATAAGCTCATACCCAGCTCCATTCCCTTTCTTGGATTTCGAACCGTCGAACCTCAAGGTCCAAACTTGATCTTGCTCTGGCAATTGATACGGGGTGGGAATTTCTTCGTTCTGGATTTCTGGAGCAAAATGATCTTGAAACTGGTTTACATCTTGAATCTTTTCTCCTCCTGATGAGAGATCTTTTTCTTCATCTGATACTGTCAAACATTCATCTTCTGAAATCTGGGGTGTTCTCGCGCGTACTTGATCTAAGGCTATTTTGCACATGGCGCAGGAGAATTCGGAATGGAAAGCGTTGTGTATACGGCACCAATTGGGTAGCAACAAGTCTTGCACAAAGGCATGACTTCCCAATTCTCTTTCTTGTCTCATACTTCTGAGCACAAATCTTCTAAAATTCTAGAACATGCTTTCGCCTTCATCTGGTGATAGCTCTTCGTCACTTTCTGCAGGTACTTCTATTGGATCTGCAATTTCTGGTGATTCTTTCTGATCATTTGAACATTGTAACATCAAAACTTCTGGCACCTGTGGAATGTACTGGCCCAAGTCTGTTTCACAAAACAAAATTTCATTGTTTTCTCCATTCTCTGTGATCATTAGTCTAAGTCTAGGCGTACTTTCAATTCTGATCTGGTTTGGAATACCCTTCCAAGGCAACCACATATGTGAAAAATCAGTGGCAAAGTAGCCATTCAATCTGTGAGTCCAGTCTCTTCCTAAAACCATACCGTATCCATCAGGAATATCAACTACAGAGATGTCTATGAACTGTTGAATCCTTGGATCAGTTGATATTTGCATATGGATGTTGTTCAATTCTCCTATGACTGGGACTTCTGTCTTATCTAACTGCGTTACTTTCTTGTTTGTTCTTGTGGGTGTCAAACCTAATCTGCGGCAGATTGCTAATGGCATTACATTGCTTGATGCTCCTGAGTCAATTAGACAATTGTGTAGGAGTTTGTTGAAAATCCGGAGCGAGACGAGGAAAGGAGCTGGTTCATCTTTTCCCTGATAGAATATCACGGGACTTCCTTTTTGCGTGCCGGCTTCTGCTTCCTTAGCTCTAACCCTAGTGTTCTTCTCAATCTGTGGAGTCTCCGCTCCTCTTGCTGGGTTCTCCGTCTTGTTTTCTTTTGAACTTAGACATACTTGTTCATGTCTAGCTATATTCTGGCCTGGCATCTCTATGCCTTCTTTCACTTCGTACATACCTCGAGCTCCTTTAGAACTCTGATGTCCTTCTTGGGTAGACTGGGATTGTTCATTTTGGACGACGTTCACGTTGGTTGTGGAACTGGTAGCTTTGTTGACTGAATCTTGTGTTGTGTCCTTCAAGCTGTCAAGGAACGTATTCCTTATCTCTGGAACCTTCATTAGTTCAAACAATGACACACTTACCTTGATTTTCTTGACTTCTTCTGTAACATATTGACTCAATCTCCTCAATTCATCCTTAGGAGGAGTAGGATTACTAGCATTACTACTAGCAATATCTCCCTGCCTGTATTGTGGCACGTCTCTCGGAAGCGGTGGGTTATTGTTTGCATTTGGATGTGGTGGCGTTTGAAAGTTATTCGGAGGAACTGACGAGGTCAAAGGCTCTTGATTTTTTTGATAGTAAACCTTTGGTGGATTGTTACCAGTTTGTTGGAATGCTTGAATTTCTTTCACACCTTCGACCAATACGCTGTTATTCAATGGCGGGAAGTAATAATTGGCCGTGTCTTCTTCAGCAACTGTGTATGAGTAGACGGTAGGTGGCGCCTCCACAGGCCCATTAGCTGATGCCGGTGGAAATCTTTGAGTGTATTGATGCTGCGGATATTCTTGAGGTTGGTATTGGGTGCTTTCAATTACAAGGGCCTGATCATATCTAGGCGCCGGAACTATTTCATATCCAGTCACCGGAGGATTTTCTGAATTTCTCTTTTCACTTTTAAAAATGTCTGCCGCTACTTGAAACTCGTGGCAATGTAACTCGGAATGCTGATCTGTGTTGTGTAGTCTGCACCACCCTGATAAAGCTGCTTCAGCTAAGAATACCTTATCAGCAGGACGATTGTCGGCAGGCGGGTTGTCTAAAGGTGATGGCACATTTCCATTGTTGGGTCCAGTGTTCCAAGTCTTCCTTTGAAAGCCTGGGTTGTTGTTCCGAAAGCCTTGATTATTTCCCTGGAAATTTTGGTTGTAATTATGATTGTCCCTTTGATATCCAGAATGGCCCTGCCCTTGGTAATTTCCTTGAGGCGGCTGATAGTTCTTTTGAAAGTTCTGCATTTGGCTAGTCTGACCTTTTAGGTGGGTGACTTCAGTTGACAGCCTTTTGACTTGTTCGATCAATTCTCTCATTTCATCTCTTTCTTCCTGGGTTCGCGTGGGAGTTGTCACATTCTGGAGATATATTGGCTATGTTGGTGGCACCTGAGACATGGGCATCCCTGGGTGGAGAACCATTTGATTACTTGGGACTGGATTCATCATGGGTGTCTGGTGGGCCAATGCTCTATTAATATCTTGAATTTGATTCGGAGAAGCTGTGTTCCCTAAATAGTGAAGTGGACCTGGGCTTAAACCTATTCCGAGACCAGTACTGGCCGTGATCGCTGCAGCATATGCTCCTTTCAAATCTGCTGGGAGCGGATTTGTCGACTTCACGAACATGGCAGTAAGACGGTCTAAGGCTTCATAATAAATTGGCAATGCTGCTGCATTGTCCAACAAATAGGGATCCCTTAGACGGGTATAAGCCTTGTGGAATCTGTTATTGAATGTACTAATCGGCTCATGTTCCTGCCTTTTGATTTCCACAAATTGTCTATACAAATCAGATGGAGCGATGGGTGGTCTGAACTTTTCTAGAAAAGCAGTCTTCATTTGTTGCCATGTGCGAATGGAATTAGCTGGCAAATGGATATACCAGTAAGACGCTTCCTCATCAAATGTGTAAGGAAATAATCTGCAGGCGACATCTTCTTCTTGAATGTCTCGATTTTGGAGAAGGTCTTCAAACAGTTTAACATGCTCGTCTGCAGTGTGGTTCAAGTCACCACTATGGAACTTGGAACAGAAATGTTCCGGATTCTTGGGTAGATCATGGTAAACAGGAAACATCATAGGTGACGCATCTGCTGGACGCCACGCCATTGGAGCGTTCGGTTGATTCGTTGAGCTGGTGGGATCGGTGGTACTGGCTGTGCAGCCACTATAACTTGTTGACTATCTAGTTGATCGGTACTTGGTGAATTTTGGAAAAGACCAGAAGAATCTTCTTCACTTGGTACTGGTGTGCTTGATGATGCTTCCTGCAATGCTTTTCTTTGTCTATTCCTGTGGGGCGATAGCTCAACAAATTCTTTAAAAGAACTGGGAGTGGATCTGGTGACTCTCCGAAACTTCTCTGCTGAAAAAGAACCAATTCGATCCAGTGTATTATACTTTTAAGCTTGTCTAGGCGGTGCAGGAGCTGCGGGTGCCGGAGCTGCTTCTTGAGCTTGTTGATTCACTTGTCTGTTGGCTTGTCGAATGTGCTCTCGTTCAAGTGCTTCAAATCTTTCAACAAGGAGATCCTGTCGAATGTTGAATTCAATTCGTCTTGCTCTTTCTTCTTCTTCTTCAAGGATGAATCGCATGCGAAACCAATCCGGAGCACTTCTTCTCACTTGCCACGCAAGACTGAACAATTCAGTGATAATGTCTTCTTGTTCGTCGTGAAAACCCAAATTCGGCTGCAATACTGGCTGGGGATCCTGGTTTGGATTAGGAACGTTGGCTGGGAGTCCCATTCTTCATTCTATTACTCAAACTTGAATTGGAAGATGGACTTGCGGCAAATGACCTTTCTATCTCGTCAAATTTTTCTTTTAGGCGATCTATCTTCTGCCTTATCAGATCTTTCTTGATAGCTTCTTCGAACCTTTTTCCTTTTTCTTCTTCCCTAGCAAGGACACGGCTTGTTTGTCTAAACTCAGCTCGATCTGCCTGCGTCTTCCAAGCTAGTGTGTACAACTGATCGATAATGTCGGTTGGTGGTTGATCAGGTTGCTCGACAGGTACATCAAAAGGAAACTCGTGGGGTAACACCATACTGCATCATGCTCACTTTGAAAATAACTCACTAATGTTTACAAAGGCCCTCCTTCTAGCGCCAGAACAATGTTGACGCGTGGGAGGAGAGGCAAAAGAGTCTCCACAGATAACAAAATTTGATAGGACCTGGAGTTCCACTTCTTAGTTGTTCGCGTCAAGCCCTCCTGGAGTAATTGGTTCTTTCTTTGTTCAGCCCTCCTTCTAGCGCCAGAACAATGTTGACGTGCGTTTTATGACATGACAAACATTTTAGAACAAAGAGTCACAGACGCTCTATTCTCTCTTGAAAAACTACTTCCTATGCTAAGATTGCCAGTAAGTTCATAGGGTAATTCCAATGTTTAAGATGAACGCGGATAGGCTCTGTGGTATGGATGTGATTTGCTGTGGGAACAAGTAGATTTTGCAAGTCATTCTGAGAAGTGGAGACATAAATGCAGTACCATTTTTTGGATTTTTTTAGATTTTATAAAAAAAAGTGAAAAAAGATTTAGGGTTTAGAGAATCTATTCTACTCCTAAGAAATCAAGAGAAGACGAAGACTAAGTGAAACCAAATAAACTATACTCTGTTTCGCCACGTTCAACGACAACTACGCAGAGCAAGTGCAATCTTCTAGGAATGTGCTTGTGATTTTCATGTGATAAATAATTGCCATCAGATCGAACAACAATTATCAAGACAGAAGTTAAGCATCCACAGTAAAGCTCAGTCTAACTTTGCACATTGGGCGAAATCATCCACCCAAAGAAAGTATGAGCTTGGTTTCACTAATCGACGTTATCAATCAATCATTCTTCTAACATACATTTTAATTTAAATCTACTAAGAGAGAAAGAAAATATGGGACCATGCAACTATTCAACAACCAAGTACTCAAAGCACCTCATGCATTTGAACTTCATTATCAAAGTAGCTTTTCACAACAATCTCATAAAACTCTCTCTTTATTTCTAACTATCTCAAATCTGCTCTAACTCTTAATCTCCTCTAACTTCTAAGCTTCTAACTATCCATCAATCTATCTTCTAATGAGAATGAGAGAGTGAGGGGGGGTTTATATAGTTTTTCCGGATTACAAAGAACGGCCCAGATTGATTCAAGATCAATGGCCAAGATTAAATTGAACTAAACCCTAATTAGGGTTTCCAAAACCACAATCAGTTAACTAAAGAGAACACTAGACAACTGGAGTGTCGTCTTTATCCGCTTGTGCAGCCTCACGTTCGGCGAACCTGGACACTATCAGGTCGACCTCCTCCATAGCAATGTCGGGCAGCACGCTGATGTTGTACTCCAGCAAATCCAAGTTCTCGGCACATTCTGCAAACACATTCGCCCAAGCTGGTTCCTGTAGCAAGAAAGAACTTTTGGTAGCCATGAAGTCGAACACTTTGGTGAAGCCTTCCTTCATGATTGGCCCAGTGGTGGAGAAAACTTTATGTACTTGCTCCTTTAAAAACTTTGGCCGCAAGTGTTTCCTTCGGACAATCTCCCTGTCTAGCATATCTGCAGCCATCTCATAGATTTTTCTTTGAATTTCTTTTATTTGCTCTTCCACTCTACCACTATCCTGTTTCATCTTTTTGAGGACTCCCTTTCTAGAGACTAAGGCATAGTACCATCCGTTGAAGTCATAAGCTGCACCGGCTTCAATAACTTTATCTTCGATCAACCGTTGCTTTGAAATGCCTTTCAGTTCTCAGATGTATGAGATGATCCTGCTCTGAATGTCCTCGAGGCTGCTCCATGACTCTGCAAGATCTGCAACTCGTGAAAGTATGAAGGAAGCCTGCTCATTTACTTGCGCCAACTTTCTTGCAAACACCAACGCCTCTTTTTTCCTTGCAACCATCCAATCTTTAGCCTCCCTTGCTGTTGTCAACTCTTCTTCAAAATGAGCATCTGGTTCCTGTGAAGCAGTTGGAGGTAAAGGCGCCACTTGTTCGCCTTCGTTTAGTGGCCTAGTCAGGTGCTGGATATAATCTTTTAAACGCTGAATTTCTTTCTTGTATTCTTTCTTCTTGGCAACTTCTTTTTCTAATCTGCCCTTGATGGTGGCCACTGAATTATCCAAGTCTTCGACTTCCTGCCCCTTTGATGTCGGACCCATGTCGACAGTCGTGATAACATATTCTTCAGGAGCAATCTCGTCTTGAAACTTGTCATCCGCAGGCACTGCAATTTGCACCGTGCGATTTCCAGCTTCATCTCTTTGAATAGTTGAGAACTTTTTGGCCTTCTTCCTCGGGGCAGTCTGTTCTAATCTTGCAAGAAAATCTGCGTCGTTGTCCTCCTCCGGGACTTCCACTGGCGCTTTTCTTTTCAATCTTTCCCTCAGCCACTCAGGTACCGTTGGCTGTTCAATCATGTCCTCTTGATTTTGGACGTCTGGCATGTCCTGTACTTCCTGTTCTTCTTGAATTTCCGGCACACTTTGAATTTCTTGGACTAGCTGCATATCCTGGATCTCCTGGACGGATGGGTCCTCTTGAATGCCTTTGAGGGCGGAAATCATTCCTTCCTCGAATTCTCCATCCTCGATGTCTGTGTTGTTATCTGATTCCAAGATTTCTGTGCTTGCCGGAGAGGGTTGATTATCATCTTCTATTTGGATTGGCTCTATATTTTCAATTGGAGAAGGTAACATAGCATTTTCCCAGGATTCTCTATCCATGGCAAGCATCTCTTCTATGTTCCGGGATGTAGCCGACTGAAGGGGTTTGGACTTGTGTTTCTTCCGCGAGGGACCTTCATCTATCCCTTTACCCTTGTCTTGAACTGCAGATTTATCGGCTTCTTTTCTCTTTTTGGAGTTGGCAGCATCTGTTTGTCCATCAGCATGAGATGCACCGGCGTTCGAAGAACATGACTCGGTGTCTCCCATCAACTCGTAGGTAAATTGCATATTTCTCTGTTTTAGCACTTCTACTTGCCTATCTATCCACCACTGAGAGTATTTGAAAACAGGGCGCATCAAAGTGGTTAGATCACCCATCTCAGGTTCGAACCATTTCATAGGTGGAAGCGGCTCATTTTCCTTGAAGCCTGGCTGCACATATATCCCGTCATCTTGTAGCTGGTCAGGTATTTTGAAAAGCTCTGTCGCTCTGATCATGCTCAGGGGTAACCTTGACCATAATCTTCTTCTTACATCGTATTCATCGGCTGCGTTGGCCCAAAAGTCCTCTAGGTCAACCCGATGTTTGTATCTTTCTCCGTCCACAATCTTGATGTGATGAAGCGGATCGAAATTGCTTCTGGCTTTGTATGATATAAAAGGATACTGTTGAATCTCCAGTCGAGCAACCTCTGCTGCTTGGGCTGTTGGGCATGACTCCTCCATGTTGCCGATGAAAAAGGGGAAGGTGACGGCAGCTTTCTGCTTGGGTCTTTGGATGTTCTGGTATGTTTCTAGTTGCCTTAGCACCTCCAACAACACCATCCTATTTGTCGGGTAGACAGGCAGCCTATAAGGATTTCCGGAAAATCCTTGGATTCTGATGTAGGTGAACTTTGGATATTGAATAAACCAGAATCCATACCGGCTTATCAAGCTTTTGGCTTCATGCGAGAGTCTCTGGTGCGTTCCGCCTTGAAGAAGCCTAGTGATATACATCAAAAATGCATCGTGAGCTCGCCGGAAGTGGGACTTCTCTTTCAGCTGCAGCTGTGGATAGCAGTCGTAGACTTTGAATTTCCCCTCACCGTTGCCAACCACGCCTTTGCATGTCAAGCCAGGATATTTATAATATCTTGCCAATGAATAAACAACGTATGAGCTCATGTGGAAAACTTTGGTCTGTTCAAAGTTGACCAACTGTTCGTGCAAGCTGTCACTGATCATCCTGGACCAATTAAACATTTTGACTCCAGTGATTATCTCATCAATAAAATAATACATCCATTCTTCGAAAGGGGCACCGTGAGCACTGCCTACCATTCTGTTAAGTAGCAGAACGATATCACCATATTCTTCTTTGAAGTGGGTTCTGATCAACTTTTTAGGCATCTTGCTGGCAGTAGGCTTTGGTTTTAGCAACCAATTTTTGTTTATATTCGATGCACATAGATCCTTCTGACTTTGATAGAGTTTGAATGTGTCTTGTTTGCTGCGGTAGGATGTTCGGTTATATACTGGAATGCCAAAAGTCTCCTGGATTGCTGGTTCAGACAAGTAAGCAAGGACTCTCCCGTCAGGAGCTTCAATCTGTCGGTCTTGTGCGTTGTAATGAAGTGCACACTCTACTATTAACTCAGGACATTCTTTTGCTGGTGGAAATCCAGCTGCATGGACGATTCCGTTTCGCATCATCCTCATGGCGATTGGCGTTGGCAGACGTCCGTCAGTTCCATACATTCTCTTTCGGAAATCTTCAAGATCAACATGGCCGAGGTCTGTGTCAAGAACGTGCTCCCACTTGGACTTGATCTTTGACTGAGTTTGGACACCTTTGCTTGCAAATTTCATCTTGGCTGCTTCGAAAAAAATAGATCTGCAAGAGAAAGAAAGAAAGGAAAATCAGAATTCGATATTAAAATCAATTTGAAAGAACATTCCAGCTGGTAATCAACTTAGACTTTACGAGAAATAACAAGCTGGAATTAAAATGAATGGTGGAGCTTCATGTTAACATGAAATGGACAAGAAAAATCTGCCTTGTGACTTCGTGAAGACGTGATTGCGACTGCAATGCAAGCTGATAACAGAATATTTCTTTCACTTTGCTGCAAAAATCTTTCAGCCTTCTGCCTTAAACACTTTTCTCTCACCACCTTTCTTCTCAAAATCGAGTGATTGCAAAAATGAAAAATGGAATCACTTATAGAAGTGAGAAGGTCGATCATTTTAGCATATTTGCAAAGTTTCCTTTGCATCAAGTTCGAACTCATTCTTGCACTTCGTTTCTGAATGGCAAGTTCTATCCTTAACAACTTCGCCCGGGAAAGTTTCTAATTTCATTCGCAGTCCAACAAGACTCTTTTTCTTACTTTCCAATTTCGAAATTTTCATGACTTATCTCCTTTTTGGTGTTGGAAATAAAATATTAAAATAATTAAAAATAATTATTTTATGTGTCCATTCCAACCCGTTCGTTTTTATGGCTAATTACTTTTGATTTTTTCGAAAATTTCTCGCCATATCCAATTTATTTGTCCATGATTTTTTGATCGTTTCTCAAAAATACTTGGCCATGTCCGATTTTATTTGGCCAAAAATGTTTCTTGTCCGACATTTTCTAGTCACGTCCAACTTTTTCTTAGCCATGTCCAAAGATTTTCTAGCCATGACTTGTCTTTTGTCCAAAATTCTTTCGCCATGTCCGATTTTATTCATCCAAATTCCCTTGATTTTTCACAAATTTTCCTTGACAAATCCAATTTTATTTCGTCCATTTGCTCAATTTTTCTAGCCATGGCGAAGATTTTTCTTCATATTTTCTTGGGCGAATCTTTAAGTGCCATGTATATTTTAGCTTTTCAAAGGCTTGGACTTAGGCGAATTTCAATTTTTATACTCTTGATACATGGCGGACTTCAGCCTTTTCTTTGCCATTCGTGCCTTAGCCATTTTTTCTTTCCTTTCATCTTAGGCGGATTTCATCAACTTTGTAGCCACTTTACCTCTTTGCTAGGGCGGACTTTGTTGGTTCTTTGGCCATTTTATCTTGCTTAGGGCGGACTTTGTTTCTTTATCTGCCATTTGACCCTTTGCTTTAAGCGTTTTCTTCTTCCCTATGGCGGACTTCAACTTGCCTTTGGTCACTTTATCTTCACTTTGTTCATGCCTTAGTCATTTTTATATCATTTTGCTTTGGGCGGACTTTGGCTTCTTTCTAGCCACTCCTTTTATGTCTAGGGCGGACTTTGGGGTTATGCTTGCCATACATAGGCGGACTTCAACATCTTCTTTGCCACTTCCATTTTGACTTAGGCGGACTTCCTTGTTTCCTTGGCCAATGGACCTCTTGCATAGGGCGGACTTGCTGCTTTGGTTGGCCAAGACTAGGGCGGACTTCATGCTTTCCCTTTCCAACTTGAAACTACCTAGGGCGGACTTCATGCCTTCCTTAGCCATTGCTCAATATTCTAGGCGGACTTCCATGTTTTTGTTGCCATTTACAAGGGCGGACTTGCATGTATGTTTGGCCATTGCCTATATTTTCCAAGGCGGACTTCATTACATCTGTTGCCATTTCACTCTTGGCTGGGGCGGACTTTGGCATTTGGATGGCCATGTATGGGGCGGACTTTGGCTTGGTCCTGACCATTCACCATTTGCCTTAGACATTTGCCAGATTTTCTTAGACATTTCCTTCATTCTCCACGGGCGGACTTCAGCATCTAACTGTCCATTGCCACTTTAACTTAGACATTTCCTTCATTCTCCATGGGCGGACTTCAGCATCTAACTGTCCATTGCCACTTTAACTTAGACATTTCCAAGGGCGGACTTCAACTTGTGTCTGACCATTTCACTCTTTGGTAAGGTGGGCCTTGGCTATTGGATAGCCATTTGGAGAGCGAACTTGATCAGATTTCAGACCATTTCCTCTTTTCCATAGGGCGGACTTGCTCAGATCTGTCGCCATTTACATCTTTGACAGAGGCGGACTTGACAAACTTCATTGCCATTGCCCAGATTCTCATGCCATTGACCAGTTGGCTGAAGCTTCTTATCATCCATTTCCAGTTTTCTCCATGACTGTGCTCAGATTTTCCATGAATTTCCAGATTTCTTCACAATTTTCCAGATTACTCCATGAACTTCGTGAACTTCTTGCAGATTTCTTCATGAATGTTCAGATTTCTTGATGAATTTCATCAAATCTTCAACCATTTTAGTGCTTTTACCAGAATTTCTCACCATTTTCGAATGAATTTTCCAGGTTTTTGAACTTTTTTGTGATTTTTCCAGATTTTTACCAAAATTTCAAAAAATCTTCAAATCGATTTTCTGAGAGTTTCGATGCTCGTTTCGAACTTCTGAGTGCGTTTTTGAAACTCGTGGCCCTTCTAAAAATAGAAACTTTCTAAAAATAGAAATTTTCCAAAAATAGCAACTTTCTAAGAATAGACCCTAAAAAATAGGGATCCCAGAATTGCCCAAAAGTGCCAAAAAAATAGGTCCTAAAAAATAGGGGGCCCGGGGTGAGAAACCCTAAAAATATGGAAGTGTCAGAATCGACCGAAACGACAGTCGATCTTCGTCTCCCAGGCCTTCTAAGCACCATGGTGACGTTTATACATTGATCCAGACTAAAATTCACTGACTCGACTCGGGTGACCGTTCAAAATTGAAGCTAAAAAAAACCCCCAAACGAAGAGCAGACAAAACGAAAGCAGGCGAAAGCAAAACCCTAAAAGCAAACGACAAGGGTCCCCATTTGCAATGGGGCGAGGTGTGAGTTAGGTCACAACACGTCCCCATGTCCCTCACTGGGAAACTCCATGGAACTATGGTTTCTATCAAACCTCATTTAAGATATGGTGCCAATCTAAACCATATGACACTTCCAGACAAGACAGAGACTTTCAGTTGAGTAATTCAAATAAATTGTCATCTGAGAGCAATACAACGGGAAAGATATTATGTATTCATTTATTTCTTTGTGATGCTTCACTATGGAAGGCTATTCCTATGATCTTTTTACTATGATTTTCAACACAGACCAAGAGAAAATATCCCCTAGAACAAGGAATAAATCAAATTCAATGAAACGCCCTTTTCTATAGAAGGAAATGTGATTGTAACAGGGTTAAAGATTCGTTCGAAACATGCTTGCAAAGAATCCAGAAATAAGTATCTATTGTCATTCTGCATCAAGGTAGCTTCATTTTTCACTAAGTTGACATTGTTAACTACAACCCAACGTGTTTAATTTTCCATAGACAATATACACATTTTTTCCAATAGCAATTATCTCATAGCCATTCAATGGCAGTTGTTCTCGAAACAAAAAAACCTTCCATCAGATTTTTAGACATCTAGTTATTTAAAGGAGTAAATGTGATAAAACAACATCAACATTTCTGTAAACGCAACTTAGTTTACTCACACAAGATTTTTCATTGAAAGGTCTTTATGAAGAAAAATAAATCAGATCCTAAGAAGATAAAAACCTTAGCATATGATGCAAAATAAGCGAGGAGAACTATAAGGGCAACTTCTTAGAACATATCCAGTGAACCAAACATTGTCAATAAAAAAGTTTAGTCTTTTTTCCATTTTTAGACAAAAATTCTATTAATTACATATATCCAAATTTATAAATGCACTTTCATTGTATCAAAAAAGTGTAGATTTTGAAAAGAAGTAGATCTCTCTTTCAAACCAGCTGATTAAATATGAATAAAACAACAGAAATAAATAAAGGAAAAACAGTTATAAGATAAATCACATGCTATGCCTATTCAAAACCTCTTGTGCAGAATTTGCATCCAATGTTTTACAACCATAATAGCATGCTCTATTTTTAAAAAATAGAGTTTTCTCTTATTGCAGCTTAATAGAGCACTTACAAAGAGGCTGCGAATCATTAAACTTTACAGCCAAGCAACAGAAGCCAAAACATTTAGTAAAAAGAAAACTTCAACAAGAATAAACCAACGCATGACAAAAAGCATGCTTTATTTGCAAGAAAAAAACAAAACAACAAAGATTTAAAACAAACAGACTAAAGATAGACAAAACACAAAGCCGCACAGCTATGAAGATAAGATTGGAAGCAAGGCTGGAAAAAACAGCATCTTAGCAGTATCAATTATCTTCTTAAGATAAGATTACGCCAATGTCAGCATCAATTATCTTCATACTCCCCCTTGATGCTGAGAGAGCTCATGATCTGATCACGAAGTAACAAAAACTGATCACTTGCAACTGCTTTGGTGAAGATTTCTGCTAACTGATCCTTAGTGCTGATGTGCTTCAATTCAACTTCCTTCTTCTGTACTAAATCATGGATGAAGTGATACTTCAAATCAAAATGCTTTGTTCTACTGTGATGAACCGGATTCTTTGCTAACTTGATGGCACTTACATTGTCACAATAAACCACTGTAGGTTGAATCTGCTTCTCTCCAATTTCTTCTAAAACTTTTCGAAGCCAAAGAGCTTGTGTACCTGCTGAGGTAACTGCAACATACTCTGCTTCTGTGGATGAGAGAGCAACCATGCTTTGTTTCTTGGAACTCCAAGTAATCAAACCAGAACCAAAAGAGAAACAATTTCCAGATGTAGACTTACGATCATCCATACTACCTCCCCAATCTGAATCACTAAAGCCAACAAGATTGAATCTTTTAGAAGAATAGTAATGAATACCATAATTTAGAGTGCCTTTCACATACCTCAAAATTCTTTTAGCTGCCTTCATGTGTATTTCTGATGGATTTGTCATATACCTTGAAACAAGTGAAACTGAATATGCTATATCAGGTCTTGTGTGGGTCAGAAACATCAAACTCCCAATAATACTTCTGTAAGCAGTCTCATCAACTAATTCAGCACCATCATTCCTACTCAACACAACTCCATGAGCACTTGGAGTGGAGTATGGTTTACAATCAACCATGTCAAACTTCTTCAACATATCTTTAGCATATTTGGTTTGGCAAATGAAAATTTTATTTTTACATTGATAAACCTCCATTCCTAAAAAATATTTCATGAGACCAAGATCTTTCATTTCAAATTCTTTCATCATAGCAATTTTGAACTCATTTTTCATCTTAGAACTGCTACCCATATACAACAAATCATCAACATACAAACTTATAATAAGAATATCATTACCTTCTTGTTTGTAGTAAAGGGTAGGTTCACTCTTACTTCTCTTGAAGCCATTCTCCTGAAAGTATCCATCAATTCTTGCATACCATGCCCTTGGTGCTTGCTTGAGGCCATACAAAGCCTTCTTCAATTTGTAGACATGATTCTCTTTTCCTTCCACTTGAAAACCTTGTGGCTGTTCCACATATACTTCCTCTTCTAAGTACCCATTCAAGAAGGCACTTTTCACATCCATATGTTGTATGCTCCAATTCTTTTGAGCTGCTAATGAAATCAGCATTCTAATGGTCTCTTGTCTTGCAACTGGTGCAAACGTCTCTTCATAGTCAATCCCATACTTCTGTGTGAAGCCTTTAGCAACTAATCTTGCCTTATGCCTTTCAACACTTCCATCACTGTTATGCTTAGTCTTGTAGATCCATTTGGTGCCAATCTTCTTCTTGTCATGTGGAAGCTCTGTAAGCTCCCAAGTATCATTCCTATGAATGGAATCCATCTCTTCTTGCATTGCTTGCATCCAAACCTCATTAGTACATGCTTCTTCAAAACATGATGGTTCAAAATCAGCCTTGGTAAATAAAGCAAAATTAACTGTCTCACCTATTGGATTTTCTTCATGTGCTTGATTGGCACTCCTTTGATAAATATCACTCAAACTTTTTACCTTCCTTCTAGAACTTGGAGTTGAAGATGGACTTGAAGAATTAGATGAGGGGCTGCTTGGTGGATTTATAGCAATTGGGACAGCAACATTAGTGGGCTGCTCATGATCAATATCATCATTCAAAACAGATTTTGACTTCTCCATTTGGCCTTTTTGATGACCAAAAACTCCCCCTTCATCAAAAATCACATCTCTTGAAACAATAAGCTTATTAGTGAGAGGATTATATAACCTGTAAGCTTTGCTTTCCTCACTATACCCAACAAAAATACATGACTCACTTTTAGCATCTAACTTTTGTCTATTTTGATCAGGTACATGAACATAAGCTAAACAACCAAAAACTCTAAAATGATTAACATTAGGCCTTTTCTCATACCATGCTTCATAAGGAGTCATTTTCTCAAGTGCACTAGTGGGACTTCGATTGAGAATATACACTACTATAGCAACTGCATCTCCCCAATAAGAGTTACTCAATCCCTTGGTTTGTAACATGCTCCTTGCCATTTCTACCACAGTGCGGTTTTTCCTTTCAGCTACCCCATTCTGTTGAAGTGTGTATGGAGTGGTGAGCTGCCTCTTGATGCCATTCATATCACAATAATTTTGAAAGGCTCTTGAACAAAATTCTCCTCCACGATCAGTCCTTAAACATTTGATTTTGCACCCTTTTTCATTCTCGACAAGTGCTTTAAACCTCTTGAATGTATCAAAGGCTTCATCCTTAGCCTTCAAAAAATACACCCAACATTTTCGTGAGTAATCATCAATAAAAGTGATAAAATATGATGACTTACCCAAACTCTTTGTTTGCATTGGTCCACAGATATCTGAATGAACAAGTTGAAGGGGGTAATGGGCCCTCCATGCAGTGTCTTTTGGAAACCTTTCCCTTGCATGCTTTCCTTTAGCACATCCTTCACAAACCTCCTTGTGCTCTTCAACCTTGGGCAGACCAGCAACTAATGCTTGTGAGGTCAAAAGCTTCAAACTGTGAAAGTTTAAATGGCCATACCTTAGATGCCATAGCCAACTTGTATCCTCAAATGCCATATTGGCAAGGCTGCTGTTATTTTCACCAAATCTCAATGGAAACATCCTATTTTTCGTCATAGGAACAACTGTGACTACTCTGTTTCCCTGACTCTTATCAAAAATTGTACATTTCTTATTTTCAAAAACAACTCTGTAGTTCTTCTCACATAATTGTCCAACACTTAACAAATTATGTTTTAACTCAGGAGTGTAATAAATATCTTTAACACTCTTCATACCTTCTTTTGTGTGGACCTCCATAGCACCTTTTGCAGCGACCACCAATGATTTATCATCACCGAGCTGAATCTTTGACTTGAAACTTTCATCCTTTGTTGAAAACAACTTCCCATTTCCTAACATATGGTTAGAGCATCCAGAATCTAGGTACCAAACATCTTTACTAGTATTTTCACTTTTAGAATAAGATAAGAATAAATTATCTGGAGGATTTTCATAACTTTCTTGAGCATAATTAACATTCTTACCTTCTTTTAGTCTACATTCTCTTTCAAAATGTCCATACCTATTACAATGGTAACATTGAACATTCCTTTTATCAAATCTTCCTCTACCTCTGCCTCTTGAACCACCTCTTCCTCTTGAAAAACTTCTGCCTCTACCTCTTGAATTATTCTGATTTTGACTTTTACCTTGGCTTTGATTGCTTTTGCTACTACTGCTGCCATCATCATTCTTTGTGATTTGTACTTTGGAGGAAAAGGCTTTCTCAATACTTTCTCCAAAATAATCTTTTAATCTTTCTTCATGTGAGATCAACGATCCAACAAGGTGATCGAATTGAAGGGTTGTCAAATCCTTACTTTCTTCCATTATTATGGCAACGTGATTCCATCTTGGTGTGAGAGATCTCAACACCTTTTTTATCAGAACTTCTGTGTTCACAGTTTCTCCAAGTGTAGCCATCTTATTGACCACATCTTTTACTCTGACACAATACTCACTCACACTTTCTCCTTCTTGCATTTTTAAATTCTCAAATTCTCTTTTCAATGTCTGTAACTTAACAACTTGGACCTGATCACTGCCTTGGTAAGCTTCTTTTAGAGTCTTCCAGGCATCCTCAGTTGTCTTTGCACCTGCAATTCTTGGAAATAAACTCTTGTCTAAGGCTATTTGAATATGAAACAATGCTTGAAAATTCTTCTTCTTAGCTTCTTTCCTTGTTGTTCTTTCATTGACTGGGAGGGCATTCCAATCAGCTGGCTCCTGGTAACCTGATTCAACAATCTCCCACAAGTCTTTTCCTATTAAAAAAGTCATCATTTTTATACACCAATAATCATACTCATTTCCATCAAATTCTGGAATGGGCAAGCTGTTAAAATTCGACATGATAATCTTTGGCGAAATTCGAACAACTAGATCTTAAACCCAAAACAAAATACCTGCTCTGATACCAAATGTAGATTTTGAAAAGAAGCAGATCTCTCTTTCAAACCAGCTGATTAAATATGAATAGAACAACAGAAATAAATAAAGGAAAAACAGTTATAAGATAAATCACATGCTATGCCTATTCAAAACCTCTTGTGCAGAATTTGCATCCAATGTTTTACAACCATAATAGCATGCTCTGTTTTTAAAAAACAGAGTTTTCTCTTATTACAGCTTAACAGAGCACTTACAAAGAGGCTGCAAATCATTAAACTTTACAGCCAAGCAACAGAAGCCAAAACATTTAGTAAAAAGCAAACTTCAACAAGAATAAACCAACGCATGACAAAAAGCATGCTTTATTTGCAAGAAAAAAACAAAACAACAAAGATTTAAAACAAACAGACTAAAGATAGACAAAACACAAAGCCGCACAGCTATGAAGATAAGATTGGAAGCAAGGCTGGAAAAAACAGCATCTTAGCAGTATCAATTATCTTCTTAAGATAAGATTACGCCAATGTCAGCATCAATTATCTTCAAAAAGCAAGCACTATGTCATTTTCATAAATTATAATTCTCTTCAAATAGAATAGCTTTGTGCTATTGAACAGCTCCTTTTGGAAATCCATATTTTCCTTGACCTTAGTGAAGTCAATTGTATGATATATAGCTATCCAACAATGAGCATTCCTGGGTCAAGATTGGTGCTTTTTTATAAATCAGTAGCTTTGCAAATATTTGCCCACTTCATGGATCTCTAATTCAAGTTTGCTTGCTTGTGTTTCGAACTTCAGTGCTTGATGATCTATGTACAAAACAAATTCCTTAGGCAGTAAGTAATGCCATAATTTCTTCATTGGTTGACCGTTGAAGTTTTGAACTTTAGTATACTATCTTTGATCATACGCTGAATGTATTTTCTTGTTGTCATTCAACTTTTCACTAAACTATGCAAGTGGTCTAATGTTTGCTCAATTGTTGTTCCAGGCTTTTCTCTAACCTTTTTTTTGAAATGTTCAAACTTTGCTCATCTTTTGTTGTCCATGTGAATAGTCTTTTCTTCATATATTCAGTCATGGACACACAAATCCTACCAAAATTCTTTATTAACTTTTAAAACCTTTCCAAAGCATGAAAACTTCTTTATATCTGTGTTACTTCTTTGAGCAGACCACTATGCTATAGCCTTTGTCTTCTATGGATCCATGCTCAATGCTTATTTGAAAATCCAAAAGCCCATTTACAAGCTCTTCCATCATGAATTTTGAGTTCAATTCAATATACAGTTTCTGTTGCTTCAGCTGCACCAGTAACTATTTGAAATGCATGTTCTTTGGTTTAGCTAAAAACTAATATATCTTCTTGTATAAAGCACAACAAATTCCGAAAAGATGGTTAAGTGCTTCATTCATTCGATTCATGGAAGTGTTGGAAGCAATGGTTAGTGCAAATGGCAAGCCAACCATTTGTATAATCCTTGCTTTGTCTGACTTGCTGTTTTCCATATATCACCTCTCTTAATTAATTTTATGATATTCAATTTTGGACAAATAGTTGGCATCACTATAACAATCCATCAACTGGACCATTATTGGCAATGTAGATCTTTTCTTATTGGTGATCTTATATATTGCTCTTGAATATGTCACATCCTGCATTGTTGATATTTATTTTGTTTAAGCAGTGCTAGTATTGTGAATGGGTTCAAAATTTCTCTGATCAGATATATATCCAACAAATCATGAACTTGCTTTCTTAACTCCACTTATTGATTTACTGATAGCTTTTGGTATCAAAGCCATATTTCACAACATTTTCTACAACTTGTCTTGGCTTTGGAATTAGAAAAAAATGTACCTTTAACTTCTTTACTTTCTTGAGGAACTCTTATTTGGATTTAATATCACTTGATACGGTCTCATCCTCCTCCTTTCATAGGAAGTGACTCAAATTACTTTCCACCTTTGCTAATCTAGAAGGCTTTCTTTCTTCCATCATATATTGCATTTATTTCATACTACCAATATCTATCGAAGAAAACATGGCATACGTCCATGGAAATAACCATATTTTAATCATGATATCTCCTAATGTGTTATTGCATTGCATGTTAACATTTAGGTATTAGACTCTTTCATGCGCAAGAGACCTTGTATGGGTTTAGATGCTTTTTAACGATTACCTGTTGATTGCTTCATTAGCAAGAGACCTTGTATGAGTTTAGATGCTTGTTAACAGTTACGTGTTGAATCCTTCATTAGCTTGAGACCTTCTATGGGTTTAGATAAGGTCTCCTTTTTGACCCTAGTTTCTGCTTCATTTCAGTAGAAAGCATAATACTTGTGCTATCACTATCTATAATCAACTTTCAACACTTCTGCCCAGCTTTACACTTACCTTTGATAATGCTCTCTCTTCCATTGCACAATCTAGATACTATTTGGCTTTGTCAAAAATCTTCACAGCACGAATTTTATTGTTGTTAAGGTTTTAGTGGAGCCATCTCTTCCACTTCCTTATATTCATCTTGGGTACATGCACTATTTTCTTGGTTCTTTTGTTCTCTTTGTCTAGTCTAGAACATTGCTATGTATTATGATCACAATCGCGAAATTTAAAACTCAAACAATTAAAGCGTCCTTCATGATTTGGTCGATCACCTGCTCGTCCTCTATAGGATTTTCATGCTACTTGCGAGCTCTGCTGCATGGAGATTGATTATCCTTACTGCTTTCCATAGGTTTGGCTGCCTCCACCAATATGTCTTCTAGTTCCTAATCTTTTGCTCTTTCTCTTCCATTATGAAGTCTCCTAGATAATTTCCCTCTTCGCTTTAAGGCACACTGATAGGATTTCCTTATAGAGTGCAATTTGGCTATACCAAAGTTATCCTGAATGGACATCCAAAGGCCATTCACATAACCAACAATCTCCTGTTTATCTCTGCGTAGCCTACATTGTTTGTTATAAGTTTCTATAAGGTAGCCTTTTATGCTCATCTCTTTCTGCCTAAAATTTTTTGACTTCTTAAACAAGCTAAGCTTATGGTCAGGGAGTCGAAACTTCCCTTTGAGCTTTATAACTATGCTATTGTGAGACTTTCTCTTTTTGCTTCACTTTCTAATTTATAACCCTTTCTAATTAAACATGATCCCATCACTAGGATACATGGACCATCAACTTAGTTCATTCGTACTCCATTTTTTTAGTTGTTCTTAGCTAAAGTGCTTCTATAGTTCTGTGATCCAATGATCAACGCAATTAAATCTTTCAAATTCACAGTACTCAAAATTCTTGAAAAGTTAGGGATATCAATCTTTGCCTCATCTCCATTCTATCTATAAATAAGGCTATCATTTCTTTGAGTCTGAGATTTGCACTTAAGCTTAGTTACTCTTTAGGGGCTTCTTCTCCCATATTCAGTTTTGGGGCTCTTCATTGTGCTTTCTCACTGGCTTTGGATATGGCTTTCATAGCTCTTACCATTTCACCAAGGAAAGCTATCCATGGTGGTCAGATTGTTGTAGTTTGCCC
The DNA here is from genome assembly GCA_007258455.2 of Sequoia sempervirens. Lineage (NCBI taxonomy): Eukaryota > Viridiplantae > Streptophyta > Pinopsida > Cupressales > Cupressaceae > Sequoia > Sequoia sempervirens. The sequence goes on along the minus strand of VDFB02058242.1, from coordinate 174,944,330 downwards.
AACTCCATGAGCCATAGCTAATACTTATCTGCAATGTAACTCCAACACTTGTGACTTGCATTAGTATCAATTAACTCTCACAATAACTTACTAAACAAAAGGAGAATGCTAGCTAGTCTGCTCCTCTTCTCCAATAAACTTGAGTCACCAAGACGACTTATGCTTACTTCTTCGCATTTCCTCTTTGGCTCACCTCAATTTAAACTACACGTGACTTAAACTGCTTTGATACCATATGATTTTTGTGGTTAAAGGCCAATTGAATAGTCATCAACCATACAACCAATTTAGATCATAGAAACACAATTGGAAACATAAATTTGACACAGAAGCCCAGATGCTTGAATTTCGTTACCTGACAAAAACTGTTTCAAGACAATTTACATAGGTGATTCAATTAAACTGGTTTACTATCTGAAATCAAATACATTTTAAATCAGACCTGCATGAGTCTTTTTAAAATGCGTCTTCTTAATTTCCTACACCATATAGGTTGCTGTCATTTCTCTCTGGTCTAACCTCTCAAACTGTTTCTTCCCTTTAGATTAGATTCCCCTATTGTTGCTGGCATTCTCCCATTTACTCTCAACAATGTGTTACTAAGAAACCATTTGTGATGGATTATTAGAATTTGAACTCCTATCTGAATGTTAAAACTTTATGCATTACAAGATCAATCAAGAAGTAATTTTAAGCAAGTGCAAACCTTGTTGCATCTTATCCTTCTCTTTTATGTTTTGTATTAATTGCCATCTTCATCAATTACAATATCATTTATAATCAGCCTAGTGATTAATCTATAAGCCATGCAATGAATTCAAAACGATTCCTAGTTTTAAGCAAGTGCAAACCTTGTTGCATCTTATCCTTCTCTTTCTTCATCGGTTACAGTATCATTTATAATCAGCCTAGTGATTAATCTAAGCCATGTTATGAGTTCAAAATGATTTCAATTACATAGACTAGGATCCTTGTGTTATTGTATTGTTGGGAAGATTGATCAAGGCCGTTGATTACATTAATTACCCACCAGCTATAGTTCATGGTTATGATGAAGCTTTTGTGTTATATCACAATGTTTCCCAAGATGTGAAGTGCAGACTTGTAGAACTGGATTCAGGCTAAGGAAAGCATCTATCTTGCAATGCACATGGAGTCCAATCCAAGGGTGTACATAGTACGTTACATAGTGTTATGCAGCAAGGTGGCTTAAGGGTGCATAAAGTGTGAATCCAATCTCAATTGGTGTGAATTTGACTCTACTATGTGTCCAACAAATTTTACTCTGGCTATTACAGATTGTGGGAATTCGCCCTGGAAAGGTGCAAGCTCATTTAAAGATGCTTTAGTTTGTATAACCAAGTTTGCTAGATTCATACATAAATTGCAAGGTATGAATTGGGGACTGCATAAATGTGGTTGGTGGTGCATAAAACTGCAAAGTTGCTAGGGGAGGTGTTGAATACATTGTAAAATTATTAAACTGAAATCCACATAAAGGTGTGGAACTACTAGGAAAACTAGCAACTGGAAGGAAATGAGGTGTGAAACATTTAATAGTTGTGACACTCAAACTGGAGGATGACTTGGTTGTGTAGGGTTTCTATTACATGGGAAGATCATCATTATGATAGTGGCATTTTGTAAGACATTGGATTGGCTTCCAGAATTGAGGTTGTTGAGATGTTTGTTTAGTAGATCTTTAGAGGAAAACATTTGAAGTAACACTAGCATATAATGGTGAAATGGACAATTTAAAGTATGTCTTATTGGATTCTGTACATATTTTTAACTGCTAATTCAAAACTTGTAGTTGGCTATAAAATATTGAAAAATAACCAAACAGAATTACATACTAAGAGTGAAATATTTTTGAAGGAATGAATTGTCGGCCCAATTATGACTTATGTATTTAATTTTGGAGGTAAGTATTTTTTGAACTAGCATTGTAGTTTTTCTTCTTTATTGAGATAAGTAAACTTTGTTTAACTGTTATGGTTGCTTAAGACAATTTTTGAGACAATTTTTAAATAAATTGTCTTGACTTGAGACAAAAAAAAAATTGTGTATTGTCTTAAGTATTGTCTTTAAGCGAGTGTCTCAAAATATTGTCTTAAAAAAAAGTCTCTATAAAGACAACATGAAACAAAAGTATTTTTGTCTTTAGAGACAATTTCATTTTTATCTCTTTAAAGACAATAGTTGGGATTAAAGAAACATATTTGCAAGTATGTTTTGATTTAGGCTACGTATTCTATATCAATATAAATTGTTCATTTCCAATCCTTTGGACTACGGATGATTCATTTCATTAGTTTAAATTGATCTGTTTCGCCCTTGAGCATCACTAGTACATGAGTATCAGGTTTTAGACAAGGCTTGTGGTAGCGAACTAAGAGAATCTTATGTAAATTTTATCTATAATAAGATCGCATATCTGTTCAGTGTTTATTTTTTGAGGGCATTCTCTTCAAATCACTTTTGCACTCGAGTATATCTCTCATCAATTTATTGAATTTAAGGTTGGAGGTAGATTGTATTGCACTGAAAACAATAATAAAATCATCCTTGTTTTTTTCTTTCGTGTGCATGTTGTTAAGAATGAACTCAGTGTAAAAGAATAGATCCCTGTGATGTGATGCCTCAGTGTTTGAGTTTTCAATCTTCTCTTGGTTATGTCCTTCTGCATGATCCAATAGAGTAGTTTCTTGAATGCTCTTTGTTTTTGGCTCGCATCAATGTTGCATGCATTTTTCTCTTATGACAGCAACATTATGTGTTTGATTTTATCTTCGACCGTCTTCTCCTCAACACTATGTACTTGTTGCAATCATTGTAATCTGTGAAACCACATTTCTTTCATATATGTACCACAAGGCAGTTGCAACTTCATTATTTGACTGAAGTCCTCTACTTTCTCTGCGCTTTTATGGATGGCCTTACTCTGTTTCCAAAGCCCAATTTTGGCACCAGCAGGAGGGATATTGGCCATGTATTTGGGTTGTATGCCAGCTTATTGCATTTGGATCAAAAACCGCTCAAACCTTTATCAAATTTGTTTATGCTCATATCGTGCAATTCTTTCTGTTTATAAGAACTTTTATTTGAGGCACTTAGTCAAGCAATGCATTTTCCTCCATCTTTTGTGCCATTTCTACCAATTAGTTGCGCTCCACATTTAACTATCACTTTAATCCTGCAATGATGGCATTCCATGAGAACACATTTCTTCGAGGCATGTTTTTTTAATGGTTCACGTGCCTCGTCTATGCTTCCGCATTTCACGTGGGTGTCTATCAGGGGACTCACATCCTTTACGCTTTTGTTGGATGTGCATGTCCTGTTCCAAAGTTCTCATTTTGAAATAGGCAGGTAAGATGCTGGTAAAAGTTATAGAATTTTCCTTAAAAAGCATCTTGAACCATTTTATCAAAACCTTAGATTCTCAAAATTCAAAGATTCTGTGTAATTGCCAAGCAGTAGTCTTTAGAAAGGAGAACGTGTGGGAGTTTGATTACCAGTGTGGGGTCTTGAAGCCTACGCGAGGTTTTAATCTTTCAAAACACGTGATCTACTACCATGTCTAACTCTCAGAATTTGCATTGTATTCTTCAGCACTCAGTTAGTCGAATGCAAACTGGTAAATTCTTGATAGGTTGTACAGTACAACGAACATGTTATCCTTGGTCATTTTTTAAAAATTGTTACATCTCATCGCTGCAATCCATGAGATGACATCTCTTTGTGTAGCTTCGGTAGTATACACACACACACAGTGCACTCCACACTTTAATGCGCTAAATATAAAGTGCATTCCTTGAGCTTATATAATATCTATACATTCCACATTACAACTTGTATTGAGAACTGCACTTTATAATAGATATATACACCAATATGTCCATATAGCAAAGGATTAATTCTGCCTTTGTAACTAATTGAAATTATTAGATAAATGTATTGGAAAATTAAATTAGAAACAAATTTAGGGGTATTGATTTTATGAATATTTGTATTCATGTAAATGTATGATTATATATATATATGAGTAGTATGATTGGTTAATGGTAAATGAGGCTTTGTTTCTTACATGAAATAGGTTAGAGAATTTTTATGTGAATGGGTATTACTAAGTAGGATATTTTATGAAAGAACTAGGAGTACATGCTAAATAAAGGAGATACGTGTTTGGATAGTTTATTGTTAGAATGAGTAAATAGCGGTCTTTGTTGTTAAAGTAAAATTGATATAAATAGATAGGATCTAGTTAACTTAAATAGTTTTAATTTTATGTTGGATGGATTAGTAATATTTAAATCGAGGAATGTATTAGACTTTTAAATAAGATAATTTTTAGTTATAGATGCTAGTGCCACCGTATCTAGAAAAGGGACTAAGTAAAATGCAAATGAATATTGAGGTGTCCTGTAGAGACATTTGAACTATTCCTAACTGATGTTTTATATTCCGATGTTAAAGTTTGAGATTAGAAGTATGTTTTATTATATTGGCACATATTAAGATAATGGATGAGATTTAAAATCCTTTAAGAATTGATTTCTTTATGTTCTTTAATAATTGTATTGCAGATAAGATTAATGGATTAAATTATATGTTGCTTGTGGATTTATTGTGTATTTGGAAGGATTGTAATGTAGTGGTAAATGTTCCATTAAGTAACTTAAGTGGTCAAAATTTACGAATAATTTGAGTTGGGAAGTATGTTACAATTGTCTTTGCTTGTTTGTTGATTGATTATTGGTTATTGTTCAAAAGTTGTATTGTTGCATATTTGGAATGTATATGTTTGGAATGCAAGGATTTGGTTTTATGGTAAGCCAATTGATGAGTATCTTTTGTGGAGAAAATAGAGGTCTCCTTGGGGTACCGTATTGGTTGTTTTTCTATGGACGTCACAATTGTTTGTTATTGAGGTTGTTGTTTTGAGGAAGTTCATGTGTAATATTGTTTTAGTTCTCTTCCAGAGGTTAGAGGGGATATGGTTTCTACTTGCAAGGGTTGGTATGGGGGCCGATGACCTAGGAGGATCTGCCTTGGGTAGACCATATCAAGCCTTGAGTGTTTACTCAATTTTCATGTTGTTTCACTTGATTTGGGTGGTTTTATGATTTTGTTATTCTGATGATGGTTGACCTTTACACTTGGGTCGTGTTTATATGGCTTTGAGCCTTGCACTTGAATGTGGTTTCGTTACTATGAAGTTCTAGCATGGGATGGTACATGCCTCACTTGGTGTTGTTATTTTGTTGAATTTGGTTTCTTGTGCAAGTTGGCTGCTTGTTTGTGATTTTGAGATATTGTTGTTAGTTGGGGGAGTGGCTCTCAATGGGGGTCCGATGCTCAAAGTGGTTGGTCCAGGGTAACCCTTGAGAGTTTAATCAAGTGATAACTAATTAATTAGGGGGAATGGGTAGTACCTCACATTAATTCAGATAATGTAGCCTCACTCATGGGCCCAAGTGCTCGTTTAGGCTTGGAATGAGTGCAAAGGCTTGGAATGGCAAGATCAATTGCCTTGCCTTTGCATAATAATTTTGCAAGGTATGTCGATCCCACATAGCAGCATGGGGGTCCAGCGGTCGGTAGAGGTGGCCAAGGTGATCCGGTAGCCTAGGAAGGTTACGCCAGGGTAACCCATAACACCTATGTGATGACACTCCACCCTTTAACAACCTTGTATGCTTTTGTTCCCCTCTTGTTGTTCTTGAGCCTCTAGAAGCGGTTGTTGTCATGTGTTTGTTGATGCTCTTATCATGTTGTTTTGTTTCTTATGACATATGTTCTCATGTTGGATGTTTTCTTATGTTATGGTTGTTCTTGATGTAGAGTCTTGTAATCCTTGTTTTGGTTGATGGCATTCGTTGAAGTCCTTGTCATCTCCTAGCATGGGGGGTGGACCTTAGGGTCCACGTGGTCAGGTGGAACATGCTATGCACCCCATTGGGTCCCCAACCATTGATCGAGTTGTGTAGAAATGTACCAATGTTGGATCTTGATATGGAACTTTGTATTCATTCATTCCAGATGCATTCATCCATGTTATTGTACTCTTCCCCATTTATGTTGGGGAGCAGTATTGTAATATTGTAATCCTTGAGTAATGTATTTTCATGCTATTAATGTATTTTCCATAATCATGTTATTATCTTATGAATGTATCGGTATCCTTCGTGTAATGTAATTGATGTTGAATTAAAAGTAATGCAGACATGTAACCCCAAGGGATTTTTTTATATGTTGTACATGTAAAGTTCCATTTCATGTGGTGTACGTTATTGATTTGTTGTATGTTAGTTATTTTAAAAAAAAAATTGTGCCATTAATGTTAGTTGTAATAGTTTTCCTTTGGGGTTGCATTGGTGGGGCATTACATTAAACCTTTAAGTATGTCCTTTATATTGCACTACAATGTGGGTGCCCTAATATGCAATATAGACCGTATCTTTTTGCTTGATATTGCAATTTTCTTATTGTGAATATTCCTTTAAATACGTTTTCCTTTTATGCACCATCAAACAACATATGCAAGATATCCTTATTAATACACTAGCCTATGTGACATATGTTGTCCTATTTGATTGTCTTCATCTAATTCTCACACATAATTTGTTGTCTCTATGAACAGTTAAAGCGTCTTTTTAGTCCTTCACACATTCTGTGAAAAGGTCACCAATGCCTTGCTACTTTTCCTTTTTGTGCTACATAATGACACTGATAAATGTCTGCATGAATGAATATTGTATGTTTGATCTTTTCATTGTGTTCATCTATTTTCTTTTCCCTTAGAATTTTGTATGTTCAATAATGGGTTTCAGTTGGCATCAAGGGTCATTATGCATTTTGTTGTGTTTTACAATCATTTCTTTGTATGGCATCGAGGGTTTCATTGTAATGATTTTCTTTAAGGTATACTACAAAATCATTACATAATGTGAATGAAATAGAACATTGTTAGATTTATTTTAGAATGCATAGATTATGAATGAAATAGATATATATGTGTGTGTGTATATATACAAACTCAAACACATATATACATAGACATATACATATGTATACTTATAAATTCATACACACATCCATTCATACATATATAGTTGTTTATGTACATGCACATATATACATACACATATATAGATTTGAAAGCATAGACCATGCACTATTTGATTTAAACAAGTAAAACCTAGGATTACATGAATTTTTTTGTAGATATACATACACAACCTGAATGTAAGGGTGTAGTCTTAAAGCCTTCTATGATCATGCTTGTTTATATTTTGGATTTTTAGACACATATTTATGCTTCAATAACAAGTTATGCTATATTTATTGTCTGTGCAGGTTAAGTGGAAAATCATGGCATTGGCTAGAAGAGAAAAAGGGGTTGTAGGAAGAGGACCATGTGTGATTAGAGTCACTTGTGCGGTGCACTTCATTGAACCAGAATCTGCCGAGGAAATGCATACAATTCCCAACCAGGAAGATGTTCCTAACTCTGTGGATGAAACCACCAATATGTTTGAAGTCAAACTGAATGTTCAACCAAATGTTCAACCTGCTATGCAACTACCCTCACCTGTACCCATTAGATAGTGGACATATATTGATATGGAAGGAGCAGTTGCCAGTGTCAAAAAACACAACATGTCAATCAGGGCTGCAACAATCAAGTGGAGTATCCCACCTAGTAGTTTGAGGACGTGGCTATTAAGAGTTACCACTACAAAGAGGAGGGTCCACATGCCATTTTATCTAAGGAGGAGGAGATTGAAGTTATCCAATGGTGCAAGGACATGGCAGAATTGGGTCATAGACTATAGGTAAATCAACTACAATCTACACTTTCCCAAATAACTAGAAATCAACCCAATCCATTCACAAATGGGGTCCCCAGGTGGTCATGGTGGGTAGGTTTTCAAAGAAGGCACCTAGATTTGAAAATCAGAACACTTGAAGGAGTGGATAGTGATAGAGTGATTATGGTTTGTCCTTTTGTTGTGCAAGCATTTTATGACAACTTCGAGAATATATACAACCTTAACCACTATGGATCAAGCCAAATTTGGAATTGTGATGAGACTGGTATTTAGGTTGGTAGGAATTGTGGCATGTGAGTTATTGCCAAATTGGATGTAAAATGTGTACCACATTTGGTTTCAAAAAGTAGAGAGTGGATCATAGTGCTTTCCTATGTAAGTGTGTGTGGATTAAGTATTCCTAGGTTCTACTTATTTAAATCAAAGAGGCACATGCAAAACTATATCATAAATTGCAAGATAGGGGCATTAATGGTAGTCCAAGAACATGCTTGGATGACAAATGAACTCTTTGTCAAATGGTTAAAACATTTTGCAGATAATATCCCTGGTGGGGTTTCACCGACAAATAGGGCCCTTCTTATTTTCAACGGTCATGGTAGCCATGTCACTTTCAAGATCATAGGAAAAAAATACGAGTTTAAAAATAGACCTGCTAATGCTACTGCTCATACTAGTAACAAGTTGCAACCATTGGATTTCAACATTTTTGCTCCATTCAAGGCTTATTTCAAAGAGAAAAGAACCATATGGCAAGCAAACAACCCACATATTGATATCAGACATGAAGAGTTGGCAATTCTTGCAAGCCAAGCTTTCAAAAAAGCATTGAAACCAAGCAACATTGTTACTGGGTTCCATAGAACTAGAATTTGGCCACTTAATCGGTTAGCCCTTGAAAGGGATATGGGGCTAAGTGAGGGCTATGTTGTTGAAGAGGATGTAGAAACTCATGAAAACAAAAAATGATGCAGTCATGCTGGAAGACAATCAATAGTTTATTGCAGCAAAGGCCTTCTTGCAACTATTTGGTTACAATGAGGATCAAATATATGGTTTTGTGTGAGAATATGATGCAAAGAATGTGCCAACTGATATTGTAGCAAAATTCAATGAGGGTGTTGAAACTACAACACACAATCATAGTTTGCTAGCACGAATCCAACTAGAAACCAACTATTTCTTGTAGAAATCCAACCAATTCTTGCAACATGCAATGATGTTAGAGAAACTACATCAGTAGGCCTAATTTTTCCAACTCAAGTAAGCCAACTAGAATGGCTGAATGAAGCAACCACAAACCTTGTAGTGCAATTAAATTCAATAGAGGAAGAAGTCAACCTTTCTATGCCATCCCCACCACACGTTGATCTAGTCGAAGTAATCCATTACTTCACCACTATAAGGAGTTGGGAAGAGTATAGTGGTGTTGAAAGTGAAGATGAAAATTCAATCAATGAGGAAGACACTAAGTTTGTAGCATGCACCCAACACGATGGAAAAAAAATGACAAGACCAAACAACATATTGTTGAGACTTCCAATGTGGATGGTGCAAGGAACATCATGGGCTGGTCGTTCAGGAGTGCTTTGCCTTAGTAGGTAGTCCCAAGTACTAAAATCTGACACCTTCACTGGAATGTACAATGAACAAGAGGCATAGAAGAAAGGGAATGAGGAGTTGCAGCAATGTAAGAAGGAGCAGGTGATGTAGAGAAAGGAAGAAGGCAAAGCATAAGCAATTGAAAGGGAAGCAATGAGGATTGAGAAGCAAACAAGGAAATTGATAGAATATGAGGAGAAGATGATTAGAATGTGAGAGAAAGCAATTAGACAGGAGCAGGAAAAACCTGAACGACTACAAAAGGAAGCTGAAAAAGAAAGATAAACAAGCAAAGAGGAAAAAATGTAAGTCTACAGTGGGGAATCCTATACCCCCCAACCCTATCCTACTTGATATGATGAACATATTATCATCAACCTTTATAGCTATCAATAATATGCAAGTTGGGAGTGCCTCCCAATAATTGGGATTGACTATAGATGCAAGCTAGGCATTGCTTGCTCAAATAGCAACTTGCCTTCAAACCTCTATTAACCAAGTAACACCTCCTACAAGTGGATTGGAGTCAGCTATTGGCAGATATATCACTCCACCTCATTTTCCTAGCAATATGGAGACCTAATAATGTTCATATTGAATTTTGTTTTTTGATTGATGTAGCAATATAATTTGTTGTTTTTCTTTGCATAGTAGATCTATTTATCTGCTTCAAGTTATAACTATGATATGATTATAAGATGTGATAATGCTGCTATTGTTATGTTTGGAACCTCACATTTATAATAGGTGACAAGAAGTTGAATATAAGGTTTCAATAATATGTTAATATGTTTCAATTGTGTTTCAGCCATGTTTTTTTTGTGGTAGCACCTAATCAATGATTGTAGTTTGATTAAAAATATAACTATGATATGATTATAAAATACTCTAATGCTGCTGTTGTTATTTATTGGAACCTCAAATTTTTATCTCTTATATGTTTGGTGAGGGTTTCAACCATGTATTTTCTGTGGTATCACTAGTTACACTATGTTTCTATGTTTGTCAATAAAAGAATTGATTACAAAATTAACCAACACATAATTCTAACTGTTTATTTAGGTATGGATTCTATATATATATATATATATCACTATAAAAATTTAACAATACTATAGATTAATTATTAGATTATAATATATATATATATATATATATATATATATAGACTATAATTCTCTGCCACAAAACCTTAGAGGACAACACACTACAACACTAAGAAAATGGAACATTTTTTAATTTTTAGAGCAACATACTAAAGATTGCAAATTATACAATAACTTGGATTCTAACCTAGTGCAGGAGCACCTACACCTTGTTGACAACAAAAAAATTGATCCTTTGAAGGTTTGATGGGTGATTAGTAGGTTGGTATGGGTGTCTTGAGTTTATTTATTCTAAATAAGGTCTAAAAAAGGACCATTCATGATGTAATAAGGTGATTTGGAGTCATTTAGGTCTAAGTGTTAAAAATTGCAAACAATGTCAAGTGCAAATCAAAAACTGTCAAAAGAGTAGATTAAGGAACATGAAGGATTAGTATTTTAATGGGAAATTAGGTAAGTTAGCCATTGGTTTTTTATTCAAAAATGTATTTAAGGGCCTTCAAGGCTCGAACACAAGGTTGGTGGAAGATTGTTGTGAAGAATTCTCATCAATACAACGCTATTTCTTGTTATTTTCCTATTTTTTTGAACTTAAAAGCTTGTGTACTAACTCGTACAGGTCCTAAAGGCTCATTTTTCTTTGTGATTATGTAGATATATGTATAACCTTTTATTTGGTTCTAATTTGAAGGTCTAACATCAGGTTTGGTGGTAGATATTTATAAATTTCTGGAATTGTCTGGTAAAACTAGTGAGGAGGCTGGTCTGGTGACTAATTAATGGAACGAGCCTTTCCACCTACTGTCTAAGTATATTACTTGGTGGAAAGGTATGTTGTATGTTAGAATAGATTATTTCATGCTTTGGATGGAAGGAGAAAGCCATTTGTGTGGATGGGAATGTTGCCCCAAGGCTGACTGTGTAACTTTTTTCATATGAAATGATGGTGTCAAGTTAGGTTTTTGATGAGACAATGATGGAACTGTCTATGTAATGGTTTTTTGTTCATATGTAGAGTATTTTTTATCTATTTGATGCATTGGTTGTGTTTCCTAAGCCTGCTATAGTGGAGATTCCATAAAACCCTAGTTTTTGGTATGTAATTGGAGGGTTTGGTGGAATTGTGGTCTAGAGGTTTGGTGTTTGAGAAATGGTGGATGAATTTGTGGTTTTGAGTCACAATTGAACTCTTTCAAGTGAGTTTTGATGAAAACATGGATTTTAAGAATTGGTTCCTTTGCTAATTTGGGCTAATTTAGTAGCCTTTGAACAAGGTAGTCTATTGAAACTTGTTGATGGGCCTAAGAAACCTTGTGTGATCTATTATGACATTGTGTTTGGAAATGTGTGGATGCTTAATTTAAGTTGTGTTGGCCTTTTTGTGGCCTTCTCTAAAAGATATATCCCTTTGGTGATTTTTTGAAAGCTAAGAGTTTATTGGCAAGGGTTTGAGTCAAATTGTGTGTTTTATGTTCAAGGGTAGATTCCTTTGTTTGAGTCCTATCAGATTGTGTTAGATTGAGGGTTCTACCACTATATACTGCATCAAAGTGGTATCAGAGCACAATTGTTAGATTTTTTTTGGTGATTTGATTGATTTTTGCAAGTTGGAAGGTGAAGAGGAAAGATTGTGAAGATGCCTCCTAAGGGAAGTATAGTTGCAAGAATGGATGAATAGGCTAGAGAGATAGAAGCCTTGAGAAAAGAGATGGCTGAATGGAAAGCAAAGAATAGAGTGGAAGTGGATAAAAGTGAAACTGAAGAAGAGACTTCAAGTGAAGAAGAGGAGATGGATCTAGATGACATGAGGATGATGAAGCTTTTGAAGGCTGTGAAGAAAGATGGACATGGAAAAATAAATGTGCCTATGTATGGGGGAAAACTTGAGAGTGAAGAACTCCTGGATTGGATTGGAGCCATGGAAAACTATTTTGATAGTGAAGATATTGATGAACACAAGGTGAAGAAGACCAAAACAAAACTGAAAGGACATGCTTTGTTATGGTGGAATTTTGTGCAAGAGGAAAGGGAGAGACAAGAAAAGAGAAAGATAACTTCTTGGGAGAGGATGAAGACCAAGCTGAAAGGTAAATTCCTTCCTTGTGATTACAATATTCAATTTCTTAAGATGTTACAAAATCTTAGACAATAATTTATATGTGCAAGCATATACTGAAGAATTTTATATGCTAAGTATAAGAACCAAGCATGAAGAAGATGAGGAAGAAATGGTAGCTAGATATTTGAATAGCCTAAGGTATAACATCTAGGATGAAATAAGTTTTTTAGAACCAAAATTAGTTGAACAATTCTTTCAAATGGAAAGGAGGGTAGAAGTAAAACTCAAGAGGAGACAAGAGAAGGCAGCAAGAGGAAGAGCCAGTACTTCTAGGGGCAGGGGTACAACTTCAACACCAAGGTAGTCCAAGGAAGACTTTGAAGATGTTGATAAGAACAAAGAACAAGCACCTAAAGCAAGAGGAGGATGGAGAGGTGGAAGGACAAAATTTAGGTAAAGGAGAGATTTCAATGAGTTTTCTAGTCGGTGTTATAGATGCAATGAAGTTGGACACCCATCTTTCAAGTGTCCTCAAAACCAAGGTTCAACATCAAGCAGTGATAGGAAGAGTGAAAGAAGAACACAATTGGTCCAAGTACTCCTGCATACCTAGAGGTGGGAGAAGCACTTATGATAATAACTTTGTTGCAGGAACCTAACCTAGAGGAAGACATGAGTCAAAGGAGGAGTCTATTTAGAACTTTATGCAAATGCAAAGGTAAAGTGTGTCAAGTTGTTATTGATTTAGGTTCTCAAGATAACATGGTGTCTAGGGAGATGATAGACAAGTTGAATTTAGAGAAGATACCTCATTGAGCACCATACAAAGCTTCTTGGGTGAATGCTAGTCAAACTCTAGTGGTGAATGAACAAGCATATGTAGATTTCCAGATTGAGGAATACAAGGACAGGGTTTTATGTGATGTCCTACCAATGGATTGTTGCCATTTTCTATTGGGAAGACCATGAAAATTTGACAAAAGGTCTATGTATGATGGTAGAGAAAACACCTATACTATTAAGAAGGATGACAAGAGCTTTAAGCTAACTCCTTTACAGTGAAGTGGAAGAGATAAGGGTAAGTCTAAGGTTGTCATTTTTGGAAAAACTTTAAGGCCTGAGGACAACAAGACTGGTATATTTGCAAGTATGGAGTAGGATTATGGTGTTAGGGCAGCAAGAAAAGCACAAACAAATGATGCTAGTACAATTAGGAGTTTAAAGGAAGAGGAAGAAGTCATGCCTAAGTCTGAAACAAATCAAAGGAAGTGTGTTTCCATTTTGAAGAATGAGGACATGTTGATACCACAAATAGGTCAAGGAAAGGCTAATGTGCATATGCAGGTTGAGAGTAAGCATTGTGACACCATCCTTGTGGGGACTATGAGTTGTACTATAATAGTGAATAAGATTGAAGGGTAGTTTGGCCCTATCAAGACAAAGTTTTATGAGATTGATGAACTTGACAAGAACAAGGTAGTGGTGGAAAAAGGTAAAGGTATGTGTTGTAATCTTTTGCATGTAGGTCTAGGGACAGTAAATGAACCTTTTATAGGTGTAAACAGAGTTAAGGAATATGGAGCAAATCTATTTTAAGAAGATAAGCTAAGGCAAAGAGAGGACAAAGCAAAGTATGAGAAAAGGATAGCGTACACACCACCATGGAGGAGAATGTCAGTTGAGAAAGCCTATGAAGGAAATGAAGTTGAGAAGAGGAAGACAAGAACAATTTACTACTTTCATTCATGGGGCATGAATCTTTTTAAGCCCAAGTGTATGGTGCAAGAGCACCTACACCTTGTTGACAACAAAAAAATTGATCCTTTGAAGGTTTGATGGGTGATCAGTAGGTTGTTAGGGGTTTCTTGAGTTTATTTAATCCAAATAAGGTCTAAGAAAAGACCATTCATGATGTAATAAAGTGATTTGGATTCATTTAGGTCTAGGTGTTAAAAATTACAAACAATGTCAAGTGCAAATCAAAAGTTGTCAAAAGAGCAGATTAAGGAACACAAAGGATTAGTATTTTAATATGAAGTTAGGGAAGTTATCTATTGGTTTTTTATTCAAAAATTTACTTAAGGGCCTTCAAGGCTCGAACACAAGGTTGGTGGAAGATTGTTGTGAAGAATTCTCATCAATACAATGCTATTTCCTATTATTTTCCCATTTTTCTGAACTTAAAAGGCTATGTACAGACCCATATAGGTTCTAAAGGCTTAGTTTTCTTTGTGATTATGTAGATATATGTATAACCTTTCATTTGGTTCTAATTTGAAGGTCTAACATCAGGTTTGGTGGTAGATATTTGTAAATTTCTAGAACTGTCTGGTAAAACCAGTGAGGGGGCTAGTCTGGTGACTAATTAATGGAACAATCCTTTCCACCTACTGTCTAAGTCTGTTACTCAGTGGAAAGGTATGTTGTATGTTATAATAGATCATTTCATGCTTTGTATGGAAGGAGAAAGCCATTTTTGTGGATGGGAATGTTGCCCCAAGGCTGACTGTGTAACTTTTTTCATATGAAATGATGGTGTCAAGTTAGGTTTTTGACAAGAAAATGATGAAACTGTTTATGTGATGTTTTTTGTTCATATGCAAAGTATTTGTGATCTATTTGATGCATTGGTTATGTTGCCTAAGCTTAGTATAGTGGAGATTCAATAAAACCCTAGGTTTTGGCATGTAATTGGAGGGTTTGGTGGAATTATGGTCTAGAGGTTTGGTGTCTAAGAAATGGTGGATAAATTTTTGGTTTTGAGTCAAAATATAACTCTGTCAAGTGAGTTTTGAGGAATACATGGAGTTTAAGAAGTGGTTCATTTGTTAATTTGGACTAATTTAGTAGCCTTTGAGCAGGGCAGTCTATTGAAGCTTGTTGATGGGCCTAAGAAACCTTGTAAGATATATTGTGACACTATTTTTGGAACTATGTGGACACTTAATTGAAGTTGTGTTGGCATTTTTGTGGCCTTCTCTAAAATATATCTCCCTTTGGTGATTTTTGGAAAGCTAAGAGTCTATTAGTAAGGGTTTGAGTCAAATTGTGTGTTTTATGTTCAAGGGTAGATTCCTTTGTTTGAGTCTGATTAGATTGTGTTGGAATGAGGGTTCTACCACTCTATACTACATCATAACCTAATTCCTCTAAGGTTCCATGACTATGCTACTAGAATCCCATAAACCAAACTAATAAGAATTCATCCATTAAACATGATTTGTCAAACATTAAAGAGTACATTAAATCCATCACATTATATGATCAATCAATGTGCACATCCATTAAATGTCATCAATATAACAACATCAAAGATCTTTCAATTAATTCACATATGCATGATCATACATCATTTACATTATCCTTTAAGAGAGAGGGTTCACAAATTAATTACATCACATCATTACAATAATGCTTCCTGGGTTCAATAGGGAAGAATATACATCTCAACACAATACATGATACAATTGTTTTCAATTCAATAAAAGTACATGGAATATAGTCCACATGAATTGGAACAAGTGCAGAACTCCACATCGCCAAGAGCAGTCACCACAAACACGAACAACAACAAGGGAAACCCAATGGAGTACAAGGGACACTCCACCCAACCATGTGAAACACAAAGGTCTACCCCCCATGCTAGGAGATAGCAATAAGGTTCCACCACAAAATAGTCAAGAAGGCAAAAGAATGACACAAAGGTTAACATGAATCCAATATACAAGTACATTATAACAACACACTATAGAGACACCACTTCCAGAGGCATGCAAGCAACAAGGGGAACACAATACTAGGGAATGCTAGGTTGTTATAGGGAGGAGTGCCATGACATGGTCCTAACATGGGTTACCTTGACAGTCTAGATGTCGGCCCCCATCCCTGAGTTACCCTGATAGTCTAGATGTCGACCCCCATCTATGGTTACCCTGACAGCCTCTCACTAGGCACCAACCCCATAGTGTGACACATGTGGATCCAACAATCCTTTCTTGAAGACAAGGAACTAGTCCTTGCCAACTAGGCCTTCTCACCCCATCCTTAGCCCAAAGGAGCACTTCGGGCATGGATGAGGCTTCCAATTATTTTGATTAATGTGTAATTTATCCAACCCCCTAATTTTATTTATTAGGTTATCACTGAGTTTAGAAACTCTCCAATGAGTTATCCTAATGCCACTTTGTGTGTCAGCCCCCATTGAGAGCCACTCCTACTAACAACTAGAAGACCCAAACATATCTAAAAGGGTAATCCATCTTGCACACTGAAATGAAACCACAAGAATCACATTTCCTAAGCATGGCATGTGTGATGCAACGTTATTTACTAACCTAAAAGATGCAAAACATAAATAAAAAGGAAGAAAACAACACTTCAACACCTCAAGATTGGGATACATTGAACTTAAACAAAATAAAGATAAAAACTAGATTTATACCTTTTTCAAGTGATCTTCTTGGTTGGCCCTTTGATTGTTGATGAATGTGTGCTCCTTGATGGAAAACAATCTAAAATGATATATAAAGTGATGAGGATTCCATGGAGATTCAAATGATGAAGGTGGGTATTTGAGTGGATGAATGCAATGGATGCAAAATGGATCTTCAAGAGTGAAATAATGGTGGATGAGAATGCCTGCAAAAATGCTTGAGAGTATGAGAGCTTGAATGTGATGAATGTAAGTTATCTTTGAATGAGAGAAAATCTTCCATTTTAAGAGAAGAATCTCTAGAGAATTGGATGGTCAAGATGTGACAAGTGAGGGAATTTAGAATTTTCCAACAACTTCCATGGAAAAGAGAAATGCATTGAATGAATAAATGCAAATTTTAAATTCATATGGGGAAGAGGTCAAGGCTCAAAAGGGAAAGCACTTATGAAAGGTTGACTTGAAGGACATGCCAAATATGTCATGTGATTAGATTAAGGTTGTGCAAATAGGTGATTAAGAAGATTTATTTACTTGGAAAAAAATTACAAAAAAATATGCATCACATTGGGACATGAGTCCTCTACTTATATTTAAAATATTATAAAAATTTATTATCATTTTATTGTGGTTAGGGTGGTCAGACAGACACCTACTTATTTTTTACCTAAAATTTAAGTACTACAACATTGAAATTTCAAATTTTCACCAAATAGATTTTATTTTTTTAAATAAACTGAGTAGTTTAGAAACTAAATTCAATTTTCTATAGTTTCTATTCTTACATATTTTTAAAATAATATAGATAACTTATTCAAATTTTTATGTCAAGTTTCCTAACTCTGATTTTTCTAAATTTTTCGCCACTTAAGGGCCTATTTTTTCATGATGATTTTGCACATACCCATGTCATCCCTTAGACATTTAATAAGGGAGATTTATCCTTATATAAAAATCAATGAAACACTACTATAGACTACATTGAAAAAGGAAAATTCAGTCCTAATTGGTTAGGACCATATATAATTCATACAAGCTACAAATATGGTGCTTACACATTAACAAAGCTAGATGGTACATCCCTCAAAGAACCTATTAATGTTGCACATCTACGTTGGTATTATGTCTAAACCCTTTGAATCGTATGAATGGTAAAGTAGTGTTGTTAGACCTATTGGATTATATCCTATATTCTTTCACATTGCTTATTTTTGACAACTAGTTATGTGTGTGTCTTGAGCACTAAAGTGCTTATTTTATTTATTTTATAGTTACTTTAGGTTTCGTACTATTCAAATTCATCATGTGTGTTATGTTAAGTTAGATCATATGTGTATTTAATTTAGCATAAAATACTTAATCACCATGGTGTATCTAAAAGAAACTATAGCAAGTTTTAATTAGATCACATAAGCTTTCTTAAATCATGATGGCATTGATTAAGTAATCTTACACAGGTTACTTAATTAATCAAATTTCCATTTAACATTCCACACTTAAAGGAAAGTAATAAAACATCAAATTCTCACATCTATATATATATATCAAAAGTTTTATGTACATGTCATCAATATATAAAATATCATTGAGGTCTATGGCTGCCAGATCCCTTGGGATTTGGTACTCGTGCTAGTCTGGTAGTAGTATGTCAAGAGATGGTAGTATGTGATTATGATCATGATCCAGTGAATCTGAGTGCAAACTCTAAGCCCCGTATTTGTCCTAGCACCTCTCGATGTGCCCCTGCTATCTAATCCCTCTCCACATGTAGTTGAACTATCTCTACCTCCAATCTCTCGAGCTCCGCTGGAGTTCAGGACAACTGTGCCTCTACTGTAGTATTGGCTTAGTGGACTTGCCTCCTCAAACTCTCATATGCTTTCCATAATCTCGTGAATGGCCTAAGTGACTCTGGGTCCTCATCTACAATGGGTGGGGGCACATAATCTGAGTCCATCTCCTCCTTGTCAATAGATGTTGGAACTATCTCTACATCTGCTTGACAATAGAAATCCCACCAATCTCTCATAGCTCCTGCAAGGTAGAAACAATACACAATCAGTACACATAATGATGTATATATATAACAATAAACAAAAGAATAAAACATGAGTATAAATACAATATCATCACTTATATCTCTAGTAGGGTTAGAAATATCAACCTCATCCTATGTAGGGAGCATGGAAGATGTGCTAGCCTCTCCACAGCTATGGGTACTGATGCTTGCTATGACCACTACTCGTGATCTAGTCATACTAATGGGTGAGGGATCTCCACACTCATGTTGATCCTCTACTACTACCTCATCATCCTCGCTCATGGGTGGCTCCTCCTCCCCATCCTCCCAGTCCTCATCCTCTTCCCCTCTATCCTAGCCATCATAGTTAGGATTTGCATCCTCACCATACTCCTCATCAATAACATCAGTAAATATTTCTACAACCCTATACCGTGTCTCCTTGGCCCTGTTCTATCTATCATCTCCCTCATCTAGAAATGGTCTTGCATCTCTTGTAGGCTCATCAATCAGATATACGGGAGCTGGTCATGATACTATCCACCACTCCTTATAATCACTTGTGGCACCGATGTCATCTACATCAGAGACTAGAGGCTCATCATGATCTAAGTACTCAGAGTCGCTCTTGAAAACATTATCTAAAGTGAGTCGTACTATATCACTTGGTCTCTGGTCACTCCACACTAACCTCTTGAAAAAGGGTCGTGCCTTAGGTGGTGTCTGAATCTGTCCAAACTATCACATGACTTTATTGTAGTACAATAGACATACTACATGGTCATGTTGACCAACCAAAAATATGTCTAGCTGTAATCTCCTCAACTGTCTTGTGTGAGCTAGCCACTGAAGTGTAAGTTGATAGGGTCTCCACAAGATCTTGTCCTCTAGTCGATCAAATCTCACTCTCCAAAAGTGTAAATATTTGTACTTCCACAAGCATCATAGAGGATAGCCAAAGGCTTGAGGATACCCCACTACTATCGAACAAGTGAAGCCGATAGGTCTAGTACATGTGATATAATCAAGGAACCAAACTTGTAGAAGTGTACAGTGTACCATGTTGTCCACCTCTCAAAACACAAACCATCCAAGATCATAGTATAAATGTGCTAGGATATAGTGCCCCCAGGCATATATTACCTTGTGTTCTATCATCCTGTGTATTGGGTGTACTAGTCCTCCCTCTAGGTGCACTACATCCCCATCTAGGATGAGTACTAGTGCAACTATGTGCATCATAATCCATCTCACCACCGAGGCTCATGAATATAGCAACATCACAAGATTGATCCGTTCTCTCACCCGCTTGTCGTGCACTGGAACATCTAGACAATAATGCATATTGGCCTTCTTCTCATAAACTGTATGATCTCTCTAGAAGTATACCCACTCTCCCCGAATAGGAACTCAAATCATACGGTGGATGTCCTCTAGAGTGACTATCATCTCACTAGTAGGAAGGTGGAATGTACAAATGTCTGCATCCCAATGCTCAACTAGAGCCATTAGCATCGCATCATGGTACCTCATGGGGGGCATGAGGTACGCATAATATATCCCAACAACCTGCAAGTGCTCTGTGTCCTCTACTGAAATTGTGGGGGCTAGGTCTCTAAGAAAGCTAAGTTGTCTAGCACCCAGACATTGAAGCAAAAAGGTAGTTACCTATCAATAAAGTAAAAATACACCTTATAAGCAATCTCAAATCTTTAAGCATTTACATTATTCATCATAAAAGTGTACTAGAGTCCATAGAGTGTGATTTTGTAAAGGACACTTTAGAACTCTTTTAGGATACTTCACAAAGAAACAGGACACTTTGTGAAGAAATGAGACACTATACAAAAAAGTAGGACACTTTGCGAACAAATGGGACACTTCACAAAAAAAGGGGACACTTTGCTAACTTTTTTTTTCCAAGATCCTAAATTAACCTAGAAATGCATAAAAATCATTATATAACTACATAATGACTAACCGAAGGTAGCAAAATTGACTCACTTCATGATGACACTCGCTGTGCGCCACCTGGTCTCATAGCATGTCTAGTCTCATAGGCTTGTAGCCTTGTCTACTTAGAATCTTTCACTATTATATTGTCACTTTCAAAGCTACAAGAAGGTAAAATGACAAAGTAAGTGAAAATTTACTTCACTTTTAACTCTTTTAACTCTTATGTATGAAATTAGGGTTCTTACTATCGTAGAGTTAATAAAGTGCTTTTTATTCAAAACAACATAAAAAGTGCTCGAGAACTCTATTTTTTTACGTCATTTTTTGTGTTGAAATTGTGATTCCACACCCGACATCATCAATCTTCTATTGTTATGTGGCATGGTACTTGGATATGTCCTACAATATGATTTTCCTTATTCAACGTGGTTAGATTGTTACCTTGATTCCACATTTGTAAGCAAGTGGAATCAAGGGGGCATACATCTACCCTCAAATTTTGTTTCTAGAAGTTGCATAAGAGGATTTTTGGACAACTAATGAATTCATCTTGCAAGACGCGGTTCCTAATATTGTGGTTTTGTAGATAACTACAATGGGGCTTCATTCTCCCATCTTCTAAATGAGTATCCTTTATTAAGTAAAGCATACTATTTAGAGTCCTTTAGCTTGCATATGCATGTAGAGTCATGTGGGCACTAAAGTGGGGGCTAAATGTAGCATAGAAAATTGTATACTCTTGAAGAAAGAGGCAATTTCGTGCTTAATTTGGACCTATTTTAGCATCCTTGCATTAATCATTCTTTAAACTCACCATTTATAGGCCCCCAAGACTCATTATTTTGGACCTTGAGGATTATTCAACTAAAAAATCATACAAATCCTGACAAATAACACTTAAATCATTCAAATTTTAGAAAACCCACCTTAGAAACCTCTAGTGGGACTAAGTCGCCAAGGGTGGCAACTTAGTCCCTTTTGGGGGATTTTTCAATTTTGAGTGGGAAAATCACCGACCTAATTTGAATTTCTAATGGATGTTGGCCTGTGAGGTCAAAATAATGATTAATTAAGTATGAATGCCTATAAATATAAATTTTTGGGTCTTTTTTACAACATCTAGTCATTTTCAACAAAAAAATTCAAAAGTCAAGTGCTGGATATCTTTCACAAGAAGATTCATAAGTCTATCTACAACAAAGTTGAAGCTTTGGGGCAGCAAGCTAGGGTTTTTTTAGGTCTTCAAGCTCATTTTTTGTCTAAATTATTTCATTGCTTAGGGTTGATCATGGATGCCTATGGAGAATCATGAAGAATTCTAGTTTGCAGAGTCATCAAGCCAAGCCTAAGGACTTGTTTTCTAAGTGATTCCATCTTCAATTTCTCTCTATTTTCAGCCTAAGGAAGGTTTTCATGTTATTAAAATTCATTTCTAATGTGATTTAGGGTCTCTTGGAATGAGTCTTTCATCATTCTAGTTTCATTTATGCATCTTATTCTTGCATGTTAGTATAGGGTTGCATCTTGCTTCAAATTTCATAGTCTTAGATGCACTTAGGGCTAGGGTATTACAACATATTTCATTATATATTTCAAGGTTTAAATACCAACTAGGGGTTTGACTAAGGTAGAGCCCCCATTAGAAACCAAATTATATTCTATTTCACAGGTGTTTTTGTAGATTTGGATTTGGATTTCAGTCAGGGAACAAAGTGCAGACTAGGAGCTATAGATTGCACTTTCAAATTTCCCAAAATATGAAAGTGGAATAAGTTTCCAATAGTGGAATATGAGTCCCATCAGAGGTATTTTCTAGAGCAATTTTTAGATTCCATTACCCATTTCCCTGAAACCACTTTTTGGTAAAACACCCTTATCTGGGACTAAGTTTCCTAGCTTGGCGCAAGTGTCCTAGTTGGCCAGAAAATTAGATTTTCCAAAATTTCAAAGACATCTATAGTCTTCACCTCGGCCTCTGTTAGTTTCCAGGTGTACTCTTTCTATTTTACTTCTTTATCTTGTTTTATATTGAATTCAATCTATTTTTTTGCATATCACAAGATGTTTTCAAACAAAGTGCATTTCCTTAGTTTTGCATTAATAATCCATTTCTTTTATTAGTTCTTTGCATTTAGGAAATTCTATTTAGACATATTTCAATCATATTTGCATTAGTCTTGAGTGAGCCATTAAGGTTTTGGGATACCTCTCTCCTTTTAGGTGCAAAACCCTAGAAGTGTAAGAGAGCTCCTATCTCCAAAAATATTTGGTTCAACTTCAATCATCATTTCTTTGAAAATTAGGTCAATCATTTCACAAAAAATAATAAATTTATATTTTAAGTGATCATTCATTTCCCTTTATTATGATAATTCTTTTAGTTAATTCATAAGCATCATAAAAAGAATTTGTTTACAACACATCCACCACAAAACTAAAATATCCCAAGGTTTAGGGAATGAGATTTATGAGGATGAATGGTTCCAAATTCCATATCACTGATCTAAAGAAACTTCCATCATGATAGTATTAGGAAAGATGGTCTTGGGGCCCTCTCTAGGACCCCTCCATACATTTCCTAGTACCTTCCCTTTGTTTTTGTAAGGGGGTTAGCCTCCAAGAAGGAAGGTACGAAAATAATCACACAGTATGGGAGAATGGATTATGACCATCCCCTACCGGTCCCATTTACATCCCCATCATCACAATAAAAATTCCCCAGCACATCTACACCCCCATACGACTCGCTAGAGACCCCTCCTAGATATAGTAGTTTACAAAGTTCACATCATGACACATATGCTAGTAGTTCAAAGAAGCTTCAAACTTAAGAAGATAAAATAAGATTTTAAAAGTTTCTAATAAAATATCATGAAAGTAAAGTAAAAGAGTAATTCAAATACAAAGGAAACATTTTAATCCAAATAAAAGGTGTTTAAATCAAATTAAGTCCTTGAGGCAAAGAGGACTACATAAATCAAATATCCAAAAATACAATACTACTGGGAAAATCACAAAAGAAACTTCAAAATAATATATAGTTCACAAAGATTGGCACATTGCATGCACTATGTGACTTCTTCAAACTACTCGAGGGGTGGAGGGGAATGGTGGTTCTCAAACCACATAGCCAACAAAATATAGTGATCTCAAACCACTTATAATATGGTGGTACCAAACCACAAGATAATAATATGGTGGTCTCAAACCACAAAATTTTAATATAATAACCCAAGCATAGTCCCACACAACTAGGACATGCCATCCGAGTAGCTATAATCATATATCTGAAGTATCTTGTAAAATTAGTTATCTGTACACTGAATCTTACCCAAGGAAGCATCATTCACTAACACATCTCTATCACCATCCATGTATTTCTATCATATTCACTATACAAAGTATGTAACTCAATAAATTTGTAATATTTTACTATCACAAGCCTTGCATTTTGTCATTTTATATTCTTTCTACAAATACTAGATAATAAAAATTAAGCAATCACTTTCTTCTCCCTCTATTTCCAACATTGCTCACAAACCAAAATTGGTTAAAGCATTACCTGCATGTGAATAGACCCATAATGATACCACAAGAACACTACATCTAATGACCATGACTTTGAATAACTAATATAGGTAACATTTGTAGCCCAAGTGGGAGCTCATAAAAAAATTGGAAAACCAAATCCATCCTCAACCCACGAGATACGACTTAAGGAAAAAGGTTTTCCACTATGGACCAACAAATATGGTCCTCAAAGGGGGAGTAGATCCAGCTCAACGTTCCAAAGGGGAATATGATTTAGACATTTGTCCACTGGCTAGCATAGGGATCCATCATGGAAGTATCATAATGTTCCAATGAATAGGGGACTCCCTCAACCCATAATACACTAGTAGAGCCTTCTCCAAATGGAGTGGTCATTACTAGGGGAATTCCAACACAAAACAAAACATGTAGTCTTATCATCACACATTAATTAGCACAAGGGTATACACAAGTAGATCATCTCAAATTTCCACCACACCCTTATCTCAAGTTGGATACCCAATGTCCCAAACTTGAGTCACAAACATAGCATTGACTAGTTTCTCACAACACATATAATAGTGCACTTTATAAGCTTTCAACACAATCCTTTAAACAACAAACACTTAGACCCCTTGAACCAATTAGAGACCACTTCACACTATCAATGCATAAAGTGGTTTACACTTGAAACAATTACCAATACCCAATCACATCACTATCACCTTGGATTTCCAAGAAGGAATTCCATATAGGGGAGTAGGGGCTCTACCAGACATGGGGAAAACATATGAAAAAATATCATAATTAAATCTCCACCAAAAAAATACACATAATTCCACAAAAAAACCACAACTCCACATCAATGCCACATCATAACCACAAGTAGATCAACAACCTTATTCCTCCCAACAACAAATCTTCCAAAAGTAAAATGTGATACTTATATCACCAATGATGAAATGCCCCAATGTGTGGGAGCCACACCCACTCAGACCCCTTGCACTTGGAGGACCCAAGATCTCCTCTTCACAAGGGGGGGTTAACTCCCCTAGAAGGCACATAAGAATTGACACATAACACAAGGGACCAAATAATTCCCAATCCCAAACACGAAACATAGAACAAACATTACATTCACAAAATAGTAAAGAATTTAACCAAACACAATATACTATTAAGGATAAATTCCCTATTTACAAGCTAGAATACATGATTCAACTTATAGTTTCAATGGTCAAACCTTAAGCATTAGTGAAAAAATCTAAAAGGAAAATTACTAATAACTGAGTCTAAATTTCTTCACGCATAGCTATTGCATTTTAATTTTCTACCTGAATGACTATGGTAATATTTCTCATTTTATTTAGCAATACTAAAACATCAAACCCTTTGAAATAGACACTTTTAAAACTTTTAGTTACTATATCATCGAGAAAGGAAAGTAATAGTTTCATTCATGGTTTAAATTTTCATTTTCAAACAACCAACATTAATATCTCTAATCTTCAAGCATGCTATCAACATGTGAATGATGTGACATTTAATTCATAACAAAATATTACACTAACTCAACTAGATAACTTTCACAATCAATTTGTGACATTAATAAAGTACTACCAAATATCTAGAGCATGTGATAACCTTAAGAATGTGATGGAAAATTTACTAAATTATATTAAACTTGTAATATCCAACCAAGAAAGCATCCAATTATGAAGACCCTCTTTACTGCAACAATCATTAAATAATTTCTCAAGGAATTGACTCTATATCAAATATGAAAGAAGCTAAAGTGATGAACATAAGCAACTTTATTTATTATCTCAAGAATGAAATTGCTAATAGACAATACTATTTTTTATTTTAAAGCCAAAATCAATTTCATATAAATCCTTTTCCTCCTTATAATGTTATCCCTTTTCTAATTAGTATTACATGAATTTAGTCATAACTATGTTCAACCAAGAATCCAAATAAAGAGAACATTGAAAAAAAAATAGAATTAACATTAAATATACTTAAAATAAACATGTCATAAGCTTAAGTGATTCAAAGAACTTTCCTTCCTAAGCAAAAAACCTTGATCCTAACATGGACAAGGATAGAATGATCATGTTAACAAGGTTGTGAAGAACTTAAGACATTTGAATTCAAAGGATGAGGGCGTATAACTTTAGGTGTTTTTGAATAAGTTATAATTAAAATTCTACTTTTAGACTTTAATTATTACAAGATTAAGGAAAAGGTCACTTAATTATCCCCCCCCCACAATATCAACAAACAACTTTACTCAAGAATAAGGAATTACGCACAATTGCGACCCTAAGAGAAAACAAGTAACTCCTGAGTTCCTAGTGTTGGAACCCTACTTTGATACCAAATGTCACACTCCAAATCTTCCAACACAACTAACAATTTTCATTGACTAAAACTGTGCAACACTAACAATTACTGACTACATATGAACAAGGTGGTATACGAATAAAGAGTTTTATATTAAGTATTCCTAATGATATTAAATTTAACAACACATGTTAGTATTATAATTATCCTTGGCATTCCTCTAGAATTTGGATTTACTAATACCATTAATAATAACACTATTATTTTCTAATAAGTAATGATTAAATGATATTATTTTTAATACTCAACATTTATATGCTAATCACCCTTATTAATGTTTATTTAATAAATTTAACATGCATAGGCTGTTAGAAACCAAGATATGATTGCAAACCAGAAAAAAACACCTTCCACAAAAGAGAAAAATGAAAAAGAAAAGATTTGCAAGAGATGTGAAAATTGATATATTCGAAGTACAAATAATTACAAGAGATACTTTGCTTTATAAAAGAAAAAATGCATAAACCTAATCTTATCTTGAGCAACAAGATAGCTCAAAAGATAAAGATAAGATCCTATAACTTAGGAATTAAATAAAGCCTAAGTAAACTTATGCAAATGTGTAATTAATAATTAATTACACCAACACCCCCCATAAGTGCAACTTAGGGATAATCAAATTATTATGCAAATATGAGTCCCGACAACAAGGCCTGATAAGGTACTCATATGCAAATGCAAAGAGAGAGAAAAACCAGTGAGAAAAACCCCCCTTCAGTGAGATGAACTGCTGCAAGGAATCACTGGAAGAACTCTGAAGAAGCAACACTGGAATCCCAAATTTGGCAAGCAAGGAAAGGTAATTCTGTCTACAACTAAAACCAAAAAAAAAATCACAAATGCAACATCAGACCCGATGCCAAGGAAACTGGAAACTCACATACTGGATCAACTCTGGAATCTGTAAGCAATATTAGATGAAGGATGAAAGGACCCATAATGACGACAAATTTGGAAGTTGTGTCTCTCGAAGCCAATGCCAAACTGAAACTAAAATTGCCCATAAGATGAGTACCATCAAGATGCTGGAACATTGACCATAAAAAAATGGCCTTCAAACTGAGAAAGATCTGAACCAATGCGGATCAAGAATCATAAAATCCCAATGTGAAGTGTGAACCGAAGCAAACCAAAGATGTATCCAGCTAAGCAAAAAAGAAGCAAAAAGGAGACAACAGGAAACCAAAAAAACTCATGTGAGTTGTCACCAATATGAAAGATGGATGCAAGAACCCCCCTTAATGGAACTTTATATCAGTTCATTATTACAATACCCAATGATTGCAGAAGGAGAAATTGCAAAACTACAGAAACATAAGTGAAAATGCAAACCTATCACACGAAAAAAAATGAATGCATGCATAAAATAAGGTAAAAATATTATGTAAATGACCTTATATCTACATAGAGGCCGAAACCAGCTTTCCAACCCCTCAAAATTTGGGAAAAATGGATAAGCGAGTCAAAAAATATGCATCCTAGAGTGAAAATGAAAACATCTGAATTCCGAGGCTGAAAAAGACATCAAAAAAGAAAAACCAGAAAATAACACCTACACCATTGCATAGAGCGTCGAAATAGATTTTTGACGATATCTTGTTTACAAAAAAAGGACGATGTATGCCCAAGATATGCCGTTTCTATGAAAGTTTTCCAAAAATGTCCGATTTGGCCAATAAGGTTCCCTGCAGCCCTCAGGGGCTAAAAATATTCGGCCCCTGGTCGCATGTAGGACCAGGGGTTGGCATGCTGGGACAAAGGCCGCAGCCCTCTGTCGCTCATATGACCAGGACTGGGGCTGGAGTGCCGGCGGGGTGCTGAACTGGGCCCTTGGTCACCTAAGTGACCACAATGGACCTCGTGGGGGCTGATTGCACAGGAGGTGGTGCTGCAAAAAGGTCCGTTGGTGGTGGTGGCCGATGGGAGGCCATTGGGTGGTGGGTGGGTGGTGGCCTCCATTTATACTGGCCACGCAAAATATTGGCTGGTTTTTTTATTTTTTTAATATTTTTTGAATCTCGTGCCTCGAGAACTGTGCTTGGGGGTCGTACGACCTTTGGGCAAAATTTGTTTTCCTCTCCGGATGACTGTGTCCAAATCAGAAAAATTTTATATGGAAATAGGGGTTTTTGGGTGCTACAAATCCAACGGCGAGGTCCATTTGGGCCCAAAGTACTCCAAAAATTAGGCGACCCCTAGATCTATCAAATAAATCACCGAGCTTGAAACCCTCGCAAATTTGGCAAACAGTGATGAAAATAAATGAAATAAAAGTCATTTCTAACTTTTTCCAGTGCTCTAAATCCAACGGAAAACCCCGATCTGATCCAAGATGCTCCAGAAATATGCTTAAGGAAATAAACCCTCGAGGGACCCTGAACGAGCTCTGCACTGTATTTCTCTGAAAAAGATGAGAAGGGGCTGCAAATCGAGGCTCTGATACCATGTTAGAAACCAAGATCTGATTGCAAACTAGAAAAAACACCTTCCACAGAAGAGAAATATGAAAAAGCAGAGATTTGCAAAAGATGTGTAAATTGATATATTCAAAGTACAAATAATTACAAGAGATACTTTGCTTTATAAAAGCAAAGATGCATAAACCTAATCTTATCTTGAGCAACAAGATAGCTCAAAAGATAAAGATAAGATCCTATAACTTAGGAATTAAATAAAGCTTAAGTAAACTTATACAAATGTGTAATTAATAATTAATTACACCAACATAGGCAACTTGGGTAACAACCAAATTCACTATAGAACCTAACTAACTAATAACCCATTTATTCATACTCAACAAATTTCCACCCTAATCACCAATCATATTTAAATTTTGAACTTCATCTATTAAGCATTCTATTACTAATTATTAAATTGACATTCAAGGGGAAGAAGGAATACTAGGCATAATAGTTCTCTTTTCCTTTCCACTTGAATTTATTTTGATTACAACTATACTGCATTAGTTTGTAGTTAATGGGAATCAATCTTTATTTGTATACAATTAGTGTCCTTACCTAGAAAGCTTCTTGCAATTTCAAAATCATTTAATACCAATAATGTTTAAATTATGAAATTTATAGATACTAAGCATAAGCCTAAGACTTAATGGACGAAACCTAGATCTTAATAAAAGATCAGTGATTAAGTATTCCTAACTACACATGCGCCTATACAAGATCCAACCTAATTCAATAATTAACCGACTACACTCTGAATAAAGAAGAAATGGTATTAGATATTAATTTTTCTTTCCTTTCTTAACTACTCAACAATACTTGAAATTTCATTCCAACAAATAGATATCTTCAATTTATCATTAACATTAAGTAACTATCCTCCATATAGAGTCCTAGTTATCATTTATTTATTAATAATATTTGAATTTCCTTTTCATATTTATTTAGTTCATCGGAAAGGAGGTGAAGTTATTCCTTTTGAAAGAACCTTCTTGAATCTACTTATTAATTTGTCTTACAATAAAATTGTGTGCTTCGTTTAGTTTGTTTTATCTTGAGACCTAAAACATAATACTACAAATATCTGAGGAGTAAAACAAATTACTTATTTGATTCAAATTTTCTTAAACCCAAACTACAATTGTTTAAATTATATTCCCCTAAAAATACTAATTCAGGGAACTTTTAAACCATTATTTAAATTACTAAATAAAAACTTATTCTTTAACATATAACTACTCACTTCCAACCACTTCTTTTCCAAATATGAACATTCATGGGAGATAAAATTTTAATGGAATAATCACTATCCAATTTATTTGAAGGTTCATTCTCAAGGAAAAAATTCATGCTAGCTCTAAAATAATTCATGTTTCCAATGTAGTATTTATTAGAGTTATCATGCATTAGCTAATAATTAATTAATCTTTAATTGATTATTAGTATAATTTATTCTCATGCACTTCAACTAAACTTAGGAGTTCTTTATGCTTTTATTAATTGAGCTAATATTAGATCATTATGTCTCATCTCATGTGATGTTGAAACTTGTCATGATCTAATCCCTTTCTCATTTAGGGTTTTTCTCTTATAAGCACTCAACCCTCATTGCAATTATCTTGAGCTTTCATATCTTTTTGAGAGTCCCATTCTTCTGTATCTTTTTCTTGTTGAGGAATATAGCATATATTGTTTGTAGATCTCTGGTGTGCAAGGTGTTTTTGTTGTTTGATCTTGTGGCTCATGGTTTTGTGCTTGTTTCATAATTCTAGCATGGTATCAGAATGTGGATTCAGTGAACCCCTTCTTGATTTATTAGGTTTTTTCTTCAACAAAGGTTACAAACACAAATCTAGATTCTCTTTTGCTTTCTTGTAAATTTTGGAGGTGTGCTTTTTAGGTGCATTTTGGCATAAAAAGGATATCATCATTGGATTTAGAGTCATTGAGAAATTCATAATTATCTTTTGTTTCATCAACTCCTAAGGCCAGATCTATGAGGGTTTGAAATGGTTGTTTTTTTTTCAAATCCAAAGGGTAGCTGCATTTTTTAAGATTTTTGGTGCAAAACAGACCTTGCCGTTTGATTCATGAGGCCAATTCCACAAATTTTGATATATAATTTGACCTATTTATGTGTCGGGAGATTTTGAGGCAAATTTATTTTGTACAGGGGCCCACACAACCCTTGTATGGAAAAACATTCATGGCTTTCCAAATAAAAATCATTTTTTTTAAATCATCTTTTTTCTTTTAATAAATTTCTTTTAGAAATTTTAAAAAAGAAAAAGAAGTGTATGAAAAAAATCTACAGGAATTTAAATCAATGAGATGTGAATTTAATTATTTCTAGGCAACATTAATTGTTGGTACCCGCAAGGTACCTACATTGTGCAGGCCCTATAGGCCCACTTGGAGGTCCACAATAGGTTGGAACCCTGCCCAATAGCCCCTTACAATTTCTGGTCACTCAAATAAAAAAACTAGTGGCAGTGGATTTTCCCGACCCTTGTGTTTTCTTCCTAGCGATGCACATTTTTTTTGGTTAGTTTCTATTTACTGACAATGCAGAGTTTTTCCAACGGATTGTAATTTTTTCAGCTATTTGGAGAATATTCCAGCATAGCAGAGAATATTCTAGAGGGAGCCATTTTTTCCTAGGCACATGAAATATTCCTTGGAATATTACATTGACATCATGTTTATGTCAACAGTACGACCTAGTGCTTGGCCCCCTTTGACCCCCTTTATGCCCTAAAGGGGGTGTTTTTTTTTCTTTTCACCATAAATTGGGTATACAGTATTGTTTTTCAACAAACGAGATATCATCAGAGAGCTGATTCCATCAAATTTCTAGTGGTGTTGATCTCATTACCTAATTTTGTTGCTACTGCATTCTACAACCTGTGGAAGTTAGAGGTGTTATTTTTAGTCCTAAGGTCGTAACTTTTGACTATTTTATCCTTTTTCACAATTCCAATGACATTGGAACCATCTTTCAAAGCTTTTTCGGTTCCATCTATGCAATTTTTCTAGATTTTTCTCCAAGTACATTTTATTTAGTTTTGTGTTTTTGCACTTTGGTGAATTACTTGGATTTCTTAGCTCCTGGAAACTGTTCATTTTTGTGGGATGACTCATTATTGGCTATTCTATATGTATTTCAAATATTATTTCCTTTTGGGAATTGTAGACATATTTTTCATGCACATTCTTTTTTGTAGATGCACTCAGATAAAGTGCCATTCTGGTATACACTTTTTGGGGATCTTGTACATCTTATTGTTCTTTTTGTATTTGCACTATGATATAAAGTGCCACATGTGGGGGGTTTATGTTTTTCTAAATGTTTGTCGTCGCACCTTTGTTAAGTGAGTGTCCTTTCCATGACATCAGTGAATCCCAGTGATTCTTTCCTCATGCAAGTGTGCCCTAGTTTGCACACCCTTTTATTTGCAAGTTGTTTCTCCTACATATACTTCTTGGTTTCACATAGTTTTAGTGTTCATATGATTGCTCTCCCTTTTTCGATATTATGGGGGGGGGGTTGACTATTGGTGCTAATGCTTCTTTGGTTTTTCTTTGGAGTGATTTATGTATCTAGTTCTTGTTCCTATGTACTAGTCAGATGTAGCGTGTACAATCCTTGCATTTAAATGAGATGGATCATTTACCATATGGACACTCTTGCTTTCCTATTTCTATAGGTTCTTCATTTCAACACTCTATTAGCCATCATTCAATAGTAGTCTACAACTTTGTGCTTTTTGATGTTCTACATGTCCCTATTTTTCAAGACATTGTATCTTTTAGATGCTTCTTCAGTACTTCACTTGGCTTTCATCTCTTTTTGGAGTGGAGTTTTTCCCATGAGGTTTTCTCTATTTCTCTCCATTATAGAGATCTATTTGTTTATACATGGGTAACATACTAGGCCTTTTTCGGGACCCATCATGCATTCTTTTTAGGGTTCTTAGCTACTCCCTAAGTTCATATTAAGGGGGGATGTTAGAGTT
Organism: Sequoia sempervirens; assembly: GCA_007258455.2. Classification (NCBI taxonomy): domain Eukaryota; kingdom Viridiplantae; phylum Streptophyta; class Pinopsida; order Cupressales; family Cupressaceae; genus Sequoia; species Sequoia sempervirens. The sequence continues at coordinate 174,910,905 of VDFB02058242.1, read as the reverse complement.
ATCATGCATTAGCTAATAACTAATTACTCATTAATTGATTATTATTTTAGTTTATTCTCATTCACTTAAAAGCTAAACTTAGGAGTTCTTTATGCTTTTATTAGTTAAGCTAATATTAGATCATTATGTCTCATCTCATGTGATGTTGATACCTATCATGATCTGATCCCTTTCTCATTTAGGGTTTCTCTCTCATAAGCACTCAATCCTCATTGTAATTATCTCGAGCTTTCATATTTTTTTGAGAGTCTCATGCTTTTGTACCTTTTTCTTGTTGAGGAATATAACATATAGTGTTTTCAAATCTCTTGTGTGGATTGTGTCTTTGTTTGTTGTTTGATCCCGTGGCTCGTGGTTTTATGATTGCTTCAAAATTCTAACAGTGTTGACAAGTAACAAACACATATACATAAACCAATGCAGATTATAGTGGTTCAAATCTATTGAAGAGACGTTGATTGTTTCATGACTTGACACTTTCAGGGGTATCTATTAGTTGCTAGTATCATATATCAAGGATCAACTTATTTATTAGAAGATACAAAAAATATATAGATCAAAGGCTTGATATTGATGAAGATCACCAATAGATTTTTTATTCACTAACCAAGACCATGATATGTATCGACTTATCATTACCTATATGCCTATGAAGTTGGTTGAAGGATTATAAGTAGAGTTTGTGGGGTGATAGGGGATGGTCAACACCACTCACTGGGGTGGTGAACCTTAGCTACACCCCTTCCCATGTATAGGTTATTTTCTGAGATAGGTATAATGCAAAATGTGTGCATTTGCTACAACAAACTATATGTTGAAATAACACAAGACAATTGAGAGGGGGGACTGAATTAGTTTTCACCAATCACATTCACAAATATCAAACAATTATTAACTCCACATTCGCTTTAATCTATTATTAAGTATGAGCATGAAGTGAAAATAATAGAAAGAAATATCAACATAATAAACACCAAATTTACATGGAAAACACAATAAGGATTAACTCACAATATAAGAGTAATTGCAAAATAATTTACAAAGAGGCTCACTACCAAAGGGCTCACTACCCAAGATAGGATTCACTGTCAAGAAAGGAGGCTCACTACCTATAGATACAACTCACTATCCAAAAGGGAGGCTCACTACCTATAGATAAAGAAAGATAACAGAAAATCCACCACATCAACTTTCACACATCCGTAGCCTTGATCAGAGAATTACAGACACTATCAGTTCACTGCTTTCAAGAGTCTAACACATTAAAGTTCTCATTGCCTCAACCTACTTTCTCACAGTTTCTCACTTCTATCTTGCTTTTCAAACTTGAAACATACAATCTTTAAGACCTTGTCTTGTACTTATACTATCTTCAACCTTAGAAACTTTCTCCAAAGTCAGCTACACACTCTTCATTTTTCAAATTCAAATTAGGTCAAAAACTCAACATTCTTGTGGTGGAAGAGAATGAACACTGACCAAACAAACACATAACCAAGACCCAAAACAACATCTTGGATCAATCAAACACTTCCTTAATTGATACTTATCCTTCACATGATATGTAAACACCAGGTTGACCAAACCTAATGTAAACACCAATGAACTTTGAAATGCATGCTTCCACAAAAAGAAGATAACATGTGAAACACATAATGTGCTTCACCATACACTGGAACACATCTCAGATGCATTCAAATTCATCCACAGCTAATGCAATAACCTTCATACATAGAACACTTTTCATCAGTCCATCCAGACTTTACAAACACACATCTAGTAACTCTAAAACTAATCTTCCAGAGTACGAAACTATGAATAGCTCTGACAGAACATAGATAACATCATTACAAGCCTTCTTCCATATCTGTAAGACTAGAAAGAAACTAGTGGAGGACTAGAGATAAGATACATTTCTCCCAGTCCACTAACAAAAAAATCTACTAGACTAGTTCACAAACCAATTAACTCAACTTTCACTCTTCATCATCCCATAAGCTATAATCCAAGATATATCACCCAAAGATGCCCTTAAAAAATAATTTAGATCTGCACAAGCGTAGGATCAACACAAATAAAATGTGGAGCACATACCAGAGCACATTCTTAACACACACAATTTTGTCTTCACTATTTATTAATTTTCTCAAAAGAACTTGGTAACTCATCATATTGACACACCTGCAACACCATAAAGATAGCTCCATGTACTCACAACATCTCAATAGTATCTCAATTATACATGTACCAAATGCAATCACTGTAAGGAAAGCTAAGGTGTAGAACTAACTCTCCTAACATTAAAACCTCAGAGAAGAATGCAAAGGTGACTTTAAATTTTCAATTACAGTCCATATAAGATACACTTGAAGGAAATAATAGAAACAAAGAAAGGAACATACACACATGAACACTAGATTTATGTGGGAAAACCCTTATGGGAGAAAAACCCACCACACCAAGAAAAACCCCTTTGTATTACAGTAAACAAATTACATATAGAGTACAGGCTTCACTCTCTGATGTCAAATTATAGCAGCATACACAATGATCAACCTTGTATAGAATATCTCATTTACAATGCACTCTCAAATGAATTCACACACACTGATCTCACACTGAACTGTTCACCAAACTGTTCGTAGATTGTTCATCGGAACCGATCACCATATTCAATCTCTGAGTATATCCATGTCACTCATGGTCTGTCAATCTTCCTCATAGTAACGGCTGCAACAGTCCAATTACTAGTGGTTCCCATTCCGCTTCTCTGATTGGTTGAAGAAAAACCACGTAGGATAGTCTTCCAATCGATCAAGGCATTCAAATAGTATTCGCATGTCGATGAGACACTAATTGTGTCTCCCCGATGCCACAAGACTTGATCGTCATTATTGCCAAGAGTCATCACCATTGGCAAGACGTTATATTAAATGCTAATCCATTATGTGAAGCTCTATTGACAAGAGTTTCACTATCACCAAGTCTTATAGATCTTTATGTCATACCGATATACATCGTGCAAAGCTGTCGGCGAGACAAGTCATATCGCTAATATTTCATACCAAAAATCAACACATGGAGCGCTATCAGCAAGACTACCGCTATCGGTGAGAATTCATACCGAGCATAGAATAGTCAAAGAGACTATTGCTATTGCCAAGAGGTCATACCGATGTTCAAAAGTCACATTGACATCAACATTCCCATTGACGAGACTTACTCTATCACCAAGAGGTCACAATGAAAACACCAGTCTATCAGCGAAACCACATCCATCGGCGAGACAACCATCCATCACCAAGAGTCCTTATCGGGCCATCATGTCACCTCGATGTCTTCTTGTGAATAACCATCAGTGAGACATCTCTTGTCGGGATGAGTTATACTGAATGTCCAAGTCTCTCCCCAATGACTTCTGTCACCACAAGTCTCCCCGATAACCAATAGGAATAACTTGTCGGCCAGACCAACCTAGTCGGCAGAGGGTTACACTAAACACAAGTCACAATAATAGCACTAGTTGGAAAGATAGCAACAAGGTCTCAGCGACCTGAGCATTCCACAAGATTACACAACTGCTAGTTGGCTAGACAGTAAGAATGTCACACTGACTTTGCACTTTAAGAGGTTTCAGCTTGTGAGATTGAGGCACACTATCCCAACAATCTCCCACTTGAAAAAGATCACACTGGAACCTCCAGAGCACAACAAAACTACTAAAATTCATGGGCACTAAGGCCCATCGAACTGGAACACCACCTGAACTTGTCTATGCTCGCTGGCTTCGTCAATGCATCTGCAACATTCTCTAGAGTATCCACTTTTTCTAAAGATACCTTTCCATCCTCCACTATATCTTGTACAAAATTATACTGTACATCTATATGTTTCGTCCTGGCATGGAAAGTAGGATTCTTTTCCAAAGAAATAACATTCTGACTATCATAGTAAATTGTTATTTTCCCTGCATCAAAACCAATGTTAGAACACAAATGTTTTAACCAAATTGCTTCTTTATAGGCATGTGTTGCTGCCATGTATTCTACCTCTCTAGTGGACAAAGTGACTATAGCATGTTGCTTACTCATCCAACTCACTGCACCACCATTCATCATGAAGATATATCCACTAGTGGATCTTCTGCTGTCAATGTCCCCTAACCAATAAAAATCCACATAGCCTCGAATGCTAAGAGTCCTCTATGATTCAAAAAAGTTTCCATGGTAACACAATGCATATTCAGAAGTGCCCTTCAGATATCTAAACACTCTCTTCACAACATCCCAATGTGATCTTCTAGGATTAGCCATAAACCGATTAAGTACTCCCACTACTTGGGAAATGTTTGGCCTTGTACAAACCATTGCATACATAAGACTGCCAACCGCACTAGCATAAGGTACAATGGTCATTTCCTTCATCTCAATAGGAGATTTTGGACAGTCTTCAATAGATAGTTTCATTCCCTGCAAAACTGGAACAACTAACTACTTGCAATCAGTCATACAAAATCTCTCTAGAATAGTCTTAATATACTTATTCTGACTGAGCCAAAGTTTTCTACTCTTTCTATCCCTAGTTATTTCCATTCCCAGAATATACCTTTTTGAACCAAGATCTTTCATTTCAAACTTTGCAGACAACTGAGACTTAAGATCAAAAATCATTAACTTACTATTACCTATGAACAACATATCATCAACATAAAGAGAAATAATAAGAACTCGATCACTTTTGAAGCTTTGTAATACACACAATGATCAGATTTTGATCTTACAAATCCCAATGACAAAACAAAAGTGTCAAACTTCTGGTACCACATTCTAGGAGACTACTTTAATCCATACAGAGATTTTTTCAACTTGCAAACCAATTTTTCTTTACCTTTCACTGCAAAGTGCTCACAATGGCACATATAAATCTCTTCTCCAAGATCACCATGAAGAAATGTTGTCTTCACATCCATCTATTCAATCTCTAAGTCATATACTGCTGCAAGTGACAAAAGAAATCTGATAGATGTCAGCTTAGCTACAGGAGAAAAAATTTCCCCATAATCAATTCCCTCTATCTGGGAATAACCCTTCACAACCAACCTCGCCTTATACTTTTCCACACTTCCATCAAGACCTATTTTCTTTTTAAATACCCATTTGTAGCCCACAACTTTTATGCCTTTAGGAAAGGGCACCAAACACCAAGTATCATTCTTTTCTAATGATGCCATTTCTTCGTTCATGGCTTCCAACCAAGAGTTTGAATCAGACATTCTAAATTCCTCTTTCACAGTCCTAGGCTCATTGGTGCTAGAAATTAAAGCATAGGCACAAGTAGAATCTATCAAAGAAAACCCATACCTATCAGGTTGCTTTCTTTCATGAGTTGACCTCCTCACTTGCTGAGTCTGAGGTTGTTCTTCTTCTTCAGAACTCTTAGAACTGCTTGAGCTCTCCTCAGTTTTAGGTACATTTTGAACTTTTAATTCATCTTTATTTGGTGTCGGAGGAATTTCAACTACATCCTTTTTATCTTCAGATTTTGTCTCTAACTACAGATCCAAGGTAGAAGGCTTCAACTCCTGAAAGATAACACTTCTGCTATATAGAACCTTCTTCGTATCAGGATTCTAAAGCTTGTACCCTTTTATGCTAGCACTATAACCAATAAAAATACACTTGACAACCTTTTTTTCCAATTGAGATCTTTTCTCATTCGACACATGTGCATATGCCTCATAGCCAAAGACTCGAATGTGTCTTAGAGAGTGCTTTTTTCTAGACCATGCTTCCAAAGGTGTTTTCTCAACAAAAGCAGAATTAGGAGAATGGTTTATCAAGTAACATGCTATAGCAACTGCCTGAGCCCATAACTTCTCCTCCAAGCTAGCATTGCTCAGCATTCTTTATGCTCTTTCCATCACTATCCTGTTGAACCTTTCTGCAACTCCATTTTGCTGTAGAGTGTAAGGTATAGTTTTATGTCTTTTAATACCATGATCTTTATAGTACCTCTCGAAATCATCAGAACAAAATTCATCACCATTATTAGTCCTTAAACATTTTATTTTCCTTCCAGTTTGATTTTCTACGAGGTTCTTAAATTCCTTAAACCAACTGAACACTTCTGATTTACTTTTCAAAAAATAAATAAATGCCCTTCTCTAATAATCATTAATAAACAATACATAGTACCTTGAATTAGACAAAGAAGGAACATTCACTGGACGAAAAACATCATAATGTATGTAATCAAGTAAACCAAAAGATTTGTGAGGATTGGAATAAAATGAAACACGGTGTTGTTTTTCATATATACAATGTTCACAAAACTTGAATTGAAGGTTACAATCATCAAGCCCCTCAACCAGGTTTTTAATCTTCAAGGTTTTTAAACCTTTCTCTCCAATGTGGCCTAGCCTATGATGCCATAGCATAGTCTTTTTTGCTGAAAGTTTAACTTCCATAGAGTTTACACTATCAGGGAATTTTTCTTCTTTTCCTCCATGAGTAGCTTTCTATGACTTTGCAGAGGCACAATTGCATTGCACAACATGTGCATCCAGCTTGTACAAGGTACCAATATGACCACACCTTGCTAGCACCATTGAGCCTCTTTTCATCTTACAACCATTTCCAGAGAACGTGACATGCACTCCAATATCATTCAACTTACTAACAGAAAGTAGATTTCGAGCCAGACCTGGTATATGTATTACATCATTGATTCCCTTCACTCTTCCATTAGGGAATTGAATTCTGACTCTTCCACGACCAACTATTTCCAAAGATGAATTACTTGCCAAATGCACCTTTCCACCTTCATATTTTGCATACTTCATGAACCAGTCTCTAAGAGATGTCATGTGGAAAGATGCTCTAGAATCAATTAGCCATACATCATCTGATGCCTACATAGCCAAGGCTACAATGAAGGCGTCTGCATCACTCTGAAAAGAATCATAATAAGAATTCTTTTTCTTCTTCTTCTTTTTCTCCTCTCTACAATCCTTTCGGACATGACTAGGTTGCCCACAATTCCAGCACTTCACCTTGGACTTCTTGCCAGGAGACTTTGATCTCCCTTCTGATTTTGATTTGGACTTCTTGTCCTTCTTTCCTTTTTCTTTTGATCTGCCTCTAACAACAAGATCCTACTTCACCATCTCAGAAGATTTCCTTCTCATCTCTTCTAATAAAAACGAAGCAACAACATCTTCCATCTTAAAAGTGGATGTCGTACTCCTAATAGCCATCACTAGGTGATACCAAGAGTCTAAAAATGAACATAATAATAGCATACAACGATCTTCATCATCAATCTTCACACCCACAGATGTTAACTAAGCAATCAACATGTTGAATGTGTTCAAATGATCAGCAATAGACCCTCCCTCCTGCATTCTCAAAGAGTACAACTTCTTCCTTAAGAACAATTTATTCACGAAGGACTTGCCTTGATAAATAGTTGCTAGTCTTTTCCACAAGGAAGATGCATTCTTTTCTTCATGAACATTCAAAAGAATAAAGTTTGCTAAACAAAGCCTTATCAGCCCCTTTGATTTTCTATCTGCAAGGTCCCAATCCTCTTGCTTCATGCGTAGAGGCATTGTTCTAGACGCAACAAGCCACAAATCATGATCAACTAATAGATCTTCCATTTTAAATTTCCACAACTCAAAATTGTTGCCATTGAATTTCTTAATTTCAATCTTTCCTGACGTGCTTGCCATCTTAATCTATAATTCAAATTACCAAACTTCTACAAGACTCCCACTGAATAGAATTGACACAAAAAACCCAATGTACCCACAAGGATAACACAACTGGCCATGCGTTGATACCACTTGTAAGGAAAGCTAAGGTGCAGAACTAACTCTCCTAATGTCAAAACCTCAGAGAAGAATGCATAAGTGACTTTAAATTTTCAATTACAGTCCAATTAAGATACACTTGAAGGAAATAACAGAAACAAAGAAAGGAACATACACACATGAACACTAGATTTAAGTGGGAAAACCCTTACAGGAGAAAAAAACAACCACACCAAGAAAAACCCCTTTGTATTACAGTAAACAAATTACATACAAAGTACGAGCTTCACTCTATGATATCAAATTACATCAGCATACACAATGATCAACCTTGTACAAAACATCTCATTTATAATGCACTCTTGAATGAATTCACACACACTGAGCTCACACCAAACTGTTCACCAAACTGTTTGTAGATTGTTCATCTGAACCGATCACCATCTTCAATCTCTAAGTATATCCATGTCACTCATGGTCTGTCAATCTTCCTCACAGTAATGGCCGCAACAGTCCAACTGCTAGAAGTTCCCATTATGCTTCTGTAATTGGTCGAAGACAAACCATGTAGGATAGTCTTCCAATTGGTCAAGGCATTCAACAATATTTGCATATTGGTGAGACACTAATCGTATCTCCCCAATGCCACAAGACCTGATCATCGTTATCACCAAGAGTCATCACCATCGACAAGAAGTTATACTGAACACAAATCCATCATGTGAAGCTCTATCGACAAGAGTTTCACTATCGCCAAGAGTCTCATGGATCTTTATGTCATACCGATATACATCGTGCAAAGCTTTTGGAAAGACAAGTCATATCGGCAAGACTTCATATCGACAATCAACACATGTAGCACTATCGAAAAGACTACCGCTATCAGTGAGACTTCATACCGAGCATAAAATAGTTGGAGAGACTATCGCTATTTCCAAGAGGTCATATTGATGTTCAAAAGTCACATCGACATCAATATTCCCATCGACAAGACTTACTCTATCGCCAAGAGGTCACAATGAAAACACCAACTTGTCAGCGAAACCACATCCATCGGCAAGACAACCATCTGTCGCCAAGAGTTCTTACCAAGCCATCCTATCAACTCGATGTCTTCTTGTGAATAACCATCAATGAGACATCTCTTGTCGGGATGAGTTATACTTAATGTCCAAGTCTCTCCCCGATAACCAATAGGAAAAACCTATCAGCCAGACCAACCCACTTAGTACAGGGTTACACTGAACACAACAAGTCACAACAATAGCACCAGTTGGAAAGACAACAACAAGGTCTAAATGACCTGAGCATTCCACAAGGTTACACAACTGCTAGTCAGACAGACAGTAAGAATGTCACACCAAATTTGTACTTTCAGAGGTTTTAGCCTGTGAGATTGAGGCACACTATTCCAACAATCACTCATTTCATTTCTTTGCAACAACCTATACAGTGTTGACATCAATGACAACACCACCATACTCTTTCATACTTGCAAAAATCTCCCCCTTTGTCATTGATGGAAACACACAACTCTCTCTCCCCCTTTGAAATCAATGGAAAATAACAATTTTTTTTTACATATTCCAACCTAACTTCATTCTCCAATACCTTCTCTCTTAAGAAATAATATCTGATAGATATATTCTTTATCCTTGAATGCATTATCATATTCTTTGAAATATTAATTGCACTTGTATTATCACAGAAGATAGGGATAGGCTCATCACACATCACTCCTATATCTTTCAATGTTTTCTTCATCCATAATACCTATGTGTACAACAAGATGTTGCTACTATGTACACGACCTCTGTAGTGGATAAAGAAACTGAATCTTATTTCTTGCTTAGCCATGAAACCAACTTGCATCCAAAAAGAAAGGCACCGCCACTTGTACTCTTTTGGTAATCTACACAACCAACCTAATCTGCATCAGTGTAAGCACTCAAAGTAAAATTAGTATCCTTAGGATACCACAAGCCATAATACATCGTCCCTTTTAGATATCTGAATATCCTTTTAATAGCTGTAACATGTGTTTCTTTGGGTTCTACTTGAAATATAGTAACCAAACATATTGCATGCATGATATCTGGTCTAGTAGTAGTACGATATAACAATCCACCAATCATAGATCTGTACATGCTTTGATCAACTTTAAGAGCTTCATCATCCTTACTTAGCTTGCATCCATTCACCATAGGGGTACTAACTGGTTTGGAGTCATCCATTCCAAACTTCTTCAACATACTTTTATTGTGAAATGAATATTCTCTTATCAGTTTGATTCACTTGAAGTCCAAGAAAGAAATTCAATTCACCAATGATAGACATTTCAAACTCTTTTTGCATCTCCTTTGCAAATTTCTTGCACATACCCTCATTTCATTCAAAGATAATATCATCAACATACACAACCACTATCAACATTTTGTTTCCTTCAACCTTGAAATAGAGATTAGTATATGTGGAGCCTTTCTTGAACCTTTGTTGTGTCAAATACTTGTCCAACCTTCCATACCATGCTCAAGGAGCTTGTTTAAGTCCATACAATGTCTTTTTCAACTTACATACCATGTCCAATTGATCTAATAATTGAAATCCCTCTGGTTGTTCTAGGTAGACATCTTCTTCCAATTCTCCATTTAGGAAAGTAGACTTAACATCCATTTGGTATACCTTGAAATCTTTGTGAGCAGAAAATGCCAAAAACATCTGAATAGCCTCCATTCTTGCCACTAGGGAAAATGTCTCCTCAAATTATATTCCTTCAACCTATGAATAACCTTTGCACACAAGCCTTGCTTTGTTTCTTACTACTTCACCATTCTCATTCAACTTATTCCTGAATACCCACTTTGTACCTTTATGTTCTTGTTTACCAGTCTAGGAACCAATTCCCATGTCTGATTTTTCTCTATATGTTGTAACTCCTCTTTCATTTCTCTAACCCAATTTTCATCTTTGCATGCTTCTAACACCATTTTAGGTTCTATCTTGGAAAGTTAAAAACACAAATTTACCCTATCTGCTACCACTTTGCTTCTTGTCTTTACACCTTCACTTTTGTCTCCAATTATCTAGTCTTCTAGATGATTTTTATGTGCATATTTTGGAGTCTTAGGAGTAGGTTCAAGAGCTTCTTCTTCCTTATTCTATTCTTTTACTTGTCCACAGATAGGTTCATCTAGTTCAACTTCACTTATTTTAACTGATTTGTGCATCTCTTCATCAACTTTTACATTTGCACTTTCAACAATCTTTCTCAATCTTTTATTGAAGCATCTATAAGCTTTTCTATTGGTTGAACATCCAAGGAAAATACCTTCATAACATATAGCATCAAAATTTCCTAGGTTCTCATGATTTCTTTTAATATATCATTTGCTTCCAAACATCGTAAAGTACTTAATAGTAGGAATTTTTCCATGCCATAGTTCATAAGGAGTCTTTGTGCTATTAACTTTGATTTGAACTCTGTTATGAATATAAATAGTAGTGTGAATTTCTTCTCTCCAATATACCTTAGGTACATTTTCCTCTTTCATCATAGTCCTTTTAGCTTCTTGGATTGTCTGGTTCTTCCTCTCAACAACTCGATTCTATTGAGGAGTTCTAGGAGTAGAATTATGCCTCTTTATACCATTCTCTTCACAAAACATATTAAACTCATTAGAGGTGAATTTTCCACCTCTGTCAGACCTTAAACATTTGAGTTTTAGGTTTACTTCATTCTCTACTGTATCCTTGAACACTTTGAATCTATCTAGAGCTTGATCTTTCTTAGGCTAAGAAAAATAACCCATGTCATTCTATAATAATCATCAATTAGAAGTATAAAATACCTGTCACCATTAAGACTTCCTATTCTTGTGGGACCACAAAGTTCTATATGAATCAATTCTAGCATTTTGGTAGTTGATTGTTCTTTTCCTTTAAAGTTGCATCTTGTTTGTTTTCCCTACTAACAACTTTTGCTTGAACCGTATTGGTAGGCTTTGTGATTTCCAGTAAATTTCGGACATCTCTTGAACTAATTCTAATAAAATTGTCAAAGTTCACATGTCCCATCCTTTGGTGCCATATCCAACTTTCATTAACTTGAGACACAAAACACTGACCATCAACACCCTGAAGCTAATAAATTTTCCCATATGTTCTTCCTCTAGCTACCATAGTTCCAGATCATTTTTTGATCTCACAAGTATTATCCTAAAACACAAGCTTAAATCCTTTGCTACACATTTTTCCAACACTCAAGATATTATGCCTTAAGCCCTTAACATAATAGACATCATCAATATTGTGTTTTCCATCAAAAATAATTACTCCTTTTCCAACAATCTTTGTACTAGAATCATCTCCAAACATGACTAATCCTCCATCATACTTTTCAAGTTTAGTTTAAACATACTTTTGTCTCTCATCATGTGATTTGAGCAACCATTGTAAATTACCCAATAATCTTCATCTTGTATAGCATGAAAGGCAGTAACCAAAGTTCCTTCCATCTCTTCCTTCTTGTTTTCTAGACCACATTCCTTTGCACATCTTCCATGGTTAGTAGACATTGATTTATTCTATAAGGATAGAAACAAGCATTCATCATTATCACCCTCAATATCAGATTCATCATCAAAAATTCTAGCATCTTCTCTAATATAATAAAAGTTCTTGAACTTTTTGTCCTTTTTTTCTTTATTGTCTTTGCTCTTCTTGTTTATGGCTCTATTTGGACATCTTCAAGCATAGTGACCAATATTTCCACAACTAAAACATTTAAAAGGTAACATAACTTTGTACTTGTTGATACCTTTCTTCAATTTCCTTGTAAAATTTCCCTCCAACTCCTCTGAACTATCACCATCTGGATCATCTTCTATCTTTGTAGCTTTGAAGGTTTTTTTTTGTTTTCTCCTTTTCTTTTCTAAATTTTCTCATTTCAAATATGGTCAAGGTGCCAAATAGTTGTTCTTTAGTGAAATTGTTTGCATCATAAACTTCCTCAATGGATGAGACCTTATCATTGTAACTCTCTGGTAGGGTCATTAGAATCATTTCCATTACATATTCATCTATCAAAGTACCACCTTGATTTTTGAATTCATTTACTACAATGTTAACCCTCTGAAAATAACTTTCAATGTTTTCACCTTCTTCCATTTTCAAGTTCTCATATCTGCGCTTAGCAATTAACTTCTTTGATAATTTGACTCTATTATTTCCTTCATAGATATCTTTCAACTTTTCCCAAACTTCATAAGCAGTTCCCAATGAAATAATTTTTGTCAGCTTAGTCTTTAATAAAGCATTATAGATTACATACCTTGATTTTACATTTTCTTCATAGGCAGAAATATCATCTCCAGAAGGACCACTTGCAAGCTCAACAAATTTTGTCTCAACAACTTTCCAAGTGTTGTATCCAAGAGCGATTAGGTAACCTGTCATCTACACTTTCCAAAAATTGTAGTTAGATCCATCAAACATAGGGATTGTCAATTTATGGTCCATTGTATCTACCTCAAGTAGTTAAGCTCTTCTTCAAGGAACCAAGGATCTGATACCAATTGTTGAAATGCACAAGAAAACTAAGAGGGGGGATGAATCAATTGTCATCAATCACATTCACAAATCTCAAACAATTATTAACTCCACATCTATTTTAATCTATTATTAAGTATGAGAATGAAGTGAAAATAACAAAAAACAATATCAACACAAAAAACACTAGATTTATGTGGAAAACCCAATAAGGGAAAATCCATGATGAGGATTAACTCACAATATAAGAGTAATTGCAAAACTGTTTACAAAGAGGCTCACTGCCTAAGATAGGACTCACTGTCCAGTAAGGAGGCTTACTACCTACAAATATGACTCACTGTCCAAAATCTTTGCCTTCAAATAAAGAAAGGTAACACAAAATCCACCACAACAACTTTTACACATCCACAACCTTGATTAAAGAATTGCAGACATTGTCAACTCACTACTTTCAAGAGTCTAACACATTGAAGTTAGATCACTGCCTCAACTTACTTTCACAAAATTTCTCACATCTATCTTGCTTCTCAAACTTGTGGCGTGTAATCCTTAACACCTTGTATTGTATTTATACCATCTTCAACCTTAGAAACTTTCTCCAAGATCAACTACACACTAGAAGTTTCATTTTACAAATTCAAATTAGGTTGGAAACTCAACATTCTTGTGGTGGAAGATAATAAGAGCGGACCAAACCAACACGTAACCAAGACCCAAAACATCATCTTGGATCAATTGTAGGCTTCCTTAATTGATACTTATCATTCACATAATGTGTAAACACCAGGTCAGCCAAACCTAATGCAAACACCAATGAAATTTGAAGTACACGCTTCCTCAACAAGAAGATAACATGCAAACCACATAACACACTTCACCATACACTGGAACACATCTTATATTCCTTCACATTCATCCACAAATAATTCAAGAACCTTCATACATAAAGCACTTTCCATCAGTCCATCAACACTTTACAGACACACAAAGTAACTCTGAAACTAATCTTTTGGAGCACAAAACCATGAAATTTTTTGATAGAACATAGATAACATCATTACAATCCTTATTCCAAATCCACAAGACAAAAATAAAACTAGTGGACTGCAGAGCATATATATTTCTCCCAGTCTACAAACAAACAACTCTACTAGACCAATTCAAAAACTGGTGAACTCAACTTTCACTCTTCATCATCCCATAAGCTATAATCTAGGATATATAACCCAAAGATTCTCTTAAACAACACTTCAGATCTGTAAAAGCATAGGATCAAGACAGAAGAAATGTGAACCACATACAAGAGCACATTCTGAACACACACACAATTATGTCTTCACTATTTATTAACTTTCTCAAAATCATTTGTTAACTTGTCATATTAACACACTTGCAACACCATAAAGATATCTCCATGTACTCACAACATCTCAACTATACATGCACCACTTGCAATCACTTGTTTCCTTTCTCTGCAACAACCTTTACAGTGTTGACATCAATGACAACATTAATGACAACACCACCATAGTCATTCATACTTGCAAGACTATAGTCCAAAAAATGAGTTTGAAGGAACATTATATATAAAGACAAATGGCTTCTTAACACAAGAACGAATCAAACATGCACATGAACTGACTCTAGATTTATTTATCTTCCAAATTATACATTGAATCAAGCAAATGCTATTTGAATCAAACCATATTAAATAGCCCTTTTTTTGATTTCAAATAGAAATCAGTTTTATGCGATTGTTTTGTTTTGGCCCTTAACATGCATGTCAGAAATGGGCGTAAGGTAGGGGTCAAAACCCCTCCATGGTTGGCCCCAAGTGAGGTTTGAAATGGGGGGTTGAATCCCCTTAGTAAGTATTTTATTTATCATTTCTTAAAATAATAAAAGAGATGAACATGAAATTTGTTTTAATATAGATTCTTCAATATTTATTTTAATAATTATACTAACATTTATTTTAATATTTATTCTAATATAATTTTATATTTTTTTATATAAATATTTAATTATTAGATTTCCACTATATGTATTAACATTAATAAAAAATTCATTTTACTATTTTTTTAGATTATTATAATTAGGAAGTAACGTAATTATATGTATGATTATTATGACATAGATATCTTTAAGCTCCTTGTGAAAATACATTAGATGCATGTATGTAAATTTTAAGAAAAATGTCAAATCTAAGATCTAACCACCCTTTTACAAGTAATCCAACAAGAAAGTAAGAGTCAAGTGTTTATTTTTCTCTCTTGTATTTTCAATTTGTAGAGACCTATACCGCATATGTTTGCATTAACCCTTCTATTGGAGGAATAATTAATTTTAAACTCCAAAAGAATTCATTTCCTTTCAAACTTTCTCAACAAGTTAGGAATTTTTCTACCCAAGACATAATCATATTATTCCCTTAAATATTTACACCTATAACTACCAAGATTACACTTATAAAGTGTATATTTAGGCAAAAATGGTTTCTTTATATCAATGAATTGAAACACACCTAATGCCTTCCTCCAATTTGCACAGTTAAAAATTGAACCAACCACCATACCTCACAATTAAATTTTCCCAAAACTATACTCTTTGGAACTTGAACCCGCTTTTTTTCCAATTCATAGGACCCATGTCTATTTCTAGAACTCTAACTTCTATAGGCTTCCCATTGATTCCAACTTCAATATATATGCACTTGAAAGAAAAAGACAACAAAAAGATGACTTTTCCACAAGCTCTCTTCCCAACCATAAGATTTATATTCTATTCAACCCCCCCTGAGCTTTAAGGGCCACAAAGATTTCCCTTACACACACGATCACTATTCACAAGGGTTCCTTAAACAAATTACACAACATACTATGCACAATGAAAAAACACATACTATAATTCATCACCCTAACCATTAAATAATTGTACATATTAATAGAAACTAAAACAAGGTGGAGCTCCAACAAGAAAAAAATAAACACACAATTTCAAAAAATTCCTCAAAGGGATCTAGCAATAAGGTGCACACAAATTTTAAAACAAAAACATATTTCATGTGCATCTTAAAAAAATATCTACAAAGGGGTAGACCTTACCAAACTAAGTGTAAATAAAATAGGTGATAGCTTCTCCTTCTCCAAGCCCTACTCTTCCATTTTTCCTCTCCCATCCATTCCTCTATCTCCACCAAGAAATCTCCTCCAAAGTGAGGAAAGACAATAATAACCAAAACCAAAAAGAGAGAAGCCAAGGAAAAAAGAGAATGCCCTTCTTCGTCCAAAGAGAAGGAATATATAGAAGGGAAAAGGGAAACCAACTCCAATAACTGCCCAACCACCCAACCAACTCCAATTTTGGCCACTTTTCATAAGTGGAAAATTAGAGTGGGTTTTAGACTTTATTTAAGGGGTTTTATGGAATAAAAGACCCCTAACCCATAGACCTACCACCTAGTAAATATTTTATACACTTAATACCACATAAAGACTTCTTAAAATAGAAAATAAGTAATCATATTTAAAAGGTGACTCAAAGGTCTAATAGAACAACTGTTCACACATGGACAATCCTTACAAACACAAGGTTAAAAAACATATCCTTGACAAGACTATGAATTCACAAGAATAACATAAGGGAATTAGCTATGTGACCCCTTCCTCAACATTGGCCAATTTTAACCTGTTTACTCAACCAGAAAAAGGTGTCAGTATTTCTCATAATCAATAGTAATTGAAACAAATAATATATAAAAAATAACCTTCTAATAATAATCGAATAGGGAATTAAATCTACATAAGTAACATATAATTTTACTTTCCGCATTTGCATAATACCTTTAGATTCAAGTAATAATTTATCACACTATTTACCATCAAAATATCACTAATAACTACTACTACTACAAATAAAAATTAAATATCAATCATCACCTTACAATAACACCCATAGTATATAATCACCTAACATCATGTAATAAACATAATATACAAAGTAATACCACCAATAACTGAACATCTTGATCACAACATATCTACGTAGAAAACGGAATAGAACTCATCTAACTATCACACAAAATCACAATAACCATGAGTTAGATAAGATTAGTTAGTTAGCGATTAAAATATGAGAATATTTGATGTATATGAACAATCATCACTAATGTGTATTTCCCAACATAAATGACATAAAATATAGGACATAAACCATCAACAACTAACATGATCAACAAGGCCACAATGGATGGGGTCTTACATTATGGATCATGTAAGAATAAAAAATGTTTCTTACTAATGTTGATCCTCATATGAGGAAAAACATAGATTTCAAATATATTCCCATGTGGTAATTTTCATATTATGTGGATATCACCATGTAAGGATGATATACATAACTTTATGTAAGATATACTCATATAAGAATGCCATAAAAAATACGCTAAAATATTATCATGAATAAATTGTATTACCCATAGTTTATCATTTTGATTAAGACTAGTAATTGAGGAAAATGATCAATGGCCTTAGAAAAATATATCATGAACTATTTATAAAAATGTGAAGGTTTATATGAACCATCACTTGTTTTGATTATGATATGTATCCTTCAACAACATGAATGTTGGGTAAGGCCACATGCATATTAAAATAGATTATGTGAAAAAAAATAAAGTTTATGAGAGAGGTTTTAGACAAAGTAAATAATTTAAAATCATTGGTTAATGAGAATACTAACTAAGATAGTGTATATTTGGAGAATGTCTTATTTTAAAATAATATTTTGTCCAATTAATAATCAATCTTAGAATTATAATTTTGGATAAATCTTTTTATAATATTTATTTGACGCATTCATGTTTATACACAATTCAAGAATTTAGATTAGTATTAATTTAGATTAACCATTTAAATTATGTTTCTAGAATTTTTTATCACAAACCAAATACCATAGACTAATTTTTATTTAAAGAATTATTTATTTATGATTTGATTTCTTAAATTATTTGTGAAACATGCTACCTCAATAAAAAAATTGATTGCATAGTTAAATGTAGGAAAGAAGAACAAACCAAGTAGAATGAGGTAATTAGTTTCAATAGGATTTATTATTGGTGTTACTTAATGACACACAAGTGCTAGTATGGGAGAAACAAAGAAACCAAGTTTCAACTAAGAATATACCATGATCTGCATGATTACTTAAAATAATGACATCAGGAGAAAACCTAGGATTATGGACCTTGAGTTAATGAAGTGGGATAGTAAATAATTTTTTTGTACCTATTAAAAGGTAAATTTACCCACTCAAATACACTACCAAGTGAAAGGATACTCAAACATAGTCAAGAGCATGGGAGGTGCAAGGAATCCCAATGAATGAAACAATTACTTAATATAGAAATTTTGAGATGGTTATTTTCAGAAGTTAATATATCACTCAAATCAACTAGTATGATCTAAGAAGGAAGAGACAATAATTTAGTATGTGTCAAGAGGAATAAATGAAGAAAGACTAATCAAAATTAAAAAATAACTATGTAAATAGTTATGTATAAGATAGTTAGGAAAAATAAAGAAGTAAAGTATACAAGTTATTGATATGGCACATTATAAGGTTGTAATCGAATACTATTAAAACTATAATAATAATTCTTTTTTTGCAATTATGTGTATCTTGTACTATCAAGTTTGAGAATTCACTATTTTCATGTGTGTTTTCTAATAATATGTTTTATCATGATATGTGTGTAACAAGAACTAATTATTTGTGTTTTGTGTGTGTATAATATTTTCTAACATAGTATATGTGAAAGAATTATTTATAAGAATGACTCCATAAATTAGTATCCAAAGCCATAGAGAACATGGTAAATTGAAAGAGTTGACCATCCTTAAGTTGTTGGTGGAATTATATTTCTTCCCTTATGTGAAGAATGAAGCTCCATGGTTGTCCCTACTACAAGCAATGTCCATTACTATTGGGATTGATAGGTATATGAGGATCATATCCTTACTAAGATTAGGATGAATATGTCTATTCTAGTTAGCAATTACATATTTTTGTGTTATTTTACCAAAATTTTCCCTTGTGCACTTGTGCTTGGGTACAATAGAGTGGTTACAAGCATCCTAGTTAACATAATTGAGTATTATAGATTAAGTATATATGCCAAGTTCTATGAGGATGTGTCTAGCTATGTGACAAGTGAGTCTATCTTAATCAAAATGTCAAGTCTTGTATGAAGGTTTCTATGCATTACATGTGAGTCTAATCTTAATCTAAACATGGTCTCTAGTTTATGTATGTGTGTAATTGGTTGAAGTAGTCAAGTATTGGTTGTTATATTGGTTGAGTGTTAGGTACCCACACATGATTGGATAAGCCTAGAGTATACACTATTGGATTACTTCTAAAAATTAGCTATAGAATTACTCGTGTTGGCTAGAACTTTATACTATTAGATAAGTTATGGAAATAGTTGATGGCCAAACACCTCACAAACACTATTTTGAAACTATATATCTCATTGCAATTGTGCCAAAGTAGAAACATAGGTCCAATATCTTAGGTTTTACTTTCAAATAAATTCCTTCACATTCTAGTAAAAACTATTAATACCTATATTGAAACTCTATGAGTTATACGTAACATTGATTGCAATAAAGATACATGAATGTTATCTCTAAGTTCATGAGTTAACTATGATTATGTGTAAATAATGAAATAAACATTATAGTCCTTGTTTCCATAGTATGCTTTCATATGAATGGGGTGGATATTTCTTAATTAGTTTGAAAGTTCCATTAGATTTGTTCAATAAGAAATGTCAATGAATATTGGGCTGTGAAGGATGATCTTTAGATTCTTGTAAAATTAAGGGAACTTTCTACATTTGGCTTCTAGAGAATTGATACTAATAAAGCTAATAATGTGCTTATTTTTTTTTTTTAAATAATCTTAGAGTAAGTTTACCATTATTATACAATCTAATGGGTGAAAGAATTTATCAATTAAATGTCTCTAATATTGTTTATGGATTAATAGGTATGGATTCTATTCAATCACCTAGAAAACTTAAGTTCTTCCTCTCTGTAAAGGAGACTAAAAGGAATTTCCTTGAGATTTTGTTCACCAAGTCTTAGCACACTAAGATAACCAAGTGGCTCCAAGTTTCTATTTCACAATGGACTACAATGAAAAAATTAATATTTATAGATAGCACATGTGGGTTACTCCTTTATCTTATACTAAGATAGCCATGTACATAGATAAGGTTTTGGAATTTGATAGCAATGTACAATGGTCTTATAGAAATCTTATAGTGGAGCTCAAGATAGAACTAATCTAAATCCAAGCTACTCCTAAACTAATGATGAGGAAAGAAATATCAAAAAGATAAGGAAATAAGAGAATATGGTTTAGAGAGAATTAGGAGGGATAAGAAAGGATATTTTTTTAATTGAAAGTGTAACCATCCACTTTAAAGAGTCATTTGTAAATAAAAAAATTTACTTAGACAATTGCAAGTCAAGTGCAATGTGAAATAATGAGCATTGAATAGTGAAACTATCTAAGGGATGAATATTTTTTAGTAGACAATTTCCACTACACAGACATGTGGAGAAACCTATATAAAGGGGAAAATTTCCAAAAAAGAAGAGTGTACATCACAAACTCATGCAGTTCAAATTTACAAGAATCTTTCCAAACTGTTGAGAATTTGTAGCCAAAATTTTTCAAATTGGTTCCAATTAAAAATATACAAAACACACTTAGAGGAAAATCAATGATCTCTGTATATGATTTTACTGTCCATAGGTAAGTAAATATTATAATGTCTAAAACTCCAATTTTCAATTTTATTATTTCTTATCAACTCCTCAAGTGGCTCAATCTTTGAATCTTACTTGTCTGGTTTGATCACAATCTAGAAACAACTTTTTCTTCATGCACTCCTTTCTCTATAACCAACAATTTTAAATTTGCTACATTCTTCTTGGATTTCCATGCACCTCTCACTCCTCGTTGTGAATGTGCCTGAAAAACTTCCTTTCTTCTCTTGGATGGTCTATTTCTCTACTCTCATTCATTTTTGTCTTACATGTTCAACTTCCTTCCCAAGCACCACATTCGTCTTTTTCCATCCCTGAGTTTTTAATTGACTTCACAACTTACTCTCTCACACAAATCCATTATTTTTTTCTTTTTCTTTTGTCTCTTGACTTCTTTTTCCTGGTTTCATTACCAATGCCTCTCTCGATTCCTTTCACCCATGCCAAAATGAGGGATTTCCTAAATTAAATACCTCTGGTCTTTTTTTAATCATGCTTGGTAAATGAATTAAATATAAATAATTTAAATATTTCACCTGTTTTTCCATTGCCAACAAAATATAAACCAAAATGCAACCCAAAATAAAAATTTAAAAATCATACATGAAGAAATTTAAATGACTTAGATTGAGAAGTATTGGGATGTTCTGGCATCACAAACACATAGATTGTACAAAATTACTGAAGAGATCTTACAAATTTAATTACCATTTTACTTAGGAGGAGTCAATCTTTTTGGATACATAGAAATTATTGAACTTGAATATTTGAAATAGATCTTAGGAGATAAGTACAAGATAATACTCTAATATGTAGTGTGGTAAGGTGGTGGTAAACCCATAAATAAAACATTCTAATATGGAAGGAACTTATAGTGCTAATTAAAACTAGGTATTCATTTGAAGAAGAGAATTGGAAACTCATAAAAAGAGTCTTGAAATATAATAAAATGGCATACATATCTAGATAAATTCATTCATTGAGGGAGTATGATGAAATAATACACATATAGTTTTTCTATTGAATGTTATCTCCAATTTCAAAAACATGATACATAAATTATTGGAAAAAAGGTTAAAGTTAGAAGTTGGACCATGGTCCAAGAAGAATTTTGTTAAAAAATAATTACTATTTTATTCAAATAGATAGGTAAATAATTTTCTATAGAAAATAAAGGAAGTAATAATATTACCTATGAAAGAAGTTAAATAAAAATTGAGAGAAGGGGAATGTAGTCCCATATAAGTAGTAGAGTATAAAAAACATGGCATACTCTAAAATATATATTAAAAAGATAATAAAAGGAAAGGAATTAAATATAAATAATATCATCCAAAAAATAAAGAGATGAATGTAGAATAAGGGGAAAGATAACTAGTTGTATATAAAAAGCCCAATATTTTTATCAACCACTCAATGTTGAAGAAGAAAATATAGTACCAAAGGAAAACCCTAAAATATAATTAATTGGGAACTACTAAGAGGAGAGAAGTAATCCAAGGAGTAGAGGTACTTAAGTTATGCAACCTAGAAGTAGATACTTGAGATAAATAACCAAATTCTAATAGCCAACTAATATAATCCAAATTTCACTATTTTATGTTTAATTTACAATCAACCTCTCATGAAAAATCAAACCAAAAATTTATCATCAAATTTCATCATCTAACCATCTTGGATTGTACCCATATATAATTTTAAACGGGGTTTTGAGTATGGTTTTTTTTATTGAATTATCATGAGAAACTCTTTCTTGGGATAGCATTAAATCCCATTGGGTAGGACTTTTTCTAACTAAACATCACAAGAGCTCATCCAAACACCTATTTAAAAATCTTATTTATATGTGCATCTAAGGATGCTAGGTTGAGCTAAAATTTATCTTATTTTCTATTTTTCTCCATAAAGTTCACCAAAAGTGGCCTACAATTTATTTTTTTTATCCAAGAAAATAAACTTTGGTTGTCCATGGAGCCTTACTATTTCCTTAAAGAGTATGTTTTCTATATAAGAATAATCGATAGATTATTTACAAGTGAAACATAAAAATGTGGGACCCTAGAATTAATATTCATAACCTAAGGCCATTTCCATCATTGTGTATATATTGACTATCAACCTCAATGGTGAGCCAATCAAAACAAGATCTGGATCCTTTTGAGGAGAGGAATGATTTTTAAATGATTGTGATTGATTTCCCTAATTAAACTATATGACCTAATGCAATAAATGCAAGTATCTAATAATTGAAAAACATAAACAAGCAAGTTCTTGTAGATGTAGAAGGTGTAGATGATTGTGTTTTTGCTCAAAAAAATTGGCTCTATTAGGCCCCTACAAAGACAGGGTCACCTAATGGCCACTGAGTCTTTGTGTTCTTTTCCTAAACTTCAAAGTTTAATTTTATAGCCCTATGTCTACTCTTCATTATTGTACTTTTAAATATTCATCTTCAGATCTAGATATGTGATAATTCTATAAAATAATTTTTTGGGTGGCTATATCGGGGTTTTCCTCAATAAAACTCTTGTTTTGATAATTAAACCTCAACATATATCCAAAAATATGATAAAATACAGTGTGTGTGAGCCCTAACCTTATGAACATATAAGGTTTTTATGAGCTAAATGTAATGAAACCCTTCTCAACTATGTTAGGGAATGATTCTTGATGTAGGAGCATCCAGTGGTGTAAGGGCAATCCAACATCACCCAAAAAAAAGAGTCTCATTTCATGTTGGTAGTTTCTTAGATTTTTTTTTTCATTTCTAGATACCCTTTTCGTCATAATGTAATTCCCAACTTGCGGTTTTTCTTTTCTATTCCTGGATTGAAAGATATTACAATTTTAGTCTCCAAGAATTGCACCCAAAAACCTTCCAAATTAGATTTGACGCACTAAACAGTCCCGAATAAGCCTTGAAACTTAGAAAAATTAGAATAGAAAATTTTAAGCACATTCTTGACTTTGAGACCTTTCCAATGGTTCAAACGGTTCGAAAAATGGAGTCTCAAATCAAAAGTTATGGCTCCTGGAAGTTGGCAAACTTTCTAGAAGATACTAATTTTTGAATGTACTCTAAAATTTGAATCTCAAGTTGTAACTTTTGAGGCACTAAACAGTCCTGAATAAGCCTTGAAACTTAGAAAAATTAGAATAGAAAATTTTGACCACATTCTTGACTGTGAGACCTTTCCAATGGTTCAAACGGTTCAAAAAATGGAGTCTCAGATCAAAAGTTATGGCTCCTTGAAGTTGGCACACTTTCTAGAAGATACTAATTTTTGAATGTACTCTAAAATTTGAATCTCAAGTTGTAACTTTTGGCTCCAGGCCACCAAAAACATAGATTTTAATGTTGTTCTAGCTCCAAACTAATAAGGTGCTCTATTTATGAGCAGGTTTTTGATTTTTGTGTAATTTTTGGGGGAAACATGTTCGCACACTACGAAAAGGATTATTCTGTGATTTTCTATAACTTGCATCTGTTGTAGAACTTGAGGGTTTGAGATCCTCTGCACGTAAGAAGTTCCATTTTTTGAATAATAAAATTATTCTCTTGTTTTCTAAGTTATTTTTGTGTCTTGGGTTGCACCCTCATTAGGTGGCATGAGAGCAGGTTTTCTTGAGTGTGTGGAAAGATCATCGATCATGAGGCGGTTCACACTAGGACCGTGGTTGTGGGTTGAGGTCAAGAAAGATGCCTCCAAGAGTGATTCCTAGTAGGTGTGGTGATGCCAGAGGTGGTCGAGGCGACATAAATGCTAGTGGAAGAGATCCATTGGCAGCTGAGGGTTTCAAAGCCCTCCTGAGACAGATTGATGTGTTGCATGAGCAGATGAGAAGAGGGTTAAAACTGACAAGGAGAGAAGAAAGTGAGGATGAAGAAGAGGAAGAAGTAATTAATCAAGACAAAATGCCACTAATAAGGGCCATTTTAAAGATAAGGAAAAAACCCAAAGCATAAGTCCCTAGTTATTCCAGAAGACTAAACCCAGAAAAGTTGATTGAATGGAAGAATGGATCAATGAGTTGGAAAAATATTTCGAGTATGAGGAGATAGAGGACCTAGATCGGGTGAAGTTCACAAAAATGAAGTTGAAGGGCCACACCAATATTTGGTGGAAAGAGGTCCAGTTGGAGAGAAAGCAAAGAGGAAAAGGAAAGATCACCAGATGGGATCACATGTTGGAGAAACTAAAAAAGCAATTCATACTAGTGGACTATGAGCTAGTTCTACTGAAGAAATTGCAAGGGTTGAAGCAAGGAAGCAAATCTGTTAAAAAATACACTGAATACTTTCACAAGATGATCATTATAATGGGGCATATAGAGGCCAACAAGGAGAAGGTAGCCCTTTATCTTAATGGGTTATGACTGAACATTTAGGAGGAGCTAAGCTTGGTCAGAATGACCACCATTGAGGATGCATACTAGTTTGCTTTAAAAGTTGAAGAGAAGCTGAACAAAAGATTTGAAAGCAAGCAAAAAGGATGAGGAGGTCAGAGCAGATAGGGTAGTGGAAGATCTTCTAGAAGCTAAAATGACGATGAGAAGAAAAATGAAGGTGTTGGTACTAGTCGAAACCAGAAGAATGATAACTTCTTTTTCCCTCATGATCAAAACAATGGCGATCAAAGAGGTAGAGGATGAGAGAGATTTGGACAAGGATTCGAAAGAGGTGGTTTCAGAGGAATGCGTTTCCAGTGTGGTGAAGAAGGACATCAAGCCTATGAATGTCCACAACATTAAGGAAGGGTAGACAAAAGGCTGGAAGGTCATGGAAGGGTTACACATGCAAATGAGGAGGCTCAATCAGAACATTCAGATGATGCTGAAAGGGGAGAAGCCCTAGTGATTAGAAGAGCATTGATTCCTAGAGTGGGTAAGGAGGATAGTGAGAAGGTGCCAGTAGAAGTTTTTGGGTTGTTGGATGAGTTTCAAGAAATTATTTCTGATAATGTACTTGATAGTTTACCACCAGTGAGGAAGATCAATCATCAGATTGGCATGATCCCTAGAGCTAGTTTTCCAAATAAGGTAGCTCATAGAATGACTCCAGCAGAAAATGAGTTGTTAAATATACAAGTTCAGGAGTTTTTGAGAAAGGGTTTGATTTGAGAGAGTTTGAGCCCATGTGCAATACCTATAGTACTAGCACCAAAGAAGAATGCAGAGTTGAGGATGCATACAAACTATAGGGACATAAACAATATAATAATCAAGTACATATTTCCCCTACCCAAGATGGTTGACCTGATGGATTGTTTGAGTGGAGCTCAATACTTCACAAAGATTGATCTGAAGAGTGGTTATCGCCAAATACGGATTCGAGAGGGAGATGAATGGAAGACTTACCTCCATACCAAAGAGGGCCTATATGAGTGGTTAGTCATGCCTTTTGGGTTGAACAATGCACCAAGCACATTCATGCGGCTCGTGAACGAGGTATTAAAAGAATTTCTAGGAAGTGTTTTCATTGTGTATTTGGATGATATTTTGATTTTCAGTAGAACTTTATATGAGCATTTGATGCATATTCAAAGATCCTTTGAGAAGTTAAGAGAGGAGAAATTTTTGATAAATCTAAAGAAATGTAGTTTTGTGAAGAAGGACTTAGTGTACTTAGGGTTTGTAGTCTCAGCAAAAGGTCTCAAGATGGACCCAGAGAAGGTGAAGGCTATTCTGGAATGGCCTACCCAAAAAACTGCTACTGAGGTAAGATCTTTCCATGGTTTGGCTAGTTTTTATAGAAGGTTCATTAGAAACTTTATTAGTATTTGTGCATCCCTAACTGAAACAATGAGAGGGGATAGAAAAGAGTTCAAGTGGAGCACTGGAGTAGTGAAAATTTTTGAATTGTTGAAACAAAAGGTGACAAAGTAGCCTGTTCTAGCCCTCCCAGATTTCAATAAGGTGTCTCAAGTGGATTGTGATGCTAGTGGTTGTGCCATTGGAGTAGTATTGAGCCAAGAAGGTAAGCCCATTGCCTATTTGAGTGAAAAATTAAATGATGCCAAGAGAAAGTATTCTGTATATGATCAAGAATTTTATGCAATAGTTCAAGCACTAAAGAAATGGAGGCATTATCTGTTGTCGAAGGAATTTTTTTTGTATACTGATCATCAAGCATTGCAGTACCTAAATAGTCAGGGAAAATTAAATCAAAGGCATATGAAATGGGTAGAATTTTTGCAAAGTTATACCTTTGTTTTCAAACAAAGGATTAGGACGTCGACTAGGGTTGCAGATGCCTTAAGTAGGAGCCAAACATTGTTGATGAAGATGCAGATTGAATTAGTTGGGTTAAATGAACTCAAGACATTGTATGCAGAAAATATTGATTTTGTAGAGGCTTGGAAAGCTTGAAAGGAGCCTGTTATAGTGGATAGGACAAAGTGGATGGATTTGGTAATCCAGGATGACATGTTTTTTAAGGGAAGTCAAGTGTGTATTTTGAGGAGTTCCATGAGGGAGAACCTGATAAAGGAGAAGCACAATGGAGGAATGGCAAGACATTTTGGTTGGGATAAGACCATAGCCATTATTAGTGAACATTAATATTGGCCTCAGTTGTGACAAGACGTGAAGAAGTTTGTACAATGTTGTAGGGTATGTTCGATGGATAAGGGAGTGAGGCAAAATACAGGGTTGTATCAACCCTTACATGTACTAGAGAGGCCATGGGAAGATATAAGTATGGATATTGTTCTTGGTTTTCCAAGGACATAGAGAGGGAATGATTTTGTATTTGTGATGGTTGATAGGTTTTCAAAGATGGCACATTTTATTCCATGTCAAAAGACCCATGATGCAGTCCATGTTGCTGACTTGTTCTTTAGAGAGTTGGTGAGACTACATGGTATACCAAAGAGTATTGTATTAGATCGTGATACCAAATTTGTGGGATACTTTTGGAGGACCTTGTGGAAATAAGTTGAGATTTGATTTGAAGTTAAGTTCTACACACCATCCACAAATAGATGGGAAGATAGAGGTTGTAAACAAGAGTCTGGGTAACCTACTGAGATGCTTCATAGGAGATAAACCCATAGAATGAGACTTGATCTTACCCCAGGAAGAATTTTCTTATGACAATTTTGTCAATAGAAGCACTAGTAGATCAGTATTCCAGATTGGGTATGGAGGAAGCCCCATAACAACTCCAGAATTAAGGAAGATGGATCAAGAGAAGAAGATAAGTGTTGAAGCTAAAGATTTTGCAGAGCACATCAAGGGTATACATGAGAAGGTAAGAGAACATATTGACAAGATGAATATGCAGTATAAGGCCAAGGCCAATTAGAAAAGGAGGAATAAGGAGTTTCAGATTGGTGATGAAGTAATGGTCTACTTGAGGAAAGAAAGGTTTCCAGTAGGTACCTATAACAAATTGAAGATGAAGAAATTCGGTCCATGCAATATTTTGAAGAAGCATGATTCACGAAATGCGTATGAAGTAGAGTTGCTAGATGGAGTCAACATTTCCCTTGTGCTCAACATTTCAAATTTGACAAAGTATGATGAAGGTGGTACAGACGATGCAATAGAAATAGGGTAGTATGAAATTCCAACACCTACTTTAGAGAAGGAGGAGATTGAAGCAATCTTGGATAGCTGTGTGAAAAGGAGTACTAGAAATAGGCAATATGAAGAATATTTGGTGAAATGGAGAGGAAGGCCTATGGAAGATTATTTTGGCTATCTAAGGTAGAGGTTGATGGATTGGGTTTTCTTCAACCATCTAAGATGTGACAAAGTCACTTCCCAAATTACCTTGGGTGTTTGATGCAGGAGCATCCAGTGGTGAAAAGGGCAATCCTGCATCACCCAAAAAGAGAGTCTCATTTCATGTTGGTAGTTTCTTAGATATTTTTTTATTTCTAGATACCCTTTTTATCATAATGTAATTCCCAACTTATGGTTTTTCTTTTCTATTCTTGGGTTGAAAGATATTACAGTTTTAGTCTCAAAGAATTGCACCAAAAAAACTTCCAAATTAGATTTGAGGCACTAAATGGTCCCGAATCAGCCCCGAAACTTGTCAAAATTCGCATAGAAAATTTTGAGTACATTCTTGACTCTGAGACTTCTCCAATATTTCAAAAAACGGAGTCCTAGATGAAAAGTTATGGCTCCCAGAAGTTGTTGCACTTTCTAGAAGATACTAATTTTTGAATGTACTCTGAAATTTGAATCTCAAGTTGTAACTTCAGACACCATATCACCAAAAACTCAAATTTGAATGTTGTTCTGACTCCAAACTAATAAGGATCTCTATTTATGAGTGGGTTTCTAATTTTCATATAGTTTGTGTGGGGAACAAGTTCTCACACTGTGAAAAGGATTATTCTGTGATTTTTTTTAACTTGCATCTGTTGTAGAACTTGAGGATTTGAGATCCTCTGCATTGTAAGAAGTTCCATTTTCTGAACAATAAAATTATTCTCTTATTTTTTGAGTTATTTTCTATGTCTCAGGTTGCACCCTCATTACGTGGTATCAGAGCCTGTTTTCTTGAGTGTGTGGATAGATCAACAATCGTGAGGCAATTTGCACCAAGACCATGGTTGTGGGTCGAGGTCAAGAAATATGCCTCCAAGAGTGATTCCTAGTAGGCATGGTGGTGCCAAAGGTGGTGGAGGCAGTATAAATGCTGGTGGTAGAGATCCATTGGTGGTTGAGGGTTTCAAAGCCCTCCAAAGATAGATTGATGCATTGTAGGAGCAGATGAGAAGAGGGTTAAAATCAAAGAGAGAAGAAAGAGAGGATGAAGAAGATGAGGAAGATTTAGATGTAGAAGAGGAAGAAGAAATAATTGGTCAAGACCAAATGTGGCTGATAAGGGCCATTTCAAAGATCAAGAAAAGACCTAGAGCAGAAGTCCCCAGTTATTCCAAAAGTTTGAACCTGGAAGAGTTGATTGACTAAATCAATGAGTTAGAAGAATATTTCGAGTATGAGGAGATAGAGGACCTAGATTAGGTCAAGTTTTCAAAGACAAATCTAAAGGGCCACACAAATATTTGGTGGAAAGAGATCCAGTTGGAGAGAAACCGAAGAGGAAAATGCAAGATCACCAAATGGCATTGCATGGTGGAGAAACTTAAAAAGAAGTTCATACCAGTGGACTACAAGCTAGATCTGCTGAAGAAATTGCAAGGGTTGAAGTAAGGGAGAAAATTTGTGAAAGAAGACATTGAATATTTTCACAAGATGATCATCAGAATGGGTCATATGGGGCCAATAAGGAGAAGCTAGCCTATTATCTTAATGGGTTATGACCGAGCATTCAGGAGGAGCTAAGCTTGGTCAAAATGACCACCATTGAGGATGCATACTAGTTTGCTCTAAAATTTGAAGAGAAGCTGAAAAAAATATTTGATAACAAGAAAAAAGGAAGAAGAGGTCAAAGTGGATAGGGTAGTGGAAGATCTTCTAGAAGCTGAAATGATGATGAGAAGAAAAATGAAGGTGCAGGTACCAGTTGAAACAAAAATAATGATAGCTTCTACTGCACTTATGATCAAAACAATGGTGATCAAAGAGGTAGAGGATGAAGGAGATCTGGACAAGGATCCATAAGAGGTGGTTTTAGAGGAACGTGTTTCCAGTGTGGTGAAGAAGGACATCAAGCCTATGAATTCCCACAACATCAAGGAAGGGAAAACAAAATGCCAAAAGGTCATGGAAGGGTTGCACATGCAGATGAGGAGGCTCAATCAAAATATTTAGATGATGCTAAAAGGGGAGAAGCCCTAGTGATTAGAAAAGCACTAGTGACTAAAGAGAAGGAGCCTGAATAGAGGAAGAATCTATTTCCCACAAGGTGCAAATATGAAGGAAAATGTTGTGAAGTCATCACTAACAGTGGGAGAATTGATAATTTGGTGTCAGAGGAGATGGTTAAAAAGTTGAAGCTAAAGAGGCAAAGGCATTCACATCCGTATAGGATTGCCTGGTTGTAGAAGGACCATAAAGTTCTGGTCAATGAGTAGTGCCTGGTGAAGTTCAAGATCAAGAGCTACCATGATGAGGTACTCTTTGAAATCATCCCCATGGATGCATGTAACATATTGTTGGGGAGGTCGTGGTAGTTTGACAGGAGAGCTATACATGATGAACATGCAAACACTTATTCCTTGACGAAGGATGGGGTTCATCACAAGTTGAAACCCATGAAGGAGGGTGATGAAAAGGTATGCAGTAGTGCTAGAATCTATTATGTTGATGGATGAAATTTTTTAGAAGGTATGAAGTATAAGTGTGTGTGCTATGCATTGATTCCTAGAGTGGGTAAGGAGCATAGTCAAAAGGTGCTAGTAGAAGTTTCTAGGTTGTTGCATGACTTTTATGAAATTATTTTTGATAACATACCTAAGGGTTTACCACTAGTGAGGAAGATTAGTCATTAGATTGACTTGATCCCTAGAGGAAGTTTTCCAAATAAGATAGCTCACAGACTGACTCCAGTAGAAAATGAGGAGTTAAAAACACAAGTTTAGGAGTTGTTGAGAAAGGGTTTGATTCGAGAGAGCCCGAGCCCATGTGTAGTACCTATAAAACTAGCACCGAAGAAGGATGGGGAGTGGAGGATGCATACAGACTCTCAGGCCATAAACAAGATAACAGTCAAGTACATATTTCCTCTACCAAGGATGGATGACCTAATGGACTATTTGAGTGGAACTCAATACTTCACAAAGATTGATATGAAGAGTGGTTATCACCAAATCCAGATTCGAGAGGGATATGAATGGAAGACTGCTTTCAAGACCAAAGAGGGCTTGTATGAATGGTTTTTCTTGCCTTTTCCTCTAACCAATGCATCGAGCACATTCATGTGGCTCATGAATGAGGTATTAAAAGAATTTCTGGGAAGTTTTGTCATTGTGTATTTAGATGATATTTTGATTTTCAGTAGAACTTTGGATGAGCATTTGATGCATATTCAGAGAGCCTTTGATAAGTTAAGAGAGGAGAAATCATTGATAAATCTGAAGGTCTCAAGATGGACCTAGAGAAGGTGAAGGCTATTCTAGAATGGCTTGCCCCAAAAACTGCTACTAAGGTAAGATCTTTCCATGGTTTGGCTAGTTTTTATAGAAGGTTCATTAGAAAATTTAGTAGTATTTGTGAACCCCTGACTAAAACAATAAGAGGGGATAGAAAAGAGTTCACGTGGAGAACTAGAGCAGTGAAAAGTTTCTAATTGTTGAAACAAAAGGTGATAGAGCAACTTGTTCTAGCCCTCCCAAATTCAATAGGGTGTTTTAGGTGGATTGTGATGCAAGTGGTTGTGCCATTGGAGCAGTGTTGAGCCAAAAAGGCAAGCCCATTGCCTATTTGAGTGAAAATTTAAATGATGCCAAGAGAAAGTATTATGTATATGATTAGGAATTTTATGCAATATTTCCAGCACTAAAGAAATGGAGGCATTATTTGTTGCTGAAGCAATTTGTTTTGTATATTGATCATCAAGCATTGTAGTACTTGAATAGTCAGGGAAAATTAAATCTGAGGCATATTAAATGGGTAGAATTTTTGCAAAGTTATACCTTTATTTTAAAACATAGGAGTGAGAGGTCGAATAGGGTTGCAGATGCTTTTAGTAGGAGGTAGACACTGTTGATGAAGATGCAAATTGAAGTGGTTGGGTTCAATGAACTCAAGACATTGTATGTAGAAGATCTTGATTTTGCAGAGGCCTGGAAAGCTTGCAAGGAGCCTGTTACAGTTGACAGAACAAAGTGGTTGGATTTCATAATCCAGGATGGCATGTTGTCAAAGGAAAGTCAATTATGTATTCCGAGGAGTTCCATGAGGGAGAACCTGATAAAGGAGAAGCATAGTGGAGGAATGGCAGAACATTTTGGTTGGGATAAGACCATAGCCATTATCAGTGAACATTACTATTGGCCTCAGTTGCCACAAGACATGAAGAATTTTGTATAGAGTTGTAGGGTTTGTCAGATGATTAAGGGAGTGAGTCAAAATACAGGGTTGTATTAGCCCTTACCTGTACTAGAGAGGCCATGGGAGGATATACTTATGGACTTTGTTCATGGTTTTCTAAGGACACAAAGAGGGAATTATTCAATATTTGTGATGGTTGATAGGTTTTTGAAGATGGGAGATTTTATTCCTTGTCAAAAGACCCATGATGTAGTCCACATTGCTGACTTGTTCTTTAGAGAGGTGGTGAGACTACATGGTCTACCAAAGAGTATTGTATTAGATCATGATACAAAATTTGTGGGATACTTTTGGAGGAACTTGTGGAAGAAGTTGAGAATGAAGTTGATGTTCAATTCTACAGACCATCCACAAACATATGGGAAGATAGAGGTTGTAAACAAGAGTCTGGGTAACCTATTGAGATTCTTAGTAGGAGATAAACCCAAGGGATGGGACTTGATCTTACCCCAGGAAGAATTTTCTTACAAAAATTATGTCAACAGAAGCACTGGTAGATCACCATTCTAGATTGGGTATGGAGGCAACGCCAAAAAAACTCTAGAATTGAGGAAGATGGATCGAAAGAAGAAGATAAGTGCTAAAGCCAAATATTTTGTAGAGCACATCAAGGGTATACATGAGAAGGTAAGAGAACATATTGACAAGATGAATATGCAGTATAAGGCCAAGGCCAATCAGAAAAGAAGGAATAAGAAGTTTTAGATTGGTGATGAAGTAATGGTCCACTTGAGGAAAGAAAGGTTTCTAGTAGGTACCTATAACAAATTGAAGATGAAGAAATTCGGTCCTTGCAAGATTTTGAAGAAGCACGATTCACAGAATGCGTATGAAGTAGAGTTACCAAATGGAGTCAACATTTCCCCTGTGTTCAACATTTCAAGTTTTATAAAGTATCATGAAGGTGGCACAAAGGATGCCCCAACAATAGGGCAGTATGACATTCCAACACCTACTTTAGAGAAGGAGGAGATTGAAGCAATCTTGGATAGCTGTGTGGGAAGGAGTACCAGAAACAAGCAGTATGAAGAATATCTGGTGAAATGGAGAGGAAGGTCTATGGTAGATTCATTGTAGCTATATAAGGTAGAGGTTGACCATTTGGGTTTTCCTCAAACATCTGAGATGTGGTGGGGTCACTTCTAAAATTACCTTGGGTGTCTGATGCAGGAGCATCAAGTGGTGTAAGGGCAATCCTGCATCACCCCAAAAAAAGAGTCTCATTTGATGTTGGTTTTTTCTTAGATGTTTTTTTCATTTCTAGATACCCTTTTCATCATAATGTAATTCCCAACTTATGGTTTTTCTTTTCTATTTCTAGGTTGAAAGATATTGCAGTTTTAGTCTCCAAGAATTGCACTTGAAAACCTTCAAAATCATATTTCAGACACTAAACTATCCCGAATTAGCCCCAAAACTTTCCAAAATCAGCATAGAAAATTTTGAGCACATTTTTGACTCTAGGACCTTTCCAATGGTTCAAACAGTTTGAAAAACAAAGTCCTAGATCAAAAGTTATGGCTCCCGGAAGTTGGCACACTTTCTAGAAGATACTAACTTTTGAATGTACTCTAAAATTTGAATTTCATGTTGTAACTTCTGGCAACGGGCTGCCAAAAACTTAAATTTGAATATTTTTTTGGCTTCAAACTAATAAGGATCTCTATTTATGAGCGGGTTTTTGATTTTTGTGTAGTTTTTGGAAGGAACAAGTTATTACACTGTGAAAAGGATTATTTTGTGATTTTTTGTAACTTGCATCTATTGTAGAACTTGAGGATTTGAGATCCTCTACATGTAAGAAGTTCTATTTTCTAAATAATAAAATTATTCTCTTGTTTTCTGAGTTATTTTTTGTGCCTTAGGTTGCACCCTCATCAAGTGGTATTGGAGTGGGTTTTCTTGAGTGTGTGGACAGATCATGAATCGTGAGGAAGTTCACACCAGGACCATGGTTGTGGGTTGAGGTCAAGAAATATGCCTCCAAGAGTGATTCTTGGTAGGTGTGGTGGTGTCAAAGGTGGTAAAGGCAGCAAAAATGCTGGTAGAAGAGATCCACTGGTGGCTAAGGATTTCAGAGCCCTCTAGAGACAAATTGATGGGTTGTAGGAGTATATGAGAAGAGGGTTAAACCCGAGAAGGAGAGAAGAAAGTGAGTATGAAGAAGAGGAGGAAGATTCAGATTTAGAAAAGGAAGAAGAATTAAATGGTCAAGACCAAATGTGGCTGATAAGGGCTATTTACAAGATTGGGAATAGACCCAGAGTAGAAGCCCCTAGTTATTTTGGAAGTCTGAACCTAGAATAGTTGATTGACTAGATTAATGAGTTGGAAGAATATTTTGAGTATGAGGAGATAGAGGACCTAGATTGGGTCAAGTTTTCAAAGATGAAACTAAAGGGCCATCCCAATATTTGGTGGAAAAGGTCCATTTGGAGAGAAACTAAAGAGGAAAAGGCAAGATCATCAAATGGGATCACATGGTGGAGAAACTGAAAAAGCAATTCATACCAGTGGACTACGAGCTAGATATTTTGAAGAAATTGCAAGGGTTGAAGCAAGGAAGAAAATCTGTGAAAGAATACACTGAATATTTTCACAAGATGATCATTAGAATGGGTCATACAGAGGCCAAAAAGGAGAAGGTAGCATGTTATCTTAATGGGTTACAACTGAGCACTCAGGAGGAGCTAAGCCTGGTCAAAATGATCACCATTGAGGATGCATACCAGTTTGCTCTAAAAGTTGAAGAGAAGCTGAACAAAATATTTGACAACATGCATAAAGGACGAGAAGGTCAAAGTAGAAAGGGTAGTGGAAGATCTTCTAAAAGCTGAAATGATGATGAGAAGAAAAATGAAGGTGTGGGTACCAGTCGAAACCAGAAGAATGATAAAATCTACCGCCCTCATGATCAAAATAGTGGTGATCAAAGAGGTAGAGGACAAGGGAGATTTGGACAAGGATCCAAAAGAGGTGGTTTTAGAGGAACGTGTTTCTAGTGTGGTGAAGAAGGACATCAAGCCTATGAATGTCCACAACATCAAGGAAGGGCAGAAAAAAGGCCGAAAGGTCATGGAAGGTTTGCACATGCAGATGAGGAGGCTCAATCAGAACATTCAAATGATGTTGAAAGGGGAGAAGCCCTAGTAATTAGAAGAGCACTGGTGACAGAAGAGAAGGAGTCTGAACAGAGGAAGAATCTGTTCCACACAAGGTGCAAATGTGAAGGAAAATGTTGTGAAGTCATTATTGATAGTGGGAGCACTGATAATATGGTGTTAGAGGAGATGGTTACAAAGTTAAAGCTAAAGAGGGAAAGGCATCAACATCTGTATCAGATTTCCTAGTTGTAGAAGGACCATAAAGTTATTGTCAATGAGTAGTTCCTACTAAAATTTAAGATCGAGAGCTATCATGATGAGGTAATATGTGATATCATTCCCATGGATGCATGTCAAATGTTGTTGGGGAGGCTTTGGAAGTTCGACAAGAGAACTATACGTGATGGCCATGCAAACACTTATTCCCTGACAAAGGATGGGGTTAGTCACAAGTTGAAACCCCTAAAGGAGGCCAAAGAAAAGGTATGCAGTAGTGCTATAATCTGTTATGTTGATGGAAGAAATTTTTTAGAAGGTATGAAGCATGAGTTTGTGTGTTATGCATTGATTCCTAGAGTGGGTAAGGAGGATAGTGAGAAGGTGCCAGTAGAAGTTTTTGGGTTGTTGGATTAGTTTCAGGAAATTGTTTTTGATAATGTACTCGAGGGTTTACCACTAGTGAGGAAGATCAATCATAAGATTGACTTGATCCTTGCAGCCAGTTTGCCAAATAAGGAAGCTCACAGAATGACTCTAGAAGAAAATGATTAGTTAAATAGACAAGTTCAGGTTCTTTTGAGAAAGGGTTTGATTTGAGAGAGCCTGAGCCCATGTGTAGTACCTGTAGTAATAGCATCGAAGAAGGATGGGAAGTGGAGGATGCATACAAACTCTTGGGCCATAAACAAGATAACAATCAAGTATAAATTTACCCTACCAAGGATGGATGACTTGATGGACTATTTTTGTTGAGATCAGTACTTCACAAAGATTGATCTTAAGAGTGGTTATCACCAAATATGGATTTGAGAGGGAAATGACTGAAAGACTGCCTTCAAGACCAAAAAGGGCCTATATGAGTGGTTAGTCATGCCTTTTGGGCTAACCAGTGCACCGAGCACATTCAGGCAGCTCATGAACGCGATATTAAAATAATTTCTAGGAAGTTTTGTCATTGTGTATTTAGATGATATTTTGATTTTCAATAGAACTTTAGAGGTGCATTAGATGCATATTCAGAGAGCCTTTGACATGTTAAGAGAGGAGAAATTGTTGATAAATCTAAAGAAATGTAGTTTTTTGAAGAAGGAATTAGTGTACTTGGGGTTTGTAGTCTCACTAGAAGGTCCCAAGATGGACCCAGAGAAGGTGAAGGCTATTCTAGATTGATCTACCCAAAAAATTGCTATTGTGGTAAGATCTTTCCATGGTTTGGCTATTTTTTATAGAAGGTTCATTATAAACTTTAGTAGTATTTGTGCACCCCTGATTGAAACAATAAGAGGGGATAGAAAAGAGTTCAAGTGGAGCACTACAACAGTGAAATGTTTCTAATTGTTGAAACAAAAGGTGACAGAGCAGCTTGTTCTAGCCCTCCCAGATTTGAATAATGTGTCTCAGGTTGATTGTGAAGCCAGTGGTTGTGCCATTGGAGCAATGTTGAGCCAAGAAGGTAAGCCCATTGCCTATTTTGGTGAAAAGTTAAATGATGCCAAGAGAAAGTATTATGTATATGATCAAGAATTTTATGCAATAGTTCAAGCACTAAAGAAATGGAGGCATTATCTGTTGCCAAAGGAATTTTTTTGTATACTGATCATCAAGCATTGCAATACCTGAATAGTTAGGGAAAATTAAATCCAAGGCATATGAAATGGGTAATTTTTTTTTAGAGTTATACCTTTGTTTTAAAACAAAGGAGTGGGAGGTCAAATAGGGTTGTAGATGCCTTAAGTAGGAGGTAGACATTGTTGATGAAGATGCAGATTGAATTGGTTGGGTTCAATTAACTCAAGACATTGTATGCAAAAGATCTTGATTTTGCAGAGGCCTGAAAAGCTTGCGAGGAGCCTGTTACAGTGGAAATGACAAAGTGGTTGGATTTCATAATCCAGGATTGCATGTTGTTCAAGGAAATTCAACTATATATTCCAAGGAGTTCCATGAGGGAGAACCTGATTAAGGTGAAGTACAGTGGAGGAATGGCAAGACATTTTGGTCAGGATAAGACCATAGCCATTATCAATGAACATTACTATTGGCCTCAATTGTCACAAGATGTGAAGAAGTTTGTACAAAGTTATAGGGTATGTTAGATGGCTAAGGGAGTGAGGTAGAATATAGGGTTGTATCAACCCTTACCTATACCAGAGAGGCCATGGGAGGATATAAGTATGGACTTTGATCTTGGTTTGTTATGGACACAGAGAGGGAATGATTCATTATTTGTGGTGGTTGATAGGTTTTCAAAGATGGCACATTTTATTCCTTGTCAAAAGACCCATGATGTAGTCCACATTGCTGACTTGTTCTTTAGAGAGGGGGTGATACTGCGTTTCCTACCAAAGAATATTGTGTCAGATCATGATACCAAATTTTTGGGATACTTTTGGAGGACCTTGTGGAAGACATTGAGAATGGAGTTGAAGTTCAGTTCTGCACACCATCCACAAATAGATAGGTAGATAGAGGTTGTAAAAAGGAGTCTGGGTAACCTATTGAGATGCTTGGTAGGAGATAAACATAAGGGATAGGACTTGATCTTACCCTAGGTAGAATTTTTTTACAAAAAATTTGTCAACAAAAGCACTGGTAGATCATCGTTCTAGATTGTGTATGGATGCAACCCTACAACAACTCTAGAATTGAGAAAGATGGATCAAGAGAAGAAGATAAGTGCTAAAGCCAAAGATTTTGCAGAGCACATCAAGGGTATACATGAGAAGGTAAGAGAACATATTGACAAGATGAATATGTAGTATAAAGCCAAGGCCAATTAGAAAAGGAGGAATAAGGAGTTTCAAATTGGTGATTAAGTAATGGTTCAGTTGAGGAAATCAAGGTTTCTAGTAGGTACCTATAACAAATTGAAGATGAAGAAATTTGATCCATGCAAGATTTTGAAGAAGCATGATTCAAAGAATGCGTATGAGTAGAGTTGCCAGATGGAGTCAACATTTCCCCTGTGTTCAACATTTCAAATTTGACAAAGTATCATGAAGGTGGTGTAGAGGATGCACCAGCAATATAGTAATATGACATTCCAACACCTACTTTAGAGAAGGAGGAGATTGAAGTAATCCTGGATAGCTGTGTGGGAAGGAGTACTAGAAACAAGTAGTATGAAGAATATCTGATGAAATGGAGAGGAAGTCCCGTGGAAGATTTATCTTGGCTATTTAAGGTAGAGGTTGACCATTTGGGTTTTCCTCAACCTTTTGAGATGTGATGGGGTCAATTCTCAAATTACTATGGGTGTCTGATGCATGAGCATCTAGTGGTGTAAGGGAAATCCTACATCACCCAAAAAAAAAGTCTCATTTCATGTTGGTATTTTCTTAGATTTTTTTGCATTTATGGATACCCTTTTCATTATAATTTAATTACCAACTTCTGGTTTTTCTTTTCTATTCGTGGGTTGAAAGATATTGCAATTTTAGTCTCCAAGAATTGCACCTAAAAACCTTCCAAATCAGATTTGAGGCACTAAATGGTCTCAAATCAGCCTTGAAACTTCTTGAAATCGGCGTGGAAGATTTTAAGCACGTTCTTAACTCTGATACCTTTCCAAAAGTTCAAACAGTTTGGAAAATAGAGTTCTGGATCAAAAGTTATGGCTCCCGGAAGTTGGCGCACTTTCTAGAAGAAACTATTTTTTGAATGTACTTTGAAATTTGAATCTCAAGTTGTAACTTCTGGTGCCGGGTTGCCAAAAACTCAAATTTGAATGTTGTTCTGGCTCCAAACTAATAAGGAGCTCTATTTATGAGCAGGTTTCTGATTTTTGTGTAGTTTTTGTGGGGAAGAAGTTCACACACTACCAAAAGGATTATTCTATGACTTTTTGTAACTTGCATCTATTGTAGAACTTGAGGATTTGAGATCCTCTTCATGCAATAAGTTTCATTTTCTGAATAACAAAGTTATTCTCTTATTTTTTGAGTTATTTTCTGTGTCTCGGGTTGCACCCTCATCAATTCCTATATGAAAGTAATAAGATTCAATTAGGGAGAAGTAAAAACACCCTATGTAAATCTGAAAATGAAATAATTTGTTGCTTTAGATTGCAAATAGAGTGAAGCTTGAAGATGAGAATGATAGGAATCAAGTCATTAGATAGAGGGAATTGGGAAAATGCATCTCCCAAACCTAGAATTCATCATGTTCTTCTATAGGCATCAACTTTCAAACATGTGAAAAATATTGATCAAATATGAAAATGGACTTGAAGACCTACAATCTCAAGTAGTGTTCCTCCAAGACTCTAAATTTTTCTTGCTTGAATGTTCTTTCTTTTATGTTCTTTTGTTGTAGTTGAATTGTTGAAAATACTAGGTATTTATAGACATTTCTCAAATTTCTCGACAATTAGCTCTCAATTGCCAACATGTACAATTTGAATTTTGAATGTGAGAATTCTACCAATAACATATCCATAAATGGGTCCTGGCTAATGTTATCCTTGAATCCAGCTAAGTTTGATTCATGGGATAACCCCTATGAAACTTGTCCATTTCATAGTCTTGTGCACTCTAAACATGCAAATTGAGGCATAATTTTACTTTCATTTACACGTGGTCATGAGCCTCGAATAGTCCCATCAAGTGCTCGTCTCTTATCATTTCTCAAAAATCTTCAAAATTAATATTTTGTCACCTTTTTAGTTTTTCAATGTTATAATTTTTTTGCCTCATCTAAGGGCACTGAAATTTAGCACTCCTACATGGGAGATTGGAAATTTTTTTAGGTGCAACGGTGCTATTTCTCAATGCCTTTTCATATGGTCAATATTTTATAGAGATGCACTAGCGTTGAAGTTTAGCGTCGGTGCACCTCTCCCGCCTTCGTACATTTGACATTAGTGAATGACTAGTTCATTAATGTACCTAAGTTATTTATCAATTTAAAATAATTATAAATCATTTTAATCAACATTTGTGACCATTTGAGCATTTTTTCTCTTGGAGGAATTGTTGTTTAAGTATTGGGACCCGAATTGAAGCTTTCATTGTGCATTCCACACATATATACCTTAGGGTTTTTCCTTTTTTGCATCCTTCAGGTATGACATTCCTCTATTTTATCTTGTTAGATTTTATTTATCTTAGGTTTCCATTAAAATGTATATATATGGTTTTCCTTTACTTTTTTTTTGTAACTTCATCATTTATAGTCATTCTCTTTGTTGTCCTTCTATCTACATTCTTTGTTGGTTAATGCCTATACTTGTTTTAGGGTTTATTTTCTTTTCACTTCTATGTCGTGTGATGTTATCATTCAAACCTTGTATTTGATTGTGGTTTATTGTCTTTTTTATTTGTGTTTTTTAAACCCAAAACAACAAAATATAATATTTAAATGATAGGGTTTGCCGAATCGAAGAAAAAGTTGTCCAACATACAACCTCAGTCGATATTACCCTTGCAGGGTTAGGGTTTTTCCTTGACCCTGTTAAAAAAATCCTTTTGTTACTACAATGTGTAGTGGCAGGGTTTTTCTCCACCACGACATGGTGATTCCTTTTTTTTTTGTGATATGTACATAGGCGCTAAAATTCAATGCATATACATGAGACCTTCAAACCTCACCAATAAAGTATATAGTTGGTATTTTTTAGTGTTGTTACACTATCCATGCAACTTGAAAATGCACGAGCACTAAAAATTAGCACCATAGCATGAAATGATCTACCCAAATCTTAAGTGCACAAGCACTAAAATTTAGCGTTATTACACTAAACCAAAGAAAAATCTATGTAGGCTATATAATAACACTAATTTTTTGGTGCATATTCAAAAATGAACTTCCCAAAACATGCAGAGGCACTGAAATTCACTAACTCATAGAAATCTTCCAAAATGATTTCCAAAAATCCTATTCCTACCTCTCCTCCACCTCATCTTCCAACTTCACCTCCACCTACAACAGTTTTGCATATGCTCAATGTAACCATATCTCCATCAGTACATACAATTCTTTCATCCCCTTCCTCCAGATCGGTATTGCAAAATGTTGAGCTTATTTTTGGTTCTCCATCATCAAATCCCAATTTATCATCTCTCTCCTTTGATATGTCTTCTTAGGAAAAATTTGATTGATTCATGAATGAATCACTACCAGATGCATCAAATGTGTAGATTCTAGGTGCTCTAATGACTCAAATTCCAACTATTGTTACTACTACAATTGTACCCACAAATATAGGTGTGGCTCAAGAATTGGAAACAGGTTTAGAAAGTTATATCTCATTTCTTCATTTGTGGCTTGCTTCACAAGCTCCTAAAAGGAAAAATCAAATAGTTTCTCCTGATGAATTTGATCTCGAGGAATTAGCCCCACTGAAGCCTAAAGGGAAAAAGAAGCTAAATATTCTCTCAAGGTTACATATGGAAAAGTCTAGATACAAGTATGTGGAAGTAGAAAAACCTCCTTAAGGTAAAATCCACAAGGAAACTAGTATAGAGGAATACACTATTACCAGAGTTGAACTTGGGAAAATCACACACACAAGTGCAAAGGAGGATGCTCAAGCGTCTTTGATAGCATTAATGGAGAAGTTTGATAGGGTAAAGGAGACTAAGGATATGTATAAGGAGAAAGTTGAGGACCTCACCTCTATGTTAAGGAGAATTACATAATCTTTTGAGAATGTGGAACCAGTTGCAATGAGTATTGAAGAACCTTTGGTCCAAAAGGTTGAGAAATATTATTGAAAAGGTAAAGTCATGTATGAATTTGTGGATAGAATAATTGAAGAAGGTTCATAGTTCATGACTATTGCAGTGGAAAGGATTGCATAGATGTCAAAGGTAAAGGATGAGCTAGAAAAGACATAAAATACACTCTCCATTGAGAAAATAATAGATGGAATAGAATCTTGAGTCTTGGATCTAGTTAAAGAAAGTGAAACTAGGCAAGTTGGTTGAAATTGGGTTTATTCCTAACAAGGATAAGTATGTGGAAATCAAAGAATCAATAAAAAATCGCATACATGTCATGAAGAACCTAATAAAGGATGTATAACAAGTTCAAGAGGATGCTGAAGAGCATCATGTTGTCTTGGTGAACAAAATTGAAGAACTTCCAAGTGAGATTCTTGATGATGATCATATGTTTCTTTTGACTAGTGAGATTATTCAAGTATTCAAGGAAGCGATTGAGAAATAGGTGGAAGATGAAGCATTTTCATTAGATTTTATGAAAACTTTGTGTGATGTACAATTAACCTTGGATAATCTCAAAACACATCTAAATTGATGAAAAAAGGCTTGTTCTTTTGTGAAGAAGTTTGTCACGAAGGTTCATACCATCATTGATTACACTTCTAGACTAGACAAGAAAGTGATGCAAGAGATCCTAAAGAAATATGAATATTTCCAAGCCCAAAGCAAGGAATAATAGATCTTTTTATATTTCTAGAGATGGTTTTTATGCTTTTTCACATACATTATGTAAATAGGCGTTGAAATTTTTACATTTCATTTTATGTTGATGCAACTACATGTAAAAAAAACACCAGACCTAAGTTAGAAAAGGACCATATTGTTGAATAAGTCAAATTAATTAGACTTTTTCCTAG
Organism: Sequoia sempervirens; assembly: GCA_007258455.2. Taxonomy (NCBI): domain Eukaryota; kingdom Viridiplantae; phylum Streptophyta; class Pinopsida; order Cupressales; family Cupressaceae; genus Sequoia; species Sequoia sempervirens. The sequence continues at coordinate 174,866,826 of VDFB02058242.1, read as the reverse complement.
AATAGCTCTTAGCTCTCATCTATAAATATGAGAGAGCTCTTTTTTATTAGTTACCTTGAATCTATTGCAATGAAATGCTGCCAAATTATAGATCGACTTTGAAACTTTGAGTTCAAATTGTGATACTAAATTCAATCAATAAAGAAGGTGAACTTGGATACCAAAATTTGTGTTGGGTTCAAATTCGAATGAATGTGAATGTTCTTATGTACTTCGCATTGATTTATCTTATTATATGATTGGATTAGTGATATTTTATTAATTGTGGTTGGAGGGTGTTAAGATGGATTTTATAGATGTGCTATATCATTTACTTGGGATTGTTATGTGTTGTGGATATCTTTTTGGTGAATGATCTTCAAGACCTTGTGCTTGGAATTATTCATTCTATTCATGGATCTATTCATGGCATAGGTTGAAAGAATTTTTACTTCAATTTGCATCATTGGTTATTGAATAAATCATCATTGAAGACAACATAAAGAATATGTGCTTTCATTGGATTTTTGGCTATGAATCTTTTTATTATGTTGGTATTCTTAGATTATTCTTTAAAAAATTAAGAATATTGTAAATTACTACTTTAGTTATTACTTAGAGTTGAAGAGAATCACCAAGTAACAATGTGGAACATTGTAAACATATTCTATGAAATAAGAGAGAATTATGAATGTAGCACACCCCTCACATGGTTAAAATAGTGTAAATATTGTAATTTCTAGAATAGTTCACTTTCATTCTAGTAAGAAGTAAGAAGGGAGCCTCCCCTTTATGAGAGGAGATATTTTATCTCATCATAACTCTGGCTGAAATTCATTCTTTGTAATATGTAAATGGATTACAAAATATTCACCCAACTAATTTTTGGTGACTATGTTGGGGAACGAAGCATGCAATCAAAGCCTCACACTTTTGATTGAAGAGGATGAGTACTCTAGTTTCTTATTGTAAGCTTGTGCATATCTCTTCTTTGTTGACTTTTGTTTTGTTTCCAAGTCTTCATTCTAGCATATATAAGTTATACATGAGGTCAAAGGGTGCAAGGTGTGGTTGATCCATTTTTCCAGTTGTTGCAGTATCATAATATTCTTCTTTCTCCTTCATGCACAAGTTCAATGTTACAATACATTGCAAGTTATCCTCCTTAATGAATATGATCACTGCTTCCAACTGAGTCTTCTATTTTCATAGAGTTTCAATTCATGTACCCATTGTTCAAAGTGCTACATGACTCAATCTCAACCACCTTCTAGACCTTGGGGTAATGATTTTGGTCCTCTTAATTGGGTGGCTCCATTACATGAGCTTCCACATGTTTCATGTAAGAACATCCTAAAATTATATAGTGATTGCAAGCAACATCCTAATGAACACATCTTTTCTTTCTATATTGTATGTTGTGTTCTTGGCATTAAAGACGAGGATGTTGCTATAAGGTTGTTTGTTGAGACCTTACATCAAGTAGTTACTGAGTAGTTCTATACTCTTGCTCCTAGTGTTGTTACCAATTGGAATACTCTCCATACTATGTTTGAAGAGAGGTTCAAACCTACTAAAGATACGCATGCCTTGTTAGTACAACTCACAATTATGAGGAAAGAGGCACATGAACCCATGTGTGAGTTTGTGGCCAAATTCAATAAGTTGGTAACAAGGATTCCTATAGAGGATAAACCAATAGCCCATAATCCTAAGTGCCTTTTCATCAACATGCAGTTTCTAGAGGTAAGATTCTTGTTGCGCAAGGAAGTACTACGTGATCTTGAAGTTGCTCAAAAATTAGCTACAAGCTTTGAAGATGATTTGATACTTGTTAGAAAAATACGGACAAACCCAAATAGAAGAGGGAAAGCATCTAATTCTTCATCTTCTAATAACAATTCTAATTTTATAGATCCCATGGTACAAAGGTTAGAAAATGAATTGTTAGCACTGTAGAAGTAAGTTGCTCAAGGACCATCTAATACTTCCTACAAGGATGTTCCTAGGAGAAATTTCTTGAATTCTTCCAATTATTTTTGTAATAGAAATCAGAACCGTCTTCTTGCATTGTAGGAAAGGCTTACTCTAGAGGCACCACCCTCCAATGAATCTGTCGGGTATTATGAAGCAAAGGAAGATGACTACACACAATTGGAATATCCTATGGAGGAAAATACTGATCTATTCCAAGAAGAGGAAGTAAATCCAACTGGAAACTCAAACATTAGTTATTTACAAGTTGAGAATGAATCCGATGATGAGGAACTAGTAATTGACACATATGCCATTTTTCACATAGTCACAATAGAATCAACTTGATTAATCTCAAGTTGATACTCCAAAAGCAAAGGATAAGCCACTAGTAATTATTGTAAAAAGAGGATCTCCTTTTCCTTGGCAACCCAAAGATACAAAAAATAAACAAGTGCTCCCCGTCCTCTTGTGATTCCTTCAATACCAAAATCCAACATCTAGGTTCCAAAGAACAGTGTCCCTTTTTTTAAACCCATCAATGAAGTTCCCATGTACTCTTTGTAAAGTTATTTCCAAGCCTTCGATATTATTATTCACATGAAGAGGAAAAAAATATAAATGTATGTGGTTGAATACCTTAAGGCTAATCCTGATTAATTCGACAGGCTTGTCAAGTTTGTTAGAAATAAAGGAATTAATCCTAGTAGATATTCCTCTTCATATGTTCTTATTGCCCCAAAGCTTAAGCCTCCTTAGAATAACTTAGTTACTACTTGATCTGCTTCTAGAATAATTGTCCCATTTTATATTTCCTTGCTTGTCAACAACTTTGATGTAAGTTAAGTAATTATTTCATAGAATCTGGTACATTTGATAATGTCAAGCCCACCAAGGTGGCTACTTCCTTTGGTTTGAATCTAACAAAAAAATTTATCCATTGTTTCTCTATGGAGAACAAACAAGTACCTTTGATTGGGTAGATTAAGGATGTGTTGTTTGCATTTGCTGCATATCCAAAGAAGAAGACCAATATGGAAGTATTTGTAGCAGATGTTCCAATGTCCTATTGTATTTTACTTGGACACAATTTTTGTAAAGATGTAGGAGGATAACTCAACATGGATATGTCAGAGGCCAGGACACTCGTAAAGGGTGTGATGCAAAAGCTAGTTCCTGAAAGGGAATCCAAATTTTTAATGACTAAGTCTGATGACCTGATAGCTCAAATTTTATTTTTCTTTAGGTGTGGGAAATTATTATTTGTAGACTCATGAGGATGCTGAGTCTTCATCGAAAATTTCCAAACATGAGTTGGAAAGCATTAGCTCATCTTCACTAGAAAATGAATCATATTCAAATGATTTATATTTCACAGCTGGAGAAGCTTCATCAGATGATGAAGTTACAAATTTTGAAATTGCAAGCCTTGTTGATCCAAATGATATTTGGATAATTGATTTTGATGGAAATTGTTCTTCCACTGGTTTAAGATTCAATATTGTTTTCATCTCTCCAAAAGGGAAAAAAATTCCTTTTTTTTTCAAGTTATAGTTTGATAATACTAATAACACAACTAAATATGAAGCTTTGTTATTAGGAATGCAGATTGGAAGAAAGAAAGGAATCAAGAATCTACACACTCAAGATGATGCTAAGGTGGTTGTCTTCCAAATAAGGAACTTGTATCAAACCAAGGTGATGCTTTTGATATTCGTAGTTCTAAGAGAGTATAATGACAGAGTTGATTCCTTAGCAGTCTTAGCCATGCTCCTAATACCAAAAATATTTTCATAGTCCTACCTACACCATTGAGCTATTTTTTTCCCAAGTGTTCTAGATAACTCAAAAAATTGGTAGATTTTGAATGATGATAATCAAATTGTAGCCTTTTTGGAGAAGGTGAAATTTTTTGACGAGTTGTACTTTGAAGGTAGTGTTTCTCCACCCTAAGAATCTATCTCTAAAGTTGATCCAATTATGAACTGTGAAGAGTTTCTATAGTTCAAAGGGATAATATTCTAAAGGGATTGGTATCCCTAGAAATATTTTTTGACAAACATGATCATTATGTCAAAAACCAATATTCTAATTCTAATTCATCTAATGAAATTGAGTAAATCAAATTGGCAATTGAATCAAATCCTAAAATGGTGAACATTGGAAAGTTCTGTACTCCTAAAGAAAAACATTAGTTTGTTGAGTTACTTATATAGAAATATATGGAAATGTTGGCATATTCATATGAAGATTTAAAATATTTTCATCTAAAAGAGGTGCAACATGATATTCCATTGAAAGTAGGAGTATTGCCTTATAAACTGAAGAAAAGGCAATACAACCCAAAGATTTCTACAACCATTCTTTTAGAAATATAGAAAATGTTGAACACAAGGATCATTTTTCCTATCCATCATTCAACATGGATAGCTAATATCATTCTAGTATGCAATTTTTTTTGAAAGATTCACATATGTGTGGATTTTAGAAATCTAAATCAGTTATGATTGAAGGAAAACTATCCTCTTCTATGATGGATCAAGTCTTAAAAATGGTAATTAGATCTGAGATGGTTTCTATGTTAGATGGTTTATCTAATTACAACCAGGTTGAGGCCAATCCAGATGATTGATCAGCATAAGACTTCCTTTACAACACCATGGGGTACTTTTGTGTATCATAGAATTCATTTTGGATTAATTAACGACAATGCCACATTCTAGCATGAAATGGAATCAATGTTCTAAGATGTAATGGGTAAGTTCATTGTAGTTTATCATGATGATCTTATAATATTTTCATAGAAACATAGAGATTTGAACAAATTTCCCCTTCTTGTTTCTATGTAGGTGAACATATGCATGGAGCTAGCTAGCGAACTTGCGCTTTTGTGAGATTATCTTCATCACCCTAGCTCTTATCTAATTTCTTTATCATCTTTGTCTTTATTTTTTGTACTTTCTCATTTTTATTTTTCCCATTAGAATCAACTAGTTAGGTTGTTAGTAGGGTTTTTTGGTTGTTTTTGTAGACACCGAAATTTGGTCAAAGCCCGCGACTTCAATATTCTTCATAATTCCTCTTCTTCATGGTCATGATTAAATAATCTTAATTATTTAATTAATTCATCTCAACATTAATTCTTCTATTGATTAAATAATCTTAATTATTTAATCAATTCATCTTCTGTTAATTCTTCTATTAATTAAATAATATTAATTATTTAATTAATTCACACTTTTCTTTATTCTATCCGATTAATTAAATAAATGCTTTTTAGTTAATTATGTTACTAATTAACCTTATCCTTCTTGTCAAATTAAATAAATTATTATTTAATTTACTCTTTTTCATACTTCAACTATAATTAAATAATTTCTTTATTTATTTAATTATTCATTTAAATCCCTTCATCACTTAATTAAATAAATCTTATTTATTTAATTATTCTTCAAATATCAAATCTTGAATTAAATGAATTATTTAATTCATGAATTCTATTTTAACGCATTCCTCTATATTTAGATAATTGTGTGAGTTATCTAAGTATTCACTTTTACTCGACTCAAAGATATATTCAAATCGCTCAGTTAACTCTTGATTTAATGTCTGAGTGGCGTTCTCAAGTAATCTCTTTGTCAAATCATTCAATCATTCAGTGCTAACTCAATTGTGTGTACATGCATATTAATTAAACATTCTTATTTAATTAATTAAACCTTGTGCATGCATTCGAACAAGAGTTACTTTAATCAATCTTCATCTTTGTCATGCAAAGATAATTCTTCTATTTTTGAATACCAAACTGGAAGATTAAATCATTTTTTTAATCTTTAATTCTATTTCTAATTTGTATCACTCATGTCATTACTAACAGTTATCAGAATGCATGTCTAATCTGTTGATCTCAACTGTTCGTTGATCTTTCAATCCTAGCCTATCGTTCGAATAATCAATTTTTTATAAATTGATATGTCATTCTTCATTCCAATCCCTTGCGAAATATTATTACTTTTGAGAGCACTTATCTTGAATCTTTGATGTTTTGCTAAATCACTATCATAGGCTATACTTGCATGAATTACTGAAAATCTAAGGGCAATTATACTACTACAAACAAAATGGAGAAGGGAAATTGAGATGAATCATGGAAATACGTAGCAATTTGGTGAGATTTTTTCAGTTTGTTCACGTTACTTTGCTTTGTTCTTTGTTGCTTAACATTAGATTGCATTTAGATTTATATTTTCATTGCATTGTTTGCTCTTAATCTATTCTTGTGCATTTTCTAGACGTTACAATTTCCACTATACTTGGTATTTTCCAGCCGTATGAATGCTAGCATGACACACTGTCATCCCAAAAATGCACTACTAACTCCAAAAAATAGCTCGCCTAGCCAAAACCTAAAATTTGGGTCTATAGAGTAACAAAAGCACTACATAGTGCTCTTCATTCTTGATCCCCATCCCTTTAGAGTGAGGTACGTTAGGGCATCCCCTCGCTCTCAGCTCTCTATGATCTAGAGCCTTGACATGGTTGATCCCCCTCTCTTACATTTTTAGTGAAGACTACGTGAACCATTTTGGTTCTATTTGGTAGTGTTGAGGGGTCCTTTCCTTGTGTTCTAGGAGTGTTGTAGGTGTGAGTGTTGTGAGGCATTCACTTTACAACCAAACTTGCGACCCCTAGTAGGCATAGTTGGAAGGTTCCATAGGCTAGTTGTCTAATGAAGCCTTAGTTGGGTCATGGTCCAATTGTGAACCTTAGGGGGCTTTCTGAGAGTAAAATTTAGTGTGCGTGATGGTCTTTTTCCTACATTTGTCTATCCCCTCTATGCAGCCTACAAGTAATAGTCCAATTATAACCTTCACCTTGCAAGACCTACCAATGGGTTTCAATAGAGAACCATCTTCTCTTTATATCCTTGCACGGATCAACGAACACACTATAGCAAGTGTCCTTGTTGACCTGATGTGTCAAGTGAATATTATAACTGAGGATATTATATTAATTAACTTCTTCCATAAAGATGGGTATGCTGCACCTGTAAGAACCATCCATATGCATAACAAACTTTCCATACCTCCCCTTGATAGCATTTTTCTGTTGGTGTTGGACCTAAGTCCATAAACATGATTTTTGACATAATCCCCATGTTTGAGCTCTTTAGAGTGAAGTTGGGTATCCCATGGCTAGTAGCTATGAATTTAGTTCACTCAGTTGTGCATAAATGTCTAAAATTTATTCATTTAGGTTTAGTGCAAGTGATCCACGACACTGGTTATAAACCGCCAGTTGCGCATGGTAGTTATTCATTAGATCACTGTTGGCCTACACCCATCAGTCCGCTTCCACCTAGGAAGGACCTTTTTTACCAAATCTATGAGAAGTACAAGAAAGGGAGCTTAAAGCCTAAAGTGAGGTACCCTCCTTCTCCCTATATTGTCTCGTATAGGGTTTGTTTAAAAGCTAACAATGATGCCACCATGTCTCGTCAAAGAGAAGAAGAGAAGCACTCTCGAGGTGACTCTTCTTCCTCTTCCACTATCTAGCTTGATGCTTCCTCTTGCCTTGCTATGACACCGTTAGATTTTGTTTCACATTTGTGGGAGAATCCTATGGTGCCCACTTGGAGAAAGCCCAATCATCCCACGTTTGAGCTTCCTATTCTGCCCATGAATCCTAGGCCCATTCGGTATGGTAGAAAAAAGGGTCCCCATGGGGAATCCTCTATGTCTTAGCCTCCACAACCTCCCACCGCTCCTACTCCTAAAGTAGTGAATGGGAAGATTCCCACTGCCAAGGTGCGAGAACCAACTCCCCTCATTGTTTCTCAGCCTTTTCCTCCTACTACTCAAGAGTCTATCCCTCCACCAAAAATTATTGTGATGGAAAACCCTATGGTTGAGTAGGATCTTTCCATCCCTTCATAGCTCCCAACCTCTAACTCAAAGAGTCACAGAAACCACCTTGAATGTGAGTGCAAGTGTCAGTGAAAGGTTCTGGTGGTTGAGGAGGCCACTTTGTAGAAGAAGGAAGAGGAGATGACCACCCTTGCTTTAGGACCTCCCATTGTGTCTTTTGCTCTCCTCCCCTCTGCTTTCGTTCAATCGAGTTTAGCCTCATTTTTGGCTCCTGCTATGAGCGTGAGTGTGCCTGACCCTAAAAAGGTGTAGGTGTTTATTGTTCCTTTAGTTGAGTCACCTTGGTTGATGTCACTTCTATACATCCCACCATTCCTTAAACCCGTGGACATGTTGAATACCTTGGTGGTGTCCACTATAGTTTTCTCCTCCTCCTTTGCACCTCTTTCCTCATTTGTGGGGAGTTCACATCCCCTGATGAAGTAGGAGGTAGAGGTTGGCCCTTCTAGGAATGGAGAGCATAAGAGGAGCCCACCCTCTCAAAAGGGTGGTCCTGCACTAGCTTGTTATGTTCTAGTAACAAAGCAAGTTTTAGATCCTCCTAAGTTTTTCACTGCTCCCGAGTCACTTAGTGAGCCAAGCGATGAATCTTGGATGTTGTCCTCACTATCTATTGAGGTACGACATGGAACTCTTGTAAAGTGCATGTTCAACTCTCTGGACAAAGTCCTGACCTTGTCGATGATCTTCACGAAGTCACTGACCATAGCTCCATAAGAGTCGAGCGGAGAAGACCTTGTGGGGTCTTCTTCCTTAGCCCTTGTTGTGGGAGGGTCTGAAGCTCCTCCCATTAATATTCTACCAATGTAGGATCATCTGCCTTCTCCTTATAATGGTCTATATTGGGAAGTGGATGAACTCTTGGTCAACGAGTGTTAAGGGGGGCCTCTTCTTTATCTTTAGTTTAGGTGTGTTTGTGTTGTGATTTGTTCCCTTGTGCTTGTGTTATGTGTTCCTGGATGAACCTTATTACCCTTGGTTGGTGCTTGGGTATAATAGTGATTTTGTGTCATGAAACTTCCTCTATTTGTATCACCATTCTTCCTCTTTTATGTGTTTTGACTTTCAAAAAATTTGGGGCAATGCAAAGCATTGGGGGCATTTAGGCTTTCCTTCCATGTTGACCCAATTTTTTATTTTTAGTTTTTCTTCTTGCGCATTCTTCACATTCTTTGATATAGTAGGGGGTTGATGATAGTTCATTCATTTACCATTATTATGCTTATATATATTTATGAGAATCTCTGACCTTGAAATATCAGATCACCCTTGTGTCTCTTGTTTGTTATGTTGCTATTTTTCTTTCACTCTTTTCTTATATCTCTCTCTTCTTTGCTTGAGTTGGCCCTTGGATGTGTGACAACATCATTTGTATGATACTTTGATTTTCAGAAAACACATTCGTTGCCAACAAATCTTTTCTTGAAAATCCTTACAACCTTTATTCAAAAATCACATTCTTGACTTGGACCCCTAGCAAAATGTGTTTCCTTCATCATGGGTTCACAAAGAAAGAACCTCAGAACTTTCCTTCAAGGTGGGAGAAAATTTTCCTAGGGGAGAAGCCTTGACCTTCCCCTTGCAGGGGGAATCTTCTTCCTTTTGAATTCCTTGATTAAGTGAACATATTCCAAAAGGATTCCTTGATGATGAATTGATTTGAGAAAAAAAAGTCTCTTTTATACTTTCAACTAGCGTGTCCCTTGAGTGGACCCCTCTTCTTTTGAAGGGTTCCCGAGGGACCCCTTTGAAAGCCTTCCAACTTGATAATTGTCTACATGATTTCCTGCTTAATTTCCTATGTGGATGATTTGTTTTTGACATGTTTTATCTATGGATTAACATGTTTCTTTGTAGGTGTTCCTATAAAACTACTTTCCAGTCTGACTCTATGGTGTCCCCTTACATTGGGCTTCCTTTATGAGAGAAAACTTTGGGGTTTCCTTCTTGCAAGTTTGTGGACCTATAACACACTTACTTCATTGGGCTTCCTTCATGAGAGAGAACTTGGGGGTTGCTTTCTTGCAGGTCTATGGGCCTATAATACACTTACTTCACTAGGCTTCCTTCATGAGAGAGAACTTGGGGGTTTCCTTCTTACAGGTCTGCGGGCCTATGAGACACTTAGATCTTGTGAAAATTTTCCATCATTGGTTTGAGGGCCTTTGATGTACTTTGTGCAACTTCATAGTTCTACAGAGCTATGGAGTCCTTTTGTTTGAAATTATTTAGGGAGAGTACCTATGGAGTCATTTGCTTGCCCTACATTTTCATGTTTGCTAGATCACAGTCTACTTCCTCGATGGTTCAAGTATACATTTCTAACTCTTCAATCTACTTTACCGAACACTCATCAATACTTGTGCTCGCCAAAGTGGGGGAAAAAATGTATAAGAGAGAATTTGCACCCCTTGGGAAAATTCCCCTTTTGCATACCCTCACCTTAGAAAATCAAATCCGAAGGTGAAATTCTATATCACCCACCTGCGTTGTGTCCGCTTGGTGTTTTTCCTGTGTGTCGATGAGAGAATATTTGTTGAGGACCAATGTGTAAACCTCTATGTGGCACGCTACCATCCATGATAGACTCCTACATTTAAAGTTGGAAAAGGTCTTATACACTTGATTGGGGTCAAATTGTAATGTTCATCCTTAACCAATTGACCTGAAAATGGCTTATTTCTTCTCATTCCACCTCCAAAAACATTCATCTCACTTTAACTTCATCTTCTCATGATCTTCTGATAATATCTCTTAGCAATCCATTCACTTCTCCATTCTCAAGCAACATTGTAGAATTCCATTGTGAGCATTGCAACAACATTGAAACTCCATCAACTCCACATTGCAAGTGTGAGGAAGCCATAAAAGTGTGGGCTTGGATTCTTGTGAAGCCTCCCTTTATCACTGATGTGGCCATGGAGAATTTTCCAAGTCCATACCTTGCTTTCTCCCTCCATTGGCTAGTGAGCTTTTGGGTGGAGGTGGTATTGCTTCACTCCTCTCCTTTATGATTTGATAGAGTAGCATAGTATTTTTTTGTAATGTTCATTGCTATCTTTTCTTTCCTTTATGAAATATTCTACTTCATTACTTTGTAGTTGTCCATGGAGGTGGAAACACCAAAATGGGGGTTTGACTGAGGCAGGCCACTACAAAGCCCCAACAATCTTCCCCTTCTTGTTTGTGTGTAGGTGAACATATGCATGGAACTAGCTGGAAAACTAGTGCTTTTGTGAGATTATCTTTGTCACCCTAGCTCTTATCTACTTGCTTTATTATCTTTTTTTCTAGTTTATGTACTTTCTCATTCTATTTTTCCCGTCATAATCAACTAGTTAGGTTGTTAGTAGGTTTTTTTGGCAGTTTCCACTATACTTGGTGTTTTTTGGTTGTATGAATGCCATCACTCTAGAGAGATGCTAGTGCAGCATGTTGTTGTCCCAGAACCACACTATCGTCTTCGAACATAGAGCTATTTAAGGTGTAATATCGACTCCAAAAGCCAGCTTGCCTAGCCCAAACCTAAACTTTGGGTCTTTAGAGTGACAAAAGTACTACATAGTGCTCTTCATTCTTGATCCCCATCCCTTTAGAGTGAGGTAAGTTAGGGGAACCGTCTGTTCTCAACTCTCTATGACCTGGAGCCTTGACATGGTTGGTCTCCCTCTCTTGCACTATCCAATTATATGATATCAATCAATAATAACCATATCATCGCTATCTTCCACCATCTTAAACCATAATCTCTTGCCTCCTCTCACCCCACCTTCCTCCTCATTTAAATCCTTCTTGTCCCACTCTTTCCATTTTTCTTGATCCCTATCACATTTGTCTAGCCCTTTTTAAGAGTTTGACCTAAAAAATTTATTCTTCTATCAACCTCTCAAAGGGGAATCCTACCTTCATCTCTTCATTTCTTCATTCAATTGGAGAATGGCATCACAATTATTTCATACTTTCTTTGAAACAATGCTATAAAAATGTAGAATCAAAGAGGGGAAAAATATAGACACCTAGGTTTGACTAACATATTTCTACCAAAACATCATCATTTTCCATCATTAGGTACCATCTATCCATCTTTCACATTTTATTATATAATTTCATTATTTAATTAAATTATCCATTTCACCATTATTCATCTATATTGATTAAATAATTAACATTATTAAAATTAATTTATTAATTATTCTTCTATTCCAAAGTTTAATTAAATAATTCATTATTATTTAATGAATGTATTATCTAATTCTCACTTCTCAAATAAAATAATTACTTTAATTATTTAATTTATCTAATTATTTGTTGATATTATCCAAAATAACTAAAATAATATATTCTATTTATTAATTTTAACCTTGCACATGTAAATAATAATTAAAATCTTTTAATTATTAAATACTCATACAAATTCCACCTCACCTATTGATTGAGACTTACTCTTAGCCCACTCATCAATCAAATCCACTTCACTCCTACTCACTTTGAGTCCACTAATCAATCAATTTAGTGCACTAACTGTCAGTTTCAGATAACACTCCAATCAATCTCTTAATGGACTGATATGATTACTTACTTGGAATTATGCATTCACTTAATTGGTCATCACTCTCATCAATCCTGAACCATTGATCTTCTCAATCTCTCCTCTAATCTCGACTATCCGTTGATGTCACCAAATATTTATAAATCAAACAATCTTATTATTCATTTTTCATCTCAAATTGTGCAAAGAAACTATACTCAATATTTTGTGGTATTTGTATGCTATTGTGCTTATTACAAATATGAGAGGAAAAGACTACTAACACCATTCTCCAAGGTGAATAGAGGAGAGAAATGGATCTATGCTAGGGTAAATTGTGTGTTTCAAAGCTTGAATGTTTGCATTTCATTTTGAATCAGTTTTCCTTATTTTCTTTATTGTTGTGATATTTGATTGTGATTCTCATTTATTAATGCTTATATTTTAGTTTTATAATCACATTTTTAGGTGATACAACAACTAGTAATCATCTATGTATTACAAAAAACCTCATTCTAAAATCAATTTACTTTGGAACACCAAAAGAAAGATAGTAAAAATCTATTTGTATAAACCTTATTTTTGTTTTAAATTATTAAAAAATGTATAGAAAAGTTTAAAAAAATATTTTAGTTTTTGAAGTGTAAAAATTTCACCCCATCAAATTGTATTTATATATATTTGAAAAAAGTAGATACCTTTCACAATACCATTATAATTTTTTAAAACTAAATATACTTTTTTTAGTAAAATCTCTTCTCTTCTTTACAAACTAAATATATAAAGTTGTTTATCCATAATGACATTAAAAATGAGAATACAATATTATTTGCTTATAATTATCTAGGAATGTGGAATAAGCAATCAAATTATTTCTATAAAGGTTGTTGTGATGTGAGATTTTTTCGTGAGTTGGAAGGAAGATTAATTTTGTCAATTTCTTTGGCCAACTTAGTCTAGTTGATTTCTTAGTGTGTCATAAACGTCAAATATCACACTTGCAAGTTTTGTTTTCCCTAGCTATTTAGATGTAGCTAGTGATGATGGTGAAGAAGAGTCAAACACTGAAGAATGCAATTGAATGTTGTCATCTTGAAGAAGGTGTTTCAAATCATCAATCTTCTTTTCATAATACTTATTCTTACCATATCCCAAATTTTTGTAATATGCACATTTTTGTCCTCCCCTTCTTAAATGATTACCCTTTGAAAGAGGAAGAAAACTTAGGGTTATTTTGTGATAGTTATTTCTTGGCTTGCTCATTTTTTGGAGTCCTCATTCTATTTATTTCCTTTGTTATTTGAAGCCTTTGGATCTTTTACAATAAGATTCTATAATTTAGAAGACTTCAATGTGTCCATGTGTACCAAATTTTCATATTTCCTTGTGAGTGAAGCTTCAAATACATCAAGAGTGGGAATTTTGTGTGCAATACTCAAAGCATTCAAAGTAGTATAAAATATAGAAACAAAAGATGAATAATTAGGACCAAGTTTAGCAAGGATATAAAGAATCAATTTATCATCCTATTTTTCAACTCCACATTGTTTCAACTATAATATAAGAGAATTGATCTTGGTGAATAAGTCTTTAATATTGTCAAAATTTGATGGATTAAGTCTAATGAGTTCATTCTCCAACTTGAACGACCTCATAATATCTTGCTTGCAAAAGAGATTCTTCAATGTAGTCCAAATCTCATTTGATGTTGTTTAAGATTCAACATGAAATCTTAGATCTAGAGAAATGGATGAATATAAAGTACCATAGACTTTATCTCTCCTATCAAGCCATTTTTCCCTTTCTATATCACATATGGGTTCTAGATTTGTGCTAGATATGGTCCTCTATAACTTCAATTTGAACAATAACAACTTCATTTATGATTTCTATTCACGATAGTTATATGGACTAAGAGGAACATTTCTTTGGAAAATCTGTGATGAAAATAGAGAATATAGTAGATGAATATAAATTTATGCTCATAATACAAGATTTTTAAACCCATTATTCAAGAAAAAATTCCACTTTCTTGCAAATTTTCAAAAGGATTAACCAGGTACCAAATCTAATTTTAAACTAATTTATTATTTGTACTTGATAAAAAATTTTGTAGAAAGTGCATGTGCACATCTGTAGAGCTCTTAAATACCTTTTATATGCTATAAGAATCATGAAAATTAGAGATCTGAAAAAAAATTAGTATAGGTTCGAAGGTTGAAAAAAAAAAGATCCAACTTCAATAAAGAATAGCAAGCCTTAAATAGTAGAATCTAGAAAAATAACCTGCACTAATACAAAAAAATGCACTAAACCACCTTTCTAACGATATCTTGTTTTCAAAAAATTCCCTTCTAAATTAAAAGCTATGAAAATTTGAAAAAACTAACCCTATGAACATATGGAAATTCATTTAAACAATTATTGATCATCTATGTATTACATGAAACCTTATTCTAAAGGAAATTTACTTTGGAACAATACGAAATTCCTAAAAGTCTATTATATAAAATTATATAAACATTATTTTTGTTTTCAATTATTAAAAAATTAAAGGAAAGTTAAATATTTTTATTTTATTTTTTTAAAGTATGTAATATTTTGTATTCATAAAATGTATAATTTTTTAAAAACTAAATATATACATTTTTTAATAAAATCCCTTCTCTTCTTTACACATTACGCACCTAAATTTTTTCTATCTTGAATGACATCAAAAGTGAGAATACATTAATCTTTGCCTATAAATCTCTCTCCCTAAAATTTTCTAAAAATGTGGAAGAAACAATCTAAGGATACCTATTATTCAAAGTCTTTGCACAGAAATTAGAATTCTCTAAAGATGTGGAATAAGCAATCTAAGGAAAGCCTTTTTATAAAACTTAGAATTCTTTAGAGATGTGGAATATCTCTTATTCAAAGTCTTTTTATTGCGACAAAAAATTTATATAGATGGAATAGACAATTTAAGAATACCTATTATTCAAAGTCTTGTTATAAAATTATTGTGAATTGAGATTATTTTGACCCGCTAGAAGCAAGAGAGCGGATTTTTAGCCAACTTAATTTTTAGCGATTTCTTAGCGTGCCATAGAAGTCAAATATGAGGTTGAAAACGGGTGGACAAGCTATCATCATAAATACAACACTTGAAAGGTAGTCAAATCAAATAAGAGATTAAAGTAGCTATCATTATTTGGTAGACGAATTGACTTGTATTTCGTCAGCTGGAGAGGAATAAAAATACATTTAAAGTCATTCCTACTGAGATCCAAGTGCTGTAGATGTTCCAGATTAAACAGCGATGGACGAAGCTCCCCACTCAACTGCAGATAACGTTCAACACTATAGATTGTAGACTTTGTCCGCCAAAAACAAAAGACTTAAAACTGACGTGATTTAAAATTGACGTGAATTAAGCGAACGATGATGATATTTCTGTCTATTGTAAGCCGACTTCAAATTTAACACACAGGTTGACCTGTTGACATGTAGACATTAGATATCCAAAGGAGCCGTGAAAATGCATGCGATTTTCATAGACTTCATCAGCCTAGTCAAGAATACATAGAAATTAAAACTGGCGTGAAGGAAGATGATCCCCGTGAATGAAGGGAAAGATGAAGATGTTTGTGTCTATTGTAAACTGATTTCCCTCTCTTTCTTCTTCGTCATTTACCACCCTACACTTTGTCCCGCAAGTGGCTGCCAAAAACAAGATACTATCTATTGTATTTACTTGCGTAGAAAGATGAAGATGAATGAAGACGAAATACAAGTCAATTCGTCTACCAAATAATGATAAATTCAAGGAAACTTACCACGTTAATTGTTTAGCTATTTATAGACAACCGGGGAAGAATTATAAAACGCTCACAGCTCTTTCCAATAAAGAAATACTCTTTTAACAGCTGTTGGAAGAGGAACGCAATGTATCCACTTTCGTTTAAGATGTATGTGGTCTCTGGATTTTTGTTGATATGGACAATAATCCATTTCCCATTTTCATCAGCATGTTTACAAGATGAGAGAAGTTACTTACTGGATTTCAAGGCTGGTCTTAATCTATCCTCACCTCGCTCTTTATCCTCTTGGCGGGGATTCAACTGTTGCCAGTGGGAGGGTGTTGCCTGTGATTATCATACATCCCATGTCATTCGCCTTGATGTAAGTGTTGAACCTTATCCGCAGTTGAGTGGGGAGCTTCGTCCATCGCTGTTTAATCTGCAACATCTACAGCACTTAGATCTCAGTAGGAGTGACTTTAAATGTATTTTTATTCCTCTCCAGCTGTCAAAATTGCAGAGACTGACATTTCTTAAGTTGTCATATGCTGGATTTTGTGGTGAAGTCCCTCTGGAGTTGGGAAATATCTCAAGCTTGCGCTATTTGGATATTTCACATAATGAGTTGCAGAGTAGTAAGTTTGATGTATGGGTCAGAAATCTAAGAAGCCTGGAAGTCTTACAAATGGATGAAGTGAACCTGACAATGGCGTCTGAGCACTGGGGTGAAGCCCTTAGCTGTCTTGCCAATCTTACCCAGATTCACCTGTTTGGCTGTGGGCTCTCGGGCAATATTCCAGATCTCTTAAACCTTACCCATTTATCACATCTACATATGGGTGGCAATTCATTTCCGTTTGAACTACCCTCTTGGTTTGAGAACGTGTCGTCATTGGTGTCACTTGATCTCAGCGACTGTGATCTAAAGGGTTCCATCCCTTCCAATTTTATGTCCCGCTCAAGATTGAGCAATCTTGTGCTTAGTTATAATCCTAACATGATAGGACACCTTTCATTCATTCTAAACCATTCGTCCCTTGCATCTCTTGACCTGTCACATAACACTTTGGAAGGCAGCATACCGTCCTCTGTTGACAGCCTGTCCTCCCTTGCAATTCTGAAGCTTAGTTACAACAATCTAACTGGTCAGATTCCTCCATCTTTGGGTGAGCTTCCGGCATTAGGCGAACTCTATCTAGGCCATAACCATCATCTATCAGGAACAATTCCAGATTCCATTTTAAAGCTGGCTAGATTAAAAGTATTGTCACTTGCTTCCAACGGATTAACAGGCAACATTTCACTGCAGTTTTTTGACAATCTAACTCACCTTCGGGTACTGGTTCTGTCTAACAATCAGTTTGTCATTAACATCTCTACAACCTGGGTTTCTCAGTTTGACCACCTGGAGAACCTTGGACTGCGGTCTTGCAATATAGAAGGCGACTTCCCTACATTTTTGTCCCAGCAATTTCGATTGGCAAAGCTAGATCTTTCAGATAACAAGATTGTGGGAAATCTTCCTTCGTGGCTGTGGGATCTTCCTTATCTTAAATGGCTTAATCTTTCAAACAACCAACTGGAAGGTTCCTTACCCCGCAAGATATCTCATACTTTTAATTCAGTGAGTTTGCATAGGAATAGATTACATGGCTTTCTTCCTGCTTTTAATTTTGTTTCAGAAATATTAGATTTGTCAGATAATGAGTTCAATGGCTCTATACCTGCAACAATTGGCTCTAAGAATTTTCTATCATTGTCGGGTAATAATCTGAGTGGAGAAATCCCAAGTTTTGCATGTAATGTAACCTATCAACTTGGAACGGAGATTTTGAACTTGTCAAAGAACAAGCTGACAGGTATGATTCCTGCAAGCATTGGGAGGTGTTCTGATTTATTAGTTTTAAATCTGGCTCAAAATGCTTTGCAAGGGGAGATTCCAGAGGAGTTGGGAAATCTGCAGATTCTTCGCACACTAAATCTCAACAGCAACAGGTTGCAAGGTACTATTCCATCATCCATTGCAAATTGCACGGGTCTGCAAGTATTTGATTTGGGAAATAACAAATTTGAAGGGAGAATTCCTGTTTGGATTGAAAATGTGACAGATTTAAAAATTCTAAGCTTAGCTTTTAATAAGTTTGAAGGCAACATTCCACCCCAGCTCATCAAGCTACAGAATCTTCAGGAAATATTCCTCGAGATGTGGGCAAATTATATGCTATGCTCAATCAATCACAAAGTAATGAAATACAAGTTACCACTGGTACTATGCTTACTCGGCTGGACGGCTATGATCTTTTTTCCCAATATGTGGATGGCGTAACAGTTTGGATAAAAGGAAGGACTTTAACATACCAGAAGATAATCAATGCAGACAAGTTCATGGATCTGTCGCGTAATAAGCTGTCAGGTAATATTCCTTCAGAATTGGGACTCTTGAAGGGTTTAATTGCTCTAAACATATCAAATAATAATTTGAGCGGCTCAATTCCAGAATCCTTAGGAGCCATGGCTCATCTAGAATCTCTGGATCTTTCAAAAAACAAGCTGTCAGGAAAGATTCCTTTCCAACTCTTAAATCTAACATTTCTTGCTGTGTTGAATCTTTCCGACAATATGCTTTCTGGGTTAGTACCACAGGGGAAGCAATTTTCAACCTTTGAGGCTGCTTCTTTTCTAGGAAATCCCAATCTTCATGGACCTCCCCTTGAAAACAGGACAAAGATTCCTAATTTGGGTGGCAGAGAGAATCACAATAATACAGTTGTTGCAGATGCAGAGGCAGATGTAATGGATCGATGGTGGGCAGTGGGAGTGGGCTTAAGTTATGGAGTGGGATTTGCCACTGTGATTGCAGTGTTATGCTTCCACAAAAAGTGGAGATACAAATGCTTTGCTTTGATGGATAATTTAATCTATCATCTGTTTGAAGGTTGAATGCCTGAAGCAACATGACAAAAGATGCTCACAGCCTTTGCTTCTAATATCCTCCTGTCATAGATTAGATCTAAAGTTTTTTTTAAATTTTAAAAAATTAAAGAAATTACATCAGAGTACAGCTAAGGAACATGGCTCTCAAAACCATAGAAATAGAGCTGTCAAGGGGCAGCAATAAGACCGTTTACTAAAGTTTGTGTTGTTCATATCTATGGTTTATTTGTATTGTTATAATGTACGCGTAAAGATAAATTTGTTTTTAATTTAGTTTGATGGCGAGTTGCAAAAGGAAGTTAATGTGCGGTATGAAAAGCTTAGTTATCACTAAAGAATGATACTCTTTATGCATGAGTTTATATATTACCACATTGATTATTTTACCCCTTGAGAAAACTATGCGTATCTTAATAAGACTGTAGGTCATTCGAATTCTGTAAATTTATTATTTTAAGAAGTATTTCGAAATTGTTATTTTATTTTTACTTAGAAAATTAAATATAACAATTGTATAGAATTTGGATCAATAAAAATATACATAATATTATTTTTAAAATTTTAATTATTTTTTAAATATTTTTTATTGTCATAATTTATAGTATTATTATTATTATTTTTATGTAATTTTTTATTTTTATTTTAGATTACAGGCTTTTTTAATTCTTACAACACAAAATCTAAATGTATAAAAAATATAGACTTAAACATATTTATTGTAACAAACACTTTCTATATAATCTTATTTAATATGAAGTGTATATATATATATATATATATATATATATATATATATATATATATATATATATATATATATATATATATATATATATATGCAACATCTAAGCTTTACATTGTTATACAATATCGTATGTCAAGTACATATAAAATTTGATCTATTGTTGTTTTCAACTCCTTTTCTCTTGTCATATATGTGGAGGAAAAAAATGACTTGACCTTTTTCTACCACAATAAAATTGTATAGATCTAATCTAATCATCAAATTGTGAATACAATCACTATTTATATTAAAAATTGTTGAGATTGAAAAAGTAGAAATGATATAATTGCTTAGTTTTCTCGAAGAATGTAACAATTTTGATCTTTTAATTTTATTTTGTTGATATATTGCAACTAGTGATTGGGATCTAAAATTTGAATTGTGTTATGTGGCTTTCTCATTCTTTTATTAGTTCAAATTGGGAATAATTTGGACTATCAAATTTGGTTCATTTATGTCTTCTATAAATTTCACATACACATATCAACCAACACAATGTGTGAGATGCCTAAGGATGTAGAAATGATATTATAAGTTTTATGTAGTTGATTATTATTTCAATTGATCTTGTTATTTCTAGATTGTTCTCCAATGTTTTTCTAATGACCTAAGATTATTTATAAGTCCATGTTCACATTCATTCAACTCAAGGTATTTGGCACATGAAGTCATGATAAGGTAATGACTATCCTACACAAAATTGGTTTAGGAGATAAATTTAAAAAATGACTTAGACAAACTAGGCCATGCCATGTAGGCTAGTCCACAATTAGGGTTACACTATTAGCATAGGCTAGTGGGAGAGCTAATGGAATAAATTCAACTTTTCTAAGGTAGCGGATAAGGATATTTACCTTGTGGGTTTAGGAATGGGGTCAATTTATACTCCACAAATAATAAGTCAAGCACCAAGACATTATCTTTACAATAGGTCTTCAAAGTTGTGTAAAATGAAGGTGTAAAAGTGCAGAGTATGCACTTTAATACCTTATAGTATCCCCCAACTTTGGTGTACCCATCAATCTACATGATTCATGCATGCCAATGCAAAAGTTGTAGTAAAAAATAGAAAAAAATAGTATATGGGGTTGATATCAAACAACACCTTCATGCAATCTTAAATATATGTGTAAAACCATGCCAAAATTTCTGAACATAAAATCATTAGCATGTAGCTATTAAAATTAACATTAATACACAAAATATCAAGGCATTAATCATTATGTTATTATAGACACCTAAAAATGTCTTGAGCATATCATACATTGATTTCACTTATAACACCATTGCTCTCGTATTTTATCCTAATTCATCTACTAAATTAAATTATAAAAAAATTATTTAATTAAATGACATTAACCCTCTTTGATTAAATAAATCATAATTATTTAATTAGAGATCCTAATTCCTCAACTTACTCAATTAAATGATTTTTTAATTTTTTGTTTAATTAGCTAATTATTCCTCCAATCCTCCAACCTACACAAAGAATATTCTCATGAAATGTTCCATTTTCAAATTCAAATTCTTCTCTCCACATGAAATATCTCCAACATACTTCCTAAAATTTAGGGATTTGTTAATCTCTCATAGATTATGAACCCTTAATTAAAATCTTTGATGGACATGCCTTCATGAATTATGGAGCATTGATCCATTTCTTAATCCACATTCATCCAAAGTACCCTTACTCTCTTAAATTGATTACTCATTTGCGAGTAATCTAAGAGCATCTTGTAAATCATCCACACCAATTATCAATATTTTTTATCAACTTAACATGGATTAGGAAAATTGTGTAATCCACATCCCATACCACTCCATTTGTACTTATTCCATAATTGGATTCATCTTTAGTTAGGTTCATTGGTTTTGAATTATGTTAATGCTTTTGAAATTGAATCTTTCTTAATGTTGTAGGCTAAATTTCATTAAGTATGGAATTTAGTTGATCATGTATCTTGTGTAATTGCTATATTTCATTGTAATTGATCAACCTAATTCACCATATGACATTTTGGCCTTATTCTCTTAAATTGATTACTCATTTGTGATAGATTTGAGAGCATCTTGTAAATCATCCACACCAATTATCAAGATTTTGCATCAACTGAACATGGATTAGGAAAATTGAGCAATCCACATCTCTTACCACTCCATTTGCACTCAATCCACAATGGGATTGTATGTTTGCATCATTAGTTAGGTTCATTAGTTTTTTTAATGTTAATGGTTTTGAAATTGAATCTTTCTTAATGTTTTAGGCTAAATTTCATTGATTATGGCATTTAGTTGATCATGTCTCTTGTTTAATTACTTTATTTCATTGTAATTGATCAAATTAATTCAATATATGACATTTATTAGAAATATAAATTTAAAAAGTGAAAATTGATGTGGGGCTTACCCATGTATAACACAATATAAAGATAGAACCACTTTGGTCCCAAAAATGTACACATGGGGTGAGGTGTAAATGAGATAATGATACATAACAAAATTATTTGGTTTGAAATAATTTGGCCCCTATAATGTATGCAAGCATCAACACTTTATAAAAGATAGTGTGGATGAAATTATGATGTATAAGGTAATCATGGATTTGGAACTAGTTTGGTCCCTATAAGTTATGTAATAATTAGATCATATAAAATATAGTGCAAATAGATTAATGATGCACAAAGCAATTGTGGATATTTTTTTCTCTAAGTGTTTATTTCTCTTTGTTTTTCTTTTTCAGCCCCGAGGCTTTCACTCTTTAGGCTTGCATTTTCATCTTTCCACTTGTCACTTTGATGCATCCTTTTGGAAATTACAGAATGTTTTTGGTGAAAAGGTGCACAATTGCACCATGTAGTGGCTACACTACCTTTTTGGGCTTTACCATCTCTTTGGGAATGAAGTTGTACATGTGGCTATATTGCACGTATTTTCCTCCAAACTACTCTCCCATTTTTTGAAGAATGTCTGACCGCCTACCATGTTGCTTGTTTATTATTAGGTAAGTCTCTTCACCATTGAGGCAATGCTTTCACTAATATTTTTAGGTGACAAAGCCTTTTTGTTCCTTCACTACTCTTGGAGTTGGCCTCTTTTGTTATTATCATTATCACCTACAATGGATTAGATCATATTTTGGTAGCATTTACGGTCATATCTTCCTTCTGATAGGAAAACCTACATGAAGTTTCAGAAGAGATCTAGTTATTGAGCTATCATATCCATTACCATTATTAAAGCAACTCAATTTTATTATCATATCATATTTTATTTTTAATCATATTTTGAAGACATCTAGTGATGATAGCTATTAAGGTTTCAACTTTGGGGATGGAGAAGTGCTTAGTACTTGTTTTCTTCCCTTTTCTTATAAAAGAGGAATTTTCCATGAGCACGAGGATCGATCAATAGATAGATAGATTATCAATAGTAGTAGAATAGGATATAGAAAATTTCTTGTAGAGATTTGATTGCCCTTTTATAATTGATGTCAAGACAATTATTTAGTTCTATTATCTGACCTCAATATTTTTATTATTCAGCAATATCAAGAATGAAGTTGTATTATATTATGCTCAGGTGGCCTTTTTTTTTATGCTTTATTCTTGATCTCGCATAACCAATTATGCTTTGTGTTTTCATTATTTTTGTTGGAAACTTGCAGCCAATTATAGATAATTTCCATATAACCAAAATTCAAAATTTATGCATCTAAGTATTCAGAATCCACATGCAAGAGAATAGACAACATACCCATGAAAATATGACACAAGATATACCATGGGAAAACCATCAAGAGGGAAAAAGACCCAACCTCCAAAAGCATCCATCTCTCATGTATTATTCAAAAATAAAGATTACAATACATATTTAGAGTCTCGATGAACACTATTGAGGCAACAAGCCCTCTCCAAACAATCCATGTGAACAAGCATGCAAGCACACATCTTGTGCCATGCTTAAAACTCTCACAAATTCTATCCAGAGATAACATGCAAAATTGCATCTCACAATAACTACCTTTGTGGTTTCTTTTATAGAAGCAAGCTCCCACAAAACCATGTGACTAAAACCATGAGATTACAAACCATGGCCCCTTATTTAATATTGGTTACTTTATTTATTTATTTTTCCCAATATTAAATAATTACATTTTAGCAACTTAACTTATGTCCCAATGTTACATGCAACATTAAGTGGCCCCAAGAATAATTACATTAAATATATTATGCAAGGTGTACAACACACCTTTTTCCTAACATTCCCCCACTTGTTGTATACATAGCATAATGGGAACAAGTAACCTCAAAACATGAATCAAATGAACAATCCATATAGCCACATATACCATCATGAAATCAAAGTGCTCCATGTACTACATCAGGATACTTGCAACAAGAATCAAAGTGACCACCATCCCAAGCATGAATGCTATCATCCTCCATCATGCCAATGTACAAAGATAACAAGCCATCCAATAGAGAAGCCACACAATCTATCACAAAAAAGCATAAGTCCTGCTCAACTAATATACCAAACATAAACACTCAATCCAAAGGTATCAATATGCACCAATAGCTATCAAGACACACAAACCCATAGCTGAAATAACACCCACAACAAGTTCCAATACATCCAACTGTCCATACCTCCAAGGTATACAAAGCATAGTAAACTCATGCCATGTAAACATATACACCCATAAACTGCATTCATAAAATCCATGTGTAAAACCTGTCAAAGAATCAAATACACATCCAAGAGCTCCCACTACATGGGTAATGCAAAGCTGAAAAAGATCAAGGCATACAAAGTATACTAATAGCATCATATAGAAAGTGTAAACTATATCATGTAGAACCAAGGAATCATCCACAATGATATGAAAACATGTATATCAATAACCTTTAAGAAAAATTTCCCCAATACACCTCTAAATGCCAACTGTGTCAAGTATGATCTCCTCCACAACACCCCAAAAGAAAAGACATAACAACACCCAACCATTCAATCACCAAGATCAATCATAACATATGCATGATGTAATCAACATGGATGTAAGCCTCTCATAACCAAAGAAGATCAAACTAAATCCATTCCCAATGAAGGAGATAAGTCCAATACATCTACTAAACTTAACATCAATGAGTGTAATCACAATGTATAAGGAGATAAACATGCCAACATTCCTCAAATGAACCCTCCAAAATGATATATCCATAGCTCAAGATCCAAATGCATGAGAAGATAAAGCATAAAACATAAAGCACCTAAAAGTAACAATGAGAAATACCTCTCAAGTGAAACTACTAAGTAGATCAAGAGTGAGGAATGAGAATGCTCTTCCAAGACATCCAAGTCATCATGAATCATCTAAGAACACTCTCCTCATATGTCCATGTTGAACTCATGTCCAACCAAGGTGTAGGCTCCTCAAAATCCTTGCTAAAGTCTTATCAAGAGTAACCATCTCAACACATGTCTCTAATCATAAGAGAACTCAAGCTTCACCTATGTCTCCAAGTATCCATAAATACATGTAGCTAACCAATCCATGCCAAACCCCAAATGCAATATAGAACCATCATGAAGTAATCAAGCAAATTTTGATATACCTGATACCAAGAGAACCACACAAGATCAATGCCAAAGATCTAATCATGAATCAAGAACATAAACATGACAAGATGATCTAACCATCTCCTCCTAGGAGATCGCATGCATCATAACATATATATATACATCCTAGTCTCGAGAGAACAAGTACCATGCCAAAATCTAAACATGTATAAAGAGTAAACCATGACATAATAGAAAAACACTGTAAACCAAGAAACCATATCCCCAATCACATGAAGATAACCATACCAAATGATGCATCCATGTCACTACCAACAACTCCCACTGAAACTACGATACTGAGTCACACATAGCATTGTGACTACCATCCTCCATGAAGATCATCTAGGTCTACACAAACAACTAATATTTCAGTAACATAAAAGTAGAACTAAAATCTCCAAGCCAAGAAGATACCTACAACTACCAAACCATCATTGTCAAAAGCTCCCACTAAAAAGTGTAACCAAGATATCAACGACATCATGATAAACCACATGCTACAAGTCCCAAAAAATAACTATTTAGGTATTTATAAAAATATCCATCCTCTCATCTCTAAGCACACATACCAATATACAAATGACCCAAAAATAAGGCCAACTATGAAAGTCTACAACATCAATGAATCATACCTGGTAAATAAATATAATCCACAACTAAGTCATCCTAGTGCAAGTAATCGGGTAGCTAATCTACAACCTGCATGACTTGTAGATCTAATCACTGAAACATGCAAAAGCATAATCACATCAATATAACTGCAAATTGAGATATCTAAGAGAATAACCATAGGGTATGTGTAGGATCATCATGGAAAAAATAGGCCCTTAAGTGGCAAAAAATTAAGAAAAATTAGAGTTAGGAAACTTGATGTAAAAAATTGAATAAATTATCTATATTATTTCAAAAATATGTAAAAAAAAGAAATCTATTTGGTGAAAATTGAAAATTTCAATGCAGTAGCACTTAAATTTTAGGGAAAAAAAAGAAGTGGGTGTTTTTCTAACCACCCTAACCACAATAAAATGATTATATTTTTTTATAAGATTTTATATATAAGTAGAGGACTCATGTCCCAATGTGATGCCTTTTAATTTTTTAAGTAAATAATATCATGAATTTTTATTAAATTTTTAAAATATGAAAACCTTATATGTCTGACTAATTTAACTTATCAAACTTCATGAAACTCATTTTTATTTTTAATCCTATAGCATGAAGCATAGAATGACATAATTTTGATTCAAAAACGTGACATCAAGTAGGAAAGTACACTCTAATCATTTATCATCAGGGGATTTTAGTCATAATTTGAATAGAAAATGAATAATAATTACTTATTAAATTCAAAGTAAAGCATAATTTATATTGGTGGAAACTTGAGAATCTCCTTTAAAAACACTTTTCGTTTCATCAATTTTGGGTAAAACAAAATTCGTTAGCCACATACCCATCATATTGCCACTTTTTGGTCCATCATGATCTTGCACATATCCCATATAGAATAAAAGACTCAAACACCAAATCAAGCTTTAATCTGATTAGACAAACATGTTCATATTCAAGTACCATAGTTAAGGAACCACACACACCACCAACACACCACAAAATGTACCAATAACTCAACCAACCATGTCCACATATCTGCATAATCATAGT